>OX439480.2:5363386-6092862 GCA_949320105.2 Crepidodera aurea
GTAAACTAGATATACATGACTCACAGTCCTCAGAAAGCCTCTCCTTCTAGGAGACGCAGTATAGTATCCTTTGTGTAATGATGCAACAATGGTAGTGTGATGTAAATATATATATATATAATGTTTTCATATAGAGTTCTAATTCCACTAATTACCGCAATTGAATGAGGGCGCCAGCTATCCCCACGTGTAAATTAGAATCATAAATGCAGTGTTGCCGATCTGTGGGAAATTATACATCATTGAATGATTATTGAGGGATAACTTTTTTTGGGTAATTCATGGCCATTTTCAATACCATATTATGTATATTGTTAAGTTTATCTGCTGTTTCACTTTCTACATTTCTCATTAATAGATTTAATTATAAAACAATGCTTGTTAAGTATTAATAAACATTCTTCCACCAGCCTTACATCCGTATCAATTTGTCTTTGATAACATAAATTATAATCAGTAATTAATTCTTCAATGCATTCGGTAATATCCACATATATATATATATATATATATATATATATATATATATATATATATATATATATAAGTGGATATTTTCGTGACTGTTCAATAATAGTTTAAGTAGAAAAAATTCGTGGGAATCAGTCAATATAAAATAAATTAGTTTGATTTCTTCGTTTTGGTCAAGCTTTCGAAAACGTTTATTTTCTTTTTCAAGACTAATAACATGAAATACGGAAAAAATTAAATACAAAAAGAAACATCGGTGTTAAAATATTTTAAAATGACAAAATGACAGTTTCCAAAAACTTCAGAATACAATTGTAACATACAGAGTGTGATTATAAAAAGTATAAGAATGTGTAAATATATATATAAAAAAAAAATAATAAATATCAATTCAAGGAGGACGAGTTGAGAAATTTTCTTTATGTTTTTTTTAATAGAAATGTGTATATTGTACTCAGGTCATTGATGTCTGTTCTTTTATTCATTGAATTTTGATTGTTATTTATATGAACCATTTCAAGAAAGAGACGCTTATTGAGATTTCGTTCATTATCGAGAATTTTGACATTCAGCAAGACAAGATCTCACATTCCTTCTGCAGTCACTTTTGTGAGAAGTTATTCTATCTTTAAGCATTCTACTTGTACTTGTATACTTCATCACAGCTGCTGCATGGGATTTCATAGATTATATTTGATTTATTTTTGACTGGTATGGGTGTTTTCAATTTAGAATGTATTTGTGAAATAGTTTTCAAATTGGTTTTAGCTATTTTAATATTGTCTTCATTTTTAAACAAATGTATGAGTTTTGATGTCAAACCATCTATATGTGGTAAAGATTTAAAAATAGAAATTTGTCCAGTTGTTGTTGGATGGTTTGAATTTGAAACAGAAATAGAGGTACTAAATAGAATTTTATTCACTAAAGATTTAGGATATGAGTTTTCTAAAAGAATGTTCTGAAGCTCTTTTAGACACTCATCTCTCAAAGATGGATGAGTGACTTTAACCACTCTGTTTTTGAGGTTATTAATTAAATTCATTTTGATTTTCATAGAATGGTTTGAATGAAAATTTAGGAACCGATTACTATTAATTGGTTTTCTGTACCATCTAGTAATGATTTTATTGTCATTCGTTCTTATTAGTTTTAAATCCAGGAATGGAACTGAATTATCAGTTTCTTTTTCAACGGTAAACTGAATATTTGGATCGAAACTGTTAAAAATATTTAAAGTTTCATCGATTCAGTTTCCTGGTACAGAGAGGATAAGATCATCAACATATCTCTTGAGGAAAGGAATTTCGAATGTGATTTTATTTGTACAATATTCTAGGAGTTCATCTAAAACGTAACTTGATATTATTGGAGAGATATTAGAACCCATGGGAGTACCGAAAATTTGTTTGTAGAATTTTTGATTGAAGACAAGGCATGTAGAGTCAAAAATGAAATCAATTATATTCATAAACATTTGTTTTTCAATATTGCAGAGGTTGTTAATTTTGTTCCAATTTTTGTCGATACAGCGTTTAACTAACTCTAAAGGTAAGTTAGTGAATAGAGATACCACATCTAAACTTATAAGAATATAATTTGGTGCTAATTGAAAATCGTTAATGAATTCACTAAAGGAGAAAGAGTCACTAACATGATATATGTTATCGTTGTCATATGAGTTGGTCAATATTTCAGTAATAAATTTCGTTATTTTACTATTTGGGGAGTCTATAGAGGAAACAATTGGTCTCATTGATAAAACGGGTTTGTGAATTTTTGGTAAAGTGTAAAAGCGTGGTGTAATTGAGTTATATATAGTTAACTTTTTAGCAATTATTGCATCAATCATTGTTTTCTTCTTTAGTTCAGATACAATTTTATTAGCTTTCTGTTGTAGAGTGCAAGACGGATCTGCTCTAAGTGGTTTGTAATATTTTGTATCATTTAGAAGTAATTGGCTTTTATTAATGTATTCGTCTCTATACATTGCAACAGTTACATTACCTTTATCACTGTTGATAATGCAAACTTCAGGATGTTGTTGAACATAATAGTAAATTGATCAATGTGATTATTATTTATATGAGAAAAGTTTGTGATGATATTGGTGAATTGTGCACGATATAGGTTTTTACTTGTCTCATTGAAATTTTCGATAATGTTTTCTAAATCTGCAAGAAGCGAATCTATTCTTAAATCTTTCATAGTTGGACACACACTAAACTTAGGACCAAGTGAGAGAAATTGTTGAATTTCGATAGGTATTACTAAATCTGTTAAATTTTTGAACCATTTATTTTGAAATTTTATTTTATTAAATGTTTCTGATTTTAAATTCTCAAGTTTACGTATATTAGTATTTTTTATTATATTAAATATTCTTTCATACTTGATTTTCATTCTACGTTTGAATTCAATGATGATATTTTGTGGAAGAGAAATATCTAGTATATTTTGCACGTTAATTATTTCATTCAAACCATTCTATGAAAATCAAAATGAATTTAATTAATAACCTCAAAAACAGAGTGGTTAAAGTCACTCATCCATCTTTGAGAGATGAGTGTCTAAAAGAGCTTCAGAACATTCTTTTAGAAAACTCATATCCTAAATCTTTAGTGAATAAAATTCTATTTAGTACCTCTATTTCTGTTTCAAATTCAAACCATCCAACAACAACTGACCAAATTTCTATTTTTAAATCTTTACCACATATAGATGGTTTGACATCAAAACTCATACATTTGTTTAAAAATGAAGACAATATTAAAATAGCTAAAACCAATTTGAAAACTATTTCACAAATACATTCTAAATTGAAAACACCCATACCAGTCAAAAATAAATCAAATATAATCTATGAAATCCCATGCAGCAGCTGTGATGAAGTATACATTGGTCAAACAAGTAGAATGCTTAAAGATAGAATAACTTCTCACAAAAGTGACTGCAGAAGGAATGTGAGATCTTGTCGCCTTGCTGAACATGTAATAGATAAAGATCATGTGATTGACTATAATAATGTCAAAATTTTATCAATGAGACCAATTGTTTCCTCTATAGACTCCCCAAATAGTAAAATAACGAAATTTATTACTGAAATATTGACCAACTCATATGACAACGATAACATATATCATGTTAGTGACTCTTTCTCCTTTAGTGAATTCATTAACGATTTTCAATTAGCACCAAATTATATTCTTATAAGTTTAGATGTGGTATCTCTATTCACTAACTTACCTTTAGAGTTAGTTAAACGCTGTATCGACAAAAATTGGAACAAAATTAACAACCTCTGCAATATTGAAAAACAAATGTTTATGAATATAATTGATTTCATTTTTGACTCTACATGCCTTGTCTTCAATCAAAAATTCTACAAACAAATTTTCGGTACTCCCATGGGTTCTAATATCTCTCCAATAATATCAAGTTACGTTTTAGATGAACTCCTAGAATATTGTACAAATAAAATCACATTCGAAATTCCTTTCCTCAAGAGATATGTTGATGATCTTATCCTCTCTGTACCAGGAAACTGAATCGATGAAACTTTAAATATTTTTAACAGTTTCGATCCAAATATTCAGTTTACCGTTGAAAAAGAAACTGATAATTCAGTTCCATTCCTGGATTTAAAACTAATAAGAACGAATGACAATAAAATCATTACTAGATGGTACAGAAAACCAATTAATAGTAATCGGTACCTAAATTTTCATTCAAACCATTCTATGAAAATCAAAATGAATTTAATTAATAACCTCAAAAACAGAGTGGTTAAAGTCACTCATCCATCTTTGAGAGATGAGTGTCTAAAAGAGCTTCAGAACATTCTTTTAGAAAACTCATATCCTAAATCTTTAGTGAATAAAATTCTATTTAGTACCTCTATTTCTGTTTCAAATTCAAACCATCCAACAACAACTGACCAAATTTCTATTTTTAAATCTTTACCACATATAGATGGTTTGACATCAAAACTCATACATTTGTTTAAAAATGAAGACAATATTAAAATAGCTAAAACCAATTTGAAAACTATTTCACAAATACATTCTAAATTGAAAACACCCATACCAGTCAAAAATAAATCAAATATAATCTATGAAATCCCATGCAGCAGCTGTGATGAAGTATACATTGGTCAAACAAGTAGAATGCTTAAAGATAGAATAACTTCTCACAAAAGTGACTGCAGAAGGAATGTGAGATCTTGTCGCCTTGCTGAACATATAATAGATAAAGATCATGTGATTGACTATAATAATGTCAAAATTCTCGATAATGAACGAAATCTCAATAAGCGTCTCTTTCTTGAAATGGTTCATATAAATAACAATCAAAATTCAATGAATAAAAGAACAGACATCAATGACCTGAGTACAATATACACATTTCTATTAAAAAAACATAAAGAAAATTTCTCAACTCGTCCTCCTTGAATTGATATTTATTATTATTTTTTTTTATATATATATTTACACATTCTTATACTTTTTATAATCACACTCTGTATGTTACAATTGCATTCTGAAGTTTTTGGAAACTGTCATTTTGTCATTTTAAAATATTTTAACACCGATGTTTCTTTTTGTATTTAATTTTTTCCGTATTTCATGTTATTAGTCTTGAAAAAGAAAATAAACGTTTTCGAAAGCTTGACCAAAACGAAGAAATCAAACTAATTTATTTTATATTGACTGATTCCCACGAATTTTTTCTACTTAAACTATATATATATATATATATATATATATATATATATTATTCTCAGATATTTCGGATTCTGATATTATTATATTATAAATTATAGGTTAGGATGTATAGTTGAGAAACTATCTCGGGGATGGGATGTACAGTATAGTGGGTGAATGATTTGTGGGGGGCGGGGGATTTCAAAGTAGCGACTGCGGATTACTCTGTAATCCATTAGCCTAACCATAAAATGATTTCTGATAATCATTTTTAAGAATGGAATCAAAATATTCGATTTGCTAAAAAGAAATAAAAATCTGAAAACATCAGTATATTTCTTGATATGAAAATTGTACATATACACAAAAGACTTTAAGTTTATTGAAAATGGCCATGAATTACCCAAAAAAAGTTATCCCTCAATAATTATTCAATGATGTGCAAAAATATCCAAAAATGGATAATTTCCCACAGATCGGCAACACTTCATTTATGATTCTAATTTACACGTGCGTTCTATTGCGGTAGTTAGTGGAATTAGAACTCTATATGAAAACAAACATTATATATATGGAATTCTTCTTTTAATGGTGTATTATTATACATATTGTACGAATTTCTATTTTGTCCCAAACGGCGCCTCATAATATATTGTGCAATATTATTATATATATGATTTTTTTATATATGTGGTGTATTATTATATATTGTAAGAAGTTGTATTTTGTCCCAAACGGCGCCTCATACCCTGTACACAATATTTAGTAGTACCTTTAAGCTATTTAGTTTTAGTTTCATATCGTTGCTTCTTAAATTAATGCTCCTATCCTAAATTTGAACAGGTCTATACATTTGACTGTAAATATTTGCTTCAATCTTTTTAAAACTCGCTTTTTTCTTTGCTAACTAGTATGGTGACAGCGATTCTTTGTATGGATATGGGGAATTATCTCAGGTAAGTAAGTGTTTTAGAATGTGAATATATCATTGTTTCGAACAAGCCTGTTTAGATGCATCCAGTAGGTCACAAGAGTTTTTTTTCTAGATTGTAAATAAAAAATTAGTTTCTTTATTTTTAATTTACAACCGAAATGCTCCAAGTAGCAATCGATGGTTGTAGACTAATTTGACTCGACTAAAACAAAATCGTAAACGCCAAGTTTGAAAATCCTCCTTAAATTCACTATTTAATATAGTAAAGTAACTTTTCTTATCGTGTTATAATCTGAAAACATTAAAGTTGTATTTTACAATTACTCCAGCCGACACGTTGAGAAAAGCGGGATTAGGTGGAAAAAGGTCGAAAGTTAATGAAACTTTGGAATGTTGTTCAGGGATGGTTAATTAACATTTTCTCAAGTTTTCTACCTTTTTTTCTACTATAGTCTATTTTTATGTATGAGAGAGTAATAAAACAGCATTTCTAATGCAAAACTTAGTACGGCCATTTTAAATATTTTTACGGAATAATCTAAATATTTCCTAAAATTGTCATAAATGTACCTGAGCTAATACAAGTTTTGGGTCTTTTATTGGTCTTTTATAACCATAAACTGTACAGAACAATAGAAAAAGGTTTGGACAGGCCAAAAGCCCTGTGTATTAAAGATAACATAGCCGTATCTTAAGATTATTTTCAATAAGTACCTATTTGCCAATTTTGTTTTATTTTAATTCCAAGAATTTCTTACAGTAATCGAATTATAAGTAGATAAATCCCTTACCAACAAATTTCACCGAAAATGCGATTGTAGGTTTTCCATTTAGTAAGGAGGTCCAGTTGTGTATTCTTGACAGCTTACTAAATGTCGTTTAGTTGCAACATGCAAGGTGCAGTGTGCAGTCTATTGTGAATTCTAGTGTGATCATGGAAAATTTGGAAGTACCGCGTAAACGACAAAAAATCGGTCCTTTAACAGTTAATGAAAAAACATTAATATTTAATTGTTTTAAATCATTTACAGACAAACATTTATGTAAAAGTGTTGATGACACAGTGGAATTAGTTAGTAGTACGCTTGGTGTTGGGAAATCTATGATTTACAGAGTTGTTAAAGAAGAGAAATGTGGCGAGTTTCAAACAGCACGTAAAGCTCCAGGAAAACCAAAATTTCAAATAGAAAATCATTTGAAAGAAAGACTTCGAAGGAAAGTGCATGCGTTCTTCTTTAGAAAAGAATTTCCGACAGTAGACAAAGTTCTTGCCACGGTTCGAGATGATAAGGATTACCCTGAAATGAGTCGAAGCACACTATGGAAACTTTTAAAAGAAATAGGTTTTCTATGGAAAAAGCATTCCAGAAAGTCTATTTTAATAGAAAGAAGCGATATTGTAGTATGGAGAAGAAATTACCTAAGGACTATAAAAGAAATGAGAAACCAAAGAAGAAATATATTTTATTTAGATGAAACATGGATCAACGAGGGACATACACCAAATAAATTTTGGCAAGATGAAACTGTTACAAGTCGAAGACAGGCTTTTTTAAATAATTTATCTACTGGTTTAAATCCACCATCGGGAAAGGGGCGCAGACTGATAATAGTACACATCGGTAGTTCAAACGGTTTTGTTAAAGGTGGTTTATTGACTTTTGAATCTACTCGTACCGGTAACGGTTATTTCATACGAAAATACTCGAGGTATAACTTCACAAAATATTTTAACTGTCTACTAAAAGAAGTGGTATGCCTATGGATTACGAACGCTTTATTATTTTAATACTATCTCATACATAAAAATAGACTATAGTCGAGGCAATGAAGCAAAATACCGGGGAAAAATTTCGGAGTGAACGGTTTGGAATGCGGTTTTTTGCATTGTCTTCCAAAATTTATTTGTAAAAAATGTGGCGACTTGGATTCCATGACAAATCGGAAATTGCATTACTGCACCCAAAAATGCATCCAAAAAATGCATTATTTGAGAGGCCTTTTGGCAAATTTAATAACTTTCTAAATAAGAGTCAGAATTGGCCCAAGTCGGATACCCAGGGGTTTTTGAGGTCGCTGAACACGATTATGATGTTCAAATTGGCCCCACGAACACCTGGAGTTCAGGAACCCCGATAAACGTCATCATCGGGGGACTATCTCAAAATTCAAGCGGGGAAGTAGAGAAACTCGGTGCCCGGGGGTTTTTTGGGTCGCTGAATCCAAATACGGCATCGGCGAATACCCCCGAACACCTGGTGCACCTGAATCTGGACGTGGACGTCATCCCCGAGAATTTTCCAGAAAATATTGACAAAAGCAAACCGAAAATCTCTATGGGGGCGTTTTTTGGGGTGCTAGATCCAAATGTCACGTCGAAAACCCCCGAACACCTGGTGCACCAGAACCTGGC
This sequence comes from Crepidodera aurea, assembly GCA_949320105.2. Lineage (NCBI taxonomy): Eukaryota > Metazoa > Arthropoda > Insecta > Coleoptera > Chrysomelidae > Crepidodera > Crepidodera aurea. The sequence continues at coordinate 5,371,908 of OX439480.2, forward strand.
CCTAAACGTCGTCTCCGAGGTTTTTCCAGACATAATCGAAAAAGATGAATCGAACATCGTGAAGGGGGTTTTTTGAGGCGCTGAATCCGAATTTCGTGTCGAAAACGACCCCCCGAGCACCTGGTGCATAAGAACCTGGCCCTAAACGTCGTCTTCGAGGTTTTTCTAGACATAATCGAAAAAGATGAATCGAACATCGTGAAGGGGGGTTTTTTGAGGCGCTGAATCCGAAATTCGTGTCGAAAACGACACCCCGAACACCTGGCGCACCTGAACTTGGCCCTGAACGTCATCTTCGCGGCTTTTCCTGAAAATATCGACAAAAACGAACTGAAACGACCCCCGAGCACCTGGTGCACCTGAACCTGGTCCTGAACGTCATCTTCGCGGCTTTTCCTGAAAATATCGACAAAAACGAACTGAAAATCGTTGGGGTTTTTTGGGGCGCTGAATCCGAATTTCTTGTCGAAAACGACCCCCCGAGTTTTTGGTGCACCTGGACACGGTCCGGAATGTTGTCTCCGAGGTTTTTCCTGACACGATCGAAAAGGATGAACCGAACATCGTGAAGGGGGGCTTTTTGAGGCTCTGAATCCGAATGTGGCATATATAGATGATGAATAAATAAGCATTCACTGATATGTACGAACAATATCACTCACTGATATGCACGAAAAATATCACTCACATAACTATTTGTAATAAACATATCTCGTGGCAACATAAATGCTCAAAAAATATAACATAAACACTTGTTTCTCCTGACTGTGGAAATTTGGTAATGTATTTCTGTAACAGTTTTCTACTGCCCCCAGCTGCGTTGTACGCGTTGGTGGGCGGGGCCTTGACTCGGGAGCAGCTGTGTGTATTGACACAAAAGCGTTTTGAGTGTGTAATGAAGTTATTTTTCACAATTTAAATAATTTGAATAATTTCGGGATTCAATGAAAATTTATTTGAAATTAAATAAAACGTTCGATTTTTATTTGGCTCACCCTATACATATTTTAAAATATTTCACGAGCTAACGCCGTTTAAAGATAGTATTGCGCGCGCCGCGAATCCAGTCGCTTTGGAAGGGATTTTTGCGTAGTAGGAATTCTTCAGAGCTTAGGTGAGAAATAATTTGAAATTAAGAATTAATTCTATTCCTGCGATTCGAAATTAACAGCCGCGTTTAAAATTCATTAGTCGTTCCGCCGTTCCGAAATTCCAAGAAATATTCCTAGGTATAAAATTCTTAGTATTGTTTTCCGTAATTTTTCATTTGATTTTGCCGTGTTAATAAGATAAATTAGAATCGCGTTAATTTTGATCCGAAATCACATCCGTTTATTTTTAAAAGATAAGACGCCGCGTCGTGTACTGTTTACCTACGTTTTTTTGTACCGTTCCGACTTTCTCTTTTTATATCATTTGCTTTTCGTTCGATTGTTTCGCCGGTATTAATTTGAGAATAATTTAGTTATTAGTAAAAGAATTCATTTAATTATTACAAAGAGTTATTTAGATTTTAAAAATCAAAATACCGAATTGCGTGAGATTTTATTTTAGTTCTCGTTTTTTTTTTTTGGATAATTTGGCTGAAATAGTTTGATCATTTTTCCGGTTTTATAATTTAGTTTATTTATAATTAAATTTTCATTCTCAGTGGCGTACCTGGTTTAATTTAATTTTAAATATCATTATTTTTCCGAATTAGTAAACGAGAATAGTTTATTCATTTTAGGGACCCGTAATTTCATTTTTAATATTGTTAATTATTTTAATTTCCGAAAAATTAATTTAATTTTGGTTTCTTTTCGTGGTCGAATTTTAGGAGAGTTATTTAAGTTCTCAGTTTAGAATTTTATTTACGATTACATTTCTAATTTTGTTAATTATCTTTTCCGATAGATTAACCGAAATTGATTCATTTATTGATGGTTTTCTTGAGTTAGTTTGTTTTTAATTAAATCTCAGTTAGCTTTGGTTACCTTTTCACGTCCGAAATTTAATAGTAGTTACCGCATTAATTGTTCCGACTGTCGCGTAAGTAATTTAAAAGCATTGGGATCAGATCTTATCTTCGTGGTGGCTTCGGCAAAAACCCCCAGACAATATCTCCCCAATTGCACAGTTAGTTCGCCGTGAAGTAGTAGCTTTGGGATCAGATCTTATCTTCGTGGTGGCTTCGGCAAAAACCCCCAGACAATATCTCCCCATAGCTAAGTTCGCTCGCCGGGTAATAATTTTCAACGCTTTGGCACGGTTAGGTTGTCGTGAAATAATTTAAAAGCATTGGGATCAGATCTTATCTTCGTGGTGGCTTCGGCAAAAACCCCCAGACAATATCTACCTGAGTTTCGGCCGGCCTGTATTAGTATCACAGCTTCGGGACTGATCTTATCTTCGTGGTGGCTTCGGCAAAAACCCCCAGACAATATCAGATTCTGAATGCTTAGGTCCGTAAATTCAACCCCCGCGATTACCCTGTTATTCCGTAAAATAAGAAAGCTAACTAACTCACCCGATTTAAGTTAAATAATTTAATAGTATTAATTTACGTTTCCGGTTAATTAGCATTTTTAGAAAGAGAATCATAAAATAGTTGCCGATTTTAATTTCCGAATTGGACAAGTAGATTTCATAATTAATAAGGTTAGATAACTCTCCTGTTTTAATTTAAAGTAATAAAAGTAATTGAGAATAAATTTAATAACTTTCTTGTTAATATTGGAACATAATAAATTTTGACAAACCCTGCCGATCTATTTCTTAAATTAATTAGGCTAAATAACTCTTTCATAGTGATTTAGATATTTAATAGAAGTTATTTTGTTTTTTCCGTTTGTTTCCGTAATTTGATAAATTTAATTAAAGTCTGATTGAGTCACTCCGTCACTACAGTCACTATAAGGCCGAATCGAACGTTTCTTTTAAACGTAGTATTTTTTCGTTCAGGGTTAAATAGGGTTGGGCTTTGAAGTAGAACGAATTTTATTTTGTTACACTAGCTAAAAACAATATATGTGTCACGTTTATTTCCTGGTTTATATTCACCAACCTTACCTCTTTTCAGGGATATTAAAGGTATATAATAAAGTAAAAATAATTAAGTCTGAAGTCAACTAGACCCCTGGAGAATACCGTATCTCCATCTGAAGTTACCTGTGCCCCTAAGAGGCCGTTTCTAAGGGTTGTGGAGCATACCACATAAAAAAACTGGCGCTCGAGCAATCTCCGTACTAAAGCGTCATCTTGTAAGGCAATATTTTTCTTAGTGGCAAGAAAAAGCCTTACAGTTTAATGACTGAATGTGTGAAATTATCCGCCGATTTTTGGTGCCTTGTCTGTAAAGGCCATAGAGATGAGATTCAGGGCCAGGTTCCGGTGCACCAGGTAGTCGGGGGGTCGTTTTCGACACGAAATTCGGTTTCAGCGACCCAAAAACCCCCCTCAACGATTTTCAGTTCGTTTTTGTCGATATTTTCAGGAAAAGCCGCGAAGATGACGTTCAGGGCCAGGTTCAGGTGCACCAGGTGCTCGGGGTGTCGTTTTCGACACGAATTTCGGATTCAGCGCCTCAAAAAAACCCCCTTCACGATGTTCGATTCATCTTTTTCGATTATGTCTGGAAAAACCTCGAAGACGACGTTTAGGGCCAGGTTCTTATGCACCAGGTGCTCGGGGGGGTCGTTTTCGACACGAAATTCGGATTCAGCGCCTCAAAAAACCCTCTTCACTATGTTCGATTCATCTTTTTCGATTATGTCTGGAAAAACCTCGGAGACGACGTTTAGGGCCAAGTTCTGGTGCACCAGGTGTTCGGGGGTTTTCGACGTGACATTTGGATCTAGCACCCCAAAAAACGCCCCCATAGAGATTTTCGGTTTGCTTTTGTCAATATTTTCTGGAAAATTCTCGGGGATGACGTCCACGTCCAGATTCAGGTGCACCAGGTGTTCGGGGGTGTTCGCCGATGCCGTATTTGGATTCAGCGACCCAAAAACCCCCGGGCACTGAGTTTCTCTACTTCCCCGCTTAAATTTTGAGATAGTCCCCCGAAGATGACGTTTATCGGGGTTCCTGAGCTCCAGGTGTTCGTGGGGCCAATTTGAACATCATAATCGTGATCAGCGACCTCAAAAACCCCTGGGTATCCGACTTGGGCCAATTCTGACTCTTATTTACAAAGTTATTAAATTTGCCAAAAGGCCTCTCAAATAATGCATTTTTTGGATGCATTTTTGGCTGCAGTAATGCAATTTCCGATTTGTCATGGAATCCAAGTCGCCACATTTTTTACAAATAAATTTTGGAAGACAATGCAAAAAACCGTTCACTCCGAAATTTTCCCCGGTTTGGGCATTTTTAGTGCTTCATTGCCTCGACTATACGGCAAAAGCATCCTTATACTTTTTTGTAGAGCATTAAATTTCCTATAATTTTGACTATTCTTAACCGAGATATCGCTCTTCGAAGAATATGTCATTTTTAAAAGTTGGCTAAAAATTGCCAAAAAATGCAGAACTCCACCTTATTTCTTCTGTTATACCCGAATTATTTATTTTTATTTTATTTTAGCTTCACTTACAAACACAAACGTAACTACATGTAAGGAATTAATACTTACAAACTAACTTAACTAAGAAACAAATCCAAGATCACAATACTAGAAACTAACCTAATATTATAAAAGAATTTCGCATGAGTAACAAAAAATGTATTTTATATTATTTATTCCCACATCTGTAAGTTTAAAACATTAATTTAACTCTACAGTTAACAGATTGGGTCTGTAAATTTACACTATCTGAAATTTTACAGAACAATGAAACTTTACAGTTCAAAGAGAATTTTCAATTTTTTAGCGGAAAATTTAAATGTGCATTAATTTCTAGAAAAAACCAACACTTGACATTTTGAAACTTTCTTAGCTGTTAATTAAATTAAAATAAACTCTGATTTCCCAGGTGTTGAGGGTTCTGGAACTATCCCTATTGTGTAACGCTTGCCTTTTTAAACTATATCGTAGCTTCTAAGTGGACTGTAATAATTTGTGTCTTCCCAACTCCAATAACAAAAACAAACACCTTGTATTTAACGGTTTATTAAAATGTTGAAGAAATAACTCACAAATTAACAATGAAAATACTTTAGTAAGTAATGAACGAACAATGCACAAATTATTAGTAAAAGTATGTGTTAACAATCACTAAACCATATTAACCATATTAAAAAAAATTAAAATAATCACATCATTCAGAAAATATTTATAATGCGCGTTTTAGATGTTTTGTCTATGAGTGATGATGCTGCACTAATTTTTGCTGCACTAAGGAGCACTGAATTTAGGTTTAAAATAACAATAAAGTGGACCGCCTGATTCGCAGCTAAGTACCACTGTGAAAACGAAATTTGCTGCACTAAGGAGCACTGATTTTAAGTTTAAAATAACAATAAAATAGACCGCCTGATTCGCAGCTAAGTACCACTGTGAAAACGAAATTTGCTGCACTAAGGAGCACTGATTTTAAGTTTAAAATAACAATAAAGTGGACCGCCTGATTCGCAGCTAAGTACCACTGTGAAAACGAAATAATTTTACGTTGCGCTGGTCAACGGAGGGTTCTAAGCTGGTTTGCAGTTTATTGACTTCCGCCTGAGGAGGCCATATTACAGAGGCATATTCAAGATGGGGTCTTACTAGACCATTGTATAGAGAGATAATATTATTAATATTCTTAAAAAATTTTGTGTTTCTTATTACAAATCCAAGTACTTCGTAGGCTTTATTAACTACAGATGCATAATGCTTGTTAAATTTGAGGTTGAACTGAATAATTACTCCTAGATCCTTACACTCGGTTTCCCTACGCAGCTCAGTATCATGAAGCGGATATGAAAATCGTAAATAGTTAACTTTTCGGGTGAACGTCATTACGGCACATTTGTCAATGTTCAGACTCATTTTGTTTCTGTCGAACCACTTACATACAGAATTTAAGTCTTGTTGAAATTGGGTGCAGTCATGTTGATTTCTTATTGTTTTAAACATTTTAAAGTCGTCTGCGAATATTAGACACGAGGAGTGGCTTATGTTCCCAGGGAGGTCATTAATAAATATTGTAAACAAGAGAGGACCCAGGTTGCTCCCTTGTGGAACCCCTGAGGTCGCGATAAACATATCCGATAAGAAGTTTCCTATTTTTACACGCTGGGGCCTAGAAGTAAGGTACGTCTTCACAAATTTTAGTGCATTCATCGATAAGCCTAATCTTCCTAACTTGTTTAAGAGTAGGTCGTGATCGACCTTGTCGAAGGCCTTCGCGCAATCTGTCATAATAACGTCAAGGTGACTTTTGTTATTTATCGCTTCCGCTGCTGAGTGAGTAAAAAGCGCTAGGTTAGTGACCGTGGATCTGTTCGGCAAAAAACCATGTTGCTCTTGCACAAAATAATTCCCAAAATATTCCAGAATGTCATTGTAGAGAATTTTTTCAAATATTTTCGCTGTAACATTCAGTATACTAATCGGCCTATAATTTATTATATTGGTTTTGTTTTTGTTTTTAAAATAGGAGTAACTACAGAATGTTTTAGAACATATGGAAATGTGTTGGATTTCACAGCAAGATTAAAAATATATGCAAGTGGCTTTGCTAGATAGTCAGCACAGCCTTTAAAAATGTAAGGGGGAATGTTGTCTGGTCCTGTACTTTTTTTAGGTTTAAGTTTTTTTATACTTGTTTTGACGGCTTCCTCGGTAATGTTGGAAAAGTTAAAGTTACCGAAGTCTGCAAGGGCATTTGAGAAGGTAGGAGCATTATAAACTGAACTAAAAAAATGTGCGAAATCGTTAGCAATGTCCTCGGACCCGGTATAGATATTTTCGTTGTATTACATTTCAGAAGATATATCAGATGTGGTTATTTTGGATCTAATAAAGGAGCAAAAGCTACTAGGGTCCTCAGTGACATTGTGCTCAATTGATTGCAAATTATGATGAAATATCGTTGTAATTATGGTTCTTGGTTAATATCACCAACTTCAACAAAATATTTCTACATCATTTTTTAAACATCTCTTCCAAAAACGAAGATGTAGATGTAGATGTAGATGTAAAAAGGGGTGGCCCTACAGCCTATTTCCACTGCGACCTTTGCAGATCTATTGTGTTGCCCCTGATAATTAGATGTCTTGCGCGAGCTTCATCCTTTTAAGTATGGTTAGGATCCCTGACAGTGGCTCTTCAACGTAGCTCTCCGCCTCTGGATATTCCGTTCCCTTCTGTGAAAACCTTGTTCTTGCTATTCCATCGCATTCGCATAGAATATGGATTGAGGTTTCTTCCTCTGTCTGGCAAAACCTGCATGTGGTTTCTTCGGCCAGACCTATGTTTTTCATATGCTTGTTGAGTTTACAGTGTCCTGTAAGCATGCCTACTATTGCTTTTACGGACCTTCTGTCCTTGCTTAGTAGGTCTGCCGTGAGTGCAGGCTATGGTTTCTTGAGAAACCTCTTTGCCTGCCTCTGTCCTGGGGATTGTTCCCACCAGCTTTGGGCTTGTTTTTCCACCCATTTGCTGATTGCTTTTTTAACTGTTGTTTTTGCTATACCGCAGAAGGGTTCTGGACCATAGAATGCCATTGACGAGCCTTGTCTGGCCAGTTCGTCGGCTTTTTCATTCCTCGATGCCCGTTGTGTCCTGGAACCCATGCCAGGGTCACTTTCTTACGGTTAGCTAGTTCATTCAGAGCACAGGCACAGTCACACACAAGTTTGGAGTTTACTTGAGTGGCCTTTAGTACATTTAGTGTTGCCTGACTGTCGGAGAATATAACAACGGACTAACATATGCAGTCTTGTCTGTTTATTTCTCCTATACAGAGGTGTATAGCTGCTACTTCTGCTTGAAATACTGTGGTGTCTTTTGACAGGCTCACCGACATCATTATCCTTGGTTTTTGCCCGTATATTCCGACTCCGACTCCTTCGGTCTTCGAGCCGTCTGTGTACCATATTATTGCTGCACTGATGGGTGCTCCTCCCTCCCAGTGTTCTCTCTTCAGTACTTTTACTTCGTATTTCCTGTTGAAATTGTATTTGGTTACCATGGTGTCGCTGGACATTCCTGTAATTGGATCCGCCCTTAGCTCTTCTTCTAACCTTTGGTAATCCGTCCCGTGGAGTTTGGTGATGGGACGTGACCCTTGCATAAGTCTGTAGGTGACCGCTCTCGCCTCTCCCTGTATGTATATGTGTAATGGTGGTAGGTTCAAGATGACCTCCATCGCGGTCGTGGGGGTGGTTCTCATGGCCCATGTGGCACTGAGACACGCTTGTCTTTGTATGCCTGTTAAGTGCCTTATGATTCCTGACTGAAAAGTCTTTGGCCACCACACCACTAACCCATATGATATCATAGGCCTGATTACCCTTGTGTTTAACCATATGGTAATTTTGGGGTTGAGTCCCCAGTTCTTGCCGCAAATCCTCCTGCACCTGCCTAGTGCGATGGATGTAGAGTTGTTAGTTTTAGAGAAATAATCAGACAAAGACTGGAAAATACGAACCACGAAAATCTAAATTTACGTTTTGTCGCCTTCTCCCGCTAAAACCAATAGAGATATTAAAAAGCGGTCTTCAACAAAACATTTCTACATCCTTTTTGAACATCTCTTCCAAAAACGAAAGATGTAGAGTTGTTAGTTTTAAAGAAATAACCAGACAAAAGTAACTAATATCAATATCAACATGATGTGAATATGGTTGACTTTCATCAGAGAAAAAAATTAGCTTTTGTGGGGTGGGGTGTCAAAAGTTGGTGATTTTAACCAGGAACCATAATCACAACAACATTTCATTATAATTCGGGTATAACAGAAGAAATAAGGTGGAATTCTGCATTTTTTGGCATTTTTTAGCGAAATTTTGAAGATAACGTTATCTTCGAAGCGCCATATCTCGGTAACCAATTAACATAAAAAACATGTTTGAATAGTGAAACGTGTAGGAAATTTAACGCTTTACAAAAAAGTATAGAGGTGCTTTTGCCGTAGGAAAGAAGCTCTACGCTCTATTGCAAAAAAACCGTAGGAATGTCAAAAATTTTGCATTATTATTATCTGAAACTACCTGTCGACTGGACTAAATTACTATTCATGATAATACTCTATCCTGAACGCAAAATTTAATTCGAATTTATTTAGTTAAAACTGAAAGGTTTGAAATCAGATTAAATTTTTCCTCGTGAATCTTATTACTGGAAAACAGTAAGACGTTAGCGATATCTACTAAACTATTGTTTGCATCTAAACTGTGCTTAAATGAACTTACTCTGGTGCAAGATTTGTTTACCAGTTTATGTAAATCAACGCTAGAACGACCATTAAAGAGACATGACACATGAGTAATTTTTGAGTCTTTTGTATTCAACGAAGTAACCGCGTAACTCTTCTCCGTAAATGTTTGCATCATTGGAAAATAGTAAAGGGTTAAGAAATTATTAAACATTCGTTTGCATCTAAACCGCGCTTTTACTATTTTGTGCAAAATTGATACAAAAAAAATATTGTATTAATCTATATAAACAAGTGAAGAGATGCGAGACATTATGAGTAATCTGCGAGTATCTTTCGATTCGAATAAGATGCACTGTAGAGTCTGTTATATGGCGATCAGTTAATTAAAACACTAAATTAAATCATTGAAGAAAGGACAGTAACTAAATAAGCTATGATGTAAACTAGAGGTTACAACGTTGAATGAATGAGTTAAGATGAAACCCTCATATCGGTAAAGATTAAATTGGGAAATTGGAACCTTTGGTTTATCAACTAAGTTGAAACACTATCGTCGACCACTCAACCAAAACACAATTTTAACACACTCTACGCGCGTTTCGCCAACTATGTTGACATCATCAGGAGTTGATGATAGACTAAACAATTAACTATCTCTAACAGCTCTTTATACTAAATGACTAACACCCCCTCTCCCCGGCGGTGCCGAGTACCGTCATCCCCGGTGACCTAATCAGCCAAGGATAACTAACCCGCCCGTACCTAATGGATTAAACTAAAAAGCGGACTAAGAGGAATTGGTCCTTTGTCTCTGGTTAAACTATTTTTACATTTACCTATTTCTATACTTTCAAATGCGTCCAACAATTTTTTATTGGATACATTTTTAAGTAATTTTACATTGTCTATACTTATTCTATGATTTTGATTAAAAGCATGTTCGGCTATACTAGATTTTTCCGTACGCCCATATTTTAAGTGAGTCATGTGCTCTTTAAATCTGACCTGTACAGAGCGTCTAGTATGCCCAACATACCCAAGTCGTTTGATTTCAGTAATTCTTCAAGATATTCCAAGGTTTGCGGAATCGGTACACTAGGAAACTAGGAATCAATTGAGATTAAAATTTCGCCTTCTTGAATTGAAGTATTTTTAATTTTATCTATGAAATCTAAAGAATTTTTAACAGAAAAATTTTTAAGTTGTGAAAGTAAATTTTCAAACTCGTTTGATAACCATTTGGAAATATTATAACTAGGTGTGCTTATTGCAGACAATACAAAAAAAAGTTGTATTGTCTTCCCAAAATGCACAAACCTGGAAAGGCAATGCGACCCATTGTGTCTGCAATAAGCACACTTAGTTATATTTCCAAATGGTTATCAAACGAGTTTGAAAATTTACCTTCACAACTTAAAAAAATTTCTGTTAAAAATTCTTTAGATTTCATAGATAAAATTAAAAATAGTACTTCAATTCAAGAAGGCGAAATTTTAATCTCGTTTGATGTAAGTTCATTGTTTCCTAGTGTACCGATTCCGCAAACCTTGGAATATCTTGAAGAATTTCTCAAATCAAATGACTTGGGAGACGAAATTACTCAAGAATATTTACTTTTGGCTAAACTTTGCATGGATCAAAATTATTTTCAATTTAGAAATGAATTTTTTAAACAACATGAAGGAACTGCTATGGGCAATTGTCTATCACCGTTCATGGCAAATCTCTTTGAGTAAATTCGAAACCAAGATTAGTCAAGAATTTGAGTATTTCCCAAGGATATGGTACAGATATGTGGATGATGTATTTGCTGTTTTCGATACTAAGAAAACTAACTTAGTTGACTTCGTGACAAAATTAAACTCTCAATTTCCATCCATAAAGTTTACGTATTGTTGAGGGTTCTGGAACTATCCCTATGGTGTACCAGTTTACCAGGACTACCGAGATATGCTCATAGCCTTTTTAAACTGCATCGTAGCTTCTAAATGGGCTGTATAATTTATTTGGACTGTAGTATTTATTGTCTTCCCAACTCCATTAACAAAAACAACAAACACCTTTTTTTTAACGGTTTATTAAAAAATGTTAAGTAAATAAATCCCAAATTAACAACTTAACAATAAAATTACTTTAGTAAGTAATGAACGAACAACGCACAAATTATTAGTAAACGTATGTTTTAACAATCACTAAAACATATTAGTAAAGAAGTAAAATAATCACATCATTCAGAAAATATTTATAATGCGCGTTTTAGGTGTTGTGTATATGAGTGATGATAATGCACTGATTTGAAAGTTTGCGAGGTCTAGTCGCTCAAGCTTATCCCCGCCCGTCCGATTGTTCTAGAACGAATTGTTAACGTGGGCTACGTGACAAACCCCATGTCGCGTGTTGAAATGTTTGAACGTATTTGGTGCGAAATTATGAAATTTTTATGGCGGACGTGACAATTTACATGTTCCTAGAAAACATCCGTTAGAAATTCTGCGCCTCAGCGCTGCATCAAGATGGTATGAAATTGGCCTACATGACAAACTCCGCGTAATTCAAAACCGTTAAGACTTCTGTGTCTCTCGCGGTGTTGTCGGATTGTCGATTTGAGTTTTTATGTTTAATTTGTTTTTGAAAATTAAACACGTATGAAATAGAAAACAATGGACAACTACCATTTTTTACACACTTTGGTTATCAGGAACGAGAATATTGTAATCAACACTAGCTTACATTTCCTAGTACATCGTTTATTTATCTTCCTACTAAGTAAAGAAAGATTTAATAAGGAAAAGAATTTGATTAAGGATATAGCTGCAATAAACGGTTATGACGAAGACTTAGTCGACAAACTAATCAACAAACGTAAATTTAAGAAAAACCTACGTGACACCACGTTTTTCCAACACGAAAAACAGACTGAAAAATTCGTTTCAATACCGTATAATCCCACTTACACCAAAGGACTTACCAGCGTGTTCAAAAAAGCGGGTTTAAGTTTAGTTTTTCAGTCTAACAACACTTTAAAACAGTTATTAGGTAATGCCAAGGATAAAAACAGTAATATGGAAAAAAGTGGTATTTACGAAATTAGTTGTGGGGATTGCGATAGAAAGTATGTTGGGCAGACTAGACGCTCTGTACAGGTCAGATTTAAAGAGCACATGGCTCACTTAAAATATGGGCGTACGGAAAAATCTAGTATAGTCGAACATGCTTTTAATCAAAATCATAGAATAAGTATAGACAATGTAAAATTACTTAAAAATGTATCCAATAATAAATTGTTGGACGCATTTGAAAGTATAGAAATAGGTAAATGTAAAAATAGTTTAAACAGAGACAAAGGACCAATTCCTCTTAGTCCGCTTTTTAGTTTAATCCATTAGGTACGGGCGGGTTAGTCATACTTGGCTGATTAGTCACCCTTGGCTGATTAGGTCACCAGGGATGACGGTACTCGGAACCGCCGGGGGGAGGGGGTGTTAGTCATTTAGTATAAATAGCTGTTAGAGATAGTCAATTGTTTAGTCTATCATCAACTCCTGATGATGCCAACATAATTGGCAAAACGCGCGTAGTGTTAAAATTGGGTTTTGTTTAAAAATTAATTTAAGTGTCCAGCACAGAGAAGAAAAACTTACTAAGAAAATTAGTACGATTAAAAATTTAAGACAGTGGAAATGAATAATACTAATACAAGGTGTCTCAAAGTAGATTATATGTTTTAAACTTACCTTACGCCGACCCTGTTCGAAATGCCATGAAAATATTACGTCGAGCGTATAGCGGACAGGTGCGGATTTCAGTTACCATGGAACAGTGGACGAGTTCGCAGCGTGCCTACATGGTTGAGGCTTATTTTAAAGCCAACGATTCGTACACAGTTGCTCAGCGGCGTTTTTGTGATGCGCCATCGGCGATGTTAGTTCACGCGTGGGTAAAAAAACAAGAAGTTGTTACAAATGTTAAACATCCATGTCATCCGAAAACCATTCGAACTACTCCGAATATTGAAAGGGTGCGACAGGCTGTAAATCGTAATCCTCGACCCTCTCAATATTGGGAGGAATTCGAATGGTTTTCGGTTGACTTGGATGTTTTGGCATCAGTAAGAACCCCGTGCTCTCTAAAATTTTTTAACCACGCCTTAACGATGTGGCGTGATTGCGCACAATTAATTTTTAATAACATATTGTAACGGTTGACTAATGCGGAGAATTAAATAAAGAGAATACAAAACTTATATTAAATATAAAGAGAAATAATGAAAAAATAAATTAATCAAAATCATTAAATAACTATTTATTTTAATTCAAATTATCATTAGACAGAATGTAATGTAGAAAATAAAGTTTGAAACTAATTTTAGAGTAGTAATTACATAATAAAATATAAAATTTTAGATATCAAATTTTAACAAGGAAATCCCATAAGGGATTGTCATCGACAATTTTAGTATATTTACAAATAACTTAGCAAAGATCTAAATAGAAAAAGTTAAAGTAGAACAATCTCAGATAAGTCAGCGATCAGTACAACAATGAGAACATTGTTGTTTTAAATGTTATAAGAGAAATAAATTTTAAACTTAACCTAGAAATGCAATGTCTTGATTTATCAATATGGTCAATTTAAATTCAGGGGAAATACAATAAATAGAGAAAATTAAGTGTTGGGACTTCTAAAATTAAAGTATTACTGTAAAAAAGGCAGTAATAATAATGTTTAACACAATTTAAGAAATCGATAATGATGAAAGTAAAAAGTTGTCATGTAACCTTAATGTAAGTAGAAATAGTAAATAAATTATATCAAAATCATGCTTTTTATCTCGAGAATCATGTTTTGATAGTGAAAAAGTGTATAAAAATCAATAATTTTTAATTTTATAATAATTTTAATTTAAAATTCTGTCAAATCTAAATCGAGTTGGCCTAGAGATGCTCGTTCATAAAAACCAAATTTTGCTGTCAAGCGGGGCTTTTGCCAAAAGACTCTTGAACTGTTCACATCAGAGCTCGTTGTAAAAACAAAAGAATCTTCAAATCAAAACTACAACGATTAATATAAAGAAGTTAAGAAAATTTTATCTGTCAAATTTAAGTGAGGTTAGATTTGTATAATCCAAAAATAAAAGAAGTTAATTAAGAAAAGAACTCAAATCATTGATTCCTGCTTTTGTTACTGAAGGAGAATCAAGATCCTGTTTGTATCTTGTTTATTATCCATATCCAACAGTATCCTATAGTTTTATCCTGTGTTCCTGATTGATTTTGGAGAATATTATATCCGTTATTTTGGAGGTTAAAAAGAAAGTAACCAAGAGTAACTAAAAATTGATAATTCGTTAAAAAAAGGTACCAATCATTTAATAATAAATATCGATATTTAATAGATTAGAGACGTCTATAAAAATAAACAAGGCCAATAGCATTTTATTTAATTAGGTTAGGTTTCATTTTAACAAACAACTAAGTTCAGATTAGAATAAGGTAAGAGTATAATTATAGCATTAGTATTACTATTAATTTCATAAACAATAAAAAACATTACACTTACCTTTTTTCTTTTCAATAAATTTTCATAATAACTATAACGTCAACCATTTTATTTTATTTTATTTTATTTTTAATTGTTAATAAAAATTTCTGCATTTACCTACTGTTCATTATCATCGATTTAAAAGGTTTCACGGTCAATTACTGAAGCACGACTGAGGTTAAAGTCTCAAATCTTCCTACCGATTGGTAGATGGCGCTCAACAATACATTCTGACTAAGATTACGAAAAGAAATAAATAAATAAAAAACTATTTAATGTAATTTTTAAAAAACATTAAAGTCAAGATTAAAAGATACACTTATTAAATCTCATAACAATAAAATTAATAATTTTTTATAAAGTGCTTACAAGAAATTAAATCTTAACTTAAGTAAACCAAAGTCAAAATAAAATATTAAATATAAGTTAAGTATTTCTCTCGATTTGTTTCACTATCCAGACTAAAGTAACAGATCTGGGGTCTGTGGATAAGTTTTCCAAGAATTGCACTTTTAGGGTAAATTCTCTTTAATTAAATTGAATGTTAAATTTGGAAATACATTCACAGTCAGGAGAATTACAAAAACTGACTGTAAGTGAAATAAACAAACATAATTTATTTCAACCAAGAATAAGTTAGTAAAATAAAAACCTTTAATTTAAAAACAGTCGCTTATAATTTAGAAATGACAAGCTTTTTGTATAACGTGTAGAATTTTTTTATTTATTTTAGCATAGCATGCTTTCGAGTCTATTCAAAACTCATCATCAGTGCTTAATCTACAATACATAATTCTAAGTTGCAAGTGTGGTTCTGTGGTATATTCCACGCTGTAACAAAAAGAGCACTGATTTTTACCAAAATAATTTACAATTGAGTGATTTCTGCTAAATTAGTTTAAAAAAAACCAATTTTATAATGTTTACAATATTTTAAGACAAAATTATGATATTTATGTTATTATTAAATATAAATAAAATTCACAATGGTCCTTTATTAAACATAAAATGGTAGCCATTCTTGTGACTAAAAAATTAAAAATTAAATTTAAACAGGGACATTGTACAGACTCGTATCTGAAAATATTTACTAATATGATAGAAATTCAAAAATAAAAAACTTACCTAGTGTAACACAGTTTTTTCTAAAGATATTTAGATATTTAAATAATAAATAATTATGTTACTTCGACGCAAATTTATCAAAAGATCGATTTAGGAGTCGATCGCGAGAGAGGGAGGCATCGTAGACGCATTTGTTTAACGTTTTGAATCAGAAATATCACTAACAGACTCTATAAGTGATAAATCTGAAGTTCGTCCTTTTTTACACAGTATTTAATTAGTTAAAGATAATTTATAATATAATTTCATTATTAAAAAAAACAAATAACATGTTACAACGAACATCACACATACGCCTCTGAGCAACTGTGTTCGAATCGTTGGCTTTAAAATAAGCCTTAACCATGGTAACTGAAATCCGCACGTGTCCGCTATACGCTCGACACAATATTTTCGTGGAATTTCGAACAGGGTCGGTGTATGGTAAGTTTAAATCCAAAAATCTACTCTGAGACACCCTGTATAAATACGGCACGTTTAAGGGAAAAGTTGATAAAAAAGTACTACAATTTAGTCATTTATTTTATTTCTGTGTGAATTAGAAAAATAATTAGGCTACCAATTGTGAAACTCGTTAACTGAACTACTAATTTTTATTTTTTAACTTGGTACAATTTGATTACCCTTTTTGATAAGCATCTTACTAAAAAATACTTAGGTATTTGTTGGTAACTAATGCTTGATATTTTTGTTTTTTATCTTTGTGTCAACGGAATCGTGTAGGATTTGTGAGTTTCCCAACGCCACTTTAAGAACATCGTTAATTAGAACGCAACAGTGAATGGTCGAGCGGAGAATCACACCTGATATACAAAAATCAATTTCTAAGTTTTTACATAATTTATATTATATTCATTTTTTGAGCTGGAATTTTTAAATTTTAAAAATTTGTTACTCTAAGTAAGCATTTTAACAAAAATATCATGTTTCTAGTCATCTTCTACATATGAATCAATTTATGAACCCATAAATCCCCGTCCTCCCAGTCAAATGTCTTCTCGTTCCAACTACTCATTATACGCACCTTATGTAAGTGGGGCAAGCAGCACTGCAACTGGCCCAAGCCAATCGGTTAGTCGCATAGGCCACAACAAGGAACAAGAAGTCGACAATTTAACTGATCTTTTGGTACAAGGGATGAGAGGAGGAGAAGAAAGTGATATAGATCAAGAAGATATTTACGGCATATGCATTAAATGTGGAGAAAAAGTAAGTTGCTATATTGTTTATCTTGTTATTACTATTTGCAATTAATTGAATTACCATTTATTATTTATTTATTCCAAGTAAGAGTAAAAAAATAGAAATATCACAATAATATCACACGAAAAATAATATCACAAATGCATATAATTAAGCTCGAGCTTGCGTAATGTGAGACCGTTAGGTAGATAGATAATTACCACATCCCCAACAAGTCATTCATAAGTTTCAAATATTCCGTGCCCAAGGATGACGTGAGATAGTTAGAACATTGCGTCCAATTAATTTATAAAAAAAGTACTATAATTTTGAACTGAAAAAAACAAACAAAAACAATTTGGAATATATATATAGAACAAATAAAAGCATTTTTAGATGTGCTACCATCTATGGTAAGAAGAGAGTATTGACATTAAATTTTGACTGAATCTAGTCAAGATGTCACTCTCTTCTTTTTTATCCCTTTCAGAGATTAATACAAAGTGAGTAAACCAGTAAGGAATTTTAATTTATTAGATTCGACATCCTAAGACCGGTTTCTGGCTTTCGGCTTCATCAGTTAGGCTTTTCGAATCCAATAAATATAATTCCAAACTCGTACAAGTCAATAGCTATAACTGCTATAAGATAACATTTTTAGATGTGCTACCATCTATGGTAAATAAAAGCATTTTTAGGTAGGACCTTCACTTCCTCAAATCCTAACAAGGAGCACCAAATATTTTTCCTTTCAACATCTGCAGGAAAGCTAATAGTCAAGTCATTGTATAACTGTTTAAATAAAAAATTAATATTACTTAAATACTAAAATATATGACACCTACATAATTATAAGTCGTTGTAATAATTAAAACAATCCTTTAGGCATTATTAAAGAGTTTATACAGTCGATAAATACTAATTCTACGCCCCTGAAGCTTTGTTTATAATCTTACATGTAACTTACCGATGAATTGATAAATCGGGATTTAAATAATCCAGTTTGCTGCACACAACGCACTGTTGAACCAACCATATTTGTCTAATCAATCAACTTAAACCAATAAATATATGTGAAAAAGAAAATTTTAATCTGGCACAATTACCTCTAACCTATAAAACACAATAGTAAACAAACAGAGTGTTTAGAAGATGGTTGCTACAAATCACTAGTAACAAATTGAACGTTTGATAGCGCTTAGTTGCCGCTTCTAACAAATTTCCGTAGAAATGGATTAAACTTAAATCGTGGTGAAGTGTCTTTGTCAATATTTATCTATTAATATGATATGTTGTGTTATTAGTTTCGAAAATCAGTGTTAACGTAGATGTACAATTATTTTAGCGAAACAAAATATCTCATTTTCCAAGACAATTTTTACTTAGATTTAGGATTTTGGTAATGACGGAAAATTATTAGAATAACTTTGACAACATTGAAACTAGAAATATAAATTTAATAACACAACGTTTAGGCTGTTCCTTGTTCTTGGCGAGCGCCGAAATGTAAACAAACTGTATCTTATTTTACTATAATAACAGTCACCGCCGCCTTGATAATATTAAAAAATTATTTAATGTAATGCTTTAAAGTATGATAGTTTTCTCATTTGAGAACAACTAAGAAATGTACAAAAAATGTAATTTAAAATTATGCAGTTAATTAGAATAGAATGCGTTTATTGTTTTAGGGCGAAAAAAAAAAACAAGGGTTGCAATTTAAATAAGGTATGAAAACAGGGGGGCAAATGGGTTAAATTAAAAAAAAATAAAAAATCGTACAAATCAGTTATGTTGTATTAAATTTATATATTTTTTGAATTACATTAAATAATTTAATGTAATATTTAAGTTAGTGCCGTTTTTTCCCGTTGTTTATTTCTTTGATATGTTATTTGAGCTAATTTTGATTTTTCGTATTTTTGTGTGTAGCTATTCACTATACCAAGTATGATACATCGATGAAATCAGGTTGTCATGTTGATTCCAAAAATGTAATAATCTACAGGGTGTCCCGTTTAAAATTCAAAAGTTGGTATCACTTCCGGTAAAACCGGAAGTAGTAAAATTGAAACAAACTGACTAAAATGAGGCCACTAACGTCCCATTTAATGCCCTAAAATTTTACAATCTTGAGAAACACAGATACTGTAGCCTGTTACATGGTTGCTGTGTCACCCTGTATACATACAAAATCTCTGCTCCAAAAATTTTTCCAAAAAAATGTTATTGGTTTTTTACAATAACTCCGTTAATTTTTATGATATCAGGTTCATCCAAAAACCATTTGAAAGGTAATTTCAAGGGCTATAACATCGTATTAAATTTAATCTTTTAAATCACTTATTTTATAAAAGATAAAAGGTTAAAGGACCCCGGTTACATGGTTCTCGCAGTAAAATTTAGGCTTTAAATGTTTCTATCTCGGTTATTTTTTATCCTACATAAATAAACAAAAGTAAAATCTTTGTTAAAAAAAACTCAAATTTCGTTCTCTATCATTCTTTACGTATATCGAGTATTTTTGGAGTTATTATCAAAAGAAAATGAAATTTACGAAAATTTGAAAAATTCTGATTTTTTTAAATCATATTTTTTTTCAAAAATATGCATTCTAAACCGATCAAAATTTTGAGGTCATTATTTATGCTAAAATAAAGAAAGTCTTATAGGGATTTCTATAAATTTTAATTTTTGTGGAAATGGCGTATGTTTTATTTTCATTTAATTTTGATGCTATCAACTTCTTCTAGAGCTCATTTCATAGGTACTTTTGAGTACTTTGAAAAGTGTTCAGTAAGTATATTTTATAAAATGCATCGTTTTCCCGTTATTTAAGCTTGAATACTTAGATTTGAGTACTCGCCGAAAAAATATATACATTCAATTACCTATATGAAACTTGATGTAATATTAAAAGGTTTTTCAAGTAAGGAATTTATTCGATTTTTTATGAACTTCAATTTTGGTTAGTGACAACTTTTTGTAAAAACTTATAGTTTTTGAGTTATTTATGAAAACCGCTTTAAAACATGCAATTTTTTCACGAAAAATTAAAATCCTTGATCTTTAATAACTCAAAAGGTATTGATTTATTTTAATAACTTTATATAACAAATTCCTGGGGTTATTTTCCACCCCCTAGAAGGCTTCCACCCCCAGGGTAAAAGCGCAAGTTGGCACCAATTTTCATGAAAATTGATGGAGGTTCAACGAAATCGGAGGTGAAAATCTTCAGTGACTGTACTAATAGTGGCTTGCAATAATCTAAAAAGTTAACTTTGCACATGTACCTGATTGCTCTCTTTTGTAAACTGAAAATAGATTTCATCAGCTGGTTAGAGCTGAATCCCCAAAACCCAATGCCGTAGCGGAGGTGCGACTCTATTAAGGAAAAATAAACCATCCTTGCAGATGACAGGCCCAGTTCTTTGCTGACAATCCTTATGTCAAAACAACCTGAGGACATTTTTTTGCTGAGATTGAAGATGTGGCTGTCAAACTTCAATCCAAACTCCTAAGAATTTGCAAGACTCTATATTTGCTAGGTTGTGATTCTAACACTAAGTTGTTTTTGTCAAATTTGCAAGTTATTATATTAGTTTTCTTTGTGTTGAAACGAAGAAAATTAGAATCACACCACGCTTCGATTATTTGCAAGTAACGGGCAACTATATTTTTCAAGACGTTTAAGTCTTTTAATCGCCATAGCACCGTGCTGTCATCTGCAAGTATAGTAAATTCTCCTTGAATAAGTAAACCAGGCAAATCGTTCAAGTACAGAAGAAACAATAAAGGGCCAAGTACTAAACGCTGAGGTACACCACAGTTTATATCTGAAAACTCAGATGTTCTATCATTAACCCTCATCTTTTGGTTTCTGTTTAAAAGGTAGCTCAGAAACCAATTATATACATTTCCCCTAAACCCGCTTTTGCAACAGTAAAAAAGATATACAAGTTTGGATGTTTTATAAACCAATAAAAACCTGTCTGATGAGAAAACGAAGTCACTTTGAATATTTATTTGAAACGAACTATTTATATTTATTTCCTTAGATTACGAATTGGAATTAATTTATTCTTTTTATTTTAGATTGTAGGCGAAAACAGTGGTTGTACAGCAATGGACCAATTATATCACACAAAATGCTTTACATGCCATCATTGTGCTATAAACTTACAAGGGAAACCATTTTATGCCCTGGATGGCAAACCTTATTGCGAAGAAGATTATTTGGTAAGTGAACAATATTTAAAAAATACTCGTATCTTTCAGTTACCCTCATTTTCTGAAAATAATTACATTTATTAACCTAATTCACGCATTATTTTATCATTTTAAGTATCTTTATTAACTAGCATATCCATGTAAGTTAAATAAATAGATAATGGTAGTGTATTATCTCGTCGGCCCTGAATGACTTTGAAAATGATATAAGGATGATTCTTCCAATAGAAGAATGATTATGTCCCTGACCTGTAGTGCGTATTTTAGTAAAGGCTCATTGACGTGGCAGTAACATTAGACAACAATATTGGAGTGTAAACGTGTTATGTGCCTACTTATTGTACATGTAATTAGAATGTTCTTATGTTATGTATACATGTGTTTAGAATGTTTTAACCTCAAAACACCATTGTCGTGGATGTTGTTGAATGTCATTGTCGTGGACTTTCTCATCCTCGACAATGACAAATTGTCCACGACAAGACCACCTTCAAATGTTTCTGTTTAAGGAGTGTGAACATATGGCAGTGAAATCGTGTCAATTTCGTGGATACAGAATTTTGAAAAATCCAAAATATGCGAATTTAAGCATGTCTTTATATACCACTGTAATCTTAGTCATTCTAGCATACATATTTTTTTCACATCTAAACAAGCCTTTTTAATTTTTGAAATTTTGCAATCATAAATCTACTTCTATTGGAAGAATCGCCCATAACTCATAGCTCAAGAGATAATTCACTACCTCTACAATATATAACGAGTACAAATGGAAAACGGCCGTTTTTTTCTTTAAAGTTGAGCCCTTATTGTGGGAAAATGGTTATATAATTATTATTCAAAATATTAGTTATGTCACGTTTGTGGAATAAATGTGCGATAAACTTTTTTGTTCTTTAAGTTCTATTTTTGTAAAAGAATATTAAGTCCAAGTTACTTTAGTAGAAAAAAAGTATACTTGTTATTAACCTAAACTGCACAAAGGATGTGAAATAAAATCACACAAGCTCCCCAAGAACAAGGACATTAAAAATGTCCTACACTGCACCAGCGTCTGGACTTCAACAACTACTCCTTGGGCTATATGCCCCACCAGGTATTGAATTACGAAAGTCCAGACGTGGTTTGGTACCCAAAAACTTCGATTTTGTTATTAAAGGAGCTTGCCATTCTTAGACCGGTTTCGGCATTATTGTGCTCCATCAGTAAGAAGCAGGCTAGCTCGACATCCTGTCACTAAAGGATGTCTGAAAAATGAATTCGACTCGCCTCGTTCTTGATAAAAGTGGTTGCGTTAGAGCAAGTATATCACTCCCATGGTCCTTTTTTGATATTTTTATGGTTCAAAAAAATTCCACCTTCGTATAATTAACCTTAAAACTTAACGGTTTACGAGATAATCGCATCATCACGATAAAACTGGTCGACAGCTTTTCTGGCCCTGACACAATTCTTGCTGATTCTTATCTAAAATGACCTCCCGAAAACGGAGGGTGATGGGGGAAAACTGAGGTCATATTCAGATTTAGGAGGTCATTTTACATACAAATCAGCAAGAATGGTGTCAGGGCCAGAATTTTTTTTTTGCCAACCAGTGTAATCATGCAGCTGATCCCTAAAATGCGATTATTTCGTAAACCGTTAAGTTTTAAGGTTAATAACAAGTATGCTACTAAAATAACATGGATTTAATATTCTTTCACAAAAATAGCTCTAACTCGAAGAGCAAAAAAGTTTATGCAACAAATATGGCCTAACTAGCGCCCTCTACAAATTACATCGAAGTAGGTACCAGGTTATGATTTCTCGTTCCCAAAAACCCCCAGTTCCATATTTTTATGTATACATATCCAAAAACGCTTAAGTTATTGTAAATAAATAAATCTTAAAATTTAACCTTTAACACCCTGTATATTCCTTTCTAACACCATTTTATTAGAGCAAGTTGGTTCAAATCGTAATATTTTAAACTGAGGGATCTGCCATATTTCTATGTACAATTACTTAAGGACCACCCTGTATATTAATTTTCAACTTAAGCTTAAAAACCAAGAATTGAAAAAGTCGATTTTTTTAGGCGTGGCCCACCAGTAAACAAAAATTGGAAGTATCATCTTTTAATATATTTTCTATTGAGCTACATGATAAAAAAATTAAAACTGAGCAAAGTAGGGCGATCTTAAATGATAAAAAGTTCATAGAGTCAAAAAAATCTAGTTGAAATATCTTAAAATATGAATGAAATTTGTAAGGACAAAGTGCAGAGAAAATTATTTTTTTAAAACACGTTTTTTTAAATTTAATTTACCATTTAGCTTTGATAAAAATATTATAGATACCGTTTTTATAAATAACCACTAAAAATCGTTTGTTGAATGAATTTTTAAGGGTTTTATTTAAAATTTCTTAAAACAATTCAAATTATTAGAAAAAAAAAACAAAATTGCTGATACTTGATGTATCTTGATGTAACCAAGAGCATTTTTCACATGTAAGTAGTAGCCTGACATTGTTGCTTTTTTCAGAATACTTTAGAAAAATGCTGTGTGTGCCAAAAACCCATTTTGGATAGAATTCTAAGGGCTACTGGTAAACCCTATCATCCAAAGTGCTTCTGTTGTGTTGTCTGTGGTAAAAGTCTAGATGGCATACCTTTCACAGTAGATGCTACTAATAGAGTTCATTGTATAGAAGATTTCCACAAGTAAGTACAAACACCGTGAAAAGTTACGGTTGCTTATGTGTAGATGAGCAGATTCGAGTCCTATAATAAATTTTTTATTCGAATATGTCAAAAAACGTCAAATTCGATACAGTACACACTAACAAGGAGAAAAACTTCTGTCCTAGTCCTTTTTCGTACTTTTTCGAACAATATACAAAAATTACCGACCCATATTTCAGCTTTCCTTGCATATGACTGCTCTGGCATTATAACTGAACAACAATACGATTTTTGTGCTGGGAAACCGACTGAATTAAATTTAGTTACCTATGTCGACTTCCTGTCAGAAGCTTTGGAGAAGGGTTGCCAGATTGATTCTGTGTACACTGATTTTTCTAAGGCTTTTGACAGAGTCAAACATACTTACTTCAAAAACAGGACTCAAATGGTTAGAGTAAACCATCATTATTCATCAGGTGTTCCTCAAGGGTCACACCTCGGTCCTTTACTATTCAACTTATTTATTAATGACACCATTCATTGTTTCCGGCAAAGCACTATTATTTGCTGATGATTTAAAAGTTTTCCTAATTGTTAAAACCATTTATGATGTCCTCAGCCTTCAGTCTGACCTTGACAACCTGTCCAACTGGTGCTATAAAGTGCCAGGTCATGCGTTTTTATCGCTCACAAGTACCTACTATACTTTTCATTATAACTTAAATGGTCAGATCTTGGAGTCTGTTAACCAAATCCTAAAGACCTTGGAGTTATTCTAGATCCAACTTTAAGCTTTAACCAACACATACCTATGGCTATCCATAAATCAATGAAAATGTTAGGTTTTATCAAAAGGCTAACCCATAATTTCATTGACACTACTGTTCACTTCTACCAAAAATAAATCTTCTTGTTCCAACCCTCACAACTTGACAGCAACAAACATTTCATGTACCTTTGTATCGTTTAAATCAAGCGTTTAATAGCTGTATACCAAGAATGTTAAGATTAGCCAATACTCATAATAATCTTGAGATGTTTAACACCTCCTTTCATCATTTTAAAACTCGATTACTGAATACAGAGCTTTAACTTTCAATGTTTTAATGAACCTTTTTTGTCTTGTCCTTTATATTCCTTGTTTATTTTTACTATGTATGTGATTATGCCACTTTTATATGTTCTTTGTTCACGGTCTGCTCGAAGGCTGGAAAAGTTTGACTAAAATGGATCCAAAATCTGCTGAAGCGGGAATTTTCTGTACTGTTTGGACATCAAAAATCAGTCGAATTTAAAATCCTAGCTGCTCCCCTTTGCGGGTTATTAGTGGCGTCTGTGAGTTGGAAAAAACCATGAAAAATGGACCAAAATTTACCCGGATCGAGAGTACCTTCTCCCCCCGTTTTCGAGGGTGCTGAACACGATGGCGGTATCAGAATTACTGTTTTCGATTGCTGAACCCCCTAAACCGTCAAAAAACTACCCCCAATGGGGCACGGTGCACGGTGGTGGTGTTAAAGATTACTTCCGAACCTCACCAACCCCTCCACCGGCCAAAATTCATCCCCGACAGAGGTGTTTTTTTCCTTCTTTTTAACAGCGACAAAACGTTTCTGCCCCCTAAAACGGCCAAAAACTACCCACTAAAGGGGCTAAACGGGCAGCACGTCATTTCCCTGTAAAAAACGTATTTCCCCCCGTTTTCGAGGATGCCGAGCAAGGTGGAGGTGTTTCGGGGGTGAGTTTTGACCTGTGGAGGGGTAGGTGAGGGTCGGAAGTAATTTTCAACACCACCACCGTGCTCAGCATCCTCAAAAACGGGGGAAAATGGGTTATTTTAAAGGGAATGATGTCCTGCCCGTTTAACAACATTATAGGGTAGGTTTTGGCCGTTTTAGGGTTTCGGCACGCGAAAAGAGAAATTCTGATACCGCCATCGTGTTCAGCATCCTCGAAAACGGGGGCATAAACGTTTTGTCGCTGTTAAAAAGAAGGAAAAAAAAACACCTCTGTCGGGGTTGAATTTTGGCCGGTGTAAGGGTTGGTGAGGTTCGGAAGTAATCTTTAACATAACCATCTTCCTCGGCATCCTCGAAAACGGGGTTTTTTTACAGGGAAATGAGGCGCTGCCCGTTTAACCTCTTTAGGGGGTAGTTTTTGGCCGGTTTACAGGGTTCAGCAATCGAAAACAGTAATTCTGATATCGCCATCGTGTTCAGCATCCTCGAAAACGGCGGGGAGAAGGTACTCTCGATCCGGGTAAATTTTGGTCCATGTCCTTCAGACTCATACGCCACTATATGTGCGTTCTTAGATTTTTACATATCAATTGTGTGTTAGGCAGCTTGCATGGACGAGTTTCTTATGTATAACGTTTTTTCAAGTTTATAACTTTTCCAATATATCTCAAAAATAATTTTTTTATTTATTTTTGCATTTGAAAATACTAGTTACCACTTTTAGCCATACCCAGGACCAACAACGAGGACGTAGTGGCTAAATGGCCCCACTTTGACATATAAATAACAAACACACATCGTTAACCGGGCAACGTGGTATTATCGAGTTTTTATCCATTTATATTTTCTCTTCCTTCCTCATAGACTTTTTTTTCATATGACATTTTTTACATATAAGCGGAATTGTCAAAAATATTTTATTTTTAGAATATTTGCACCACGGTGTTGGGTCTGTAAGCTACCCATAATGCCTGAACCTGGCGAAGAGGAGACTGTACGAGTAGTAGCCCTAGATCACAGTTTTCATATACAGTGTTATAAATGTGAAGTAAGTAGAAATATTCCATTTTATAAAACGAACATAAATATATCACAAAATTAAATAAAACTAAAAATCCGAAGCGAAAAGCGGAGTGATTGTTTGTTAGTGCACGCTTGTGTATAATTTAATTCATAATATAAAAACAATTCTTTATTGAATACACACACTTATCCTTCTACGCAAGAATAATTTTTTTACATCTAAACTTAACATTAATAATATTCTTTGCAAAAAAATAGATTTGGGTTTCAAAAAAAATGCATGCTAAGAATCTTCGTGATGTTTAGATCTGCTTGATTCTTCTTCTTAGGGTTTGTTGAGTTTCTCCTATAGAGTTGTTTTTGGAAATTTGAATTTTGACTTTGGATAGGGGGACGAAATAAAATGTGGTTGAAGAATTGTAAAGTTATAAGGTTTATTTACAAAGCGGGTTGATAAGGGTCTGAAGTTAGAGATTAGAAAGGAATTGTGTTGGCTAAGACAAAAATGGACTTAGGTTACCTGCATTTGCTGCTTCCTGTTCATTCTCGTAGACTTTGGAGAGGTGGAATAAAATTCGACACTTAATCACTTAACACTTAACCACGGATTTTATGGATTTTACATGTATAGTTACCTGTGCGCTTAATACAAATCTAACTTTGATTCTGCTATAGAAGTGAAGATGGCGTTAGTCTTTCCTCGCTCTGAACAGTTGCTTCAACGCACACAGTTTCACATGTCAAGCTGTCTACTTCCTACTGATGAGGTACAACAATGCCGAAACCGGTCTAGGAATGACGGGCTCCTTGAATCACAAAA
Source organism: Crepidodera aurea (assembly GCA_949320105.2). NCBI lineage: Eukaryota > Metazoa > Arthropoda > Insecta > Coleoptera > Chrysomelidae > Crepidodera > Crepidodera aurea. The sequence goes on from OX439480.2 coordinate 5,399,520, forward strand.
TTAAAGCGGTCTAACACGCATCTGGACCGATGTAATTTAATGCCTGTGGGGGTAGTTGTAGGTACAGATGCGGTGCAAACCTTCTAGATATATTTAATATATCGGAATATGGGAGAAGAAGAAGAGATCAGTAATTTTTCAGTCTAATAAACACTCGACAATTGATTTGATGGATTTTACATATATTAGGTTATGTGTGATCAGGTTAACAACAATTTACAATGTAAAAAGAGTAAGAAAGTTACAACTCTTGCTTAGTTATTACCAAGCTCTGAAAAACGAACTCATCTGGAACGAATTTGTTATTCACTTATTGTAGAATTAGGCCAGTCATATCGTACAAATAAAAACGCTGAAATTACAATAATTGCGGTAAACTTGCTCTTTTGGTATGTTGTTTGGGCCAACCTAAATAGTATTTATCCAGATTTGCAGCAGAAATTTTCGCGCGCTGAGTAGTTGCTGAAAAACCATTTTTTTTTCTCTTTTTTTGGTTTTGTGCCAAAAAACCGACATTGGGAGGCTCTGACGACAAAGGTCACTACTACTTTTTTAAAGTGCACAAAATTCCTCACGTTTATATAAATAAATAATACAATAAAATTACATAATATGAAATCACTCACACTGAAGTTTTTTGAAGCTACATCTTGATTCGTAAGAATTCTTTCATTTTACTTTTAAAACTGTGTAATGTATCATCGTTTTCTACACTTTAAAGTACCTAAGAGCCTAGTTTCAGCGATATCACATTTTATGAGAGCTTTTGATCTAAATGTGGCTCTTGCAACTGTGCTAGTTGTCTTATTGAGTGCGTAGGAGCGACTGCAATGGCGTCAAACTAACCATACTTCGTTCCACGTCGTACTCAATTTGGAGATGACTGAAGTCACGCCCTAAACATTAATTTTTATTTGTTCCCTCTTCGCGATCTATTCAAATCGGTTTTTATTGATTCAGACCTCGAACTACATACAAATTACTTACCGAAAACCCGACCCGAGCTTTGAACTCACGGTCACTGTGAATTGTTTGTTTGCACATGACCATGAACGCGCGTTTATTTAGATCTTTATTTGTTTATTTTATTTTAATTAATACGGGATTGGCTTTTATTATTTCGTTTAGTTAAATATATTGGGCGATTTACAACAATGAGTTTTAACATAAATTAAATTTCTAATAGTAGAATAGTTGAAATAAATCAAATGTTATTTATTTACAGGATTGCGGTTTAGTTTTATCTTCAGAAGCAGAAGGAAGAGGTTGTTATCCGTTAGACGGGCACGTTTTGTGCAAAAGTTGTAACGCCAAACGTGTCCAAACTCTCACGAACCATATGACTACTGAGCTTTAGGGATGAACAATATCTTTTTTAACCAACAGTTTACAATAAGGCTTCAATTAGTAATAATTATGTATTATAATAGACGAGGTCACCGACCGTTAGAGAAGGTAATTATTATTTTTCGAGATGTATTTGTTAGCATAAACTCACCGTTTTTTATTAAGCTTTTTTATTTGCTTTATAACAATCAGTTTGGTAATGTTAACATCTCGAAAAATAAATAAATAAAATTATTTAAAATTTGATAAATAGGATATTTCATACTTACGATTTATTTTAGTTCAAGTTATATTGTAAAGATTTCAATTCCGAGTATTCCATTGCACACTGGCGGTTCTTCAGGGGTGGGAGTATCATGGACAGATTAAATATTTTTTCCATGGTAGAGCGTCGGGCCAGGAGAGGTAGGAATTAAATTTATTCTATTCGATATCCTAAGACCTTATTCGGCATCGTCAGTTGGGCTATTTGAATCCAATAAATGAAATTCTCGTAAGGTTAATAGTTATATTATATAAAATATAAAATACGCAAAAGTGCCATCTATCAGCAAAACCCAGAAGTGAGTTTTAACAATTTAAAAAATTCACAATTTGCATTGAAGATTGCAAAGTTTTTGACCGATTCTGGTCAAGGTGTCACTCTCCCTTCCGTACTGTTAACTATTATCTAGAATTTGGGGCACTCCGATCTCCGTGCCCGCTGCACAAGGTTGCGCGGACGTCCTCGCACGAAGGGGCCAAAAATATAAAGATTCTATTTTTTGTCGATAAAAAATTTACCCGGGGGTTTTTGGGGTAGCTGATTACAAATTTGAAGTCAACTTGGTGTTCGAAAAAATGGCGGCTACAAAATGGCCGACATTTTTTCAAAGCACTTACTAGATTTGCGTCAAACTTTATGTAAAGGGATTTTAGGGGTCGCTGATAACGAATTTAAAATAATGTTTAAAAAGATGGCGGCTACAAAATGGCCGACATTTTTTCAAAGCACTTACTAGATTTGCGTCAAACTCGGTGTAAAGAGATTTTAGGGATCGCTGATAACGAATTTAAAATAATGTTTAAAAAAAATGGCGGCTACAAAATGGCCGACATTTTTTCAAAGCACTTACTAGATTTGCGCCAACGAATTTGAAGTCAGATTAAAAAACAAACGAAATGGCCGTCATCTTTTCAAAGCCTTACTAGATTTGCAAAGGTGTAAAGGGATTTTCGGGGTCGCTGATAACGAATTTAAAATAATGTTTAAAAAGATGGCGGCTACAAAATGGCCAACATTTTTTGAAAGCACTTACTAGATTTGCGTCAAACTCGGTGTAAAGAGATTTTCGGGATCGCTGATAACGAATTTAAAATAATGTTTAAAAAGATGGCGGCTACAAAATGGCCGACATTTTTTCAAAGCACTTACTAGATTTGCGCCAACGAATTTGAAGTCAGATTAATAAACAAACAAAATGGGTCTACAAAATGGCGGGAATTTTTTAAAAGAAGTTATTTGTTTTGGGTCAAATTTGGGATGAGTACTAGATTAAAGTACACATCCTAAGGAACATTTTAAGCAAAAAAAAATAGATTTTTTTTTAAATATCAAAGGAAAAAGTACAAACAAAGACCGAGTTAAATAAAAACCTTTCAATATTAATAATGCACTCACAACGAAGTTACTGATGAATTACGTAAATACTCACGGCCATTCTGAAAGTATAAGCTGAAGGCAATGCACTTGAAGTAATTAAATATTTTAAAACAGTAAATGCTGACTTTAATGTTACAGATAATGACGGCGATACATTACTGCATATTGCCTCTATGTATAATTCATTGGATGTAATTATATATTTAATTGAGCAATGTAATCTTAGTTTGGATTGCCCTAATAAAACGAAAGCTTTCCTCAACATTATGCAGCCGTAGGCAATGCACTTGAAGTCATTAAAAATGCATTTATAACCGTTAATTGCCATATCTACCTTCGTATTAATCGTAGAAAAATAAAAAAAAATCATTTTACTTGTTAGCTCAAGCCATAAAATTCCCAACAAATAATTACCGGGGGGAAACTGAAGGCCCCGTACAGTCGGGTCAGACTTCTCACTGAGGGCCCACCACTAACTCGGCCGGTCCTGAGACCACTGGGGTAGGCAGACTGTGGGCCCCGGACCAGCACACTGACACATTTTCGTTATTTTCCCCCTAGTGGCCCGAATATTGGGGCCGTCGAGGGGCATTTAGTTTATTTTTTTAAATACTCTTCTTAATCGATATTACAACCACTTATTTTATTAAAAAAGTTTTAATTTTAAAGTGAAAAAAAAATTGACAACAAAATATATATAAATGAAATTCAAAACGTTAAAATGAAAACTTTTTTAATAAAATAAGTGATTTTAATATCCATTAACAAGAGTATTTGAAGTACCAAGCCACTATGAATTATATGTTCTAAAAAGGAAACAATGAACAGCTTAAAACAAACATATAACTCAAAAACTGAAAAATAATAAATGTAAAAAACGGAATGTAGAATGACTTATTTAATAATATTAACTAGAAATAAAATTACATGTCACTACAAGATATGAAAAAAAAATTAAGTCTTCAATTTTGTCTTCTCTTGTCTTCCCTGTCCCTGGCAGTCCTAAGCCAGCTTTTTGTGTGTAACTCAACACCCTGTTGAGTTACATTATTGCACAACAGATTTATTAACAAAAGTTTAAAAATATTGTTTCAAATGAAATATAGGAACAAGAAACATGATTATGTGAATGTATTGAATATTTACTGCTCTTTTTGAATAATAAATCCATTCATAAATAAAAAATAATCAAATCAAGTTCAACACTTGACTTTATTGTATTTTTATATAAATCCTTATATAATTTGTTAACTTTCTTTATTTCCTTTTTACTAAACATACATTTATTACGCCATATCATTATTTTTAAGTTTTAAGGATCGCCAGTGTTATTTACTTCGTAAAAAATCTGTTTCTATTCTTGAGCCACAGTAGTACCATGTAAAAAAGTTATGAAATATCCTAAAATTGCTGAATTACTATAAAATAATTTGTTATGACTGCTCACATTTTATATAATAAGAGACGTTAGATAAAGGGTAGATTATTTAATATTCGATTTTTTTTTAATTTTATTTATATATTAAAAAATTACAAGTTTTTGGGTAATAACAGTATTTCGTTTCTTTTCACTAATTACATGTTTAATAGTAAATTTTGCATTTGTGTTATTACCCAAAATTAAAGGGACAAATATAATTTCGTACAAATATCATGCCAATACCAATTTCATTTAAGTTTGTACAATTTTTGTAGGTCTTTGTGCGCGATTGTAAATTGTCCCTGTGTAATTATAAATAAAAAAGTTGTAATTTGAAAGTTAATAGTAAAAAAAGGTAAAATTTACAGCTGTGCTATTATAAGCAATATACTTATATGGACAATTCCCTCATTGGATATTTATTTATTCTTAGGTTCTTGGCATTTTGTCAGACAATTTTTTATTTAATAATCATTCGATAAAACTGTAAAATTTTAAGTATGTCCTTTGCTTAAAAATTACTCTAAGCACTTCTTAAAATTAACTCATTACGAAATATGCGGGCAGACTGCAATGGACCTTTACATTTACGATATACATACACCATTGATATATAATTGAACTATGTCAATTGATCGACTCATCTATAAAATTCCACATTTTAGCTACTGTTTTCTTTATCTAAAGTATTCGAAGTTTCTGAACGGGCCTACCTTTTCATGAAGAACGATCATTGGCAACACCGCAAATCCTGAACATAGTTCTCACGGAACAACAGTTGCCAGGTGTATGCTCAGAGTAATAAAAGTTGTATGTTGCATGAGATTTGAGGTTAACGTTTGTTTTTGTTTTTAATAACATTACACATTACATACAATTTCTTGTCCATTATTATCTCGTTTAAGATAATTGCAAGGAAAGAGATCTGAAGTGAGAAAAAAGATTTACAATATTTTGCTCCGTGCTCCATATACTTTCTAATTACAGTGTTCACATAGTTCATGGAAAGGTCCATTGCGCGCATGGTAAGGGCGCTCGACAGGGTGTTCTAAGCCCATGGCGAAATTGGGCGCAAAGTCTGAAACTATAGTAAACGGAAGTGTTATTTACTTTTTATATGTTTGGAACGGAAAATTTACCAATTTTAAATAATTTTTAAATAAATTAAAAACGGGAACAAATTTATGAAGTGCGAAAGGGTGACTCGAGTATGATGTTTTATTATTTACCCGGAGAGGGAGCCAATTGGCGTTCTTGTCCCGGTACCACTAAATTCCCAGATATGTCCCTGCACTTAAACAGTTAAATTTAACTCTTAAGTGTGTTTTAACGGGTCGTGCTTCAAATTTAACAGGGCAAATGTAATAATTGTTAAATAAAAAATTATATTTAATATAAATGCTCATTTGTGCAATGTAATTAGTCATTGGATAATTATTTCTTTGTGATGTGCAAAGAATGGGGTATATAAATAAAACCTAAAACATACTTTCAATATCTCTCTAGTAGTCCAATCAATAGGTATGAAGTGATGACAAAATTCCAACCCGACAAAAAATAGGGTCGTACGAAAAAAAAAATAATATGAGTTTCTGTCACATTAAACTCGATCCTAATTGGCGAAATTGCCTAAAAAAAATTCGCAAAGATAAATCCAATAAAAAAAGTAAATGAGAAAATTGTAGATAATGAAAATATCTTTCGATTCATTTTTATAAGTCTCGATCGAGAAGTAACTTATTGAAATATATCGAAAAAACCATCCAAAATCGCATCTTTTTGTTTTTGCTATAACTTTATCAAATTTCAATAAATTTATTTCATACTTGTGATGTCCTGGTTTAGGGGATGATGTAGGGAAAGAAACTCAGCCCTAACTAACGGACGTCTATTTACAGCGATACGTAAATACAGGGGTCGACCATTATGTTAATGAGAAATAATGAATCGACATCTATCTAATATGGTACAATATTAGGTATGAAGTGAATTAATATTGAATGAGGAAAATTGACCTTAACGGGTTATATATACAATAAATGATTAAACAAATATCGTACGTGATAAGACATCAACCTTCCTATTTACACGTAATGTAAATATGTACAATGATGAGGCATCAGTTTCCCAGGTCGGCCGATGTGTTGAACGCCGCCTTTTTAAACTATGTCGTAGCTTCTAAGTGGACTGTAGATTTAGGATTTTTTTGTGTCTTTAAAACTCCAAGAACAAAAACAAAAACAACTTGTAGTTAACGATTTATTAAAATAACGAAGAAACAACGCACAAATTAACAATAAAAGTATTTGTTTAATTTACTAAACCATATTAGTAAATGACGAAAAACAACGCACAAATTAACGATAACAGTACATGTTTAATTCACTAAACCATATTAGTAAATGACGAAAAACAACGCACAAATTAACGATAACAGTACATGGTTAATTTACTAAACCATATTAGTAAATAACGAAAATAAATCACATCATTCAGATTAACTTAATTCATGATGCGCATATGAGATGTTTTGTCTTTGAGTGATGTTAAAACACTAATTAGAAAATTCGCGAAGTCTAGTCGCTCAAGCTTATCCCCGCCCGTCTGATTGTTCTAGAACGAATTGTTAACGTGAGCGAGTTGATTTTGGTTAGCCCGGGTGAGTTTTTTTTGTCCGTCTTTTTCTCTCACGTTGGAGAAACAAAGTTGAATTTTATTTTAAAATTATTAAATCGTTGTCGTACGTGACAAGATACACGTAGTCACGAAATTCGTTGAAAGTTCTGCGTGTCGTGCGATGTTGTCGGATTGTTGTCGAACTGGGCCTACGTGATACAATGCGGGTATGATATATTTGAATATTTGGTACAATGTTGTCGGTTTGAGATTATATGTTTAATTTGTTTTTGAAAATTAAACAATGACCTTAAACTATTACTAATAATTATATGAATGATACTACTGGGCGATGTGCCTCTTCATGCCACATACTTTACCAAAATATAGTTCGTGTTTTGTAGAATAGGTACGTATTTCAAATTTTTAAAAATATTTATTAGTTTTTGAGATATTTCGATATTTCGAAAAAAAGATGCTTGAGAAAATCGGCTACTCTTGCTCGAGGAGTGATCGTAGAATAACGATCTTGAGCTTATTTTCTTAGGAAAGAATTGTACTTTCATCCTATAAAAAGTTTATAGCAATTTTTTAAATTTTAAGTACCTACTGACTTTGAAAATTTGGTTTTTTATTTCAATCGCTATTTTTAACTGTATCGTTTTCAATTTTAATTGTAACGTTACGAAAAAAATCCAAATTTTCAGTAATTTTTTGGTACTTAAAATTTAAAAAATTGCTATAAACTTTTTCTAGGATGAAAGTACAAGTCTTTCCTAAGAAAATTAGCTCAAGATCGTGATTCTACGATCACTTCTCGAGCAAGAGTAGCCGATTTTTGCAAGCGCCTTTTTTTTTTCGAAAAATCGAAATATCTTGAAAACTAATAAATATTTAAAAAAATTTAAAATATTCTACAAGACACGAGCTATATTTTTGTCAAGTGTGATGTGATAGGTTAGGTTGGGTTTGTAAATTAAACTTCTTCTTCTAAAAGTGCCGTGCAGATTCCAGCTTAGGCGTTCATCGTTTTCTTATCCGATGAGTCCATTCATTGCTGCATCTTGTAGCCCTTGGAAGTCCGGTCCATTGACACATATTTCTCAACCACAATTTCTTTCTCCCTATACCTCTTCTTCCCCCCTCGATTTTACCTTGGAGAATGAGGCGTTGAAAGTGGTATCTCTCTCCACGCAATGTGTCCGAGATAACCTATTTTTCTCGTCTTGATATTTTCGAAAAGTTCTCGATCTGCCAGCCCAGCTCTCCGGAGCACTTCCTCATTTCTCACATGATCAACCCAGGACACCCTTAACATTCGCCGCAGGATCCTATAATTGGTGCCTTCAGTGTCCACGCCTCGACACCATGCAGCAGAATGCCCTTAACCCTCCTGTATCTAAGACTGAAACTCAAGTTCTTGTCTGTAAGAAATTTTCGGAGTTTTAGGAAGTATAGCCTGCTCGATCCTGCACCTTATCCCTTGATCCGGATCGCATTTTTCATTGATCATGCATCCCAAGTATTTAAATTGTATGACCTGTTCTATATACTCTCCATCAAGATGCATTTGGGTGTGTGGTATATTATTCCGACTAATAATCATACACTTTGTATTGCTGATGTTGATCTTTAGCCCTAGCCTTTGGCTTTCTTCACTGACCTGATCTAGTAGACTTTGGAGATCCTGTGCACTATCTGCTACTATTAAGGCATCATCCGCATACCTAATATTATTAATAGGGATTCCGTTTACTTTGATACCAAAGAGACTATCTGAGATTGACTCGGAGAATGTTTTTTCCACGTATAGGTTAAATAAAATTGGTGATAAGATGCATCCTTGGCAAACGCCTTTTTTAATTTCAAAGTCTTCAGTTGTTCCAGCGTTACCTATTCTAATTTCTGCCTTTTGGTGCCAGTACAGATTGCTGATTAACTTTACATCCTTTCCATCTAATCCCAATTCACCAAGGTATCTTATCAGAGGATCGTGTTTGACGTTGTCAAATGGCTTTTCATAATCGATAAAACACGCAAAGACATCCTTTCTCCGACCTTGGCAGTTTTGGACCAATGTCTGAAGACTGAATATAGTTTCTCTAGTTCCGAATCCGCTCTTAAATCCGAACTGGCTAGCTCCGCTTTCTTCCTCACATTTTCGATAAAGCCTTGTGTGCAGAACTCGAAGAAAGAGTTTCAGAAAATGGCTCATCAAAGTAGGCGATAATCTTTACACAAGGTTGCACTGTAAATTAAACACTAACATGTAATTCATTCAGGGCCACGACGTTAAGTGCCCGCTCGTCTTTATTTTCTTTTACAAGTGAAGTACACATATTATAGTCTGTCCAAGAGATAAGTCAGAAAGAAAGGAACACACCACCAAAGGTACCGCCTATGTCGCCCTATTTGAGTGAGACGCCGCAGCGCCGGCGACATTAAAGAGGCTCCTTTCTTCACAGGAAAGCCGAGCGCTTCGGTCTCAGCGGTACCTTTGACGGTGTGTTTCTTTCTTTCTGACTTATCTCTTGGACAGACTATACATCAAGTATCAAATAAATTTACTTAAATTTGATAAAGTTGTAGAAAAACAAAAAAATGTGATTTTGGACGGTTTTTTCGATATATCCTCGACAAGTTACATCTTGATCGAAAGATATCTTTATTATCTACAACTTTCTCCTTTACTTTTTTTTTATTGGAGTTTTTTTTATTCACGAAAAACCGTTTTTGTGAATTTTTTAGACAATTTCGCATATTATTATTTTTTCTCTATACAACCCTATTTTTTGTTTTTCAAAACAAATAAAGCAAAATCAATTGACAGTTAAATATACACTAAACAAAGTTGGAGAATTGTCTGTATTATTTTACTATTTTAAGAATGTTATTGTGATTATTGGGCAAGTATATATATATTTTATATTTTATATATGTTTTGACATTCCATATCGATATGTTCTATATAATTTTATTTTCTGGTATTTTAGTAAATAGTGAGACTATATTTATGTATTATTACTTTATATATTTATAAAATGCTTCAGCTTGAAACTTGAAATTAATGTAAAATAGATATAAAAAATATAAAAATGTGTTCAAAGTTATAATTGCCATAACCATATTAAAAAACAACCAAATTTTTTAATACGATCATCAAAAAGGCGGCGGTTCCCAACTCGTGCACGTCTTTACCTGCTCCTAAAAATTACTGACCAACTCGTACCGAATACCAGGTAGAAAACCAACTGACCAACTCGTGCCCAAGTGCTTTAATTCGTAATAATTAAAATATTGGAAAAGTTTTCTATTATCTTCATCCAAAAAAGTTATGTAGACCTACTGAAGGTATATTCATATATATTCAAAATAAAACTACTAAAAAATATATATAAATTTATTACTTATACGAATATAAAAATTTCAAACTTAATATTATTGAGTACTATTATACCATATTTTTTTAACAAAATTAAACGTTTTTTTTTAATTTTTCTACAAGACGAATTTTTTACAATTTTCTGACAGGTCTCTTATTGAATTTTTAGTAATACGTCAACAAAAACAAATAATGAGGGATGTGAATTATAAAAGGAACAATTCAAATGGCTATGAAATGATTCGCATGCATTTAAATCTATGAATTTATTAGTTCCTAGATTTAAATTAGATTGGATACTCAGGTATATATTTCAAACGGGTACGAGTTGGGCATACGGATTATAGTGACCTTTACACTTTTACCTTTTAAAGGATTAGTGGGCACGAATTGGGATGTGCCCTCAAAAAGGAAGTTTATAATTTAAAAAGTAACTGTTTTTTTAAAGAAGTCTCAATTTTTATGGTTTATGTTGCGATTTTGTTATGACGTTGAATGTGTTAATGAAATGCCCTAGGCATTTTGCTTTTTATTTTTATTTCTGGTCAAATCATGTAACATGTGATTTTTGTTGATTTTGTTATTGTGCCAATATATGCTAAGAAATTTAAATAAAATTTTAATAACAATTAACTTTTATTTCTGAACTTCTAAACAGTATAAAGTACACCATGAAGTGCAATACAATAAATCCAGCTATTCAATTGCTTGCATTTTTTCCAAAAATATTAAAATCTACTACACATTTTATATCAACACATAAAAGCATATGACCTACTAACAGCTGTAAAATACTGACATAATTTTGTAGGAATTACTGAAAATTATATATATCCTGTAAAACGCAATAAAAAAATCCAAAACAAAATCAGTTCTTCTAGCATTGCCATAAACCGAACACATTAGGCTTCAGTACATGTCGACGTCACGAGGAACTGTCAAACACAGAATATCTCACTGATTTTGACGTTGGAGTTCCGGCAACGCAGCATTCCATTCTTTAAAGGACCCCGCAGTTTTTGATAGGAAAATGGCTTTCGGTGGATTTCTCTCAAACTTTGGAAATTTATTCTTCATCCCATCCCGATCAAAAGTGTTCACGGGCCCAATTCAATCCTATGCTAGCGCGAGTTTAAAATGATTAGGGGGAACTCGATATATGGGCATTTATCGGCAAGTTAGGCGTTCACCTCTTTACGTTTATGGTTTATATGATGGATATATGTCATACACACACACGCCCACATTTAGCGTCTTTTAGAAGATTTTATTTTGATTTCTAAACTTTTTTAAGATTTTTTTTTATTGACATTACATTTTTCAATCACTTTTTTGTTACCATGAATACAGCTGGTCCGACATGGGCGTTTCATTAACAGGGTTAAACACAGCCGGACGGACACCTTGAAATAAATACAAAATTAAGTGTTCAATGGAGAAATACTCTTTGTAAGAGAACACTTAACAATTATGTCCAGCATAAAATTAACATTGCTAATGAATTTAATAAGAGCTTTAGCAAACCAAATAAAAAGCGATGAAAATCTATTCCTAATTGCACCTATTTTGATTTAAAATTAAATTAAACTGTGATTATCTTTTAAAACCATTTACACATACTCTATCTAAATGTATAGAACAATTGTTACTCTATTACATAAAAAGGGAGATGTAACAACATCAGCAATTACCAACACATATGGTTAATCACCCACTTCTCAAAAAAGTTTGAAAAATTAATTAAAAATAGATTAGTTTCATACCTAAACAAATATGAAATACTCTCAAAACAACAGTTTGGTTTTAGATAGAAAACATCCACACAAAACGCCGTTAGTGTCCTAACTTCACAAGTACCTAAGTGAATCACTTAATGAAAGCAAGCCCTGTTTGTGTATATTTCTGGATCTTTCAAATGCATTTGACACGGTTAGTCATCATCTTATCCTGCAGAGGGTGCCATGGCTCAGCGTTAGCATATACACTTCTCAACGAGACGACTCGGGTTCGATTCCCAATAAAATCAAGTGGTTCATAATATCGGCAACCCACCATGGCTCGGTGAGTACGTATAAATCGTTGGTCATGGCTATGTAACTGTAGTCATTAGGCCATGCAGAAAGCAGTAGTCGCGGCCTGAACCACCCGTCACACGAACTTTACTTTTTTTTTCTCCTGCAGTGCTTGGAAGATATTGGTATACGAAATAATTATTTAAATCTTTTTAAAAGGTATCTCACCAATCGACAGCAGACTGTGAGAATAGATGATGTACTTAGCAGTGCAAGAGTTGTTGAATATGTTGAATACTTGGTCCAATTTTGTTCAACATATATATTAACTTTGAAAATGAGCTGAAATAAGCATCGTTGTTATTTCGCTGATGGCAAGATGGTTTTTCGTATGATCCTTTTTAATCCTTCATTTTAAACAAATATGACGAGTTGATCTCCTAAAGACTACGCCAAATTGTAGTTAGATTAATAACACATGTGCTATAAATAAATAAGAATAATAAATGCTGCATTTTTGCTCTATGCGAGTCGTGGAACCCTTGTAGCAGTATAAATGAGTAGGGTTTAGATGAGATAACAACAAGTGACGCTTGTGCTGGACATATTAATTGTTAAGCGTTCTCTTACAAAAATATTTCTCCATTGAACATTTATTTAGTTTTTTAATTTATTTCAAGGTGACTGGCTGTGTTTAACCCTGTTAATGAAACGCCCATGTCGGACATAGTCATGGTAACAAAAAAGTGATTGAAAATGAAAAATGTAATGTCAATAAAAAATAAATTCTTAAGTAATAGTTTAGAAATCAAAATAAAATCTTCTAAAAGACGCTAAATGTGTGCGTGTGTGTGTATCTGGGTGTGTATGACATATATCCATCATATAAACCATAAACGTAAAGAGGTGAACGCCTAACTTGCCGATAAATGCCCATATATCGAGTTCCCCCTAATCATTTTAAACTCGCGCTAGCATAGGATTGAGTTGGGCCCGTGAACACTTTTGAGCGGGATGGGATGAAGAATAAATTTCCGAAGTTTGAGAGAAATCCACCGAAAGCCATTTTCCTATCAAAAACTGCGGGATCCTTTAAAAGCAGAGCGCGGCAATATGGAATTTTTAAATATTTAAATCGTAAAACCGGATTATAAAATTATATCATTTCTCGACTAGATTTTCTAAATGGAAATGTTGATAAAAACGTAAATTTTCACGGAGTTTTGTTGAGTATAACCAAAATATTCAACAATGAATAAATAATTTGGCGGAGTATTGACGCATTTTTATGTGGATTTAGATTTTTGGATATGTAGATATATAAAATTAGTATTTATAGTGTTTGTTGTTGTTGTTGTTTGATTAATTTTAACGTCTTCTTTCTGCAACTAAAACTAATCTGGACGGGACCTACAGCTTATCGTGGGCTCCGAACCACGGTCCTCAATCACCTTAAACCCTGGACTATGCTTTTGTCATGCAGGTGATCTACCGACTAACAAGTGTGTAAACGTGCCACCAACCCCTATCAGTACCACGAGATATCCGATCTCATCCGGCCTGTATACCGGCATGAATGAAACTGCGTATGACACAAATACCTTTTTGCACTTGCCCAAAGTCTTATCTGACTTTTATTCCAATTGAATGCGGCAGGATTGGAACCTATTTTTCGAACAGTGACGTAGCCCAGCTAACATGGTCACGTTATATCGACGTCTTTCTAAGGTCATTATTGGTAAATGACGTCAATAACTTTAGATCGACGTATAACAGACGTCAGATTTTCCACCAAATAAAGACGTCGTTTCACTGACGTCAAAATAACGTGATATACGTGACCAGAAATTTGGATTTTTACTTTCATCTATTCATTGACGTTATATTGACGTCAGGTAGGCCTGATACTTCAATTCGATTACAAAATTCATATTTCGCGCCAAGATGAAACCAGTGCTTCTTATTGTTCGAGATGTAGTATTGTTTTTGAGTGAGTTATTCATTTTTCGTTAGTTTAGTAGAAGGTGTAGAACGTAGAAGGTAGTCGTAGCGCGTTGCAATTTGCAAGTTTTTGGAAATATATGAATGTGATATATGTGTTGTGAGTTGTGAGTGATATAGTTGTGTATTAACTGAATAACTGGTTGTTATTATTATTATATGTTGTCCAACAAAATGTATGTTGGAGTTGAGTTTAAAAGCAGTGCTGATGGAGGGAGACTGGCCTGGGGGTTGTCCATAAAATATGGTTGACTCCAAAGAAAGTGCCAGCTATAAAAAACCAGCGGATGTACCACAATGTCTTAAGGAGTGCTGCGTCTCCGGATGAATGTTGGAAGCTCTATGAACTGGAAAGGATTTTCTTCGAATGTGGTGAGTGAATTATTTTAATTGTTTCTTTTATTTGGGTTGAAGAAGTGTTCATTGCAAGTACACGCGTGTTTACGAGTAAATTAACCTAACCTCACTAACCGCCTCTAGCTAGCCTCCAATCTACATTTTGAAGGAATGCCCAATCTAATTGCAGTTAAAAATTCGCTGATTTTCTCCTGAAACCTAACTCGACCTTCTGAGGAAATTCTTGAGGAGTCGTGTTAATTACTTTCGACTCATGTTCGGGTGGTTGGTATATGTGTACTGCAAAAATAATATTCTCTAAGTGTGACTCTGAACATTTGATAAAATGTTTTTTGAATTTTATAGATAACTTGGAAAAAGCAAAAGAGAAATTGAAGAAAGCAGAGGTTACATCCGATATTCAAAGCGATTTCGAAGATTCTCAAAACAAGAGAAGTTTGGCTCCCAGGAGGCTTTATGAAAGTGAGGGGAGTGACGTGTTTGATGAGCTACCACGACCATCTTTGCGAAAAATTCAACCATCTATAAATAAAAACTCTGGTTACATATAGTTTAAGTGTTCCTCTTTGTTTTTATATTTTAATAAACATTATGATATGAAGTCTAGTTTTATTTTTTTTAAGGTCGTTTGGGAGACGTCCATAAACGTCGTTTGGAAGACGTCCACTAACGTCGCCTGGGGACGTCCATAAACGTAGGTGGACGTCCATAAACGTCATTTTTATGACGTCGATGGGCTGTGACATAATCACGTTATATTTGGGTTAATTTCACGTGATCCTTTTGGTCAAAATCGCGTAACTCATGACAAAAAAATCACGTCAATATTACGTGACCATGTTACCTGGGAGAGAATAAAGGCTGGTGCCCTAACCAACTGAGCCACGGTGTCCGATTTTATAAAGTTTGTAAATAACATAACGTCACTCAAGAGTGCATTAATTTTGTGTCACATTTGTGCTTAAATATAAAGAATATGTGATAAAATGAATGTATTTAGGTGTAATGAGTGATTACGTGGAATTTTTCCACAAATGAGTAGTGCATTTAGTTAGTTTGTCTAGTAATTTGAGTGTTTCCGTTTCTTTTCCACTGTTTTATAAGTAAATTTCGAGTGTCTCTTAGGATTTTAGGGATTATAATAAACTTAGTGGGTAAGAAAAAAAAGTATTTGAATTAATTTTAATATTTCTAATTGGCAACCCCTTTACATACTGCGGATCTACCAATTCGGGTAATAGGCATGAAAAATAAAATTTTTTGAGTTAGTTAATATTTGCTGCCAGAAGTCATCGTCTCTATATATCTAAAATGAAAATAAAATAATTATAATCAAAAATAAATTGCAAGATGTTTATTAATAAGTTCACAAATATTTACACAATCCTATTTTTTAAATAAAACATTTTTTTACCTACTCCGTTACAAAACCGAGTGGACTCCAGATACAGAATATACAACACTTCATATTTGCAGCAGCGAGCTGGCCCTGGACCTGGTAATAGTAGTTGTGATTTTGTTTTATTTTCAAACTTCCATCAACAATGGTGGCAAATTTAATTTTATTTTTAGTAATTGCATCTAGTGGATGTAATTTTGCTATTGAGGCTGGGCATTTTATTTCCACCATTCCATCATCCCCTATCAAACCGTCAGGACTTGCACCCAAATAATGTTCTTCTGGGTGAATATAAAAACCACTTTCAGTTATTCTGAGTTCTAGTTCGTCCTGCAGTTGTCATTTTGCCAAAGGCTCGCTGTCATTGCCATATTTAGTGGCTTTACTTCCCAAAAAATTGCTGTATAACAAACTTTTTACTAAGTTTACAGTTGAGCCTTTTCGCCTCTTGCTAACTCTTCCAAAATTCGAAGCTGTAAGTCTAAGGGACCTCTCTTGTAACCACTACGGATTAAAGCTTTGTCCTACGGTCTCCATGACAATTTTATTTATTTCTTCATTATTCTTTTGAAGAGACATCAAAAACTGATTTACTATTTATTAAAATTATTTGTTGAAATATAGTTTACAAAAGTTTTACAATTTTATTATAGCTTGTAGCTACTACTAGCCATTAGAAAAAAAAAACGAAATACCAAAATATAAAAAGTAAGAATACAAGTGACTCTCAAAATTTCTTAAAAACTAAATCAGTTGAAAAACCCCAAATATAAAACTAACTAAGTGTTAACGACAATTTCACAGTTTTTGGCCAACGCTGAAGAAAAGTCTACATCGACTTTTATATATCGGCAGTTACTAGGAATCGGGATCAATTCCAGTTTCTGGACTTTCGGCTGGTTTAGTGATTGAATGTTACTAAATTCCCAAAAATAAACAAGTGCAGTGGCCGACGCTGTAGATTTAGTTCAGAACAACAAATGAATTATCGAATGAGTGAAGAATGAACAATGAATGGATGGATGGACTGTGTGAAATCCGCCTCAACTAAAGAAAAAATAATTTTTGTTCTGACTATGGCCTTTCGATATAAATAATATTTTGTAAACAGAAATTAATAGCAATCATCTAGGTACAATAAATATATAAAAAACTCGAAAACATTAATAAAATAATTTAAGAATAATTACTAAATTTGTGTAAAGATTTTTAGACTTTTTTACAAATAACAGATTAGAAAAAATAATGTGCTTACCAGGCTATATCACAGTACACTAATTTTAAAGAGACTTTTCAAACTAAGTTCTCAATCGAAAGTGAATAAAATATTTCCTTAATTCGAATTCGAAGCCTCTGTATCTACTGTGCCTCTGTTGTTAGATGATTCCCCACTATTCAATGCGTAGAATCGAAATTAAACTGGAATTTCAATTGGCCGAAGTGGAATTACTGTATCTACTGTGCCTCTGTTGTTAGATGATTCCCCACTATTCAATGCGTAGAATCGAAATTAAACTGGAATTTTGTGATATACAAAGTGGCCCAAATTTAAAAATAACAATTTTAAAAATTTGATTTTTAAAATGTTACACTCTTTGGACTTGATTTGACTACGGATTTATGGAGGTTTCGATAATAGTCACCTTCAGCATTAAATGATAATGAAGCAGCTTCACACCTGGTTTTGTATGAACCTTTTAATGTAAAATTTATTTGTTTGCCATCCACAAACAAACGACACTATTGAATTGTTCAGCAATATTGTTCTTCATATTTAGAAGTAAACTGCTGCAATTGTCCATTAGCCTTTGCAGAGGTATCCTAATATCTTGGTCGAGACCACATTCTCGCATAAAATTTTAAATTGACAGTTCTTATTCTATACTGAAATATATCTGTCAGAACAGGAAAGTTCAGATGTGGGTGCCTATATATTATTTACGGCGTACATAAAATCATTTAAAAATATATATTTTTTTGAATATGTATTATTGAGTATTATTTCGGTATGTAGGTACTTTACAAAAGGTTTTTTGAGTTACTTGCAATTGTTATGTAAATGGTAGAGTTACCTGTTTGAATAAATTAACAACAAGGTATATAATAAATATTTTTCAAGACCTATTAGGTATACCTACATTAAATTGTTTAAATCGTTATTTATCATTGAATTCTTGGAAATATTAGCTTAGATTAAATTATATAAAGTAATCTGAGGGTTCAAAATCTATAAATGTATTAAAAATGTAAATGGGATAAATCCTTAAATTATAGAAATCTATAATCCATCATCTTCTTGGAGATTACTAATGCCATGGAAAAACCAAAATGATAACAAGACGGTGGGATTATAAGATGGTTACCTAACTAGGATTTGGTGTGAAGAAGATGTAGAAGCATTGTTAGAAACCTCCATATCACTTGTTACGAAGGAAAATTGGCAAAAGGCAATCGAGCATGTGTTAAAAGAAGAAGAAAACATGTGGAATCTGGACAAAATCTTGGATGTCGATACTACAGTGCCACCTTTAATAATATCAGTAAATAATGACTCATCAAGTGGATATAGTGATTCAGGGACTTTCACGTTTCCTGATCTTCGAGAGTAGGTAAGCATATCTATTTTATATCAAAATGTTACAATCTTATTAGTAAAAAAGGAGTAGGGTCTGGTGGCGCGGCGTTGAGACCACCCAATTAACGCTGCCAGAAACTAAACCACCAAAAAAAGCTCAAAAGCGTGCAAGACTGCAAAAACGCAAGCAAAACCGGAGCATTTCAAAAAAGTGGTGGGAATATTGAATTTACCAAGTTTACCCACCAAAAAAGTACAAAAAACAAAAAATTGGTCAATTCGATAAGAAATTGTATATGACAAGTCAAAATATTGGTTATGACAATCACGAATAATATACATAGTTTCAGTTACAACATTAAAATGATAATAAGTATATAGGATGTTTCATAGTTAAACCAACATACGTTAACTGTAAATAGAAGGTACTTAGGTGACTCCAAATAACCTTGGTTACTGGGTCTAACGCCTTTAATAATCGAGATACGGGGTGTTTCATCCATTTCGGCCAATAATTTGATAAGCCGTAACTTTAGAACCACCCTGTAGATTTCTCTCATACTTAGTACAGGTATAGTATGTTAATAACCCAATCCTATAGTGTAAAAACTACAATTAAAATCCAGATCCGGATTAAGAAGAATTTATAAAATTTGAAAATCCCCAAAACAACACCCTGTATATTAGATTTTTTAAAATTGTGATGGATATTTGAAAAGAACGGAAAAAAATGAGTTAAAGTGAATTTTTTTTAAGTGCACATCCCATTCTACTACTGGAGTTTTAACGTCAAATTACATCAAATGTATTTTTTCATTTTCACAAGCAGTAACTTTCGAAATACCTGGTAGATTTCTTTCATATTTGGTACAGGTATCATTTTTTAGTAGCCCAATCGTATAATGTAAGGACTATACTACAGTTAAAATCCAGACACGGATTAAGAAAAATTTGTAAAATTTGAAAATCCCCAACGCAACACGCTGTATACCAGATATTTTTTAAATTGGATCAGACATTCGAAACGAATGGAAAAAACTGAAATATTCTGACATATTTTTATAAATGCATATCTCGTTCTACATATTACTAAACTTTTAACGTAAATTCAATTAATCCAATACATATATATCCCTCTAAAAGTGGGGGGGGGGGCAGCTGCCCCCCTAATCGCCACCACTGACATTATTAATATTATTTTAGATTGACAATTCTCAGGAGTTCAAGGAGTTCCCGAAGTGGTACAGAGGGGCACATCAAACCAAATTCATAAAGACAAAGAATCAATACACATACACACATACATACACACACAGATCGAAGTCAGATACCGAACAATTTGTTCAGTGAAAATATTAGCTTGGAATCGACAATTTCCAAGCGTATGTGACCATTTCATTATACAAATATTTACTAAGTAGCAGATTTACTAAGTCGCTATTTCCAATTTTTTTTTTGTAATTTCATAGTTTTGAGGTCCCTCTTTCACGTGATCACTATATGAAAGCTAAGGAAGGTGTGGAGGGGAGGGGGGTAAATGAACATGTAAAGATATGGAAAATCGGTTTTTCGCACCTATCTCGCTGAGTTTTATTGGGATCGAAACGACTTCTATATAAAATAAAGTGCTCGCCAAGACGCTTAAACTGAATTTTAACCCGTCCAAATCGGTCTAGCGGTTCTTGAGATATTGCGATTTGAAAGTATATGGATTTTCGCCGCGGCGAGAACACACCTAGAGCAGTGTTCGCGTTTTTCGCATGGAAGAAAGTGACTTCGAGACTTGATTTTTTTTCCTCCTATAGATAGTCATGATCCAAGCATTGTGTCCAAATTTCAAGTCGCTAGTTTAATTTGGGGGAGAGGGGGAGGGCAAACACCGAGTCATCAAAATGATTTTCGCCATCGGTTGCGGAATTTTTTTTCTCTTTGATTTGAGCCCTACAAGAACTCGATCCGATAATCAGGAAGGGTGGGAGGGGGGTGAACGCGTTTTGCCCTGTAGAAGGGCAAGGGATATGGTTAGTGACTTCGTGCTAGGCTCATTTTCAAGGGCAACCAGTTCTCTTTCAAGATTTTTTTACCACAATGCTCTAAGTTTATAGAGGACTGCAGGTGTGCGTGATATATTTATAAAAGCGAGTGCGCTCGCTGAGCCGCTGTAAAATTAGATGCCGGGATAGGAGCTAAGCGCTCCCTTTCATATCTCGTCTCTCTCACATCATCTCTCTGCTCTCTCACAAATACTATTCCGGCATCTAATTTCACGGCAGCTGAGCGAGCTCACTCGTTTTTATAAATATATCACGCACTCCCGCAGGCCTTGGCGTAAAAATTTTTTGAAAGAGAACTGATTGCCCTAGCACGAAGTCACTAACCCTATCGGTTGCCCTTCTACAGGACAAAACGCGTTTACGTTACCACGAGTCAAAAATTAATCAGTGTTTGCCCTCCCTCTCCCCCCCAAATTAAATTAGCGGGTTGAAATTTGGACACAATGCTTGTGTCATGACTATCTATCGGAGGAAAAAAAAAATCAAGTCTCGAAGTCACTTTCTTCCATGCGAAAAACGCGAGCACGGCTCTAGGTGTGTTCTCGCCACGGCGAAAATCCATATACTTTCAAATCGCAATATCTCAATAACCGCTAGATCGATTTGGACGGGTTAAAATTCAGTTTAAGCGTTTTCGCGAGCACTTTATTTTATATAGAAGTCGTTTGGATCCGAATAAAACTCAGCGAGTTAGGTGCGAAAAACCGATTTTCCATATCTTTACATGTTAATTTACCCCCCTCCACACCTCCCTTATTGGGCGTCTCGTCAAAGCGAAGCTACTTACGGAGGTTCAGCTTGTTTTAATCACAAAAAAAATCAAGTGGCGGCTGCTGTACTACTCCGTTATTCCCACTAATAGTTAGAAGATGGAAGAAAAAGAAGAAGAATTTTTTTTTAAATTTCTTGAAATCAATCAAAAATGACAGTATGTCACTTCAGATAAGACCGTTTGAAATGCATTGACTTAAAGTTTCATTTGCTTTTCATCAAAATTATAGTGTTATATTGCTTCATAATCATGCGTAACAACAAATGTATTATTATACCAAAAGGTACCATCGATCCATCAGAAACAACCATAGTTAGAATTCCATCATTAACTCATGTTAATGGACCCTTAATTGTAGTACCTGGTAAAATGAACAAGATCTTAAGAAATAATTTCTTTCATCAGTCTCAACAGATTTCGGCGGTATTGGGATCAACAAATTTGCGAAAATGTTGTCACACGATGAAATTAAATAATTGTAAAAATTTTAATAATTGCCCTCAGAAGAACATCGATGCAAATACCAATGAAAACAAAATCAAATATGATTTAATCGTTCGAAACAGGACTTCTAATGTTAAACAAAGACTCCCTAGAAATTTCCAAAGGAACTCTACTCATTCTACTAATCTTCAAAAATATTATTTACCTACTGATATATCGCGAAATTATCTAAGTAATTTAAGAACAAAAACTCAAAAGAATCCATATCTTTTCCGAACTCAACTTGCTGAACCCAATCAGTTTGAAGTTAGGATACCGTTATCTCAATTTCCAGTTTTAAGAGCTCCAAATAATGATTTACAGAAGAATATACATATAAAAGATCTAGATAAACAAATGTGGCAGTCTAAAAATAAACATTGTTTACATCCAAGTGTTACTTCAAAAACGATTACAGTTGCCAATGCAAGTCTTCAGAATTATTTTAAACAAGACGTAAGCGTCATTACTAGCAATATTTTCATAGTTCAGACTAAGGACGTTGCATGTGGAAATTCTAATTTTAAAATGTCAAAAGATGCTTCTTGCGGATCTAGCTGCCATGTGTCAATAATAACACGAAATAGAAAGAATAGATCTAAATCAAGTGTTCATTTCGATGAAAAAGTTTACTTTGATAACTCTGAAATTGGTTCAAATTCGCATTGGGAAATAACGAATACGAATGATCCTCTCGAACGTGCAAAAATGTTACAAAATTATTTGATGATTAAAAACCGTCTGAAACTTATCCAGTCTGAAACATGTTAAACGGTTGTTTAAATTACTAGTACCAATATTCTATTGTCTTTTTAATTTATAGAAAAATAAAATATTAGTTTTTCTAAAATTTTATCTATATTCTAATCCTGATATTAGTGGCATGAAGTGTATTGTACTGTGTGTTAACTACACTGCGACCTAAAAGATTTATCCTGGCTACTTTTGTCGATGAGAATAGTTCTCAACGCCTATAACAATCCTTCTAAGAATCTCCCCTATAGTGGAGTAGATCTGGCGGAAGAACGGCTCGAAAACAGACCGATAAAATCGTGAAATTTTTTTCTAATCGATGAAGTCAAATCCCCACCACAAAATGTTCAACCGCGGAGGCGCGGCGGTGGGGTAGGGGGAAATCCTCTACCTAAAGTACATGAAAACGGTTTTTCCGACAAATCTCAGCCGGGTTTGATCCCACAAAAATAAAATAAACTTACCAACATTGAAGAGCTTGACAAAGCACGTAAGCTCGTTCCAACCTGAACCCGATAGCTCAACTAGTTCCCGAAATATCGCGATTTGAAATTGCAAAAATGAAAAAATTAATTAATTATTTCTCGAGAGGGAGTGGAGTTGGGGCCTCAATTTTTTGTTAATAAAAGGGCAATAACGAGTGTTCTAAATCGAGCATCTACGCCCCTGATAAAAAAGGGGAATAAAAATATTCAAATAAAATAAATATAGCACGCCCATGTGTTGTTAGCCTTGAATCAAAACGCTTGTTAGTTACCCAAACTGTAAACAGTATACAGGGTGATTCATTCGGAAATGCTCATAGAGTATTATAAGGGTAGATGGAGGTCCCGAGGTGCTTCTAAATAACCTATATTTTATGGGTCTATCGTTCTTTACAACCAAGATACAGGATACAGGGATACTTAATTTCAAAACCATGTATTGCCCACACCGTGAGGGAATACTTTTCCTCACGGCACTTTGCCTCACACCACATACATTTATATGGAGAATCAACAAAAATCGACAAAAACTTAGTAGGCTGCTGTTCAGCTTTAAATAGTTGTCACAACTGTCAGATTGTAGAAGTTTTTTAAAACTACCTTAAGTTTTCATTCGTGCTTTGATAAAAATCACAATTTCCATTAAATATTATTGTAATAAGACATACCTATTTATAATAAATAATATGGCTAATGAATGACAGTAGTGACGATTTTGATAATACTAGGTCAGAGATATTGGAAAGAGCCGCAATAATAACGTTAGATTTGTTTCAAGAAAAAAGTTTGAATTGGCATACGAAAAATTTATGAAATGGAGAAGAAATACAAAAATAAAATTAAAAAAATTATTCAACTGTTAAGAGGTAGGTTACTTTCATGTTATTTTAGTTTTGCTAACCATAAAAATAAATATTAAGTTACAAGTTACATTACTTGTATTCTTTAAATTTGTGCAGTTGTAGAAAAAGTATAGTGTGCAACACGTGGGGAAAGTACTTTTCCCACTTGTTGCACAATATACTATTATTCAAGTACGAGATTTAAGTTTAATAAATTCATTTCATTCTTTCATGCTTAGTAAAAGCAAATGCAAAAGTGGTTTTTGATTGAATTATCATAATTGTACTAAATCTAAATTGTTACATTTATACGGTTTCTTGTTAAAATTTAATACACAGTTCAGTAAAGTGTTGAGTTCTTTTTGAAGCACCTTCGTCAGTACTAGGGATATCTACAGGGTATCTTCTTCAAAGAAATATACAGTCCACTGAACAAATTGCTTGTTTATGTACAATTAAACAGAAACAGGGACATCTACAGGGTGTCTTCTTCAAAGTCCGGATTGACAATATACAGGCAATCTGTAGGTCTGTTTCTTTGCCCTAAAAGTGCTGCACCAAGGCTAAAGTGCTGCACCAAGGCTAAAGTGCTGCACCAGTCTGTTCTTTGTCCAATTAGTGCCGCACTAACGTGTTTCTTTGAACATTTGTTGCTGCACCGATGCTACACCTGTGCACGTTTTCTCCAACCACCTCAGACTATGTGCTTGCTACACCAGACATGCGCACTGCGAAGTTGTCTAGTTTTGATTTGACATTGACACTATCGCATAACATTCCAGTAAAAACAGGATATCCGATGGACATCCATCAAAAGTCCATAATTGGTCCATATGGACATGGACCAGAAAAGGACGTCCAATGGATGTATAGTAGACGTCGTTCATGGACATACAATGGATATGTTCTTATGGATCAATTATGGACCTCTAGTCTGACGGACCAATTAACTTCGAAATAAATTTAACCAATTGTTACTGTTGGCATTCCTGATGGTAATAATTTCAACTTCACAACTGACAATTGACAGGTTATTTATTTGAGTCCAAGTTCTAATGGATTATGGATTTAGAATATTGTTAATAATTGGTTAATAAGTTCTTCAAAAAAGAAAAGAGATTTGTGTTTTGATGGCCAGGTAAGAATGGAGAAAAACGTCGTACGAAAGAAGTACTTAAACAAAGTCTATACGAGAACTGGAAGAGAGATAAACTTATCTTCTGCTAGTGACGCACAATTCCTTCCATCAAGTTCTGCTTTTGTTTCACCACCTGCTTCGAGCTTTCAGTCTGATAATAGTAATAATAGTAGGGAAAGTAGTAAATATTGTGTTCAACAGCCAACAAATATCCTAAAAGTGGTAGTGTTCAGACTCATAAAACATAATAGTAGTGAAGCTGACTCATCGTCATCAGAAATGTACGTTTATTTCAGTTTTATTTTTAAATTAATTATTTATTTTAGAATATTTTTATTTCATGTTCTGTGTTGTTTAAAACATTTTCATATTTGAATATATATTGTTATTTATATGAATCTATTTTTATTCCGTAAATGAGTTCATACATTGAAAATGGTGCTGATTGATCTATCTATATGTAGATTGTAGTAATAATGCTAGACGACTAGGAAAATCTAATGCATTACATTATTTTGTTGGCGAAAAGGCGACTGTCCACCAGCTTCATTGAATAATCAACAACTCAGCCAACAACAAGATGCTAAATACTTAGGTATGCACCTAGACCGCAGATTAAATTGGAAAAAAACATATATTCATGAAGAGGAAACAGCTCGAACTCAAACTTCACAGTCTATATTGGCTTATTGGTCACAAATCACAGCTGTCCATCTACAATAAATTACTAATATATAAGGCCGTACTTAAACCTATCTGGTGCTACGGCATACAACTTTGGGGAACTGCATCAAACTCAAACATTGAAATACTAGAGAGATTTCAATCGAAAACACTCCGGATCCTAACAAATGCTCCATGGTATATTCCAAACAACTTTATTCGTCAAGACTTACAAGTTTTAACCGTAAAAGAAGAAATAGCCAAGTTCGCACAAAAATATGAAAGTAGGCTACAAGAACACTCAAACAACCTGCTAAGGAAACCAGCGATGCGTAGACGTGTCGTGTTACCAGTGACCCACAAGATTTTAATGTGTTTGTGTTTTAGCGTAGATAGTTAGCCTCTAACAATAAACTATTTTATACTGTATATAGAATTTTAAAATAATAGTAAATAGTTACTGAACGTTCTCCTTCAAGATAAGACTAGTGCAAAAATACAAATTTACTTATTGTAGCTTGATCTACAGATTATAAAGAAAATGAGCTCTTCAATAAAAAAAAAATTCCTGTGCAATTATAAATATAAGACGACGTTATCAATTATGCATGGACAATAATGGTGGACACATCGAACATCTTTATCATTTATTTATATTTCCTAAATAAATCTGTTTTGTTTAAATATTTGAACTTTTTCTTCCTCATTGTAAACCATTTTGATTATTTCATTACAGAAATGACACTTATCAAACATAATAGTTGTCATTTTCACAGCTCACTTTAATCATATTAACTTTTCCATATTAAGAGTAACTAGTTTAATTAAGATATTCGACGTTTAATAACTCAAAAACGGTATATGGTAGGGGCAACATATGGTATACTTTTGAAATCAGGAAAAAAGGATCATTCCAAAAATTTAATAATATACAGGGTATCCCATTTAAAAAAATATATTATTTTGTTGTATTCCCTGAAATCTGCACGCTACTGTACTTTTGAGAGCATTTTACCAAAATTCAATCATAGCTACATAACTTTTATTTAAAACTTTTTTTCTATAGGCAATAATGACGATGATAAGGGGTGGGTAATTTATAATGAATAACCCTGTACGTTTTCAAATAAATTCAACAATTACAGAAAAGAGGAAGGACCGAATAAACTATGCCTTTATTTGAAGGTCACCAAAAACACAAACAATGGTAGTTTTTTAAATGAGTTATCGTTTTCACTATTAATTCAAGTAAACAGTATTCAAATCCAAATTTATTTCTTCTTCATCTTCATCTTATTCTTCTGGAATATTTAAACTTTTTACTTCACCGTGTAACATCGTCAAGTGATTTAAAATTCCAGTTACATTAGGAGGATTATTACCTCGTTCATCTTTTATATTTTCGAGGTAACTCTTGGTCCATCTAAAAACAATGGATGCAATTTTAGAGACACTGAGGTAGGCCTTTATGTTTGGAAATGATCCTTGTTACTTGTGACGTGCGCAAACAAAGAAGGCCGCGTGACGTCCCCTGGGCCCTCATTGGCCCATTGCTGGCTGGATTATGGTATCCGATTACAATATGCCATACACTGGGCCATCATTTTGCCGATGTAGCTTTGCTGTTGTCAGCATTGGGCGAGAAGACGGCCATAGAATCATTGTTTGCTGTGTAATAAACGTATTTAATTCACACAAAAAATGTTCCCATGGCAAACAATAATTGGAGTCGTTGCTTCGCCCCTACTACAAACAATTGTCTTCCATCGATAAAAAGCCCTTATCGTTCTCCAAACTTAATATACTATTATAATTTTAAATAAATTTAAGTACTTGTAGTATTCACGGTTTTTTGGATTAATATAATAGTTACTTTGACGAAAAAAAAAAAATGACACATTGAAAGAGCCCAGATCATGTTTTAAAACACTGTGACTCCACCCTTGCTCGGTACTCTGTCGATCCTAATTAATATTTGTTTGAAAACTCTTAAAGTTCCTACAATTTGGGAGTTATCATAAATTTGCCATATTTTTAAAAAGATGATACAACTGCAATAAAAAGATTGCCTAAGGATGTGAAATAAAATAACACTTTTTCCCAAGAACAAGGACATTAAAAATGTTCTACACTGCACCAGCATCTAGAGTTCCACAACTACTCCTTGGGCTATATGCCCCACCAGGTAGTGAATTACGAAAGTCCAGACGTGGTTTGGTGCCCGGGGCTTTAAACCAAAAACTTCGATTTTGTTATTAAAGGAGCTTGCCATTCTTAGACCGGTTTCGGTATTATTGTACCTCATCAGTAAGAAGTAGGTTTCTTACCGGTTTCGGTATTATTGTACATCATCAGTAAGAAGCAGGCTAGCTCGACATCCTTTAGGAATAGGAAACCGAAACCGGTAAGAAGCCTGCTTCTTACTGATGAGGTACAATAATACCGAAACCGGTCTAAGAATGGCAAGCTCCTTTAATAACAAAATCGAAGTTTTTGGTTTAAAGCCCTGACTTGGTCGGGCACCAAACCACGTCTGGACTTTCGTAATTAAATACCTGGTGGGGCATATAGCCCAAGGAGTAGTTGTTGAAGTCCAGACGCTGGTGCAGTGTAGAGCATTTTTAATGTCCTTGTTCTTGGGAACAAGTGTGATTTTATTTCACATCCTTCTATCTATCTATCTATCTATCTGTGATGGGGTGTCGATACACTGCGACCTATAAGATCTATTGTGCCCCCTACTGCTGCCCAATCGTAACGATTAGAGCAGTTCTTCCAGTCCTATTGCTTTCAAAAAGTTCAGGATGTCGGTAGGCTTCAGGTTAGGTAGATCTTCCTCTTCTATTTGATATTCTCCGAGGTATCGTACCCTTGGATTTTGCAGGGTAATGCATTCTGAGAGAATGTGGATAGAGGTTTCCTCCTCTTCCTCGCAGAATCTGCATTCTTCTTTGTCTACTAATCCGAGTTTCTTTAGGTGGCCTCTCAGCCGGCAGTGCCCTGTTAGGATACCCGTTAGTATTCTGAGCTTATTTTTACTTTTACTGACGCAGTCGTCAGATCTCTTATAGTTTCCCAGTAGTGTCTTGGCCTGCCTCATTCCTTGTAGTCCTATCCAGTATTGGGATCTTTTGTTATTTACTTCTTTTCCAAGTTCATCAAGTATTGTACTGGTGCAGTTTTGTTTCGCCCATGGTCCTTTTTTGGAATTTTTATGGTTCAAAAAATTTCACCTTCGTTATAATAAAAAAATTATCAACTAATAGAGTAGATCTGGCGGAAAAATGGCTCGAAAACACACTGATGAAATCGAGTAATTTTTTTCCCAATCGATGAAGTCAGATCACCAGGCGGCAGTGGAGGAGGAGGAAATCCCTATCTAAAGAACTTGAAAACGGGTTTTCCGACAAATCATAGGCCGGATTTGATCCCGCAAAAAAATATTCTTACAAAAATTGAAGAGCCTGACAAAACACGTAATCTAGTTCCAACCTGAACCCGATAACTCAATTAGTTCGCGAAATATCGCGGTTTGAAATTGCAAAAATGAAAAAAATTAATCAATTATTTCTCGAGAGGCAGTGGAGATGGGGTCTTAATTTTTTGTGAATAAAAGGGTAATAACGAGTAATTTTTAGTGCCAGAGGGTGGGGGCGGTGGTGTATGGGGGGGGGGGAGTAGAGCAAAAAAACAAAGGACAGGATACGTGCGAGATGGACGTTTTTTGGAGACTGACAGTAAGTGTCTATTGTCAATATCAATATTATATACTCATTTAGCTTTTTTGACGATTGTTGCTGAACAAAATAAAATAATATCATGGCCGAACTCAAGGTTTGTCTCCTGTGTCGTACGGACATTAAAGATGAGCAAGTATCTCTGGTTGTAAAGAGTAGGTCTTTTATGAAGACGTCGAAAAAGTTTAGTAGCGCTTCCATACCGCGCAACCCTTACACCGGACAAAACTCACCCCTAAAAGAGTGATTTTCACCGAACAAATTGTTCGGTATCTGAATTCGATCTGTGTGTATGTGTGTTGATTCTTTGTCTTTGTGAATTTTAAAATTTTGACTTCAGATTTTGATAGAGCATCAAAAAGTAAGCTTAGGGTTTGATGTGCCTCTCTGTACCACTTCGGGAACTCTTTCAAAATGGGGTCCGAAATATTAAAATTTTGAAGTTTAAAATGACATTGAATTTAAAGTAGACTCATGGTGAATGACTATTTTGGTAAAAGTGAGTAGACTGTGGCTGTGTTGATTAGAATGAGAACTGAGAACTGTCAGTCTTGTAATGATATTTGTTATTTTAGATATTTAATAATTATTTAGTTAGTTAGTATATTTCACAATTTCCTCTATTAGTGCACCGACTCCAGGTATAGTGTTATTGACTACCTGAAGTACTTTGCACTGATAGATGGGAATTGATATATGTTTTTAGGTTAAATGAATTATTGTACGAGGATTATAATTTGAGCTAGCAAAGAGAATAGACATAAATAAATTGGGTTTTTTATAAAAAATGAGTTTAACTTATTTAAGTCCAAAATAGAAGTTAGTTTATCACAGTCTAAAATTTTATTAATAATGTCATTATAATTTGTTCGGTTTATGGCAATGTTAGAAGAGCATTCTCAACTAGCTTTTAAATATATATCAGCGTCAAAACGTCTGTCCCATTTTCGAGGATACTACTACGCTTAACTTTTGCCGAAAAACCTATTAGGCAGTAAAACCAGTAGTGATGCAGTCGTGCTCAGAAGTGCGACAGTAGTTTTTTCGGCAATAGTGAAAGCGTAGTGCCAACAGTGGTTTTCCGTACGGGGGACCCTGTTCGCAGTTCATAAGAAATTTTTCAGACGCTACTAAATTTTTGAACCCTTAAAATGCACTCTGGGTGTTTTGACACTCAGAAAATATTTCAGTAAATTGGAGCTGGATCGTTAGTTTAATTTAACTAATAAGACTAAATTTTAATTTTATATGTAGGTCATACTTTGTGTCAATAAACAGTTTATACAAAATGAGAAGTTGTTAATAATATCAAATATTTAAAAAATTCTATAGGGGCCCGATGTTTCTCTCTACGGGCCTGGTAGTGTTAAGGACGTGTCTAAACAAGTGATTGTTATTTTATAACTAACAGAATTTGTATAATTGTTAAGTCCAATAAATTTATTTCTTCCTTTCTTTCTTTCTTTCTTTCAAACAAAAAAGAATTTTAAAAATCGCTTCACAATTGAGCGAGTTACGACAAAGCTTTTAAAAATAATTTTCAAAGGCGAGTTCACGCACGTCTTTGCACGCGTGTGTGAGTGTGCCCGGAGAGAGGGAGAGAGAGAGAAGTAGAGAGCATAAGCTCCGCCCCCAACTGGTAGGGTGTTGTCCTAGTCCTATTTCTGCCCGCTTTCCATTTGTAACTCGCGCGGGCTGGCAAGATACGTACATGGTTAAATAATAAAATGAATAAATAGTTAGGAAATTTTCTCTTCTTTCTTTTGAGTTTGATTAGAACCACTTGCTTCTCTTCATTCTTCCGGTATACATCATTAAAGACTTTGCCGGCCCGTAGATCCATTTTTTATTTTGCTCACCAAGCGCGCATTTGTGAAAATATTTTTTTTCCATATTGATATCTTTTAGCGGATGAAAATGTGCACGACTTGCTCCATGGCTGGTTGCACTAGCTTAATTAGTACAGAAGTTACAAGCGCTTCAATAATATTGGTTTTCCCCCCATATCTCCTACCCTTCTTGTACCACCACCCCCAACCTCCGGCACTACAAATTACTCGTTATTACCCTTTTATTCACAAAAAATTAAGACCCCATCTCCACTACCTCTCGAGAAATAATTGATTAATTTTTTTCATTTTTGCAATTTCAAACGGCGATATTTCGCGAAATAATTGAGTTATCGGGTTCAGGTTGGAACTAGATTACGTGTTTTGTCAGGCTCTTCAATTTTTGTAAGAATATTTTTTTTGTGGAATCAAGTTCTTTAGATAGAGGGTTTCCTCCTCCTCCACCACCGCCTGGGTTGAAAATTGCATGCAGGAATGATGAGGGGACATGACTTCATCGATTGGGAAAAAAAAATTACTCGATTTCATCAGTCTGTTTTCGAAAGCCAGATCGACTCCACTAAACCGATATCCATCAAACGTATCTTCTGCAAAGTATTTCAAATTCTACTGGAAAGGTCTGACCGTAATTCTTAAAAAGCTATATACGTTTGGATCGGCAGATTTTTTTAGATTTCTTTGAGTACAACTTTACATATGAACGACAATACGTTTAGTTTTAAGTCTGTCGAATATCGAGTAACATCCGGTGTACCACAAGGATCTAATCTAGGGTCGTTACTATTCCATATTTTTGTTGATTTTTGTAAAGTTATAGCAGACTTCTTTAATTTGAAAGAAAACCACAAAAAATTCCGATATTTTTCGGAAGCCTTACGTTATATATTCCGTTGGAATATCTTTGTATCCAGCTGCTAACAGCATGATAGTAGATATAGTAATTGCTAAGATGTCGATAGTTTCTTGTAAAGGATTTACAACGGGTTCTTTGTCTAACGATTCGTCAAAAAGTATCCACGGTGTTCTATCTAGAGCAGCATGGATTCTATAGTCTCTTGTTGTACGTTGTGGTGTAGAAGTTAACCTAAAAATAATAAATTGTTCGACAAACCTTTTTTTAAGAATTAATTCATACCAATTTTATGTAGAGGGAGGTCTAGATGGGATTTGGGATATTTTGTTTGTTATTATTGATTTTAAAATCAAGCGTAAATAAATAATAGGATATTTTTAGATGTGCTACCATCTATGGTAAGAAGAGAGTATTGACATTAAATTTTGACTGAATCTAGTCAAGATGTCACTCTCTTCTTTTTTATCCCTTTCAGAGATTAATACAAAGTGAGTAAACCAGTAAGGAATTTTAATTTATTAGATTCGACATCCTAAGACCGGTTTCTGTCTTTCGACATCATCAGTTAGGCTTTTCGAATCCAATAAATAAAATTCCAAACTCGTACAAGTCAATAGCTATATCCGCTATAAGATAACATTTTTAGATGTGCTACCATCTATGGTAAGAAGAGAGTATTGACATTAAATTTTGACTGAATCTAGTCAAGATGTCACTCTCTTCTTTTTTATCCCTTTCAGAGATTAATACAAAGTGAGTAAACCAGTAAGGAATTTTAATTTATTAGATTCGACATCCTAAGACCGGTTTCTGTCTTTCGACATCATCAGTTAGGCTTTTCGAATCCAATAAATAAAATTCCAAACTCGTACAAGTCAATAGCTATATCCGCTATAAGATAACATTTTTAGATGTGCTACCATCTATGGTAAGAAGAGAGTATTGACATTAAATTTTGACTGAATCTAGTCAAGATGTCACTCTCTTCTTTTTTATCCCTTTCAGAGATTAATACAAAGTGAGTAAACCAGTAAGGAATTTTAATTTATTAGATTCGACATCCTAAGACCGGTTTCTGTCTTTCGACATCATCAGTTAGGCTTTTAATAATAGGATTTATTGCTTATTCAGAAAGCACGTTAGTTTTTAATTGTTTCTTGTTTTCTCATGGAAAATTTGACCGGAAGTTATAAAAAAATAATTAATTTCTGATTTATACAGGGTGTTTCATAGTGAGACCGACATACGTTAATTGTAAATAGAGGGTACTTAGGTGATTCCAAATAACCTTGGTTAATGGGTCTAACGCCTTTAATAACCGAGATACGGGGTGTTTCATCCATTTCGGCCAATATTTTGATAAGCCGTAACTTTGAACCACCCTGTAGATTTCTCTCATACGTGGTACAGGTATATTGTGTTAATAGCCCAATCCTATAGTGTACGAACTACAATTAAAATCCAGATCCGGATTAAGAAGAATTTGTAAAATTTGAAAACCCCCAAAACCCCCAAAAAATTGGGATGGATATTTGAAAAGAACGGAAAAAAATGAGTTAAAGTGAAATTTTTTTTCAAGTGCACATCCCATTCTACTACGTCAAATTAGATCAAATGCATTTTTTTCATTTTCACAAGCAGTAACTTTCGAAATACCTGGTAGATTTCTTTCATATTTGGTACAAGTATCATTTTGTAGTAGCCCAATCGTATAATGTAAGGACTATATTACAGTTAAAATCCAGATACGGATTAAGAAAAATTTGTAAAATTTGAAAATCCCCAGCGCAACACGCTGTACATCAGATATTTTTTAAATTGGATCAGACATTCGAAACAATTGGAAAAAACTGAGATATTCTGACATATTTTTGTAAATGCACATCTCGTTCTACATATGCATGGAATAAATAAATAAATATTACTAAACTTTTAACGTAAATTCAATTAATGCAATACATATTGTCATTTTCATAAGCCATAACTTTGAAAACACCCTGTAGATTTCTTTCGTATTTGGTACAGGTAGATTGTTTAAATAGTCCAATCGTACAATACAAGAACTAAAGTTAAAATTCAGATCCGGATTAAGAAAAATTTGTAAAAGTTGATAATCTCTAAAATAGCACCCTGTATATCAGATTCTTTAAAATGTAATCGGATACCTATTTAAAAAAAAAGAAAAAGGATGTGTTATTACCGAAGCTTACTTGATAATTTAATGAGTTTTGTATCCAGAAGTAATCCGAAAAATTAAATCTGTATTTTTTTTGTAGAACGCTCTTGTGCACTTATAAAAATATTGTAGTATAAAACATCTTTTGTTGTTTTTTTCTTTTTTTAAATAGGCATATTTACAAAAATCTGATATACAGGATGCTATTTTAGAGATTACCAACTTTTACAAATTTTTCTTAATCCGGATCTGAATTTTAATTTAAACAATTTACCTGTACCAAATATCAAAGATATCTACGGGGTGTTTCCAAAGTTATGGCTTATCAAAATGACAATAGGTATTGCATTAATTGAATTTACTTTAAAAGTTTAGTAATATGTAGAACGATTTATAAAAATATGTCAGAATATCTCAGTTTTTTCCATTTGTTTCGAATGTCTGATCCAATTTTAAAAATATCAGATGTACAGCGTGTTGCGTTGGGGATTTTCAAATTTTACAAATTTTCCTTAATCCATATCTGGATTTTAACTGTAGTATAGTCCTTACATTATACGATAGGGCTACTAAAAAATGATATCTGTACCAAATATGAAAGAAATCTACCAGGTATTTCGAAAGTTACTGCTTGTAATTTGACGTTAAAACTCCAGTAGTAGAATGGGATGTGCACTTAAAAAAAATTTCACTTTAACTCATTTTTTTCCGCTCTTTTCAAATATCCATCCCAATTTTAAAAAATCGGATATACAGGGTGTTGTTTTGGGGATTTTCAAATTATGCAAATTCTTCTTAATCCGGATCTGGATTTTAATTGTAGTTCTTACACATTAGGATTGGGCTATTAACACACTATACCTGTACCAAGTATGAGAGAAATCTACAGGGTGGTTCTAAAGTTACGGCTTATCGAAATATTGGCCGAAGTGGATGAAACACCCCGTATCTCGGTTATTAAAGGTGTTAAACCCATTAACTAAGGTTATTTGGTACCCTCTATTTAAAGTTAACGTATGTCGGTTTAACTATGAAACACCCTGTATAAACACTATTTTGAAAATAAAAATGGCGTCGAATGAATGTTGTAAAAAATGATTATTTTAAAACACAAGTTTTATTAAACAGAAATAATGTTCATCATTATAATTATTTTTATCTACGTCTTGCACTGTAGTGTCAAATATGGTACTGTCAAAAACACCATTAAGCAACGTACATAAGCGTATTGTTATGGTAATAAAAATGGCACGGCGTGCATTTTTTACACATCAAGCCGATAATAACAAATTCGACGTGGGCAACAATTTCGATTTTGGATCAGCAGAGGTATCAGTAATCGTTGACGGTATTAATAGTATAACTTCGGATGCCAAGGGTGTCGACGGAATTAGCCTTATTATGATAAAAATTAGTTTGCCCATCATTTTATTACATTTAAGGCACATTATTAATATCTGTCTTGAAATAGGATACTTTCCGAGAAGCAAACTAGTTGTACCTTTGCCTAAAGTTTTAAACCCGCTTGAAATGAGTGATCTTAGACCTATTAGCCTTCTGCTATGGTCTATTTTTATGTATGAGAGAGTAATAAAACAGCATTTCTAATGCAAAACTTAGTACGGTCATTTTAAATATTTTTACGGAATAATCTAAATATTTCCTAAAATTGTCATAAATGTACCTGAGCTAATACAAGTTTTGGGTATTTTATTGGTCTTTTATAACCATAAGCTTTACAGAACAATAGAAAAAGGTTTGGACAGGCCAAAAGCCCTGTGTATTAAAGATAACATAGCCGTATCTTAAGATTATTTTCAATAAGTACCTATTTGCCAATTTTGTTTTATTTTAATTCCAAGAATTTCTTACAGTAATCGAATTATAAGTAGATAAATACCTTACCAACAAATTTCACCGAAAATGCGATTGTAGGTTTTCCATTTAGTAAGGAGGTCCAGTTGTGTATTCTTGACAGCTTACTAAATGTCGTTTAGTTGCAACATGCAAGGTGCAGTGTGCAGTCTATTGTGAATTCTAGTGTGATCATGAAAAATTTGGAAGTACCGCGTAAACGACAAAAAATCGGTCCTTTAACAGTTAATGAAAAAACATTAATATTTAATTGTTTTAAATCATTTACAGACAAATATTTATGTAAAAGTGTTGATGACACAGTGGAATTAGTTGGTGTTGGGAAATCTACGATTTACAGAGTTGTTAAAGAAGAGAAATGTGGCGAGTTTCAAACAGCACGTAAAGCTCCAGGAAAACCAAAATTTCAAATAGAAAATCATTTGAAAGAAAGACTTCGAAGGAAAGTGCATGCGTTCTTCTTTAGAAAAGAATTTCCGACAGTAGACAAAGTTCTTGCCACGGTTCGAGATGATAAGGATTACCCTGAAATGAGTCGAAGCACACTATAGAAACTTTTAAAAGAAATAGGTTTTCTATGGAAAAAGCATTCCAGAAAGTCTATTTTAATAGAAAGAAGCGATATTGTAGTATGGAGAAGAAATTACCTAAGGACTATAAAAGAAATGAGAAACCAAAGAAGAAATATATTTTATTTAGATAAAACATGGATCAACGAGGGACATACACCAAATAAATTTTGGCAAGATGAAACTGTTACAAGTCGAAGACAGGCTTTTTTAAATAATTTATCTACTGGTTTAAATCCACCATCAGGAAATCAGACTGATAATAGTACACATCGGTAGCTCAAACGGTTTTGTTAAAGGTGGTTTATTGACTTTTGAATCTACTCGTACCGGTGACTACCATGAGGACATGAATGCTGATGTCTTTAAAGAGTGGTTCGAACAAATGATAGATCTTCTTCCTCAGAACTGTATAATAGTAATGGATAATGCAAGTTATCACTCGAGACTTACAGAAAAAATGCCCACAACCAAGTGGTTAAAAAAAGATTTACAGAATTGGCTAAATTCCATCCCGGTTCTGTGAGAAGAGAACTGTATCATTTGTGTTCCCTTCATAAAGAGAAATTAAAAAAATATGAAATTGATGAAATTGCAAAAAATCGTGGGATGACGGTGGTTAGATCACCACCATATCATTGCGAAGTAAACCCGATTGAACTGGTATGGGCACAGATAAAGGGAGAAGTTTCAAGAAAAAATAATTCTTTTAAAATGAGT
Source organism: Crepidodera aurea (assembly GCA_949320105.2). Classification (NCBI taxonomy): domain Eukaryota; kingdom Metazoa; phylum Arthropoda; class Insecta; order Coleoptera; family Chrysomelidae; genus Crepidodera; species Crepidodera aurea. Next base: position 5,437,241 of record OX439480.2, read on the forward strand.
GATGTTAAACAGTTGTTTTTGGAGGCTGTAAATAATGTGAAGCCTGAAAACTGGGAAAAGGCAGTAAATCATACGATTAAAGAAGAAGAGAAAATGTGGAAGTTGGACAATATTACTGATGAAATGATCGAGCCACTCATTGTAAATATTGGTTGCGACAGTTCATCTTCTGATTTCGATTCTGATTTGGATTTGTAGGTAAGAAGTAGTTTTTATATTAAAATTATTATTTATGAACGTAACGTTGTTTAAAAGTCAAAGTTTAAACCCTTATACCTACATAACCCGTTTGACACAATGTTCTTAACATACCTTGTGGAAAAATAAAATATTTTAGAAAAAATTGCACTTTTTTACCTTCAGCTGCTTAGAAGTTATAAGCAGGTTAATTAGGTGAAAATATAAGTGTACACCCGATATATTTATTATATTTATACAAAGGTTATTTCATACGAAAATACTCGAGGTATAACTTCACAAAATATTTTAACTGTCTACTAAAAGAAGTGGTACGCCTATGGATTACGAACGCTTTATTATTTTAATAATCTCTCATACATAAAAATAGACTATAATTTTATCAAAAGTTTTGGAGAAAATTGTACAACTGCAAGTAACAGAATATGTTGAGAGATGCAAAATACTTCCCGTAAACCAATCAGGTTTTAGAAAATCGTATAGTACCACTACGGCCTTGTTGATTTAATAGATATTTTACGGTCTCTTGATAAAAAAAATGGGAGTAGCTGTGGTGTCTGTGGATTACTCTAAGGCGTTTGATAAAATAAATCACAAACTATTGTGTTGCAAACTTTTTCGGTTTTAATTGCAAGTCTCTCAAGTTTTTCGAGAGCTATCTTAGAGATCGGAGTCAATTTGTTCGTATAAATAATATAGAGTTAACGCCACAAGTTATTAGGTCCGGGGTTCCGCAAGTCACATATATGAAAACTTCATGGAACATTAGAGGACCACAACTCGTCTAGAACGAAAGTAAATTCCACAGATGAACCGATGAATTAAAACAAGTTCATGATAAAAGAAGAAGAAAAAAGCCCATACTTTTCAAAATTTCATTATTTGCCATTATTTTCGCCTCCTACAGATTTTCTCTATTTTATAATTCCTTAAGTTAAAATGACATTAAAAATGTACTTACATACTATTTGGTAAAAATTTAGACGATGTTGTAGACAATACGGGATTTATATTTGTAATGTTTTTTGATGGGGCCCATCTAGTTGATCTATTTGACTTAGTCGGGTCTTTTCTTGATCTTTCATTTATATGATCTGGGACTTGAATATCTATAATTCCTCCCGGTCTTGGAGGCGTGCGAAATAATTCAGGATGAGTTTCATTTAAATTCGACATTGTCGTTAAATTCAAATATTTACACTAAAATTTGACAACTATAAAAATATGTGTTGTAAATAGAAATTAGATCCCAGCAACGTCACCAGAGAAGAGCGCAACCAAAGAGAATAGTAAGAGGCGAAAGCTTGATCGGTTCTTTTTATGTTGGATAGGCACAATATTGAGAGGAAATACGTCACAGCATTGACACAAATACTATTTGAGATACACTGAGAAAAGTAACATGTATTGATTCAAATTCTTACAAACCGAACTACACTAAGAAAAATAAGTTGACGAATATACCTCCCCGTTTAGTGTAGTCGATCTGGCGAAAAAAAAAACTCGTATTTTTTTTGCGATTTCATAGATTCGAGGTCCCTCTTTCACGTGATCACTATATGAAAGCTAAGGGAGTTGTGGAAAGGGGTAAATTAACATGTAAGAATGGCAAGCTCCTTTAATAATAAAATCAAAGATTTTGGTTTAAAGCCCCGACTTGGTCGGGCGCCAAACCACGTCTGGACTTCCGTAATTAAATACTTGGGGGGGCATATAGCCCAAGGAGTAGTTGTTGAAGTCCAGACGCTGGTGCAGTGTAGGACATTTAATGTCTTTGTTCTTGGGAACAAGTCTGATTTATTTCACAACTTTAGATAGTTTTGGTACGCCCATGGTCCTTTTTTGGTATTTTTATGGTTACAAAAAATTCCACCGTCGTTAGATTTTTAATGAATTCACAGGGACTCCAGGTGAGGTTCCTGGCGCCGTCCTGACCTCTAGGTACACTGTGGGCTTATTTGACCATCATATTCAGGTTAAGCAACCCAAGGGTACTGATATTCGTATGGTTCGGATGTTTTCTGTGCAAGATATGAATTTTTTCTATCTATCTCAATCCGACTTTCGCTGCGGACACACACAACGATTTTGGACGTACGATAAAAAGTCGTGCCGTGCTATGTGAAAAGTTCAATGAATATCGTCACGCCACTAAAGGAATGTGGACGTCATAACTTTTTTATCGTACGTACAAACTCGTTGTGTGTGTCCGCAGCGTAACTGCACCAAAGTTATCAGTTAACAGCTTTCTTTCGCATCTTGTTAGATGGAGTACTCTGTGAGCGCAACTAATTGGAAGCATTTTTGTAAACATCGATTTGATATACTTCTGTTCTGTTTCAAAGTATTATTTTCCTGATGACTGAGAATGGTTAGCCTAGAACACAGTACACCATCTAACAAGAGGCGGAAGAAGGTATGTATGCCATGAATGCAATCAAGTTCAAGTTTCTCTAGTAATGTCATATTGTCAACGCTGTCTTTTCATTCAAAAAAAGGTAAACCAAAAGCACATGATTTAGTTTGTGTTCCATCAACCAGTAATCCATGTACTCTAGGCCTATATTCAAGCATGTCGACATAAACTACAGCACGGTTAAGTACGAGCTCACCATGAAAAATAAAGTTGCGCAGGAAAATCCAATGTCTAAAATTGAGGATTATAATAAACAGAAGGCGACATTAAAGAAGAAATCGGAAAACAAAAAATATAGCATCTCTACATTTAATAAAATATGCGATACGCTTTTGAACAAGACATTACCACAAATAGTTAAAACACAGGCAGTACTTAAGAAATAAAAAGAGTACAAGATATTCCAGTGAATATAAGCAATTTGCTGTGTCGTCGAATTTTGTATTTTCCATCAAAACGAAGCCTTCAAAAAATAACAGAAAATTTGTCATGTAAACCTGGTCTAAACAATGAACCAATATCTAAAGCTCTTCAATTGAAGTTGAAAACAATGCTTGATGAGAATAATAATAATAATAATAATAATAGTAATAATAGGGGGGTGGGTGGCTCAGCGGTAGAGCACTGGACTCATAATCCAAGGGTTGTGGGTTCGAATCACACCAAAGGCAGAAATCATTTTCTGATTTTTAATTAATTAAAAATTTAGAAATTGATTTTCATATACCAGGTGTGATTCCTCACTCGACCATTCACTGTTGGGTTCTAATTAACAGTGCTGTTCTTAAAGTGGCGCTGAGAAACAGTAACAAAGCCTACACAGAACACGAGGCTAATGGCCATAGTAGTCGATACCGTTGACACAGAAGTAAAAAAAAAAAAATAATAATAATGATAATAATAATAATAATAATAATAATAATAATAATAATAATAATAATAATAATAATAATAATAATAATAATAACTTTTATTGTTATTTAAAATTCAAAAGTTTAAAGACATGATTTGCGGTGAACGGGCCAATAATATAGATATAAAAAAACACAAGAATTATAATATTAGAACTAAAATCTTAAAGTAACATATACTAACATTTACATTATATATTGAAATGGATTTTGATACATAATCAAAATTTATAAGTTGGGTTTTTGGTTTGTAGTAAAATTATTAATGGGAAAAATTATGTAATTGGGGGCTTTAAAATGTGACAGGGTTTTGTTTTAAAAACTATAATTTCTTAAATCATTACAATTTTTTTCCAAATATTGTGTCTATGCATGAATCTGTATAGCATAATTATTAAGTTTTAAACTTCTATTTTCCAAGAACTTCCCAAAATAAAGATTTTCTCTGATGGAGGCTTGGATATTTTCTCCCCAAAAATACTGTAAAAATAATCTTTCAAAATTCTCAAAACAGTTTATTTAATTCTCTTTTCCTACAAACCATATCAGCTGTTGATTCTCCAGATGATCTCTAATCATATCTTTGCTGTCCTCCATCTCTTGTATTTCTCTTATTTTATTTTTTAAAATTTTCACAAATATTTTTGGATGCAACTTTTTAATATTTCCATCAAATTTATGTTGTATTTGTCCACTCTGACACTCTTTTTATTTTTTTCTATTTCTTTTAAAATTTCGTTTAACCTTTTAACATTTTCCTTATTTCTTCAACACATTCCATTTCTATTACTTTCTTAATTTTCTGTTCCTGTAACTCTTCTACCTCTGTTATTCTTTCAATCATTTCTCTTCTAATATCTTTCCTTGTTTCTTCTATTTTTTTATCTGTATACATTTTCTCTCCTCCTTTTTTGTAATTTTTATGGTTCAAAAAATTCCACCTTCGTTGTAGTTTTCTATAATTTTGCAAGATTTGATTTTGTTATGAAAGTGAAGAAGGCGTTGGGCTCTCCTCGTTCGTAATATACTTGCTCTAACGCAAACACTTTTATCAAGAACGAGGCGAGTCGAATTCATTTTCAGACATCCTTTAGCGACAGGATGTCGAGCTGGCCTGCTTCTTACTGATGAAGTACAATAATACCGAAACCGGTCTAAGAATGGCAAGCTCCTTTAATAATAAAATCGAAGTTTTTGGTTTAAAGCCCCGACTTGGTCAGGCGCCAAACCTCGTCTGGACTTTCGTAATTCAATACCTGGGGGGGCATATAGCCCAAGGAGTAGTTGTTGAAGTCCAGACGCTGGTGCAGTGTAGGACATTTTTAATGTCCTTGTTCTTGGGAACACGTGTGATTTTATTTCACATCCCAAGCAGTCTTGTTACGCCCATGGTCCTTTTTTTGGAATTTTTATGGTTCAAAAAATTTCACCTTCGTTATAGATATTAAGATAAGTTAGACTGGATTCTCTATTTGTCTGTGAATAACTTCACGAGGAAGTGAGAGAATGTATTTTTTAATTCGTGTTTAAAAGTTGTTAGGTAGTAATTATTAATTGTTTTGGTATTGAACGGTACAATGTTGGTCCCAGATAATCAAACGATTTCTGTCCTTTAGATGTAAGTTTTTTTTTGTATTAGAAATTGGTAGAAAAATGATTTGCTTGAATTTATAGTGAGTAAACGAGAATTAAACCAAGAATGAATTATTTTTAGATCTTTTTCCACAGTGGTTGTAAGATCTTTTCAACTATGATCATGATAAAAGTTAACTGTATCATCAGCGTATGTAATAATGTTACCTTTGCTTTGTAAACTAAATAGTCCGTTAAGATATATATTAAATAAGACAGGCCCTAGAACTGTTCCCTGTGGCACACCATATTCTACTATTTTTAGTTCACTAAATGTATTTCAAATTTTCACTAACTTGTCACGTTTTTTTAAGTAGCTTTTAAAATAGTTTAAAGTTACTTCTCTGATTCCTATACCATATAAAGAGTCGAGAGGACAAACATTGTAGCATATGCATTGACGAGATGTCTCTTAAGAGTAGTTTGTATTTTGTTCAGGGCGTGATGAGATTGTTGGTCTGTTTGATGTAGGAGATGGAAAAAAAGAGACATTGGTAGCACAAAATGCACTTGTAATTATGGCTAGAGGATTATTTCCTTGTACATACAAGTTTTTTAGTCATAACGGGTAGGGGTATGTTTATCAACACTATTATTTTTCTTAGTGTAGTTTATGTTTCAATGCTGTGACGTTTTCCCTCTCAATACGCCAACCCAGCAACGCTCAAAGCGACATCTTGTGGCGCGGTCCGTAAGTTAACAGTTAATGTTTGTTTACACATTTTCCACCAAGTGATCAGAAGAAACATTACTGACGTCCTTACACCCGTAGGTCTCACTACCTCTTTTTGATTTACTTTTGATGGTCATAGATTTGCCACTTCTATTCCCTTCTGATACACCTGGAACTGCATCGTTGTTCTTGTGGTGCTCGTGTCTCATTTTTACGAGCACACAATATCTTTACATGTTTACATTTTTTTTTAAGTTTGACAGTTTATGTCATTATTTTATTTTTTTGGTTATATGCAATTCTTTTTAAGGGCGCGGTCTTCCTGTGTATAAAATCCTATGCTGCAGACCAAAAGTTAAATCGACTGATTTCCGAATGTAATGGGATTTAAAATATAATTTTCAGACAAATTAAAGATAAAGGTCTAACTTAGGTAGTCTTACTATTCTAAATTGATAAATTTATTATTTTCTATGAAAACGACAGCTTCAAAATCATCCAATTTTTTTAACCTTAAAAGTGGCATTTAACAATCTATATATCCTCGATTCTGAAAAAATAAGAAAAATAAACATTAACTTGACCTAAGTTAGACCTTTATCTACAATGTGGTTTAATCAGAATACATCAAAATACTTTAATTTATGAAATCAGTCGATTTGAAATTTTGAAGTCATTTCAAATTAATTTGAAAATTTGGTCAAACAATGGCGTCTAAAAATTCTTTACCCATAGGTATTCAGTATATATATATATATATATAATTATATATAGATCATATAGGTTTTAACACTGTAAGAAAGATGGTGCCTGAAGCAAATCAAATTTACAATGGATGCCAACCCATCAGCTGAGATATTTAGCGGGGTGATACCATAATTAGCCCAGTTGTGAGAGACTTTGACCTCTCATAAAATGTGATATCGCTTTAAAAGGTGTAGAAAACGATAAAAAAATCTTTGCGGCTCTAAAGTGTATGCTAAATTCGAAAAACTAATAGCACAACCACGTGGAACAGCAAAAAATTTTACTATTATTTATATTTCAGATAACATTTGTTCACTTTAAATTTTATTTTAATGTAATATACTTAAATGTTTCTTTTCAAATTATATTGCTAATTTTATATTTTGTTTGTTAACTGTTTCATTTTATTCATTGAATTGTTTTCATTATTCTACAATAAATTATTGATATTTTGTAAACTATAAACGTCACTTATAGCAAATTTTATCTCAAACTATAAAAATGCCATTTTTGGTTTTACTGTACAACTCAAGAAAATCAATAAACCCTGTAGATTTTTTTTATCTCTAATTTTTTCCAAAAATTCAATTTTTTTCCCATTTCATCGTATTCCTATCTGTTATGGTTTAGAATATAGCAATGTTGGCACATAATAAAAGAAACATGCACTCAAAACACAAAAAGAACGCTGCAATTGTATTTATTGTCTTTGTAAATAAAGTAAAGTAAAGTTTTTGCTCTCCAAACATTTAAAAAACTTTAATCAGAAAGGAACATTCTAAGTACGCCGAATATAATAATATATCATGAATTTAAATTTTCGCAGGAACTCACAGCTGTTGTTGATAAGAGTTCATTTGGCAACGTCGAATCAGTGGTTAGGCAACGTTTTGTCTGAAAGTTGACGAGATTTTAGAGTATTTATAGATATATTTTTTATTACTCGAGGACGAGATGCTTTTTGCGCATGTCGTTTAACTGTCATAACGCGGGAATTTTTAAAAAGAATTCGAAATTATTTGTGTATGTTATGCATTAGAATAAAAATATAGAAAAGAATTAGGGAATATTATAAAGTAAAAGATAAGAATATATTCAAAATAACTGATATGTTGTATGACTTTCATAATAAATTAATTTTTACTTTTTAATAGTTAGTATGTGTCGGAATCATGATTTTTCTTTTTTAATCAGTTATAATAACTATTAAATTGTCAATGTGTCAAATTATTACTTTCCATGGAACTCTAATTTATCAAATTAAAAAAAATGTAATAATTTTGTGCATAGGCATAGAACTGTAAATTTTCACTTCTGTTTTGTTTTCAAACATCAACTTCCTGTTGTCAAGTTGGTTAAAAAAAAGTTCTGATTTTGGTAGATGTCGATCAATATGTAATCTTTCATATTTTTTATTCAAATTCATTAATCTGAAAATTGTAGCCATATATTTATTTTCAAATTGTTTGGGACTTCTAAATATCTTTGAAATGTTCACCTAAATCGTAATTCATCGTTCGCGCGGTTAATTTTTCTTTCGTTTCTCACACTTCATAACGAAGAACAAAATCACTTTATACGGGGTAATTCATTGAGAAATGCGCATACAGAAAAGGTAGATGGAGAACACCGAGGTGCTTCTAAATAACCTGTGGGTCTATCGTTCTTTATAACCAAGATACAGGGTGATTTATTAATTTTCCCCATTTTTTCAATTCATCATAACTTATGAACGACCCTATACGTTTTTGTAATATTTGGTTCGTATGTTCTTTGTCTACAGTGGTGTCGATTAACATATTCCAAGTCCGGCCTTAAAAAGTTAATGAGTAGGTTTCGAATCGAAACAATACCCAGTATATTAATATTTTAAAATTTTATTTGGAAAGAGCAGAAAAAAATAAGTAAGACTAAATATATTTGGTGCTTCCGCTTACAACTTTTTTACTTATTAACTTGACTTAAATCTAGATGTTTCGATAATGAGGTGGCACAAAAATAAAAAAAAAATTCTTCCTCAAATGGTACTTTTCCAGCTTTAATCCATAAAATCATCAACTATTTCTTATTCTCCTAATTTCTGGATCCCAACCTTATTGAAAAATCAAGAAAAAATATTATAAAGTATATATTTATAAATTTATTTTAAAATTATTCATTTATCTGTTTAAGAATTTATTAATAAACAAATTCATTGATAAAACATATAATTTTTGTTTTCTTCTGTGTTTTTAGTACAATGCTTTTTGTGATCATTGTAGGCCCTTTCACTATTTATTTTTTATTATCCGATCGCTGGATTATAGCGATTACTTAATAATCGCGATATGCCGGTATGTTAGAAGTTTTTTTGGTAGCAACAAAGGCGCCGCTTTAAAGCTGTTAAATTGGGGCAACTTTATGTATCACACGAACTATACGCGTATTGCATTTGCCTTAGCGACCCGAGTCAAATAACGCCGGCGCCGTCCGATTGTTCGCGAAATCTCTTTCGACATAACCTATTACCGTGATTTAATTGGAGATTTGGCATTTTTTAATTTTTTACAGTTTGTACTTTAATTCTTGGTTTTTATAGTTAAGCATTTTGATAAAACTAAAAATACAAATATAATTGCTATAATTTTAAAATTAATATTTCTTCAAAACACAAAAATATAAGTAGATCATCATAAAACGCACTTTTTATTATATAAAATCAAGGATCTCGGGTTTAAATAGTCTTCAAGAAAAGTTCGGTGAAAAAAAATTGCTAAAGCGGCTTACTCCTTTGATGCAATTGTCTAGGAGTCTAGGGCCACCGTGAGCTGAACCAAAGTTCAAGCGATGCCTGCCCGCCTTGACTTAAAAAAACGATTCTTTGATCTACAAAGAAGCGCCGACGCAACTTGACACGTGTCGACTCTGGAATAGTTGTCATAGCTATATACTAACTTTGAAATGAGCAATAACATCACTCTGTATATATTTGAAAGGGGCATTTTATTTCGAAAATTTAATACCAATTATACCCTAGTAAAAAATTGTTTCCTACTTGTAAATATCTTTGACATGTTTACCTAAATCGTAATTCATCGTAATAAATAAATAAATAAATCGTTTGCGTGGTAAATTTTTCTTTCGTTTCTCATATACTTCATAACGAGGAACAAAATCACTTCATATAAATTACTGAAAAGAAAATGTTATTTTGATATTATCAACGCCCCAGTAACAAATTATTTTAATTTTAAGAATTAAAAGAAAGATTTTATGGATGAATAGTTTTCATTGAAAGGCTCTGTATAAATAATATATACCTACAAAGAAAATAAATGAATAATAATTTATCATTATGTTCTTTATTGTTAGCTAACCACTTACAAAGAGCTATCGACCGAGGTCCGTCTGCCCATAAATGAATAATAAAAAGTTAAGATTATACATTTTGGTAATACTAAATATTGTTGTCCCCTTGTATTAAATATAGCAGACAATGAATTTCTCGAATGGTTTCTGTAATGAGAAAATTTCAAAGGAAGGTTTCTCTAACTACTTTGTTTAATTTAAGCATTTATCACGAGATACCAGCACCTCCCGGACAGCACCTTATTTGACATAATTTCGCTGACATTTGACGTACAAGACCGCGCCCTTAAGTAGCGATCATTTGGTCGCTTCTTTTTTAGTGATATAATTATCATTGATCAAGAATCTCTTCTTTTTGGAAAGCTCCGTAGGACTATATGTATGGATAAGAAGATTATCGTCGCGTCGCTAGAAAAAGAATTGTTATTTTATTTTTTATGATTCTTTTGTTAATACTTTTTTGACTTTGAATTAGAAATGATTTATAAAAAATCCTGAAGCAAAAATATACGATTTCTTTTTAAATAATGCATTTATGGTCGGCACATCTAGAAATGTTAATGTCTTAAGGCTCGTCCATACTCATCCGAATAAACGCAACTTTTTAAATCGGAATAAAACCGCCACATCGTTATATGTTGCAGCTTATCCATAGAATACATTACACAATAGAAAAATGATTCTTTTCCTTGAACTTCATCTTATTACTGTTAACATGCATTTTTTCAGTTGTAACGATGTGGCAGTTTTTTTCGATTTGAAAAATTGCGTTTATTTGGATGAGTATGGACGAGCCTTTGTTATTTCATCATGGGTTTTACACGATGCAGTACTTTTTATAAAGAGTAACTGAAGTAAACACGCTGTACATATTACAAAGAAAATGGTATTATTAAAAAATCAAAAATTATATTTTTTTATGAAATCGATTACATACTTATTTTTATAACACCCTTAATGCGACCTTGTGTACTTGCAAGATAAGTGACGTTTACGTTTCTTTAACTTGTCATTACCTGTTGTTTAATTTTCAGATAATTAAACATGTAAACTCATATTCGCTTATTCGTTCAACCGGCAACGCCGCACCAAAATACGTTGGCGAGCGGCGTCAAACCAGGAAGCGGTGTCGACAAAGATAATTTTTTGCTCTATTTCACAATGATGGTATCAAGCCGTAAATATAACCGTCTCGTCTAGACAATAGAAAAAATTTTACATGCTTGTTTACGCGGTTCAAGCTAACGAACTTTCTAGAACAATTACGCAATCGGGAAGGGATACATTTGAAACCGATAAACTTCGCCGATTTTAAACTCAGTGCTCAGCGACGCTCCGAGGCCACAACAAGGCCTCGTTAAACCAGTGGGACTTAGCTGCAATCAAGCGGTCCATTTTTATTTTAAAAATATTTCTTCACAGTGGTACTTTGCTGCGTATCAGGCGGTCCACTGTATTTTTCATTTTATATTCAAATTTAAACTCAGTGCGTCTCTAGCTGCAATCAGGCTAGGACCCTTCAGTGTCTTTTCATCACTCACGCAGAATGCACGCAAATTAATATTTTCTGAATGATGTGGTCATTTCTTTAAATTAACTATAATACTTTGTTCACGATTACTAGTTTAATGTAATCTTTGTTACGTTGTTGTTTTTGTTCATTTATTTATTTAACAAGTCTAATAAATGGTTAAATAAAAGTGTCCATTGTTTTTGTTGGATGAAGTTGAGAAGGCAAACCTACTACAGCACATTTCTTCAATCTAAAATTACAGTCCACTCGAAATTCGAACTACGATGCAGTTTAAAAAGGCGGTAACACATTGTTGGCCGTCCTGGGAAACTGGCACAACATAGGGCTTATTCCAGAACCCTCAACACCTGTTATTAGAACTTATACAATAATTATAATAATTATTTACATAGCTCGATTGTCGGCTTGTAAAAGGTTGTTTTCGTTTTGGTGCTTAGTGCTTAGCGCAAAACAGTTCCTATAATCTTAGATGAACCATCAGTTTTTAACTCGTAGACGCCGGTAACATAATGGCCTTCGAGGAGTTTCTTGCCTTTAGTGAGGCTTTTCTTTCGAAAAATTGTTAAATTTACCGGCTTGAACTCAAATCTTAGCAAAACCGACATTGTGGATAAATAAGCGAGTTTTTCAATTAAACTTAAGCGATCGATTTAAATCGACAATCAATTATTGTCTTACCCGGCCGGTAGAGCGGCGCTCGCGTAGCGCGAGCCGATGCGGGGCTGGCCTATTTTATTTGCTTGTAATGAATGTCTTGTCTAGGTTTGAATTTCAAAAAATTATACTGTTTGTTTACCTAAAATTCCGTTAGAGCGGCGCTCGTGTCAAGTTCAAAACGCTCAAAATGTTATGTTTGTTTACCTTAACAGTTATGAGTTATGAGTGTTTACCTAAAGCGACATCTTGTGGCGCGGCCCGTAAGTTAATAGTTGTGTTTGTTTACCTAAAATTTCGTTCGCTCGTGTTAAGCGAAATCGAAATGGGCAGGCGTATATCGTTTGTAGCCAACATCAAAGAAACCGTTCAAGCTTTCGCCTCTTGTTAGATGGTGTACTCTGTGGTTTTGATATTTAAAATTACATTTAGTTTTGTGTCACAAACATATTTCAAAATTCATTTTCAGAACTTATCCAACATCTTCTCAAGCAAAATAAGACCGATGGATGAAAATTTGTGGATGAGCATTGTCATCCCAGAAGGAACCATCGATCCTTCTAAAGCGACTGTTATTGAAATTCCATTTCATTTTCAAGAATCTCGTTTCTTTATAGCCAAAAATAGGTTTAATTTTCTCAGAGCTAAATAAACTAACGTTTAATTTCTAGCCGGTGCATTGTCCAAGATCCAAGTTCAGTATAATTAGAGATAAAGCAGGACCAGAAGTTAAATACGTTTCTCTAATAAAAGGAAGCCCGCGTTTATCGTCTGGAAAGCTTCGTGAAGTAAAATTTGGTATTTACAATAATAAACTAACCTAATTTTAACTTCCCACGACGCAACAAGCAGCAACAACATTGTTAAAAATTAAAAATATGTTATGTAAATTTATTTTTCTGTTTTACTTATAATATAATGTATTTTTGTATTTTATTTTCACTTATCGAGAGCTTTTTTTGTCGAAGTAAATGTATCAATAAGAATTCTGTTGCCTGGCAATTAAACGAAAAAAACTGCCTCTGAAAAAATTACGAGTAATTTTTTCTGGCAGTTTTTTGAGTTGAATTACCTAATGCCAACAAAATTCGAATTATAAATGTCAAGTTTACTGCGACTCAAAAAAAAGCTAGAGTGTAATTCGGTAGAACAATTTAATGAATATGTAAATCAATAAATTAAAAAATGAGATATAAATTAGTTTATTTAATTTAACGGAAAAGTACAATTGTTAAAAACACAATTTACTCATTAAAAATAGCTTGATTTTCAGAACTTTCGTGTCTTTTGTTAATATTTTGCTGCATGCTAGTATTTTGAGCGGTGGTAGTAACTGTTTCCTGAATGGTAGTACGAATGGAACCAATGATTTCTCTATGATGTTCTTCATCTAACTGAAGGTACGGTTTTAATGACGATGGGTTGCTATGTCCCGTAATTTTCACAAGTTTTTGTTCACCTATACCACTCCTGGACAATTCAGTTACGGCGACAGCTCGATTAGAATGGTTCGTAATTTTCACCCGCTAGATATCAAGTCCAATATTTCTCGCCGAAGATTTGGTCCATTTAGATATTTCGTTTATCCCAATAGGAGAATTCTTATAGCATCCTTTCGAATTTGTTTTTTGCCAGAAAGGATTTGGAGTTAAAAAAAACTTTTCACATGTGATATGGTTTCCCCGTCTTCCCATAATTTGTTTAAACAATCTTACTGGACAAACACTTCTGCTGTGTTTGCTACCAACCATTTACTGTCGGCCAACTTCTGATTTCTCCCTTGTGCTGTCTTCGAAAACACTGGGTTATATTCAACTCTTCCGGTCTCTCTTCCACGGTTGTCTGTCTCGATTTTAAAATAGAATACCTTACAATTTGCTGCTTCTCCACCTCTCCAAGCCAATTCATACGCAGCAATGTGATAAAATTTTCTTTGGAGACCTACAGGTTCTTCTTCACTCCAGGACAGTGCCATTTCAAAAATTTCTCGTTTTGTGAGAGCATTAGAACTCACCTTACTTTTTTCTGGGATTGCTTGTAAAATTTTGCGTTTTGGGTCGAGTGCATTTCTCGCTTTCTTAAACGGATTAAAAATTATTTTATAATCTTTAAAGTACTTCTCTTGTAACATTTTTGCTGAAGTGTTCCAAATCGTCTTTACTGCACTCTCTTTATAATCTTCTCCATTGTTCTTCTTCATGTTGAATGCCCAGTCACATAAAATAGAAGCTAACTCTTCAGTGGAAGTTTCTGCAATGAGTTCATATTTTTTTTCCAAACAAAACATCGCAAATTGTCGCAAAATTGATGTAGTTGAATTCATAGTATTGCGAGGCACATTATCATTGATGGCTTTTTGAATTTCTCCACTCGAAGACTCTCCAAATTGTAACATTTCCACAAATGAAAACTTTTCTGACAACGCAAGTTTGAGAAAAATTGACATAACGTCACCAAAAATTTGTTTACAATGCTGGTTGTCATGCTTTCAAAAGTTAGGTTCCGTTATTGTAGCTGGAAAAGTTAGGGCAAACTTTTTTCGCTGTCATAATGACAAAATCACGCGGCTTATGGGATTTTTTATACATGAATTAAATTGTCTACAAAATCGTTAACGGGCAAATTGAATCTAGCAAAATTTTAAGAAAAAATAATTTCATTACTCCATCCTATAACACGCGAGGGAAAAATCTTTTGAAAATTAGTCAAAGCTCTACTAACCACTACCTAAATTCTCCTATGCAAGGATGCAGTAAATCACACAATACAATCTCGTCACTCACCGATGTGGATATCTTCTCTTCCTCTTTGATAACTTTGACAAACACTATTAAAAACCTATATCTATCTCATCTTGACCAGTTTCTTTTTATATATATATATTTTTTTTTTCTTATTTTTATTGTTAAGCAACATTTAATAAGGATTTATTAGTTTAGTAAACAGTGAATACTGTACTGGGCTCGTCCTGTTTGTATTCTTATATAAATAAATAAATAAATAATGGACCTCGGTCGATGGCCATTTGACTGTTTTTGTCTATAAACTACTATTATTATTAATTTTATAATTTGAAAAATAAACAGAAATATATGTTTTTGCAGTTAGAGCGACTTTACTTACCTATTTAGTTTTTGCAAAATGTGTACAAAAGGAAATTTACAAATTTATCTGCAAGTAACTTTTTTGAAAAGTTCAACTAAAAATCTGTGAGTGTGGAAAAATGAGTTTGGGTTTTCTAAATATTTCTAAATAAAAATTATTTATTCAGTTTTAAAAATAAAACAAATAGATCGTACATATTATAAATGACCTGGAAATCTGAGGCAATTATTCGTTCGCCAAAATTCGAAAGAATATTGATATTTAAGCACTAATATTTTAAATGAATGTAATCTTGGAAATGATTTATATTTATTTTCTGCATTATCTTCTTACAACAATTTTAACCTATTCGAAATCGTTTTCAAAGTCAACTACGATCTAGTTTGAAAATAAATTAGATTTTCGTTGCTAAGCAACCCAAAAGACTTGACGTTACTGCTTCTTTTCCAATTTAAATTAAAAATGGTGACTCCTAAAACTCTTAAATTTAAATCACATTCTGTTATATTTGGAATGATAATCTGTATTTTAATTGAAATAATAACTTGCTTAATTGTAGTTTTTCCGTGGCAAACCGTTTATGATCCACGTATAGGTAGACATGTAGATTTGTTTATGACATGGACTTCTTCTCTAGTTTTAATGGTTACAGTAGCTTTATTGGGTATAAATGTTTTCAAAAGAAAAAATATCAGGTAATTTTAAATTTATTTATTTTATGTTAAAGTGTCACATTGAAGCTAGATATATAATTTCTTCGTAATTATCGTTTGGAAATATTTTATTTATACATATACATAATAGGCCAGTAGATATATAGACAATCAATTAACATTAATTCCAAAAGTTTTGAAACTTCGATGGTATATTAGTGCATTAATGAAAACAAACTATAAAATTTTGCAGAAGTCTGCGATGAACGGAACATTGTTTAAATTACAAAAAAGGCTTTATTTTTTTATTTTTACAATCAAAATTGCAAAAGTTCTGCAAACTAGGAATATCGCTAGTAATAATGTTTTACAACATGCATTAAGGTTGCAACCTTTTAACAGCTACGGAACCTTGTTTTTTCTCAATTGTATAAGTTTTTTATTGTAATTTATTTAAAAAATTACAAAAGTTATGCAAATTGGATAAGTAAACGGAAAAAAACTGTAACATATTCTGGTAGATTTGCAACCATTTCTGAATAACGGATCATTTATTTATCAAACCTTTTTTCTCGGCGCGGCCATTTTCAATACACACAAGCCTCGAACTAATTACAAAAGTTTTTTATCATGGTTGCAAATAAAGACAATATCGGTGTCAGTGGATATGTAACTTTGCAACCCCATACGAAAAACGGAACCTTAATTTTTTTACTAATATTAGTTCTGCCAATTGCAGTTAGAGTCCAGTCAATGAATGGGTTGTAGAGTGCGTGAGTGAACATGCAAAAACGGACTTCATATCAGGGCTGTATTTGGAGTAGTTAGGAGGTATAGTTGCCTTCAAAATAAGTTGAACAAATTGTTTTGATCGTTTTAACTTATAATTTTTATTTCTAAAGAAATGCTATTCATTCATTTTTTATACATTACTTTTCTACAGATAGATAACGACTTATAAAAATACTTTCTTTGTTAAGGAATAGGCCAGTAAGTTAAAACGATCAAAACAATTTGTCCAACTTATTTTGAAGGCAACTATACCTCCTAACTACTCCAAATACAGCCCTGATATGAAGTCCGTTTTATATATTTTTTTTTTGGAGGGGAAACCGCTTGGCACCAAAACGCTGGTCAGCTTCTGGTAGTGTCGGGCGCAACTCTGACTAAAACCCCTCCGGTTTTCCAACACATACCCAGGAATCGTCGGATACACATTCATCTACATATGGTCGTTTATCTTACTCCTGTTGCAGTCTTCTCTCGTCCGCCTCCTTTACTAGCATAATCGTTCTTATAAGTCCGTGCGCTACTGCTCACTTCCTCTCTGTCTCTATCATTGTCTGTACCAGATTTTCTTCCCTTAGCCTCGTTCCCAACTCCGTTTCCACCCGCAGTCTTTCCGCGACCCATCTGGTACAGGCAAAAATAGTATGGGATGGGGTATCCCTTTTGCCACAATACATACACCCTTCTGTCTGGGATTTTTCAATACGGAAAGTGTATGTATTGAAACATCCGTGCCCCGTCATGGCTTGTGTGAGACAGTAGTCCACTTTCTTGTGCTGGCATCGCAACCACGGTTCCAAGTTTGGAATGAGTGTCTTCGTCCAGGCAGCTACGTCTCTTCCATTCTCCCATCTTTCCTGCCACTTCACCCTCGTCAGCGCTTTTGCCCTAACTCTTTTCTCCTCCGCGGTTCCCTCGTTATCCATATAGCACCCCTTCCTCTCGTCTGCGAGAAAGTCCAGTGGTGCAGTCCCGGCGATCACCTGGACTGCTTCCGCTGATGCCGTCCTGTAGGCTGAGGTAACCCGTAGTAGCACTCTTCGTTGTGCGCTGTTCACCATTTCTCTAAATCTTCTGACTCGTAGAATGCCCTCCCATATAGGGGCACCGTACAGTAGGATAGACTCTGCGACACTCATGACTTTGCGCTTACATGCACCCGGTCCCCCTATATTGGGTAGCACCCTGGACAGTGCTCCAATGCTCTTTTCGGCATTTTCAATGGTTTTTCTAACGTGCTGCCGGAAGGTCCCCTTTTCATCGATCCACACACCCAGATATTTTATGTTCTTTTTTGGGACCAGTTCTGTTTCCCCTACCTCGAATACTATTCCTTCCTTGTTCCGCTTCCCGTTGATAATAACTGCCTCTATCTTGTGGTGTGCCAGCCTCAAATTGTTATCTTCCATCCACCCATCTATCATTAGATTAGATTAGATCTTCCTTGTCGTCTCCTCCAACAATTAGCATCAGGTCGTCGGCATAAGCTGTCGTTCTGCATCTTGGTGGTAGTCTCAATCTCAGTACGGAGTCATTTATTACATTCCACAAGGTTGGACCGACGACCGATCCCTGTGGTACCCCTGCGGTCGTTGCTCTAGTGTACCTTCCGCCCAGTTGGATTTCTCTTCCGCTAAAATACCTCTGTATTATGTTTATAAGGTAATTACTTATTTTCATCTCCGACAGTCTCTTTATAATGATACTCCAGGTCGCCTCGTTAAACGCATTTTTTACATCTAGCGCGATTAGTGCGCTCCATGTACCTGTGCTATGGGCCTCATTCAGGACCTCTGCAACTGCTTGGGTCGTCAACCTCCCCTTGCGGAATCCAAATTGCCTTTCGGAGATGGCCATTCTTTCATCCAATTCCTTCTCTAGCCTGTCCCTGATAATGATCTCATACAGCTTCCCAATTGACTCTAATAGACATATTGGTCTATATGCTATTACATTATTTACGGTGTTTCCCTTAGGGATAAGTACCACCCTAGCTCTTTTCCATATTGGTGGGAATCTCTGCCCTCTTTGTAGTTCGTCTAGTATCTTTCTTATTGTCTCCGGTGATACTCCCACAAGAGGTCCCTTACGGGTGATTTTATCTCGTCCCTTATTTTTATTTCTAGTTTGACTGGGTCTATTAGTCTACTCCCTCCTCCTTCTCTGTGCTGCCTCTCTTCTTTCCCTGTCTTCAGCTCGAAGACTATGTATTTATGCAAGCTATGTGTCTCTTCGTCGAGGACTTCCCAGTTTTTGACATTCCTCGCCACAATGGGGGAAGCGAGTGTAACGTTTATGTGAGACTCGCTGTTCCCTCTTACGAAGATTGGCTTATTCCCGGCGTTTACCACTGCAAGGTTTAGAGCTCCAATCCACTCTGCTACATATCCGCCCCTTCGGTCCGTTATAGGGGATCCCCACAGTGGAGATTTATATACTAAAAGTCACCGAGCGTAGGAGGTGCGCGGAGAAGGTCACTTTTTTTAGATTTTCGCTTATATCTCGAAAAATATGCATCGCAGCAAAAAAGTTATCCAATATAAAATTAAATATCATAAAATTTACTACAAGATTGTTATATATTCATATTTTCCTATCTCTTCTGGTTCTAGAGATATTTGCTAGAAAAAAATGCATATTTTTGATAAAAGTTTTTTTAACTTATGTTTTTTTTAATTATTTAGCGGCTAAACTTTTAGTTTTACAGCAAACTTTTTCTAAAAGACGTAGAGGATTTAACGATCTTTTAATTGATATATTTATTTATTATTTTAACCTAAACTAATTAAAAGCTACAGCAAATTTCTACATTCGCAAAAAAAACTGTACATTCTAATTTTTGTTATTTATTTAAGAGCTAATATCTGGTCACCGAGCTTTCGCTCTTAATATTCAAATCTACATTTTTAAGCAGTCCAATGAGTATATAATTTAAGTATATTTATAACCTGACAAATTATTAATTAATTCGTGAAAATCACGGAGTGGGCGACATCTACTTGAACTACAGAAAGGTAGATAAATAGAAAGTTGATTGGCGATTGGCTTGAAAGTAGGCGGGAAAATTAAAAAAAGCTGTCAGTGTTAATTTTCAATTTGCTGCAGGTGTTGTTGACGTTTATCAACTGCTTGTCACAGAGGTTAGTTAAATGCATTAAAAGTTGCCTAGTTTCTGGAGATTTCACCCTTTTAGGGCAACATCTACTGACGCTTGGTCTTCGCGAATAGTCACGGCGGACAGGCCCCGTTTCCGGGACGGGCAACAGCAGCGTGTAGGGCATAGCGGTTTCAGTGGGGTGGTTTTAGTGAATAAGCGTAAGGGGTAGTCTCACACTATCGGGGAAGGGAAGAACCTTTACCCGATGTGCATAAAGCATTACTACCCGCCAAAAAAAAAAGATTAGCTTTAGGTTAGGTTAAATCTGTGTAATAAATAAAGAAAAGTACGATACGTGTGACATTTTGACATTTGTTACATTCTGACAGGTGTCATATTTTGACATTTGTTCATTTTGACAGTTGTAACATTCTGACACGTATCACATTTTAACAGTTGTCACGTTTTGACAGGTGTCACATTTTGACAAGTGTCCATTTTAACAGTGTTACTCAACGTTCCTATAAATATTTACCTAAACCCATGATTTCTGAAATTGAATTGGCAACGTTGTATTTTCAACTTAGAATTTATGAGATGGCTGTCAAATGAACCTTTTCTTTTTTATACTTTTCAGGTTTATTCTGGTTATAAATTGCTACTTGGGCATTTGTAGAATAAAAAAATGTGAAAAATATTTTTCCGCGCAAAAATTTCTATTGCTAACTATATTGATTTTATCATGTTTTATAGCATCTGCGAAAATTTCATGAAAATCCCAGCCGGTCCCATTTTCTTAACAATTAACCAGAGATGTGCGTGTCAGTAGTTGTCAAAATTTGTAGGTCATTATGGATAAAAAGCGGCAAATTTAAAATTGAATTCTTTCAGATTTAAACGCCAGAAATTAAATAAAGTCAAACCTTTTTACTACTATACTATACAGAAGAAAGGAGTGCAGTATTTAATTTGCAGAACGTAGTACAGGTTCAAGAGGTAGAAATTTTATTTTCACCTCATCCTTCAATGCTTATTTTTAGTTAAAATTTAAATTTTAATACATCTGATCGGCCTAATATAGTTTTTGTCTAGATTTAATCTTGTTTCCATGGTTTTTACTGTAATTAACCTGTTATTTTGACAGATAAGTCAGACTTTATTTATTCATAGCCGTATCGTATGTATTTTAATTGATTCGGAATTTTGTAATAATATATATTTCAAAATGGCTTCATTCTAAAAATATTATCAGTCCTCCTAAATCCTTGAAGGAAGAATTATTAGTAATTCAAATTCAAAATTCAAAAAATATATTATAGATGAGATGGCCAGAGAAAAACTAATTAAAATTCTCAGATTGCCTCCGTACCACGCAGAGTTAAATCCCATTGAACTGATCTGGTCACAATTATTAAAAGGTTATGTTTCTCAAACCAATAAAACATTTAAATTTCCTGATGTGCGAAATTTGTTTTTGAAGGCATTTTCAGATGTAAATAGAGAACATTGGGGAAAATGCATTGATCATGTTAAAAATGTGGAAAATTCATTTAGGAAAGTATATCCACTATCAATGGATAATTTAATAGAACCTATAATAATAAACCTCAGAAAAGACAATTATAGTGATACCAGTAGTTTTAGTGAAGACAGTGACTTTTATAGATAGTTCTTGAACTAACTTTTTTTTAATCTTTGAGTTTAGGTAAGTACTGAAGCGTTACTTTTAATGCCAAGAGATTAAAAACAGTTTAATCCCAACATATAATCCTCCTTGTTATTTATTGGTTAAATTTAATTCGTTCAATGTTAAAGTGTCAGATGCATAAGGTTTATTTTTATTTTTTGTAAATAATATAACTTCAAAATTTAATCTACGAAGTGGGTATATATATTTTATATGCTGTGACCTTATTTATATTATAGAAACTTATTTTGCAAAGTACGCCTATGGAATGTGACGTTATATCCTCTCTCCTTTATAGTATATTACTATAGAAACAAGTTGCCGTTGCTAGGAAATAAAACTAAAAGCTTAACTTTTCTTGTAAATATCTCGGAAGATCGAATTTTCACAGACATGAGACCTATATTTTCTGTCGATTTAGATAGGAATTAGTCTACCCTGAAAGTTTCATTGAATTCTGACGAGTGGATTTCGAGATCCTCTGGACACACACACACATACACACATACAAACAAACATTGCTCGTTTAATAGTATTTGATAA
The DNA here is from genome assembly GCA_949320105.2 of Crepidodera aurea. Classification (NCBI taxonomy): domain Eukaryota; kingdom Metazoa; phylum Arthropoda; class Insecta; order Coleoptera; family Chrysomelidae; genus Crepidodera; species Crepidodera aurea. The sequence goes on from OX439480.2 coordinate 5,459,228, forward strand.
CCTTCTATACCTAAAAAAATATTACTTAAGAAATTAATGTTGAGTTGTCTTGAGTCTCTTGGGGCGAGAGGTAAAAAAACTAGCAAATATCTTTAGAACGAAAAGAGGTAGGAAAAATGAATTTAAACAATCTTGTAGTAAATTTTATGATATTGGGTGACTTTTTTGCTATGGTGCATATTTTTCGAGATATAAGCGAAAAGCCGAAAAAACTAACCTTCTCCGTGGCCCCCTGCAGCCCTCGCACCTCCTACGCTACGGGACCTTTAGTATATTTATTTCCTAACTACTCCAAATACTTCCCTCCGTCCGTTTTTGCACGTTCGCTCACGTACTCTACACCCCCCTTTTAATCTTTCATTGACTGGACTATTATAACAACGAATAATATTTTGATAGATATTTGAAACAGTCTTTTTTCAACGGAACATTTTTTATTCAATTGTTTTGTTTTTTGTTCGCCATATGACCATAAATTGGAAACTATTTGCAAATAGTTTTAAGATTACTCATTGATTTGGGAATATTGCTGAATAAATTAGTGCAACACAGTGGTCCAGTTAAATACTTGGTTATCCATAGAGTACATTTCTTATACGCTGTACTGGTTGATTGTATTTTCACACACGTCTGCCTTAGTCGCTGCCATGTTGCCAAGTTGATTTTTTAGTAGAGTACAAATACGAAAATATGTTTTTTTAGGTTTTACCTCCATTTCCGTATTACTGGCGAGGTTGCAAATTAATGAAAACATTGTACGTTAGGACAACTTCATTTGCAACCATTATTCAAAACTTTTGTAAAAACTTCGATGTTTATTTTAATAGAAAAAAACAATTTCATGAAAAAATATGTTTTCCGTTTGTCGCAAGAGGTTGCAAATTACAGCACTTCTCAAGTACATTATTTTAGTTATATTTTCAAATTTGCAGAACTTTTGGAATTTTCTTCGAAAAATTGGGATGAACAACAATTTGATTTCGATAAAAAAAATCTTTCCGTATTGTTTGAATGGTCGCAAATTTAACAGAGGATGTAAAATGCGGTGTCACCGAGTTCCTCCACTTTACCTGCGATAATAATCCATCTTGTGTTTCTAGGGATTATTTCCATAGCCGTGTTCCTCCACCAGGGGCCTGTACTAATGGGGGTTTTAAAACCCTAATTGCCATCAACAGGTAGGTGGAGGAACTGTATAAAACTTAAATTATTTACTAATAATTCAGTTGAAGTGGTAATTTATAAAGATGGAAGTCAAATTTATGTTGAGTGAAAAAGGCAAAAAAATGCTGTTGGTGGAAAATTTTAAGTTTTTTCAAGCTCATGTCGCGGTTTCTGGTATTGTTAGGTGGAGATGTATAAAACAAACGTGTTCTGCTAAAGTGTACTCCAGGAGTTTAGAGGACAATGAAATAATTGAAAGTTTACTAGTGCATAACCATGAAGAGGACAAAAATGTTTGCAGACAAGCAGTAACCAACTCTTTAAAGAGAAAAGCTACGGTAGATGTAAATGAAAAACCTGCAAAACTTATACATGCAGAACTTAAATGCAACGAGTTTGCAGGTAGTCTTAATACCAATGATATTGACTGCTTCAGAAAGAATAAGTATGCTGCCCGACGAAAAATTCTTCCGCCTTTGCCAACAAGTCAAGAAGAAGTTTTTAAAGTTGTTCAAGGTAATGCAAACACATTTTGAGTTTAACTTATTTGTAAGTATCTAACGCATATTTTATTGATTTCAGATTTACATCCAAAAACAAATAAGGGAGAAGATTTTTTACTTTCTCTAGATCAGACTCATCAAATTATAATTTTTACTTGTTATACAAATTTATTTTTTATGTGTTCTGTGGACACAATATTTATGGACGGAACTTTTGAAAATTGTACCAAATTTTTTTTACAACTATTTACAATTCATGGTTATAAAAATGGCCATTATGTCCCGCTAGCTTTCTGCCTTCTTCCTAATAAAAAAGCCTTAACATATATTAATTTATTTAGTATTCTTAAACGAAAATGCATCGAGTGTAATTTAGTATTTGAGCCAAAAGGAATAGTTATTGATTTTGAAATAGACCTATACCTATATAAGAAAATAACGAGATATCAATTTCTAAAAAACATTTGTGCATATTTTTTTTAAAAAATCAATAATAAAGTGATTTTTTATTTGTTGTCAACTTTTTCAGACATCGAACAATATTAACAAAAATTTGTATGTAATTCTTGTCTTTTCGTTCCTTTTAAGCTTTTTATCAAAGCACTTTTTTGCACTAATGCAACAAAATAAGTTACTTTTTGCTCTAGTGCACAAAAGTAAACCTTTTGGCACAGTTTAGAGTGCAAAAAGTAGTAACTTTTTGTACGATCGTAGAAAAATACTTATAGGCCAGTAGATATAGACATGATTTTTACAAAATTTAACAATAATTACAAAAGTTTTAAAACTTCAGTTGAATGAAGGGTAAGTTCAAATGATATTGTGTCTAATTTTGCAACCTTGTTTTCTGAACGGAAGATATTGAAAATCACGATTTAATGTATTTTTGCATTAATAGCGCGAAAAAAATTTCAAAAGTTCTGCAAACTTTCGAAGTTTTGTAAAATAGCATTTTACGGGCGTCGCCGGGTTCCTCCACCTACCTGCGGTAATCGTAATCCGGCAACCGAGTTCCTTCACGGTACCGAAGGGAAAGGGATTATAGGATTATAGGAAGATAATAACAGTCATTTTCTATTTCTAATATATATTACAAAAATCGAAAAATTAATAGGTATGTAAGTACAAACTTGGTATAAAAAAAATAATATACAAAATTATACTAAATGAATATGTTTTTACTTGGTAACGGTTAAATACGAACAACAAATGTTTTTTAGAAATTGATATCTCGTTATTTTCTTATATAGGTATAGGTCTATTTCAAAATCAATAACTATTCCTTTTGGCTCAAATACTAAATTACACTCGATGCATTTTCGTTTAAGAATACTAAATAAATTAATATATGTTAAGGCTTTTTTATTAGGAAGAAGGCAGAAAGCTAGCGGGACATAATGGCCATTTTTATAACCATGAATTGTAAATAGTTGTAAAAAAAATTTGGTACAATTTTCAAAAGTTCCGTCCATAAATATTGTGTCCACAGAACACATAAAAAATAAATTTGTATAACAAGTAAAAATTATAATTTGATGAGTCTGATCTAGAGAAAGTAAAAAATCTTCTCCCTTATTTGTTTTTGGATGTAAATCTGAAATCAATAAAATATGCGTTAGATACTTACAAATAAGTTAAACTCAAAATGTGTTTGCATTACCTTGAACAACTTTAAAAACTTCTTCTTGACTTGTTGGCAAAGGCGGAAGAATTTTTCGTCGGGCAGCATACTTATTCTTTCTGAAGCAGTCAATATCATTGGTATTAAGACTACCTGCAAACTCGTTGCATTTAAGTTCTGCATGTATAAGTTTTGCAGGTTTTTCATTTACATCTACCGTAGCTTTTCTCTTTAAAGAGTTGGTTACTGCTTGTCTGCAAACATTTTTGTCCTCTTCATGGTTATGCACTAGTAAACTTTCAATTATTTCATTGTCCTCTAAACTCCTGGAGTACACTTTAGCAGAACACGTTTGTTTTATACATCTCCACCTAACAATACCAGAAACCGCGACATGAGCTTGAAAAAACTTAAAATTTTCCACCAACAGCATTTTTTTGCCTTTTTCACTCAACATAAATTTGACTTCCATCTTTATAAATTACCACTTCAACTGAATTATTAGTAAATAATTTAAGTTTTATACAGTTCCTCCACCTACCTGTTGATGGCAATTAGGGTTTTAAAACCCCCATTAGTACAGGCCCCTGGTGGAGGAACACGGCTATGGAAATAATCCCTAGAAACACAAGATGGATTATTATCGCAGGTAAAGTGGAGGAACTCGGTGACACCGCTGCAAAAAATGCCAGTATTTGCGGAAAACATTTTTCCCAATTTTATAAAAAGAATTCCCATTTTCGAACGCGACATTATAATCCATATCAACCTAAAATAAATATTTAAGTTAAAAAAACAGCAATTTTTTATTTTAACATCTTAGACATAGAATTTTAGTATAGGTATAACGTGTGCCAAAATAATATTTACCAATGTACCAGAATGTACCTTCCTTTCTTTGTCGATCTCTAGTCCAGAATTAACTAATTTGGGACAATAATTATTATTTTACTGTCCACAAAACACAAACTGGATCGGAACTCCTAACCTCTGATGCATATGGTTGCACTTAGAAGAGTTAAACATCTACGCTAGTTGTTCGTAATATTAATCTTCGGAGAGATTGATTTACTATTAGGTAGCACCATTTTGGCGCGTTTTTAAGCAGTCAATGGTGGCATTCATAGATTTAACGTTTAGTGTTCATCAATACAATGAAAACCGTTAATTAATTTTCGAAGTTTGTAGTTCTTGGATTTATAAGAAGTTTTTATGGTTTTAATAGTAAAGTACATAGGTTTATAATCGCAAAACATTGATTTGATTAATATTTGTATTAAGGATACAGTTAATTAGTTTTTGATGTTTTGCGTTTATTGCTTAACGATGTTTCGGTTATTGTTTTATGTACTAGTTAAGTGTTTAATGACGTGAAATTATTCTCCCAAACACCGAATCATAGCATTAATGTCCAAAAAATTGACGACGATACTTTATTGATTTTACGTACAAATATTTTTTGAGTGTTTGCCTGACAAATATGAAATCAACAAATGTTTTTTCCCGATCGATGAAGTCAATCCATCATTCCTGCACGAAATTTTCGACCCAGGCGACGGTGGAGGAGGGGGAAATCCTCTATCTAAAGAACTTGAAAACGGTTTTTCCGACAAATCTCAGCCGGGTTTGATTCCACAAAAAAATATTCTTTCCAAAATTGAATAGCTTGAAAAAACACGTAATCTCGTTCCAACCTGAACTCGATAACCCAAATAGTTCACGAATTATCGCAAAAATGAAAAAAATGAATGAATTATTTCTCGAGAGGTAGTGGAGATGGGGCATCAATATTTTGTGAATAAAAGGATAATAACGAGTAGTTTTATGTGCCGTACGGTGGGGGGTGGTGGGAAAAGTGTGGGGGAGATATGGGGGGAAAACAAATATTATTGAGACGCTTGTAACTTCCATACCAATTGAGCTAACGCAACCAGCCAGTGCACAAATTGTTCACTTTTTCATCCGCTAAAAATTTTATTTTTGCAAATGCGCGCTTGGCGCGCAAAATAAAAAATGCATAATTTTTTGCTCGCGATTGTGGGCATGAAAAAGTGAGTTGGGGAAAATTTTTCTCGATGCGATAATTAGGAAGTACGCTATGGGCCGGAAAAGTCTTTGCTATATAGCGGGAGAATGGAGAAGAGTAGGGGGTTCTACCCGAGCTCAAAAGAAAGTCGAGAAAATTTTCTAACCATTTATTCATTTTATTATTTTGCCATGTTAGTATCTTGCCCGCCCGTGCGAGTTAGAAATGGAACGAAACAGGACGAAAACTACAGAAAAGCAGCCGGGGGCGGAGCTTACACCCGTGCGATTTACAAACGCACGCTTGTGTTCATGTGTGTGAGTGTGAGAAGTGGAGAGTGTAAGCTCCACCCCGGCTGCTTTTCTGTCGACTTCGTCCGGTTTCATTCCATTTTTCCATTTGTAACTCGCGCGGGCGGGCAAGATACTAACATGGCAAAATAATAAAATGAATAAATGGTTAGAAAATTTTCTCTTTTTTCTTTTAGCTCGGTTAGAACCTCCTACTCTTCCCCATTCTCCCGCTATATAGCAAAGACTTTTCCGGCCCGTAGCGCCCTTCCTAATTATCGCAACGAGTTACCACGGGGTTCAACTGAAAGATAAAAAAAAATTTCATCGACCTCCCTTCTTACTTGATATCACAGAACTCATAGAACTAGAAGGCCAATACCGTTTTGCTGAAACGATCCCTAGTGTAGCACAAGAGACAACAATGAGCAAGCGCAGTGAAACCGCTGCCATGACAGGGGTGTTTTAAGTGGAATTCATGGCCACTGAAATATAGATTTTCACCGGGAGTACTTTCTAAAGATGGAATAGTGAAGTAAGTACAACTGAAATTGTAGTCAGGGACGAATTAAAAGGAAATTTCGGTGGGATTATGCCTGAATAACTGTAAACTGGTAAATCCTTTCTTGTCAAAGGTATGTCACCAAGTTTTCCATTTGTTGCAAACTTTTTGTTACACACTATAAATAAATAAAACAAACAATCATTTAACATAATTTATTGTTTAAAATATTATTAATGAGAAAAAAGGATCAGTTTGGATAATTTCTTCCTTTTCAGTTCTCCCCTTACATTTTCTGTTTGCATCCTAGCAAAACTATAGTAACGTATTTTACTATAAATTTTTACAATAAATTTGATTAATTTCATTTTATGGTTCATTTCGTACATTGAAATGTCAAAAACATGGTTCTCTAATGAAGAAAACAATTTCCTATCTTCAAATAGAGTTCCTGATATATTTGTAACAAAAACATCCATAAATTTTTTTCTTTTGGCATTAAGTTGTTCGTCAGACCCATTATTTGCTTAATTTTTCTCTCAACATACAACACAACATCTGCAGAAGGCTTGATTAATCCAGAAAAAGAGGCTCTGTGTTTTCTATGCAATAATTTGAAGTAATCAAGATCTACACTTCCTTTTCTCTCTTCTTCCATTTCAGAAAGGCACACATTACAATTGATTATTTTTTTTATGTTCTTCACAACAAAACCTGCAAAGTATGCAACAACATTTTCTGTCAAGTTAGATAATGTAGGGAGAAATTGAAGTAAGATATTCCTGGAATGTGTCCTTTGTTTTTACAGGAAAGCACCATGCACTTAGACATCTTGAAAACGCTGAGTCAAATAACTCTAACTATACTAAAAACTAGTGAGGTCTCTGATCGTTTCGTTAGACTAAGTCGAAGGTGTTGATGTTAAATAACAGCGTTGCCAAATGAGTTGTGGGAAATCCTAATTCTTTATTACGATGCCAGCAGTTGTTATATGCTCAAACATGTATATTTTCTTCTGAATACATATGAAAAAAGAATTTAATGATCCTAAATAATCGTAAAATGATGAGTTCGGGCTCTTTTATGGGATTATAATGTAATATACGTAAATCAAATTGCCATTATCTTAGATGTTCATACAAGTACATGAACAACTAGCAATGTTGTTGATGACCTGCGCATGATCAAAGATGTCCCATCTACACATGTGGTTACGAATAATATTAATTTCTTCGACCTATTTTAGCCTTCTAGTTCTATGTGTTCTGTGCTTGATATTGCTATCTTTTAGCGGATGAAAAAGTGAACAATTTGAGGCCCGGCTGGTTGCGCTAGCTCAATTAGTACAGAAGCTAGGTACAAGCATTTCAATAATATTGGTTTTGTCCCCATATCTACGTGTACCACCACCCCCACCCTCCGGTACTTAAAAGTACTCGTTATTACCATTTTATTCACAAAAAATTGAGGCCCCATCTCCACTGCCTCTAGAGAAATAATTAATTAATTTTTTTCATTTTTGCGATTGCGAATCGAGATAATTTGCGAACTAATTGAGTTATCGGGTTCAGGTTGGAACGAGATTACGTATTTTATCAAGCTTTTCAATTTCGTAAAGAATATTTTTTTTGTGGGATCAAACCCGGCTGAGATTTGCCGGGAAAACCGTTTTCAAGTTCTTTAGATAGAGGATTTCCCCCTCCTCCACCGCCGCCTGGGTCGAATATTTCATGCAGGAACGATCGGGGGAACTGATTTCATCGATTGGGAAAAAAATTACTCAATTTTCGAAAGCCAGATCGACTCCACTATAAACGTTGGCTGCATACTACTCCAAATAAAAAATTGCTCTACTAGACATTTCTATTGATTCTCTGTTGGAATATACATCACGTTTTTTTATTTATATGTTTTAGTCCTAACACTGGATTGTCAATATTTGTTACCCTACTGGCAGGATTATTTTTAGTAATTAATGTCTTTACAACAAAAATATACCCGAATTTCTGGATAAGCTTAATTTTGGTACTTAGTAACAAGGCTTTGATATTTATGTTAATAATATGCATTTCTAAATGTCATAATGATTTAGAAGATTGGAAAGAGGAGAGGAAAAAAATATTTCAAGAAGAGCATAGGAGTGGACCAAGTACTTCTCATAGATCAAATGTTTATGTAATCCCGTTAAATCCTGTCGAAGATAAGAGTCATGCATGTAAGTTTTTTAATTTATCCCATTCAATTTTAAACATAACATTTCAATCTACAAGCAAAATGACATAAAATTTAGTAACCGAATTAAAATAAGATTAGGTTTTATAAAAAAAAAGGATGACTGCATTAAGAAGAGGGAAATATGGTAGTAAACCTATTTTTCCTACGACCACCTATGAAAATGGCAATTTCCGAATTGTTTTGACACTTCGAAAGTGACAAATATCATACGAGTCCAGTTAAATTAAAAAGAAGAAAATATATCACACAGTCGTGTGATATATTTTACTTTCGCGCACGACATCTGTCAGAGTATTGTCAACCGTTGTGAATAGTGAAAAGCGAAAATGGAAAGTGATGAATTAACTCCACCTGAAATATCGGCTGCAGCTAAAAGTACTTGTTTAAAGCTGCTGCCCGAGAAATCAAAGGATAGGTACACCTATTCTTACAACAAATTTATGGAATGGAGAAATGTTAAAGGGATTAAACATATATTGACGAAATATCCAAGAACGTTCAACCGACAACTTTATGGACGCAATATTCGATGCTTCGGAGTACCTTATATATTCATCACAATATAGACATCGGAAAATATTTAAAGTTAAAGGCTTATCTCAAACGGAGAAATGACGGTTATACACCAAAAAAAGCTAAAGTACTAACTCCTGAACAAATTAATGAATTTACAGTTAAAGCACCAGATAAAGATTATCTTTTTATAAAAGTAAGTTAGAAATTTAATATTTCTACTAACTTTATGGTGATCTTTTGTATCTTCATTTTAGGTAGCTCTAGTTATAGGTATATCAGGTGCTTGTCGAAAACAAGAACTACATCAACTTACTGTAGATGACATACAAGATTTGGGAACTGTAGCAGTAGTGTCCTTGGAAAATACTAAGAATAAAACAACAAGAAAATTTACAATCTCTGGCAATTTTTATGGCATATTTAAAAAATACTTTAATTTAAGACCCGAAATTAATGAAAAACGGTTTTTTCTAAATTACCAAAAGACAAGATGCACGAAGCAAGTTGTTGGAATTAATAAAATTGGTAATGTACCAAAAGAAGTTGCGAAATTTTTAAAATTAGAAAACCCAAATTTGTATACCGGGCATTGTTTTAGACGGTCCTCTACAACAATACTTGTTGACTCAGGTGAAGACATCACTTCTCTAAAGCGGCACGGAGGATGGAAGTCTTCAACAGTTGCAGAGGGCTACATTGAAGAATCATTAAAAAAAAGAATGGAGATATCAAAGAAAATCGTTGATGCAGTAGCAGGTCCTTCAAGAGCAACAGAGCAAGAAACAAATTTGACATTAGAGGAGACACGCTCAGATGATGTAGCAAATAATGTAGAATTGCATGATTTATCTGTAGAAAAAAATATACAAAACACTTTATTATCACATAATGTTTCTCAAACACCAGTCAATTTTCACAACTGTTACAATAATCATTTTACATTTAATTTCTATGGAACACAAGAAAAAAAATAAAAAGTTGTTTTGCTTATTTTTTGGTAATATTTAAATTACATTAGTAAATATGTTAGACTTTTGTTAAACCACAATAAAAGAATATTTTTAAAATTATATTTTAAATCCTAAAATTAATATACCTGCTTAATAATTAATATTTTATAAAAAAAATAAAATTAGAATATTAAAAATGTGGGGGTCGTAGGAAAAAGATTGTACATAACTCGTTGGAAAGCGCATTTCGTGCACTCGTTACGTTTCCGCACTCGCCGCTACGCGGCTCGTGCTAAACGCTACTCGTGCGTAATTGATCACTTTCCACACTTGTTACGTAATATACTATTTCTTCAAATGTCAAAAAACTGACACAACTGCTAAATTTATGATCTTAAAGTTTCACTTTTTTGACAAGCCGCCGGAGAAAAATAGGCCCGGGCCAAACCGATATTAAATACCCGAATTGGGATCTTGATCTTGATAACATCAAAAAACTAATTAAGCTAATAGGCCAGTCAGTAGAGGAAAAAAAATGGGGTTTAGTTGCAAACGGTGGAGTAGTAATTTTTATTTTAGGAAGAAAATATCAAAAATGGTAACACGAAAAATGTCGGGAGAACTTTTGGCAGGCTAATAACTTTCAAAATTTCGAATTTTTTGGCTTAAAAGGGTGAAATATGCACTAAATATATAATGTATGCGAGGCAATTGGTAGATTATAAAAAACAAAAATTTTGAGCTCTCCCTCACATTTCTAGCGTAAATAGTTCCCGAGATATTAAGGAAATTGTAATTTGCTAAACACAGTACGTTGTCTTTTTTCACGGTTTTTACTATCTAATTTCCGTATTTCTTTACCCTTACACATGGGAGAGGATATTCAAAAAATGTTTTGGCTAAGTGGACATTGGCACAGGTATTTATGCAGAATGTATGTAATGCTGTAGAAGATTGCTGTAAAGTATCTTTTGAAACATCAGATCAACATGTAGATGCCCGTAGTTCTCGTATTAATAGAGATGCAAAGCCTCAGACTCTATCATTTCTTTAAGCAGTGGTGTTGTTGGGGTAACTAATATAAACTGCCATTTGGCTCAGGAAATCGGTCTTAAAATGGTGGCCAAGATGGTTGATCATGGCAACTTCAAGAATGTTACCTTCAAAAGAAGAGACAAGGTTGTCACCTTGGCATCTGATGTAGGCAGTCTTAAAGTGGGTGGCCTTAAAACACCAACTATTGTTCCGTTGATACTGTTTCAACGACTGTGCCTTTCGAAACAATCAGATGAAGATTTGAAAGACTTTTTTACGTATGAATCAAATGTAAGCAAGCCACAAAAGATGATAGTCGAAACAGCAATCTCCAAGACTAAAGAGCATGAATATGTTGCGATTGTTGCCGAGGATGCAGACATTCTAGTGCTAATGACAGGGCTTGGAAGAGGGGGTGCAGCTGATGTGTACTACTCAACAACATCATGTAAGTTCGATCATGACATCATCCTATTCATTCACACTTTCACAGGAAGCGACACCACGTCTGCAATCTTTGGCCAAGGAAAGATGAAGCTCGGGAATATGATCAATGCTTCAAAAGATCTGAAAAACATATGCAGAAGATTCCTTAATCCATTCGCAAACCTCAGTGAGATTACGGATGCCGGTGCGCGTGTTTTTTGGCTCTCTATGCTGGAGAATCAACTAAAGCAACCCTTTATGAGCTAAGATACTATAATTTTCAAAGAGTAGTGAGTAAGGGGAAAGTAGCCTTGCACGATTGCCACCGACATTTGACGCTGCACGCCACCACGCTTACCGCTGCTATGATCAAATTCAAACTTGGTTAGGAAACAACTTGAATCCACAGGATTGGGGGTGGGTACGCAAGAAAGAAAAGTTGGTTGCAGTACAAACTAACAAGGACGTGGCCCACTTGTCATTGCTGAAGACAATTTCATGCGCTTGCAAAAAGGGTTGTGCCGGAGCGTGTTCTGGACGTGTGTTTTATCGCTCTGAGTTATTTGCTTACTTTTGTGGTAATTTCTGGCCGAAAAATATCGTTTTTTCGCGTACGATTAGTTACAAACTGTTTCTTATTTTTCGCCTACTTTGTGAAATGAACAAATGCAATTTTCTCTGTGAAAATAGACTTTAATTCAATCTTTCAATCGGTTTAAAACTATAAAAACTATAAAAACAGTTAATTGTCTTTCTACTGATAAAATTCGTTATCTTTATAATACCATTAGTCCATGAGCCAAAATGGTTGTCTGCACCTGTCTGTCTGTCTGACCTGTCGACACTTGCGCTAAATAACGACACAGATAATGATGATAGTGATGTATCTGAAGAAGATTCCGCAGTCAGTAGCACCTTTAAGATTGTAAAAAACATACAGTCAACTATGAACAATCTAAATCAACAACGCAAAGAGGTTCTGACGTTAGTCAATTTTTGTAGTGACAAGGTATCGGACTTTGAAACTCTAATTATTAAAATGAATGAGAGGCTGGATACAATCGAAAAAATATCAAGAGAAAATGTTTTACTAAAAAAAGAAGTGCAATCTCTTACTGCTCGTGTAGAAATGCTTGAGCAACATCTGCGTTCAAAAAATCTTGAAATTCAAGGAGTTAATGAAAAAGTAATGAAAACTTACTGCATGTTATTCAGAAGATAGGTGAACACATTAAATGTCCTATCACTGCTGATGACATAAATACTATTTTTAGAGCTAACTCTCGGGTTCCCGATAAACCTAAACCAATTATCGTCCAACTACTGCATAGAAAGAAGAGAGATGATTTTATGGCCGCAGCCAAGATTAAACGTTGTCAATCTAGCAGCTCTACCCCCGGACTAAAAGTGGATCAGGTTTCTACACAGTTGTTCGTAAACGAACACCTTACAAATTCTTTAAAACTGCTACTAAAAAAGGCGAAAGAAGCAGCCAACATCAAACACTTTAAATTTGTTTGGGTTAGAAATGGTCGCGTGTTTATGCGAAAGGATGATAAAAGTCATATAAAGAGAATTTTCTCTGAGGACGACATAAATAATTTGTAATCATCTTTACCTTTTCCTTTCTTTCCTATGAATTAAAATTTACTGTTTCTTCAATGGCTCTCTCGGTGTTTTACCAAAATGTTCGTGGCTTAAAATCAAAACTTACAAACATCTTCAAAAATACCTTAAAATGTGACCAAGACATAATATCCCTCACAGAGACTTGGCTTAATAACACAATTGCTTCTTTCGAAGTATTGAATGATTCCTTCGCAACTTTCAGACGCGATCGGGAAGATTCCGGTTCTACTGATAAAGAAGGGGGAGGAGTCCTAATTGGAGTCAAAAACAACTTTCATAGTGTAATGCATAGTGAGTGGATATCTGATGCTGAAGATCTGTGGGTTACTGTTACGTCTCCATCTTTTAAACTTAATATTTAATTCTAATCTATTCGTTGATACAATTTCCTGTTGTGGTTTATGCCAATTTAATAATTTTCCTAATATTTCAAATAATCCACTTGATTTAATTTTAAACAATAATTTTCTAATTGAAAATATAAATTCAAGTGAATCCCCTCTTGTTTCTGAAGACCATTACCATACAACACTGGAGTTTGACATGAAATATCTGATTTTTCCACGTGATAACCAGGAAAATAATTTCGGATATCGAACTTAATTATTAGTACCACCAACTATTATCTAAATTCTCCCTTGCATAGGTGTTGTAAATCCTTTAATTCAGTGTGTAACCATGTTAACATTGATATATTTCATGATAAATTATTTAGTTTTTGTAACAACTTAAAAAAGTTATATATAGTCACGTTCTAGATTTTTTAGGTCTTTTATAATAATATACGCACATTTATATATATAGTGAATACTGTATTTGGGTACGTCCCGTTTGTATTCTGTAAAAAAATAAAAAAAAAATAAAATGCTCTTCAATGTGCAAACACTGTTGTGGCCCGCAATGTGAGAACGTCACGCTACCAATCGCTTACAACAACGACGACGATGAAGATAAATCAGACTTGTTTTTTGAGCCTGAAGAACGAGAGCTGGATAAAACGTTCACACGGTCATCCCTAGAAGAACCAGGTTAAAAAAACAGAACTAGTAGTTTAACTTGTAAAACAAACAGTAAAGGTTAATGTAATTGCAACCTACTTTATCATTAACATTCAATAAACACATTTTCTTCAGACACTGCTTAGAGACGTGGTGTCGAGGTTGTCTAGTTCCTACTGATGAGGTACAAAAATACCGAAACTAGTCTAGGAATGACAAACTCTTCAAATATCAAAATCAAAGTGTTGGTTTGGTTAATAGCCGTCCAACTCGCGTCTAAATCGTTTTAATTCTACACCTGTGGGGGCTTTTGTCCCAGGAGTAGTTATTTTCGATTTGGACGTGATTGCATTTTCTGTATAATTTTATTATACTTTGTTGGTACCGACTTTGAGATTTTTCGAATTTTTTCGAATTTTTCGATATTTAAAATAGGGCCACATTTGAGATACGGAGAATTTGCTTGCTTTCTACATTTATAAAAGATTTGCATCACTGTTTTTATGTCCTTTAAAAAAGAATGACTCCTTAGAATGTATTCGTTGAATTGTAAAAATTATTTATGTGATATCGTAAGCATCATATCATAATTCAATCACGAAATTAGCCAAGAGTCATGAAGAAAGACTTCATCATCATGTCAATGTCGAGGCTATCCAGCTCCTTGACAATACTGGGTTAGAAAGAAGACTTAAGAGGATCAAGCCCTTTGAGTTAGTTTAGTGTTTTTAGTGCAAAAGCAGAGCTTATGTGTGCACGTTAAAGTTTAGTGCAATCCTTTCTACAGAACCTAAGGAACGCTGATGAGTATACCTTAGTTTTAAATTTCAAACTCTATTAGATTAAGTTAGAATTAAATTGATCATTGATCACTGTTGACCAGATTGTAATATACTAAATGCCTTTATGGGTGTTTAATAATAATAATAAAAAAAAAATATCATAATTCAAACTTTTTTAGTATCTTTTTAAAGATTCAGACGTTTGCAAAGGACTAAAATCATTTTTTGACAGAACTGTTAACATGGTTATTTATTATGGTGATACTTTTACGTGAAATTAATTAATGGTATATAATCTGTTAATTATTAACTTACTTGTTTCTCACATTAAATTCATTATGAATTCAATGTGAGAAACAAATTCATGAAATCTAAAATTATCATGGTCCCGGTCCAAAGTCCAAAGTGGTTATGAAGTAAATTAACTAATACCTCATATATTTTTTGAATAGGAACTTTTTAAGGCACACAGAAAATTTTTAAAAACTAAATTAGACAATCATTTACAGTATTATAGGCAATTAAGGAATTTTACAAAGCATGCTATAATTAGGGAAAAAATTACTTTTTTTAATTCATTAACACAGAAGAAAGGTAAAGACTTTTGGGACACGGCCAAAAAGTTAAAACTTACTATCAATAAAGTCCAATCCGACATCCCAGAAGGGCTTAAAAATGCTTCAAATATTCATGAGCTTTTCTTGGAAACTGACAACCAACCCGACACAGTCTTTAAAGAACTAATTAGTTATTATAAGAACAACAAATTTAATAACAATATTGATAAGCTAGACTTCAAATTATTTACTAAAGAATCCCTAATAAAAATTATTTCAAAAATATCATCTAATGCTGTAGGCGAAGATGGACTTTCCATCAAAGATATTCAACTATGCATTACTTTCTGCACAGATGCACTAATAAATATAATAAATTCATGTATTTTATCCTCGTACTATCCTTTATCATGGAGAAAACCAATAATCCGGCCGCTGGCAAAAATAGCAGAGCCCAAAGAATTCAAAGATTTAAGGCCAATTAGCATCCTTTCAGTTTTATCAAAAATATTCGAGAAGCACCTTTATCAGCAAGTTGAATCATTTGTCGAAAGAAATAAAATAATACCAGATTGCCAGTCTGGATTTCGAAAGAACTTTAGCACAACAACAACATTGATTAGCATCTTAAGAGCAAACCGAACCTCTTGAAAAATTTTAATAACCTTTTAAGCCTTTAGTTTTAGTCTGATTTTTGTGAAATTTTCAGGAAATACTAATAATTACAAAACTTAGGGTGGAGATACCTTGATTTTTTTGTAAACCTTCGAAAAGTATTTATTTTGTTAATTTTAAATGGAAAATCACAAAAAGAAATATCCGCGCCATTCTGCATTAAATATATGAAAATTTGCTCCTATTTGTTTTAATAAATATCAAGTAGTTTTTAAATAAAAAGGTTTCCCACTTTTTTCTTAAATATCTCTGTAGAGTGCTGCCACATCGTTACATAAATTTGAAGGTTTCGAAAAACTTTCAATCGATAACTAGTCCCAGTGGCGCGCATATAAATACAATTTTATATTAGAAAATCCTCAAAAAATCGAAGTGAAATTTGCTTCTTACAAGAACTCCGGATGCCACTTAAACGATATTAGAGAAAATGAAGAGCGTGGAAATACCACGTGTATGACGCTTTTAGATTTTAGTAAAGCATTTGATACCGTTAATCACGAAATATTGTTAGCAAAGCTACAGGTCTTCGGTTTCTCTCATGCGGCAGTTAATTTGATTCAAAATCTTGTATCATCTCGCTACAATTATGTCATGATAAACAAAGAGTTTGGTGTTGAAAAATCGGATTATAAAAGAATAAAAAACGGAGTCCCACACTTTATTTTTCAATAAATTTGGGCTGGAGCTTCGCGAGATATGAGCCAAAACGGCATTTTTGGTATTTTTCGAGTGGATTGCTTCACTATTTTTTAAATATTTCCGGCTCTAAGAGTCGTGGAAAAATTAAAAAAAAATTGAAATGACCGTGATGAAGTACAGTATCAATCCGTATAGTAGAGGATTTTAAAAATATATCCTAACCTCAAAAAACGAATTCGCGCACATTAGTTCTTTTACTGAATTGGCAATAAATAACCAAAGAATCCTCGAATTTTCTTGAAAATTGGAGAGAATATTGTCACAAATTCTAACTAATAATTTTCCAAATTCCATTTAATAACAATTTTCAAAATTCAATTTCTAATTATTTAAAATTTCGTATAAAAATCGTCTACAATATAATTGCAAGTACATTTACCTTTATTTCTATCATGAGAATTTTTTAATAAAACATATCATATTCTAATTAATTAGATATAAACAATTTTCAGTTTTTATTTCATACTTTTATTTCATATACTTCCGTTCATTCTGCATAATATTAAATATGGTTAATTCAGCTGAACTCGCAATTTGCTAAAGGTACAAAAATCATCACGTTGAATCAACCAAAAATATTATGCAGATCTCAGCAAATGAGTTGTAAAGGTAACTGTACGAACAAATTGATTCATTCAGATTCTGAATTCAGGACTCTCCTGATATTCAAGTGCCAAGAGCTCCGCGCCTTTAAAAATAAAATAAAATAAAATAAAAAGAATTTGTGAAGTGCCCCAGCAGATAAATGTGGTAAGAATTAACTTTAATTATATATTTTCATCTTTTATTTTGGGAACTATAGATTCCTTACTTTCGTAATAATTCATTTTTGCTTGTATTGGTTTTTGTTTGGTTGGACAAACAGACAAATTTTAAGTTTTCCATTTTTTTATATTTTGGCATAAAAAGTTTTTAGTTTTCTGAAATAAATCATTTTTCATTTGTTTTGTTTCCCTTGTAAATAATTTTGTGTAAATAAATATAAAGTGTGACCTGACATAAATTGTGGAATTAAGCCATTTTGGATTTTGTGAATAAAGACCAAATTGGCTTCCTCGACCATTTGATTTATATTGAGAAATTTTAGTCTGGATAACATATCCCTTATCCCAGGATATCTATTACATTTTAACAATATTCTCATTGCTCTATTCTGTAAAATTTGAATTTTATTAATATCCTCTTTGCTACAATACATTAAGGGTGATAAGCAATAAGTGAACTGGGGATATATTATTGCATTATAAATTATACGCCGCGACCAATCAGACAATTTATATGCTATTCGCCCAAAATATTCAATTTTTTTCCCCAGTTTTTTACACATATACTCTATATGACCACTTAAATTTAACTGAGGGTCAAGCATAATCGCTAGATGTTTTATTTCATTAACTTGCTCGATTGATACAGAATCCATGTTTATTTTAAAATTACCCTCAAAAAATAATTTACAATTATGTCTTGTACCAAGAATCATACATTTTGTTTTTGAAGAATTTAATTTTAGTCTTTTAAATCTTAACCAATTTTTTAAAATATCTAGATCTTTATTTATAGTTTCAACCACGTGTTCAAAATTTATTCCTGATACAGACACAACCGTGTCATCGGCATACAAATTTATAAAACTGTTACGTACATATCTGTTTATGTCGTTTATGTAAAGTATAAAGAGTAGAGGACCCAGGACGCTTCCCTGTGGCACACCATAGTTAACTTCAACTTTTTGTGACACTAGTTGTTTGACATCTATTACTTAAATAATTTTCTAGCCAACTGAAAACTGTGCCCTCTATTCCATATACTTCACACACTTCTAACAACTGTTTACGATCTATGGTCTCAAATGTCCTTTTTAAATCTACAAATACGCTTACAATAATGTTACCCTCATCAATTTGCTTTTTCCACTTTGATAACACATACTGACACGCACTTTCACACTTATATATAATTTTTAAATCAGTGATTTTATTTCTGGTTCTAATCGGTAATTAAAATAAAGCGTATTTCTTGACAAACCTCTCCAGGTTGTATTTTGGTTCGGGCGGACTTTACTCAAACCCTGAAGAAGTCCCTGAAGAAGTCCCTAAATACAGCGTGGTGAGCTAGAGCTCGTCGTGGCGTCAGATAAAAATCTGAGCTACAAAACCCCAAAAAACGAACTGAACGTCACGACGTGACAATATTTATTTTTATGTCGGGAAGACAAAAAAATGTAATTGTTCAGCCAAAATCGGCATCTTTCCAAAAAAAATTGAATTGACCGCTATTTTTGGAAAAACAATAGTAAAGAAAAACTTTTTATCTTAAAAAGAAGCATTTTGTGTGTACTTTTGTCTAAGAAAACATTTTATTTCTTTATGTAAAGTGCCCAATTTAGGGAATAATAAAAAAATAAAAATTCGATATTCATTTTTTTCCAATTTTTTATCGCGATATTTATGCTTGATGAAAGTAATATTTTTTGAGGGAACGAATCAGTATAAAAAATAAAAATCGAATTTTTTTTATTATTTCCTAAATTGTGTACTTTAAATAAAGAAATAAAATATTGGATTTTCTTAGACAAAAGTACACACAAAATCCTTCTTTTTAAGATAAAAAACTTTTCTCTACTATTGTTTTTGGCGGCCAATTCAATTTTTTTCGAAAAATGCCGATTTTGGCTGAACAAATACATTTTTTTTTTAAATTTTTACCATGTCTTTACGACATAAAAATACATATTTTCTCCAATTTCTAAGAAAATTCTAGGATTCTTTGGTTATTTATTGCCAATTCAGTAAAAAAAAATAAAGTGCTCGAATTCGTTTTTTGAGGATAGGATGCATTTTCCACGACTCTTAGAGACGGAGATATTGAAAACATAGTGAAGCAATCCACTCGAAAATAGCAAAAATGTCGTTTTTGGCACATATCTCGCGAAGCCCCAGCCCAAATTTATTAAAAATTTTTTTACAAGCTTCTCTTTATGTATAAAATCGAAAAACTTAATAAAATTTGACTTAGCTCTTACATCCATATAAAATTCTAATTTCACTCCACTATAATGAAACACTGTCATCAATATTTAACAAACGTTAAAATATCAAAAAATCGGTTTTTCATTAAAATAAAATACATTTTTCGTGAAAAATTAAATCTTGTATGCACCGAGAGCATCCTAACTCCCATCGGGCAACATTCATCCCTCGGCCCAGAGGCCCTCTGGCTGACTGTTGCACTCCGGGCGATCGGATCTATATAACGCACTTGGTACATAAATAACTATTATCATCATAGTTACTCTATCAATAAAAAGCGTTATAACTCCCTTGGGATATTAGAGGTGCCTTAATTCCCGTTATTAGGATATTTTAACGTTTGTAACGGTAGTGGAATTTTTTGAACCATAAAAATACCAAAAAAGCACCATGGGCGCACCAAAACTACCTAAGGTTGTGAAATAAATCACACTTGTTCCTAAGAACAAAGACATTAAATGTCCTACACTGCATCAGCGTCTGGACTTCAACAACTACTCCTTGGGCTATATGCCCCCCAGGTATTGAATTACGAAAGTCCAGACGTGGTTTGGCGCCCGACCAAGTCGGGACTTTAAACCAAAAACTTTGATTTTATTATTAAAGGAGCTTGCCATTCTTAGACCGGTTTCGGAATTATTGTTCCTCTTCAGTAAGAAGCAGGCTAGCTCGAATTTCTATCTCTAAAGAAATTCTGAAGATCGCTTTGAACCCACCAAGAACTAATAAATAATAAAATCAAAGTTTTTGGTTTAAGCCCCGACTTGGTCGGGCGCCAAACCACATCTGGACTTTCGTAATTCAATACCTGGGGGGCATATAGCCCAAGGAGTAGTTGTTGAAGTCCAGACGCTGGTTCAGTGTAGGACATTTAATGTCTTTGTTCTTGGGAACAAGTGTGATTTATTTCACAACCTCACAATAATTTATGTACCACGGGAATTAATGAGCCTTAATTACCTCAGGCCAGAGGCTCTCGGGACGCAAACTTTGCCTTCGGAAATTAAGGCCCTTATAATTCTCTTGGTACATAAATTACTATTAATATTTGCCATTAAATTACCTATCTCGCCTGCACTAAACTAGCATATGTTGTTGGATTATTTGTAATATTTTTATCTATAATCTAAGATAAAGTTTTTAGTGAATGACTTTTATTGGCATTAATTTAATTTGACATTGACGTTTAAATTAAAGCTCGTGCCGCAGATTAAATGTAAATGTGTACTTGATCTTGATTGGTTAAATTTAGTAGCCTTATGATTATTGGTTATTAAAAGTGTTGAATTTTCATTACTCAACACTTTTTAACCCATCAAATCAATTTTACAAACACATTATTGAATATAACGACGGTGGAATTTTTTGAACCATAAAAATACCAAAAAAGGACCATAGGGGTAACACAACTGCCTAAGGATGTGAAATAAAATCACACTTGTTCCCAAGAACAAAGACATTAAAAATGTCCTACACTGCACCAGCGTCTGGACTTCAACAACTACTCCTTGACCTATATGCCCCACCAGGTATTGAATTACAAAAGTCCAGACGTGGTTTGGCGCCCTACCAAGTCGGGGCTTTAAACCAAAAGCTTCGATTTTATTATTAAAGGAGCTTGCCATTCTTAGACCGGTTTCGGAATTATTGTTCCTCATATAGTTTTGCAAGCTTTGATTTTATTATGAAAGTAAAGATGGCGTTGGGCTCTCCTCGTTCGTGATATACGTGCTGTATCGCAAATACTTTTATTAAGAACGAGGCGAGTCGAATTCATTTTCAGACATCCCTTAGAGATAGGATGTCGAGCTAGCCTGCTTCTTACTGATGAGGAACAATAATTCCGAAAATCAACTCCAAGATAGTTTGGGAGTGCCTAGAGAATCTAAACGAACTAGGCAAGAACAACACTGTTACCCTACTATGGGTTCCGGGACATACTGGAGTGGAGGGTAATGAAATAGCAAACGTACTCGCAAAAAAAGGGGCTGAAACACCATTTCTGGGACCTGAACCCTTCTGCGGAATAAGCACCAGCACGATACTTGATGAACTTGGAAAAGAAGTAAATAAGAAAAGATCCCAATACTGGATAGGACTACAAGGAATGAGGCAGGCCAAGACACTACTGGGGAACTATAACCAGAAGAGATCTGACGATTGCATCAGTAAAAGTAAAAATAAGCTCAGAATACTAACGGGTATCCTAACAGGGCACTGCCGTCTGAGAGGCCACCTAAAGAAACTCGGATTAGTAGACAAAGAAGAACGCAGATTCTGCGAGGAAGAGGAGGAAACCTCTATCCATATTCTCTCAGAATGCATTACCCTGCAAAATCCAAGGGTACGATACCTCGGAGGATATCAAATAGGAGAGGAAGATCTACCTAACCTGAAGCCTACCGATATCCTGAACTTTTTGAAAGCAATAGGACTGGAGGAACTGCTCTAATCGTTGAGACATCCTTAACAACTGGGCAGCAGTAGGGGGCACAATAGATCTTATAGGTCGCAGTGTATCGACACCCCCATCACAGATAGATAGCCTGCTTCTTACTGATGAGGAACAATAATTCCGAAACCGGTCTAAGAATAGTTTAAAGCCCCGACTTGGTCGGGCGCCAAACCACGTCTGGACTTTCGTAATTCAATACCTAGGGGGCATATAGCCCAAGAAGTAGTTGTTGAAGTCCAGACGCTGGTGCAGTGTAGGACATTTTTAATATCTTTGTTCTTGGGAACAAGTGTGATTTTATTTCACAACCTTAGACACTATTGAATAATGAAGCTTAAATTCCAGTTTATTTTTTGGTTTATTATTTGACATTAGTAGATAAAAGTTGATTTCTATTGCAAAATTAATAATTATTTCTTTTAGCTGAATTCCAGACCCTTGAATATTCTCAGACGATGTCAGTGATGGACTCATTGTAAATGTAATTAAATATCTATTGGAGTTTGTTAGAGTTTTGTAAAAATGTATTTGAATTGAGATTAAAGCATTTGTTAAAGTTATATTTGTAAATGATTTTCCTCTTTTTTCTCTAGAATTCGCGGCAGAAAATGCAAGGAGGATTTAATGAATGTTCTTCTTTTCTGGATATTAAAACCATAATGTTGTGTCAATTTTTGAAAACCACTTTAGAATTAAAAGGAGAAACGTTAAATTAAAAAATGTTTGGTTTTAATATACAAAAAAGAAGAACAGTTAAACTAAACCACTATGAACTACAGAAAAGAAGGAGATTCTAAGGCCCAACTGACGATGTCGAAAGGTGTGGAAACGAATAGACTGTATTTCTAACTCATTTCCTTACTTTGTTTTTTAGTGGAGTAGATCTGGTTTTGAAAACAAAGTCGCTCTTTTCGATTTTTTTTTTGTGATTTCATAGATTCGAGGTCCCTCTTTCACGTGATCACTATATGAAAGTTAAGGGAGGTATGGAGAGGGGTAAATTAACATGTAAAGATATGGAAAATCAGTTTTATTTTCAGATTTTGCAAATTTTATTTTTCGATTTTCGCAACGAAAGAGTAAAGTGGGGAAATTTTTTTCTGCGCCATCGGTTGCGGAATTTTTTCTCTTTGATTTGAGCGATCTAATATTCAGGAAGGGAGGGAGGGGAGTATACCTCTTTTACCCTGTAGAAGGGCAAGGGATAGGGTTAGTGACTTCGTGCCAGGCTCATTTTCAACGGCAATCAGTTCTCTTTCAAAAAATTTTTACCCCAAAGCTCTATCTATATTAATGCCTGCAGGACTGCGTGATATATTTATAAAAGCGAATGCGCTCGCTCAGCCGCCGTGAAATTAGATGCCGGAATAATATTTGTGAGAGAGCAGAGAGATGATGTGAGAGAGACGAGATATGAAAAGGAGCGCTTAGCTCCTATCCCGGCATCTAATTTTACGGCGGCTCAGCGAGTGCACCCGCTTTTATAAATATATCACGCACACCTGCAGTCCTCTAAACACTTAGAGCTTTGTGGTAAAAAAATCTTGAAAGAGAACTGATTGTCCTTGAAAATGAGCCTATGACAAAGTCACTAAACATATCCCTTGCCCTTATACAGGACAAAACGCGTTCACCCCCCTCCCACCCTTCCTGATTATCGGATAGAGTTCTTGTAAGGCTCAAATCAAAGAGAAAAAAATTCCGCAACCGATGGCGAACAAAAAATTGTCCTAACTTTACTCTTTCGTTGCGAAAATCAAAAATTAAAATTTGCAAAATCCGAAATTTGGTCGCCATTTGTCCGTTTTCGCGAAAACCATCATCTCCTTAATACATCCTGTAGCAGTGTCCTCATGAAAGAGTTTGCCATTTTATTGACCCGGATTGGTCAAGAATTAAAAAAGTTACCTCGAGTAAAAAATTAATTAGTGTTTGCCATCCCTCCCATGTCAAACTAGCGGGTTGAAATTTGGACACAATGCTTGGGTCATGACTATCTATCGGAGAAAAAAAAATCAAGTCTCGACGTCATTTTCTTCCATGCGAACACGGCTCTATACTTTCAAATCGCAATATCTCGAGAACCGCTAGACCGATTTGGACGGGTTAAAATTTAGTTTAAGCGTTTTCATGAGCACTTTATTTTATAAGTCGTTTCGATTCGAATAAACCTCAGCGAATTACGTGAGCAAAAAATTCTCCATTTTTTATTTTGCTAGTACTATGCTTTAGCGAATGAAAAAGTGAACAATTTGAGCCCTGGCTGGTTGCGCTAGCTTAATTAGTACGGAAGTTACAAGCGTTTCAATAATATTTGTCCCCCCCATATTTCCGCCACTACTTCTCCCATCACCCCACCCTCCGGCCCGTCAAAGTACTATATATATATTTCTCGAACTAACTGAGCTATGGGGTTCAGGTTGGAACAAGATTTTCAATTTTGGTAAGTTCTTGGTTTTAACTTGCCATATTATAATAAGATAAGAAGAGAAAGAGTTGCAGAGAACCACAAAAAAAATTTATTAATATAAAAACAATTTTTGCCTTTACCCTTGATTCTTATGAGAAATCACAGATTTTATTTTCTTTAAACAAAAGTACCGTTCAAATTTCGAACATTGTGGTTACTGACAAATCGAGCTTCAGAGCATGTGATAAGAGTAATTAGCAAATAGGAAAAATGTACTATGTTAATTACATCTGGCAACGCCTTCAAGGAGGTTATGACGCGCGTGAAATTGTGACTTATGTCTATGATATCGTCATTTTTCGCTAATCTCTCTAGTGTTACCATCACTAGTCTCGCGGTTTTACGTAGCTAATGTTCAAGCCATACCCTTCATGTGAATTACCAAAACATGATTTCCCTGAGCTGAACAAGATATATACCAGGTATTTATTAAGATAAGTTATATAAAATTGATGATTCGAAAAGTGTTACTTTTATTTTTTTCATACCATCTTTAAGTCGAGGTTTCAACGAAGAAAATGAGCACTGATAAAGTTAAAAAATCGAAAATTTGTTAGTGAACTTTTTCGATTGAAAAATAGGCTTTTTTTTATTTAAATTCGTATAAAAAATTATTGCTTATTTAGAACATAAAGAAGAAGGTTTTCACCTAGTTTCATAAAAAAAATTTATTTGCAGGAGATAAAAATTAAAATCGAAAAAAAAAACGGTTTTTTTTTTGTTTTTCTCAATAATTTTGAGTTTATGTTGAAAAATAATAAATAGTTTTAGATTTTTTAATTATCTACAACTTTTACATTAAACTTTTTTTCGATAGGATGCATATTTCAACCACAAATCGTAAAAACCAATATCCAACCCTCAAGTATATTTAGCTACTGCCCCCACCCCCTTCCGGAACTTTGAATTTGTCCAATTTATTTACTTTCCCGGCCCCTCGCAAAGGGAAAGTATTGTGAACGCTCTAAAAAAAAATTGAGATAACGACGGATATATCCATTTTGAGGACCCCTAAGACGATTAAAACGATTTCCAGATGTAAGTCTGTCCGTCTGTCTGTGTGTGTGTCTGTATTCTTCCACGATAGCGTCCGCACGCTTAATCCGATTGAGCTGAAATTTGGTATAGTGGTTTCTGGTGATCGGGGATTGAATCCAGTTGAAATCGCCCCACCAGGGGGCGCAGGAGCCAAAAAATATAAGACTTAAAGTTTTTATTTGATATTTAGGTGACTCACTGGCTTGTAAATACATCCTGAAATTTTCATTTCTTAATTTTAAACCTAAACTAAAAAAAACTTCTTTTTTAAACTAAAAAATCGCAACCCTTAGCGTCCAAACGATTGATCCGATTGGGCTGAAATTTGGTATGTGGGTATCGGATCATCGCGGAATGAATCCGTTTGCTTTTGGTTGAAATAACTAATGGTATCATTATCATTGTCTTTTCTGAGGTTTATTATTATAGGGTTTTTTAATAATAAAAAAGCGCGAAATAAAAAACGCCTGAATAAAAAATGCGCGGAGTAAAACGCCTGAATAAAAAACGCGCGGAATAAAAAACGCGCGGAGTAAAAAACGCGGGGAGTAAAAAACGCGCGGAGTAAAAAACTCGCGGAATAAAAAAACGCCTGAATAAAAAACGCGCGGAATAAAAAACGGGCGGAGTAAAAAACGCGGGGAATAAACAATCCGCGGAATAAAAAACGAGCGGAATAAAAAACGCGCGGAATAAAAAACGTGCGCAATAAAAAACGCCTGAAGAAAAAAGCGAGGAATAAAAAACGCGCGGAATAAAAAACGCGCGGAGTAAAAAACGCGCGGAATAAAAATCGCCTGAATAAAAAACGCGCGGAATAAAAAAAGGAGGGAGTAAAGAACGTGCGGAATAAAAAATACGCGGAATAAAAAACGAGCGGAATAAAAAACGCGCGAGTAAAAAACGCGCGGAGTAAAAAACGCGCGAAATAAAAAACATGCGGAATAAAAAACGTCTGAATAAAAAACGCCTGAATAAAAAACGCGCGAGGAAAAAATACGCCGAGTAAAAAACGCGAGGAATAAAAAACGCGCGGAGTAAAAAACGCGCGGAATAAAAAACTCAAAAACAAATTTCGCACATCAGGTAATTTAAATGTTGTATTGTTTTGAGAAACATAATCTTTTAATTGTGACCAGAATCAGTTCATGAGATTTAACTCTGCATGGCAAGGAGGCAATCGGAGAGTTTCAATTCTTTTTTCTCGGGCCATCTCATCTATTAATATATTTTTTTAATTTGTTTTTATGTTGCTTTGCTATTCCGAGTAATTCTGCCTTCAAGGAAGACTGATAATATTTTTAGAATGAAGCCATTTTGAAATATATATTAATATAAAATTCCGAATCAATTAAAATACATACGATACGGCTATGAATAAATAAAGTCTGACTTATCTGTCAAAAGAACAGATTTATTATAGTAAAAACCATGGAAACATGATTAATCATATGAGATCTTTTATTAGGCCGATCAAATTTATTAAAATTTTCATTTTAACTACAAATAAGCATTGAAGGATGAGGTAAAAATAAAATTTCTACCTCTTAAACCTGTACTACTTGTACAAATTAAATTACTGCACTCCTTTCTTCTCTAAACACCGCACTTCACTTGACCGTGGAAACGCACAAGCTTTGAAAAAGGTTTGAACATGGCAGCACAAGTGTAGCGAGAAGAACTGACTGAATTACGTTTTGGTTTGTCATTTTAGTGTATCCCATAATAATAACTTTGAAAAAGCAAAATCTTTCAAATTTTTATTTTTTTAAAATACAATTTTTTATTAATTTCTTCTAAGCGGGGGGGTTACATCCCCAATAACCCCTCCCCTCGTTAAGCCCATGGATATTACAAAAAAAATTAAAGACCTAAAGTTTTTATTTGGCATTTAAATATATCCTGAAATTTTCATTCCTTAATTTTAAAACTAAGCAATGGAAAAAGAATTTTAAAGTAAACAAATTGCGACCCTAAAAAATTGTTTTACTTTTTTTTGACATGTGAAATATTCTTCCTTTTATAATATTTCAAATGTCATTTTTACTTTAAAAAAATTCGAAACGAATTTTTTTTTGGGATACCACATATCATTTGATTTGATTTAACACCAAATTAATTTTTAAAATTTTTATTTTATAAGTGCCGGGAAAGTCTTGTGGCGACACAACACATTTTTTTAATTTACTTACCCAAAATTTACCGACCATACACATACTGCTAAGAATTTATTTTGTTTCAAAAATGATTGGCCCTGGTCTAATTGGATATTTCTTCGTTGAAAAATATTTCTTAATGTGCAAATAATTATAGTTTACATTCAATAGTTTTCTCAACAAACAGGTTTTAATTCACAGATAATAATTCTAATTACCGATTTCGGCATCTTCCTAATTACCTAATAAATAATAAAAATATAATATGTAAATGATAAAAGACCCAAGCGAAGTGTTAAATATAATTACATATATTTTAATGAAGTCTATAAATAGACAATTTTTGTTAATGCTATCAGATAAACTCCAAAAATGGGAAGGGCAATATTGTTTCTTGTGTTAATTCTAGCTTTAACAACAGCTAATATTACAAAAAATGATATCGTAAGTACAAACTATCCTTACAATATTTTATAAAAAAACTTTTAAATATAAATGTTCCGAAAATAATAATTTACGTAACAAGTTCCGAAAGTGATATTTTACGGGATGAGTAGGAACTTTCCCCGTGAATAACTTTTGGATCGTGTTACGTACAATATTTTTTCTGCAGCCGTTTGGTATGTTAAAAAGGATATCGATGGATAAGAACGTATACCTTGTAGTTTATGTTTGTTGAAAATAAATGAAGTCGATTAATTATTATTATTATTATTATAGAAGAAATATTTTCCTACATTTTTCTACAAGCTCTCTTAACCCTTTGAAGCCTATCGGGACATACAGGGTGTCCCGTTGGTAAACGGAAATATTTTAAAGGTAGGTAGAGGTCACAAAGAGGATTCTAAATAACCCATATATAATTAGTCTCTTGGCTTCCATAACCGAGTTACAGGGTGTTTTATCAATTATGCATAATTATTCATTTGGCCAGAACTTTTGAATCACTTAGTATATCTTTTCCATTTTTGGCATACAGCTTACACTTCTCACGAATAATGTACTGAAATATTAAGAGATATGAAAATCCAGGATCGGCTTTAGAAAAAATTGAAACATATTAAAAATATCAAAACAACACCCTGTATATCACAATTTCAATATTTCCATTTTAGATTTGAATAGAGGGGAAAAAACTGAATTGAAACAAGTTGTTGTTTTTATCCCGCCACCAATTCGAATTGGAAAATTTTTAATCTGAAAGTAAAATTTTCATTTAATTTAGAAAAGACATATTATGAAACTCATTTTTTCTCTAACAATTTCAAAAATTCACTTCGCGTCATTTACCTATTTCTTCTTTATTCAGCTTAAAATAATTTTACACTGTACTGGTGTACCTGCAGGCCCGTACTTATGAGAAAATATTCAATTAGATATTTATTTTTTAAACGCCCAGTATAAAGTAAAGCGGGACAATAAAAGCTCATAGTAACGAAATTGCTCAAAATGTCCACTATTATGCACTTTCTTGCACGTCTCTTTTTTTGAACAGAAAGTAAAATTTCAGAGAAAAAAAAGAGAAATTATTTTTTTATCATTTACTTAATTTTCAAAATAGATTTAATTTCGACAGTCCTATATTATTCATATTTTTATTATTTGTCAGTTTTAACATTATTTTAAGTAATATTGCAGATCATCCGTACTTTAAACAAAATATTAAATTTATTACTTTTCGAACGCCGTTAGGTGGAAAAAGGTCGGAAGTTAATGAAACTTTGGGATGTTGTTCAGGGATGGATAATTAACATTTTCTCAAGTTTTCGACCTCGAAG
Source organism: Crepidodera aurea (assembly GCA_949320105.2). NCBI lineage: Eukaryota > Metazoa > Arthropoda > Insecta > Coleoptera > Chrysomelidae > Crepidodera > Crepidodera aurea. The sequence continues at coordinate 5,488,762 of OX439480.2, forward strand.
ACCCTGTGCTAAAAGAGGAGGGGGGGAAAACTGCAAAAATTTTTACCTTCCTCCGGTTTTTTGGCAATACAGCGTAGAGCTTCTTTCATACGGCAAAAGCATTTCTATACTTTTTTGTAGAGCGTTAAATTTCCTACAATTTTGACTATTCAAACATGTTTGTATGTTAAATCGTTACCGAGATATGGCGCTTCGAAGAAAGGGTCATTTTTAAAATTTCGCTAAAAAATGCCAAAAAATTCAGAATTCCAACGTATTTCTTCTGTTACACCAGAATTATGATGAAATGTTGTTGTAATTATGGTTCCTGATTAAAATCACCAATTTTAGACACCTCACCCCCGCCAAAACCCAAATTCAAAAAAGCTAATTTTCTTCTATGTTGAAAGCCATCCATATTCACATCATGTTGGTATTGATATTATTTACTTTTCGGGTCGATATCCCCCCTCCCTCCCACCACTACATAATTATTATATTTAATACATTTCTACGTCCTATTTGTACATCTCTTCCAAAAATGAAAGATGTAGAGTGGTTAGTTTTAGAGAAATAACCAGACAAAGACTGGAATGTACGAACCGCGAAAATCTAAATTTAGGTACACTTTGTCGCCTTCTTGCGCCAAAACCAATAGAGATATTAAAAAGCGGTATTCAACAAAATATTTCTACCTCCTTTTTCAATATCTCTTCTTCCAATAGTGAAAGATGTAGAGTTGTTAGTTTTAGAGAAATAACCAGACAAAGACTGGGATGTACGAACCGCGAAAATCTAAATTTACATTTTGTCGCCTTAAAAATGACCTTTTCTTCGAAGCGCCATATCTCGGTAACGAATTAACATGCAAACATGTTTGAATGATCAAAATTGTAGGAAATTTAACGCTCTACAAAAAAGTATAGAAATGCTTTTGCCGTATGAAAGAGGCTCTACGCTCTATTGCGAAAAAACCGGAGTAAGGTCAAAAATTTTGCAGTTTTTCCCCCTCTCCATTTTTAGCACAGGGTCCTCGAGGTCGAAAACTTGAGAAAACGTTAATTAACCATCCCTGAACAGCATCCGAAAGTTTCAATAACTTCCGACCTTTTTCTATCTGAAACTACATGTCGACTGGACTATACATAAACAATACTGCTTCAAAGAATTGAGGAAGCCTGCGAGGAACTGAGAAATAATCCATTTATTATAAAAAAATCAGTAAGAGACATCACTAAACGTGCAAGAAAGTGCATAAAACAAAATGGTGGACATTTTGAGCAATTTTGTTAATTATTAATAAATGTTTGTTAGTTACTATGAGCGTTTATTTTCCCGCTTTACTTTATACTGGGCGTTTAAAAAATAAATACCTAATTGAATATTTTCCCCTAAGTACGGGCCTGCAGGTACACCAGTAAAGTGTAAAATTATTTTAAGCCAAATAAACAAGAAATAGTTAAATAAGGCGAAGTGAATTTTTAAAATTGTTAAAGAAAAAATGAGTTTCATAATATGTTTTTTCTAAATTAAATGAAAATATTACTTTCAGTTTCAAAATTTTCCAACTCGAATTGGTGGCGGGATAAAAACAACAACTTGTTTCAATTCAGTTTTTTCCCCTCTATTCAAATCTAAAATGAAAATATTAAAATTGTGACATACAGGGTGTTGTTTTCATATTTTTAATATATTTCAATTTTTCCTAAAGCTGAACCTTGATTTTCATATCTCTCAATATTTCAATACATTATTCCTGAGAAGTGTAATCCGTATTCCAAAAATGGAAAAAATATACAGAGGGATTCAAAAGTTCTGGCCAAATGAATAATTATGCATAATGGATAAAACACCCTGTAACTCGGTTATGGAAGCCAAGAGACCCATTTTATATGAGTTATTTAGAATCGCCTGTATGACCTCTACCTACCTTTAAAATATTTCTCTTTACCAACGGGACACCCTGTATAGACAATTACATATAACAATCACTCTTATGAATACATTACTTATGATTATTTTTTTCATCGGTCAAAACAGTCACATTTTGTGGTTTCAGCCAATAACAACTCAGGATCCTAACCAATCATTGTGTTTTATACTGATTATTTTTTTCATCTGTCAAAACAGTCAGATTTTGTGGTTACAGCCAATAACAACTCAGGATCCTAACCAATCATTGTGTTTTATACTGATAAAACAGCTTCGTCGTTTTTGTTTTTTGATTAAACTGTGTTTACCTATTTGAGATGTCAAATGTAAACATTTATCAATTATTATTATACTAAAATCTATGTTAATAACCAAATTTCAAAATGTATTTGTAAACTAACCTGTTTTTATTAGTTTATTTCAAAACGCCTTTAACATTTTTACATACCTCACTTTAACACTAAACTTAAAATTAATTAAATTAAGAAAGACTTCATTTGATTCTTCTTCTTCGCTTTTATTTACGGCGCCGTTTCGCGGGGTAGCCAGTCAAAAAATCGCCTTGGTGGCCCTGTATGTAAAACTATAACAGCTCAGGTTTCAATTTAAATTGGTAAAGAAAATTTTCAATATTTGTGTGTAAAGTGTCTTTTGCATAAATGACTATGTTCTCTGTTTTTAATACAAAATGATTCAAAAAATAATCCTTTCAAATACGACTCGTCCTCTGAAATTTTATAGATTAAATTTTTGATCTTCATACTCAAAAGCCTTTATTTTAGGCAAAACCACTCAAACAAACTGATTTAAGATAAAATCACTCGTCCTGCGGACTCGTGATTTTATCAATCAGTTTGTTTTCTTGGTTTTTCCAAATAAAGCCGTTTTCGTGAAAACCAAAAATTTAATCGATAAAATTTGGACTCGTGGTATTACCTTTGATAAAATCGCTTCTTCGTAATTGTTTTTTGATTAAACTGTGTTTACCTTTTTTGAAATGTCAAATATAAACATTTAACACGGCCACTACTGAATGTAGTTATTCTGAAACCACTTATAATAACAGAAAAGAAACATTCTCGCTCTTGAGATTGAAAGAAAATTCTGAAACATTTGTCTCTTATGTATTTTATATGTATTACATTCTAGCTCTAGAGATAGAATCTGTATTCCGTGATTGTTTACAAAAATAAGGTTTGCCGTGAATGTCAAATTAACTGTCAGTATTAGTTGACGTGGTCTTAATATTGGTTTGTAAAAACTTTTAATTTATTAAAAAGGAGAAGAAAATCAAACGATTCAGATGTAGAATTTGAAAATACTCCTCCAGAAATAGAAAAATATGCCGATAATATAACTCAAAATTTGATAACGCAAAAATCCAAGCTTGAATATAAAAATACTACCTACATAATGTTGAAAGATTGAGGTTTCATTTTACTATATTTAATTTCTACTTTCTGTGGCCGTGGAGAAAGTACAGTCTGTTACTCTGTTGGAATGAAAATCCGACACTCGTGGTTCCTCACGCTCGCATTCGCTCGCGTTCGGAATCCTCCACTCGTGTCGAATTCTCATTCCAACTGTAACGGTTTCATTTTTCCCCAGATTCTAAATTATTTTTTGGATGCCCCTGGTATCAATCTTTTTTTATTTTGACAGTAGTGACTGACGTTAGGAATGGATGACAATTCCTAACTGTTCTAGTTTATTGTAATTTTGCGTTTTACTCCAATATATCCACCGTTTTAGTTTTAAAAGGGTGTTTAATTTTTGGTATGCGTTAATATTTAGATTTTATAGTAAAAATTGTAAAACGAACGTTGACGACAAGTTCGTTTGTATTTTGATTTGGATCTTTTGGAAAGTCGGTAATGTAGATTTTATTTTCGAATTGCTATTAGGATTGGTCCTAAAGGTCACATGACTGACGCCAAATTTTCCAATTGGTTACGGAAATTCAGAGATTTGGAGAGGATGCGCGGTTTTTGTTTTAAAAAGTTTGGTTGTTGACGAACAGCTTGAAAATTTAGACAAGCGTCGGTTTATTTTTTCATTTGGAAGAAGCACTTATATAGTGGCAAATTGCCATCCCTAAGTTGTTTGGGGGATTAAAAGTGCCATTCCATCTGCGAACAACTTGTAGGTGACATTTTGGTTTGTTATATACTGTTAAGTATTGGGATACTCGCCTTTGTTCGCTCGACTGTCGTCGGATTATTGGAAGAATTTGCCGTACTTGTAAGACAACTCTACTGCCTAGCTGATTTCTGTTGACTATTGGAAAATTTGATTTGGATTTTATTATTTGGAAACTTTATTTTGGATTTGGTCTACTGGAAATTAATTTGATTTAGATTTGGTACATAGAAGATTTTAGAAGTCAAACGGTTTGATAAATTTATTTTTTGTATTCTTTCGTCAATGTTTTGTTGAGTTGCATTTTTGTAGTTTTCTTGTTATCGCCCTTAATTTTAAGTGTTTTATCATTCCATTCAGCATTGGTACCACAGCTAAATGAGAACGTTTCTGTTTATTTAGTTGTTTTTGAACCATATTTTTTGTTTTTGAAATTGCCATTTGAACATTTTTATATTTAATTTTCGCACTTTTATATATATTTAATTATTTGTTTGGGATTGGGGTTATTTGTTTTAATAAATCGGTGATATATTGGAGTTTTGTCTTGCATTTACCCCTTTTGTTGGTTTTCAGAGGTAAATTAGGTCAGATAAGCTAATTTAAATCAACTGGCGCCTCCCGAGCACATAAAAAAAGTAAGTTTTCGATCAATATTAAAAATTGGAACCACGACCGTCTCCACTACAGAGCTACGCCGATAGGCATAAGGTTGAGATCGACAACCCACCTTTATATGTAGCCCTATATTGTTTTATAGGCGTATAGGGCGTTACATATTTTGGCTGGCCCAATGTGGGGCTCGATTTATTGAAACTTAAGAGTAATTTAGTGATAACCCAAGTGTTTTTTTAATATAAAAGTGTGTTTATTTATTTTTTATTGGTGTAGTGATTATTTCTTTAATGGAAAATACAGTACAAGAAAACAAGATTTGAACGACCAAGTCCCCAGACAGCAGCAGAACCGTATTGAAAATATTTTATGTGGTATTAGTTGAATTTTTAGATTGTAGTTTTGATGTATAGTTAATTGAAATTTACTACAGTAAAATTGAGTTTTATTTGACCCTAAAATAAAGAGACCTTCCCGAGTTTCATTTTATGAAATATTGGTAATATTGTTGGTATTGGGGTATTGTATATAATTTTATTTTTCTTGTTTTTTGGTAATTAATATTTAGCAAAATGGCCTTTAAGATGACCATTAATAGATTGGACAAGGATGAGTTACAGTATGAGTTGAGTATTCGAGGTGTTGAATTAGGGAGTGTTGATGAGATGAGACGAAGATTGGCTACTACTCTGCGACTCGAGAAAACTGGTTCTTCTTATAGCTATCCGCCCCATCCATTTTCTTTTCAGGATGATCGTGCAGCAGTAGAAAAGAAATTGCAAGATATAGAGACACTTTTAGGTGTTTTTGATGGACTTCCTGGTAGTTCAGAAGCACTTAAGTGCGAGACTAAGGTCCAACATGTCCTTGGTAGGATTGATAAGATGGTACCTGGAGATGATGAAGAGTTGAAGGCCAAAGGAACTATGTTAGGCAATATTCTCTCTTTAGGTGATGTTTTCTATAATAAGTTACATCCAGATTCTACAGATCCTGTACCACCAACCTTAGATGTTGTAACAAGTTTGAGTCAGTGTGTGTTGTCAGATTTTTGTCCTAGTTCGTCTCCTAACCATGCAATTCATCAGAATTTGGGTAATGTACCTAGTGTTTCAAGTTCTCAGATGGTACCACCCCATAAGTGGGGAATAGAGAAATTTTCAGGCGCTATGAAGTCTCTTTCAGTTTCAGCTTTCTTTGAACTAGTTGAGGAACTAAGACTAGCTCGTCATGTCCCCAAGAGTGTTTTATTAGAATCAGGAGTGGATTTATTTTCCGATAAAGCTTATCAATTTTATAAAGATGTTCGTTATAGAGTTTCTAATTGGGACGGATTGGTCGAAGAATTTCGTAGAGAATATTTGCCGTCTAATCATGGTGAAGCTTTATTCGAGGAGTTGAGGAAACGTACTCAACATTCTTCAGAGACAATCGGGGTATATCTTGCTGTAATGTCGAGTTATTTTAATAGGCTGAGGTGTTCAGTCTCCGAAGAAACAAAATTGGCTATCATCGTTAATAATTTACATCCATATTATCAGGATCGATTGCGTGACCCTTTACCTACTTCTTTGGATGAACTCCGTGCGATATGTCGCAAAATGGAAGAACGCAGAGATGCAATTAGAAGCTATGTAGAACCCACTAGTCGAAAATCGAATGTTTTGGAAAAAGATTTAGCTTTTGTCGAGATTGAAAGTGAAAAGAGCTTGGAAGTTGCTTCCACTTCCTCCTCTATTTCTGGTAGGACTTCCAATGTTAAGAATATTACGTGTTTTCGGTGTCATCAACCTGGACACAAGGCGATTGGTTGTTTGTTGCCGAAAAAGATTTATTGTTTTAAGTGTAAGAAAGATGGTGTGACTGTTAGGAATTGTCCGAATTGCAGTCAGGGAAACGGCAGTCGGCGCTCTTAAAAGGTCGAAAAAGAGACGCTGAGAAACGCTCGACCTCTTCTGTTCAACCTCTTCTAGATTTTATTTTGGATCATGTAGTTGGTGATGAGAGACCTTATTTGAAATGTAGAGTACTTGGTTTAGAAATTTTAGGACTTTTAGATTCTGGTGCTACTAGAACCATTGTAGGTAGTACTGGTTGGAAATTATTTGATAGTTTAGGTTTAAGATTGGACACATCTAGGAAGACTACCTGTCGAGTAGCCAATGGACAATTTGTGGAATCTCAAGGAGAATGCGATGTACCTTTTGTAGTTAGGGATAGGTTAAGAGTTTTATCTGTTTTGGTTGTTACGGACGTCCCTCATACGTTGATTTTGGGAGCTGATTTTTGGAGAGTTATGGGAATCGTTCCAGACTTAAGACATAACGAATGGCAGTTTTCGGACTCGTCGATGGGCATTTTTACGGTTGATCATCTTCGAAGTCAAACCGTGTTGTCGGAACTCCAGAAGGCTAGGTTGAATGCAGTTGTTGACAGGAATCGTGGTCTAATGGGGTCAAGTCTTGGTTGTACGGATGTAGCTGAACATGTCATTGTTTGTAAAGCTGCTCCAATTAAACAAAGATACTATCCTGTGTCACCGGTTATGCAAACCCACATTGACAAGGAATTGGACGAATTATTGGCTCAAGGTATCGTGGAAAGGTCTAATAGTCCGTGGTCGTCGCCAATACTGTTAGTGAAGAAAAAGGATGGTTCATACAGATTTTGTGTGGATTATCGCAAGTTGAATGCAGTGACAGAGAGGGACAGTTATCCCCTCCCCTACATATCTAGCATCTTGGACAAGCTTCGTAATGCTCATTACATGTCGACTTTAGATATTCGTAGTGCTTATCATCAAATACCGGTCAGTGAATCTTCCCGTCCTTTCACAGCTTTTACTATTCCTGGCCGAGGATTATTTCAGTTTAGAAGGCTTCCTTTCGGTCTGCATAATGCTCCAGCTAGTTGGCAAAGGCTTATTGATCGTGTTCTTGGACCTGAGTTAGAGCCTAATGTAATGTGTTATTTGGATGACATTGTTATTGTGACTGATAGTTTCGAGGAACATTTGAAGGTATTGGATGAAGTTTTTCGACGGTTACGAGAAGCCAAGTTGACTGTTAGTTGGGACAAGTGTCATTTTTGTCGCCCTGAACTCAAGTATCTTGGACATGTAGTAGATCGTAATGGTTTGCACGTGGATCCGGACAAAGTGAAAGCTATGTTGTCTATACCCGTGCCTACCTCCGTCAAAGAAGTGAGAGGCATAATTGGTACTTTTTCATGGTATCGTCGGTTTTTGCCAGATTGTGCAACTTTGATTTCTCCCATAACGTCGTTGTTGAAAAAGAATAGAAAATTCGTTTGGACCAAGGAATGTGATGAGTCATTTAAGAAAATCAAAGAATGTTTAGTTTCTGCTCCTGTGTTGAACTGTCCAGATTTTAGTTTGCCTTTTGTTGTACAATGTGATGCTTCTGGGTATGGTATAGGTGCAGTGTTGATCCAACCACATCCTGATGGTGATCGAGTAATTAGCTATATGAGTAGATCTTTGACACGACAAGAACGTAACTACTCCACAACAGAAAGAGAATGTTTAGCGGTTCTATGGTCTATAGAACGTCTTAGAGGTTATTTGGAAGGAGTTCCTTTTACTGTGGTGACGGATCATGCATCGTTGGTTTGGTTACAGAATTTGAAGGATCCAACAGGAAGATTAGCTCGATGGGCTGTAAGAATGCAACAATACGATTTTAAGATCATTCATCGTAAAGGTAAAGACCATGTTGTGCCTGATTTATTATCGAGATCTGTTCCAGTGGTAGATTCCGTTGAAAGCTGTATAGGAGATCGCTGGTATGATAAACTTTGTAGATCAGTTGTGAGTACTCCTCTCAAGTACCCACAGTGGCGTGTTGTAGAGGGTAAGTTGATGAAATATGTTCGACCCACTACCGGTTTTATTTCTGAGGATATTGACAATTGGAAGGAAGTTGTTCCAAAAAGTGGTCGTAGGGAAATCTTAGTAAGGTATCATGATGATCCTTTGGCTGGACACGCTGGTGTTTTGAAAACTTATAAGAGAATCTGTGAGAGGTATTATTGGCCGAAACTTAAAAGCGAAGTGTCGCGATATGTGAGGGTATGTCAGAAGTGTGCTGCACATAAAGTGGATCAAAGCGGACCTAAAGGTTTTATGACTCCGCAACCTCGTGCTACATTTTGGTTGTTATGGATGTTTTCAGTAAGTTTGCTTTAGTCTTTCCATTACGCTCTTCTAAGGCACCCCATGTCATTAAGAGAATCGAAGAAGAAGTTTTCCTTCTATTTGGAGTCCCGCGTCTACTTATCTGTGATAATGGCCCTCAGTATATTTCTCGTGGATTTAAAGATTTGTTACAGACCTATGGAGTTGAAGTTAGATATAATGCTCGTTACCACCCGCAAGCGAATCCCTCAGAACGATATAATCGTACTTTAAAGACCATGATCGCCACGTATGTCTCAGATAATCACAGAAAATGGGATGTGAACTTGGCCAAAGTTGCTTGTGCAACTAGGACAGCTTATCATGAATCAATTGGTCAAAATCCGTATTTCGTAAACTTCGGAAGGAATATGATTCTCAATGGCCAAGAGTTTCCTTTAAAAGATAGGCTTAGAGCTAGTGATGTTGTCGATCCTAACCGAGTTAGATCTGTTGAGGAGAAGGCGAATTCTCTTAAAACTATTTTTGCTGATATTCGGAAAAGATTAGATAAAGTCTCAGAGAGGAGTCAAAAGGTTTATAATTTGCGTAGGCGACCTGTTGAATTTCTCCCCGGACAGGCGGTCTGGAGGAAGAATTTCGTGCACTCCGATGCTTCTTCGTACTTTGCTAAAAAGTTAGCCCCTCGGTGGGTTGGTCCTTATTTTGTGAAAAAGAAAGTCTCTTATTGTACATATAGTTTAGTAGATAAAGATGGTGTTGATCAAGGTGTTTGGAGTGTTAAGGATTTGAAGACAGCTAGCGCTGGAGAAAATTTACCTCTGTAAATTTTCTGAAAGTAAGGGGGTGTTGTAACGGTTTCATTTTTCCCCAGATTCTAAATTATTTTTTGGATGCCCCTGGTATCAATCTTTTTTTATTTTGACAGTAGTGACTGACGTTAGGAATGGATGACAATTCCTAACTGTTCTAGTTTATTGTAATTTTGCGTTTTACTCCAATATATCCACCGTTTTAGTTTTAAAAGGGTGTTTAATTTTTGGTATGCGTTAATATTTAGATTTTATAGTAAAAATTGTAAAACGAACGTTGACGACAAGTTCGTTTGTATTTTGATTTGGATCTTTTGGAAAGTCGGTAATGTAGATTTTATTTTCGAATTGCTATTAGGATTGGTCCTAAAGGTCACATGACTGACGCCAAATTTTCCAATTGGTTACGGAAATTCAGAGATTTGGAGAGGATGCGCGGTTTTTGTTTTAAAAAGTTTGGTTGTTGACGAACAGCTTGAAAATTTAGACAAGCGTCGGTTTATTTTTTCATTTGGAAGAAGCACTTATATAGTGGCAAATTGCCATCCCTAAGTTGTTTGGGGGATTAAAAGTGCCATTCCATCTGCGAACAACTTGTAGGTGACATTTTGGTTTGTTATATACTGTTAAGTATTGGGATACTCGCCTTTGTTCGCTCGACTGTCGTCGGATTATTGGAAGAATTTGCCGTACTTGTAAGACAACTCTACTGCCTAGCTGATTTCTGTTGACTATTGGAAAATTTGATTTGGATTTTATTATTTGGAAACTTTATTTTGGATTTGGTCTACTGGAAATTAATTTGATTTAGATTTGGTACATAGAAGATTTTAGAAGTCAAACGGTTTGATAAATTTATTTTTTGTATTCTTTCGTCAATGTTTTGTTGAGTTGCATTTTTGTAGTTTTCTTGTTATCGCCCTTAATTTTAAGTGTTTTATCATTCCATTCAGCATTGGTACCACAGCTAAATGAGAACGTTTCTGTTTATTTAGTTGTTTTTGAACCATATTTTTTGTTTTTGAAATTGCCATTTGAACATTTTTATATTTAATTTTCGCACTTTTATATATATTTAATTATTTGTTTGGGATTGGGGTTATTTGTTTTAATAAATCGGTGATATATTGGAGTTTTGTCTTGCATTTACCCCTTTTGTTGGTTTTCAGAGGTAAATTAGGTCAGATAAGCTAATTTAAATCAACTGGCGCCTCCCGAGCACATAAAAAAAGTAAGTTTTCGATCAATATTAAAAATTGGAACCACGACCGTCTCCACTACAGAGCTACGCCGATAGGCATAAGGTTGAGATCGACAACCCACCTTTATATGTAGCCCTATATTGTTTTATAGGCGTATAGGGCGTTACACAACCTTGTTACAGATTATACTATTATTTAGCATTATCAATTATTATTATACTAAAATGTATTGCAAATCTATGTTAATATACAAATTTCAAAATTTATTTGTCAACCAACCTGTTTATTCGTTTATTCACACACACAACATCAGTTTTTGAATACCCAAATACTTCAAAATCCATAAATCTCTTTAAAACTGACAAATGTCAAACTCTATATCCGAATTAAGCCAAACGCAATCACGTATGCTTTGATGGACCTGTATTTAAAACTATAACAGCTCATGATTTTTCAATTTAAATTGATCAAGAAAATATTGAACATTTGTGTGTAAAGTGTCTTTTGCATAAATGACTATATTCTCTCTTTTTAATACAAAATGATTCAAAAAAATAATCTTCCAAATACCACACGCCCTCTCAAATTTTATCGATTAAATTTTTGATCTCCATATTCAAACGCCTTTATTTTAGGCAAAACCACTCAAACAAACTGATTTGAGATAAAATCACTCGTCATGCGGACTCGTGATTTTAACAATCAGTTTGTTTTCGTTGTTTTTCCAAATAAAGCCATTTTCGTGAAAACCAAAAATTTCATCCATAAAATTTGGAGTACTCGTATTACCTTTGATAATTGTTTACTAACTATAGTAACCAATCAAATTACTTAATTTAGAGTCATGTGTCAAATTTCATCCAATCAGCTATGGATTACAGCGATAACACCCTACATCTGGTGTTTTCAGTTTGGTGTTTTCAACAAGTCAAGTTTTTGATTAAAAATTAATTAAACGTCAAACTGACAACTAGTTTAAAAATGTCGCTAAGATTTGGAAATGCATCTGACGATGCAATTAATGATATTATATCAAGTAATATACCAAAAAATACAACCAAATCAAAAAAATATATATGGAAAATATTTCTCGAGTTTTGTGCGACCAGAGAATACGAACTGAATGCTGAAACGAGTTTGCCTAATTTGGCTAATATATTGAGAGATTATGCGGTAAATATGAGAGAAGCTGACGGAACTGAATATAAAGAAGCGACTGTAAAAACAATTTAGAATACTACGAGTAAGCTATTCTAGGAAAAATACTTCAATGACTTCAAAATTGTATTCGACCCGTTTATCAGTGTGATATTCAAAAATGCGCGAGATGCAAGAAATGCAAAACGTAAAAGATTACAGCAGGATACTTTTAATACCTGTAGTTTTTAGTTTTGTTAAATAAAAGTGAGTAAATATTAAACGTCAGATTGACCACCAATTTTTTGAAATCTACAAAGCAATAAATTATCTTATCGAATATCCCTCGGGCCTTGATAAATCCTCAAAATTTTGTCATAGAGAATCCTTCAAGCGTGTTGCTTAAGGATATTATCAAGCAACACGCTTACAGCATTCTCTATGACAAAATTATCTCGGTATTATCAATGCCCCAGGGATATTACTACTGATTATTTTTTTCGTGTAATTTTTAACCAATCAGAACGTTCAATTTAGTTAAGTTACCTCGTATAATTTCGATAATACCTGATTATACATAGAGTAGCTCCACCAATCGAAAATTTTACAATAATTTCATTTCCGTAGTAACCACATCGACATCAATATACAATACACAAACTAATAGGACCGTCAAATTTTGACGTTTATCAATAATTGTTCAAATATGAGTCAATTTTAAAAACGGTACAGGTTCAAATACATAGTATATAATAATTGTAATTTTCATTATACCAATTTGTATTTAAATTAATAAATTGTTTATATTTACTTAATTTACTCAAAAAATAATCGTATCAAATACTATACGTACTTCAAAATAAATACGGTTATACATCTCAAACTTCCTGCATAATTACAAATCGTGTCAGTTTGACAGAACAATCCTCCCGCTTCGCGGTCGGATTATTTAAACTGTCAAACTGACACTCTTTGTAATTATGTCGATGTATAACCTGATTATTTTGAAGTACTTATAGTATTACTACTGATTATTTTTTTCATCTGTCAATACAGTCAGATTTTGTGGTTTCAGCCAATAACAGCTCAGGATCCTAACCAATCATTGTGTTTTATACTGATAAAACCGCTTCTTCGTATTTGTTTCTTGATTAAACTGTGTTTACCTTTTTTGAAATGTCAAATGTAAACATTTAACAATTTTTATTATACTAAAATGTATTGCAAATCTATGTTAATAACCAAATTTCAAAATGTATTTGTAAACTAACCTGTTTTTATTAGTTGATTTCCAAATGCCTTTAACATTTTTACATAACATAACACTAAACTTAAAATTAATTAAATTAAGAAAGACTTCATTTCATTCTTCTTCGCTTTTATTAACGGCGCCGTTTCGCGGGGTAGCCAGTCAAAAAATCGCCTTGGTGGCCCTGTATGTAAAACTATAACAGCTCAGGTTTCAATTTAAATTGGTAAAGAAAATTTTCAATATTTGTGTGTAAAGTGTCTTTTGCATAAATGACTATGTTCTCTGTTTTTAATACAAAATGATTCAAAAAATAATCCTTTCAAATACGACTCGTCCTCTGAAATTTTATAGATTAAATTTTTGATCTTCATACTCAAACGCCTTTATTTTAGGCAAAACCACTCAAACAAACTGATTTAAGATAAAATCACTCGTCCTGCGGACTCGTGATTTTATCAATCAGTTTGTTTTCGTGGTTTTTCCAAATAAAGCCGTTTTCGTGAAAACCAAAAATTTAATCGATAAAATTTGGAGGACTCGTGGTATTACCTTTGATTATTTTTTTCATCTGTCAATACAGTCAGATTTTGTGGTTTCAGCCAATAACAGCTCAGGATCCTAACCAATCATTGTGTTTTATACTGATAAAACCGCTTCTTCGTATTTGTTTCTTGATTAAACTGTGTTTACCTTTTTTGAAATGTCAAATGTAAACATTTAACAATTTTTATTATACTAAAATGTATTGCAAATCTATGTTAATAACCAAATTTCAAAATGTATTTGTAAACTAACCTGTTTTTATTAGTTGATTTCAAAATGCCTTTAACATTTTTACATAACATAACACTAAACTTAAAATTAATTAAATTAAGAAAGACTTCATTTCATTCTTCTTCGCTTTTATTAACGGCGCCGTTTCGCGGGGTAGCCAGTCAAAAAATCGCCTTGGTGGCCCTGTATGTAAAACTATAACAGCTCAGGTTTCAATTTAAATTGGTAAAGAAAATTTTCAATATTTGTGTGTAAAGTGTCTTTTGCATAAATGACTATGTTCTCTGTTTTTAATACAAAATGATTCAAAAAATAATCCTTTCAAATACGACTCGTCCTCTGAAATTTTATAGATTAAATTTTTGATCTTCATACTCAAACGCCTTTATTTTAGGCAAAACCACTCAAACAAACTGATTTAAGATAAAATCACTCGTCCTGCGGACTCGTGATTTTATCAATCAGTTTGTTTTCGTGGTTTTTCCAAATAAAGCCGTTTTCGTGAAAACCAAAAATTTAATCGATAAAATTTGGAGGACTCGTGGTATTACCTTTGATTATACAACTCATCATAAATTTAGCCAATAGCAGTTGCAATTTTTACATAGTTACCATGTATTGATAAGCGAATATACCCTTGACGACGTGGTATAACCGATTTTGATTTTCGCATCCTTCCATCTTAAAAAGTTTGTCATAGTAACAATACGTTTGACGTTTATAATAAGCAAACGTCAACAAAAATAATTATATAATTCGTTATATAATCGTATCGAATATCACGCGAGCATTCGAAAATAATCGATTATACCTCCTCCTCTCTCGACGTATTTCTTTTAAAACACTTGGAAGTATAATCGATTATTTCCCTTGCCTGTCAAATATCAATTTTTAACCAATCACGTGCTTGGAAACTGATTTGACGCAGCCAATCAAAACAAAATAAAGCGACTATTCACCTTGGTGGTAAATATTCGGCTATTTGATCATGGTCCTCAATATTCACCTGAAGGACGGTATCCAACAATAAAGAAGCCGCCCGTAAATTTCAAATTTTTCAAATAAAACCTATACTAATGGTATTATAAAATTGCTTATAGTTAATAAATTATCGATCTTTAGTAGCAAATACACAAATCCAACTGATTTCGCACTTTTTCTGAAACTATAAATATATTCATTCATTCCTTTCTATGTAATACCGTCCATTTTACGACAAACATAGTAGGCGCGCGTCATCTGAATTTTGACAGTTTATTACAGAATTAAATTTGACACATTTTGTTAAAAAGTATTAACAATGAGTAGATTTGGGAGTAAAAATCTTCAAGAAATTGATAATATAATTAAATTAAACGTACCTGCCAAGACAGTAAAGAGCAAAACTTGTATAATTTATACGTACGTACAGAATTTTTTGTGACTCGGGAAATAATATTATTAAATATAACGCGACCTTGACAAATTAGCTACTATTTTTATTGCTACTAAATTTCTCGTATATTTTACAATTTGACTCGACAATTTTGGCATTAATAATCAAAGAATAACTCCCTCGAGCTAAAGCTCTCGGGAATTATTCAGATTATTAATGCCAAAATTAAGTCTCGACGAATTGATCCTAAAATAAACTCGAAATTTAGATACAATAAAAATAGTCGGCTATTTGTCAAGGTCTTAGGAAAATGGCTTTCGGTGGATTTCTCTCAAACTTCGGAAATTTATTCCTCATCCCATCCCGATCAAAAGTGTTCACGGGCCCAACTCAATCCTATGTACAGATCTCGAGCTAGCGCGAGTTTAAAATGATTAGGGGGAACTCGATATATGCGCATTTATCGGCAAGTTAGGCGTTCACCTCTTTACGTTTATGGTTTATATGATGGATATATGTCATACACACCCAGATACACACACACGCACACATTTAGCGTCTTTTAGAAGATTTTATTTTGATTTCTAAACTATTTTTTAAGAATTTTTTTTTATTGACATTATATTTTTCATTTTTCAATCACTTTTTTGTTACCATGAATACAGCTAGACTATGTCCGACATGGGCGTTTCATTAACAGGGTTAAACACAGCCGGACGGACACCTTGAAATAAATACAAAACTAAATGTTCAATGGAGAAATACTCTTTGTAAGAGAACACTTAACAATTATGTTACGCAAAAGAACAATGATGAAGACACAATTTTTTTACACATAAATACTTTTCACTAGAAGGTTGGATAGGTTGCCAGCTTTGTGAACATTGGGGTAACAATGTTTGTGCCGGTGTGGATGTTGAAGACGCCGAAGAAATGCACATTTGTTCGTTGTGAAAAAAATTAGCTTTCACAATCATACCCCATGGTAAGGGGTAAGATGGTTTTTCACATGTTCCTTTTTAATAATTCATGTTAGAAAGATCCGTCAACAAGATTATTAGATTGAAGGTGGACCGCGAGTGATAGATGTCTAGATTATAGAACATAGAGTTAAATACATGTTACTTTAATAGGGGCACTATGAAAATGAGCTGAAATAAGCATCGTTGTTATTTCGCTGATGGCAAGATGGTTTTTCGTATGTTCCTTTTTAATCCTTCATTTTAAACAAATATGACGAGTTGATCTCCCAAAGACTACGCCAAATTGTAGTTAGATTAATAACACATGTGCTATAAATAAATAAGAATAATAAACATTAGGATTGTAGGAGTATAAAAGAGTAGGGTTTAGATGAGATAACGACAAGTGACGCTTGTGCTGGACATATTAATTGTTGAAAATACAAAGTCACAATCAACCTTAAAATGTACTATGAAAATAGAGAATTTTAAATGTCTCTTTAAAATTTCTTGTAAAATAAAAAATTGAAATCTATGTTAATAGTAAACGTGTACAAGCATTCAATCTTTTTTTCTCTCTCTCTCTCTCTATGATAATCAAACTTAAATATTAAAACTGTCCTCATAATAAAATAGTAGCCGTAAGGGGTAGTCTCACACTATCGGGGAAGGGAAGAACCTTTACCCGATGTGCATAAAGCATTTCCACCCGCCAAAGAAAAAAAGATTAGCTTTAGGTTAGGTTAGATCTTTGTAGGTGTCATATTTTGACATTTGTTCATTTTGAGATTTGTTCATTTTGACAGTTGTTACATTCTGACACGTATCACGTTTTTACAGGTGTCACATTTTGACAAGTGTCCATTTTAACAGTGTTACTCAACGTTCCTATAAATATTTACCTAAACCCATGATTTCTGAAATTGAATTGGCAACGTTGTATTTTCAACTTTGAATTTATGAGATGGCTGTCATTTGACAAGCAAATTATTTATGTCCGTCAAATGAACCTTTCCTTTTTTATATAAAGCGGCAAATTTAAAATTGAATTCTTTCAGATTAAAACGCCAGAAATTAAATAAAGTCAAACCTTTTTACTACTATACTATACAGAAGAAAGGAGTGCAGTATTTAATTTGCAGAACGTAGTACAGATTCAAGAGGTAGAAATTTTATTTTTACCTCATCCTTCAATGCTTATTTGTAGTTAAAATTTAAATTTTAATACATCTGATCGGCCTAATATAGTTTTTGTCTAGATAAACCTGTTCTTTTGACAGATAAGTCAGACTTTATTTATTCATAGCCGTATCGTATGTATTTTAATTAATTCAAAATTTTGTATTAATATATATTTCAAAATGGCTTCATTCTAAAAATATTATCAGTCCTCCTAAATCCTTGAAGGCAGAATTATTAGTAATAGCAAGGCAACATAAAAACAAATTCAAAAAATATATTATAGATGAGATGGCCAGAGAAAAAGGAATTAAAATTCTCAGATTGCCTCCGAACCACGCAGAGTTAAATTCCATTGAACTGATCTGGTCACAATTATTAAAACGTTATGTTTCTCAAAACAATAAAACATTTAAATTTCCTGATGTGCGAAATTTGTTTTTGAAGGCAGTTTCAGATGTAAATAGAGAACATTGGGAAAATGCATTGATCATGTTAAAAAGGTGGAAAATTCATTTAGGAAAGTGGATATATCAATGAATAATTTAATAGAACCGATAATAATAAACCTCAGAAAAGACAATTATAGTGATACCAGTAGTTTTAGTGAAGACAGTGAGTTTTAAAGATAGTTCTTGAACTAACTTTTTTTTAATCTTTGAGTTTAGGTAAGTACTGAAGCGTTACTTTTAATGCCAAGAGATTAAAAAAAGTTTAATCCCAACTCCTTGTTATTTATTGGTTAAATTTAATTCGTTCAATGTTAAAGTGTCCGATGCATAAAGTTTATTTTTATTTTTTGTAAATAATATAACTTCAAAATTCAATCTACGAAGTGCGTATATATATTTTATATGCTGTGACCTTATTTATATTATAGAAACTTACTTTGCAAAGTACGCCTATGGAATGGGACGTTATATTCCCACTTTTACTGTACTCATCTCTCCTTTATAGTATATATTACTATAGAAACAAGTTATTATATCTGCCGTTGCTAGGAAATAAAACTAAAAGCTTAACTTTTCTTGTAAATATCTCGGAAGATCGAATTTTCACAGACATGAGACCTACCTTTTTAGCCGATTTGGATAGGAAAGTTTCATTGAATTCTGACTAGTGGCTTTCGAGATCCTCTGGACACACACACACATACATACATACATACAAACCTTGCTCGTTTAATAGTATTTGATTATCTTTTATTAGAACTTATACAATAATTATAATAATTATATACATAGCTCGATTGTCGGCTTGTAAAGTTTTGTTATCGTTTTGGTGCTTAGTGCTTAGCGCAAAACAGTTCCTATAATCTCAGATGATCCATCAGTTTTTAACTCGTAGACGCCGGAAACATAATGGCTTTCGACGAGTTTCTTGCCTTTAGTGAGGCCTTTCTTTCGAAAATTTGTTAAATTTACCGGCTTGAACCCACATCTTAGCAAAACTGACATTGTGGACGGTTAATAACAATATATATGGGAGTTTTTCAATTATTGTTTTTCCCGGCCGGTAGAGCGGCGCTCGCGTCGCGCCAGCCGATGCGGGGCTGTCCCATAAAATAAATTTATTTGTCAAATTTGAAGTGAGGTTCATGCACGTGACTGACATGTAACCCCCTCTCGTCAATACAGCTGACGATTATTTTTTTTGAAAATGTGATCAAAACAATAATTCAATACAGTTTCGCTTGGTAAAAATCATCGGAGCAGATTTTTTTCCAATGACTTTTTCATGCTGTCTCCTTTAGCTCCACCGCTATTGGAGCAGCTGACATTCGGAGCTGTTATGTGTTAGGGGAAAACTATTATTGTTATGATTTTTAGCCGGTATAAAATGACTCGCTCAACTATAGCGTTACCTCCCGGTCAATCCTGGACGGACGTCTATTTTATTTACAGGGATCGACCATTATGACAACTAATAATAATGAGTCGATCTAATAACACTCTATGAATAGCTTCGTATTGAACTCTATAGGAATGTCAAAATCAATATCTGAGGAAGGTTGACCTTAACCACTATTATGTACAAGTAATGTCTAAACAATAAACGACTTACCACGTTCGATCAACCTTCCTATTTACACGTAATATAAATATGTACAATAACATGACCTTAAACTATTACTAACATTTTTTTGAATGATTATACTGGGCGATGTGTTTCTACATGCTACAGCATCACACCCTAGTATCTTTATCATTAAATATACCAGCTGGAATGTTTAAACTTTCGTTGATATTGTGAGTGTATCCTTTTGAACAGGTATACCGGTTCAATTACTTTTTGGACAACTACAGGAATAGATTAAAATAACGATACCGTTTGTTAAGACTTTGACAGCTTACCGCTCGTGCCGGTTCGATGGCTACCTTGAGTGTCAGATCGACTATTTGCCGCGCTCACTTCTAATTGCTATAATTTCAGAAATAATTTGAATTTTGAATTGTTTAAACGTTTAATATGTTCCTGAGTTATCTGGTTAACCACGTTGCTTTTATTAATATGTATGTCGTTTGAGGGTCATTAATTAATATTTAAAAAATATAATATAATATAAACCCGCACACTCTTAAACAAACAAGTAACAATATTCGCATAAAATTTTAAAATTATAAACAATTTTATAAACATTTCTAATTTTTTAGTATGACTTGTCTTCAAGTGCAGGTTATATTGCCGAACCTCATGATGTTGTAACTAACGATGGTTACATCATAACAATATTCAGAATCAAAAAACCATTAGATACGGACGCCGACATAGCTCCAAAGGAACCGGTAATCGTACAACACGGTTTGACAGGTTCTGCTGAAAATTTCGCCATGGCGTTAAATGAATCACTAGCATTTTTCTTAACCGAGGAAAATTACGATGTTTGGGTTGGAAACAATCGTGGAAATTTCTACGGAAGAAGACATGTGTCACTGAATCCTAACAAGAGTAGAAAGTTCTGGGAATTCTCGTAAGTAGAACAGTAAGTTTTATTATTAGAGGGGCATTTAAGGGCAAACCGAACCACTTGAAAAATTTTAATAACCTTGTAAGCCTTTAGTTTTCGTCTGATTTTTGTGAAATTTTCAGGAAATACTAATAATTCCAAAAGAGAACTCTTTATTTTTTTGTAAACCTTCGAAAAGTATTTATTTTGTTAATTTTAAATGGAAAATCACAAAAAGAAATATCCGCGCCATTCTGCATTAAATCTATGAAATTTTTTAAATAATATGGTTTCCTATTTTTTTCTTAAATATCTTTGTAAAGTGCTGCCACATTTTTACATACATTTAAAGCTGTCGAGAAATATTCCATGGCCAAGTGTTCCCAGTGGCGCATATAAATACAATTTTATATTAGAAAATCCTCATAAAATAGAAATGAAATTTGCTTCTCACAAGAACTCCGGTTGCCACTTAAAACTAGATTATTTATACAGGGTGCGCCAATTATTTCCACTCGATCTCTAGCACCGAAACTAAAAGAGATATCAACAAGATTTTTTGTAGGGGTAGATTACATTCCCAACAAGTCATTCATAAGTTTCAAATATTCCGTGCCCAAGGATGAAGTGAGATAGATATATAAAAGTCCAGAACATGGCAATGAATTTATGCTGCGATGCATGGGCGTACCGTTACAGAGGGAAATGGGATGTGACACAATATATTTATTTTTTTTAACGATTTTAATTTTACCGGTTACATAGGAAATTTAAAATACTAATGAAAATATATTTATTTAATCAAATTAATTGTAAAAAAATTTAGGATCAGTTATTTCGCTAGTCCGCTCTGAACACCTAGTGTTCGTCAATGCAGGATCAAGGGAAAATTCATCATTTCCTTGCAAATGTGTCGATGTTGTTTTTATCAGGCTGTTCGACTATCAGGCTATTCGGGATTGAGGTAGGAATAGGGAACTAACTACAAATTAAACACTGATGAATTATTAGTTGTATCATCCTGAAATAAAAAAAAATAATGTTGGTATAGTAGGAACCTTCTACGTTTAGATAAATCGTGAAAAATATATAAACAGTTTTAATCTTATCGAACCTATAACAGAAAAAAATTAGTTAGTAAATATCAACTAACGAAAAAGTTGGCAGAAGTAACAAATTTCTACATCTACTATTTTTTTGTGAGGCAAGCCTCGTTTTATTTTTTTTCTACACTACGCTACATTAATAGTAGTTTACGTAACAAGTCCCGAAAGTGGTATTTTACTGGATGAGTGGGCAGGCGAGTCCTGCAAGCCTGCGAGTCCAGTAAAATACCACTTTCGGGACGTATTACGTACAATATTTTTTTTAAAACGTGCAGTGTTGTACTATAAACATCATATTATTCAGTTTACATTTTTATAACAAGAACTCTTTATTAACTAATTTTAACAATTGCTTGGGTCGCCGCCTTAACAATTTCATCTGGTATAATTTCATCTTCCATTAATTCACAATCAAATGCATCATTTTGAATATCCATTTTATAGTAAATGTCACGTTTTCAACTAAATGTCAAAATATGTCAAGTTATTTTATAGTTTTAAATAATACAAAACTCGGTTACTATAGAAACCAATTGACCGCTATCTTAGACTAACTATATTATTATTTTTTTCATTAAAGATAGGCCGGAAAGTAAATAAAAATGAGTCCGGTAAAAGCTTTTACCGGACTATCACAATAATTTTCTGGCTCGGTCCGACAAAATGAGATTTTCTGACCTAAAAATAAACCGGAAAGTACTAATTTCTGGCCGATTTTAAAAAAAATTATATACATTCATAATCCACGAAGCAGGTGAGAAGACATTGACAGTGAAACGACATACCTACAAATCCTAATACAGTGTCATGTCTTCGTATAATTGTTTAAATGAAAAATTTGGCAGAAAAACCAAATGTGATTTAATTTTTAACACAATATATAAAACTTACATAATTATAAGTCGTTGCAATAAGTTAAAACAATCCTTTATGCATTATTAAAGAATTTATACAGTCGATAAAATACTAAATTCTACGCCCCTGAACTATGTTTATAACCTTAAATATAACTTACCGATAAAATGATAAATCGGGATTTAAATAATCCACTTTGCGGCATACCACACATTGTTGAACCATATTTGTCTATTCAATCAATTTAAACCAATAAATCAATATGAAAAAGAAAATTTTAATCTAGCACAATATAAAACACATTAGTAAACAAACACCAATGTACTGAACATGGCCGACACAAATATACTAGTACCATTCTAATGGTTTCACTCCATTCATAAATAACAATGTTTGATAGCGCTTCGTTGCCGCTTCTATCAAATTTTCGCAGAAATGGTTGAAACTTAAATCATGGTAAAGTATATTTGTCAATATTTATCTAGCAATATAATTTGTTGTGTTATTAGTTTCGAAAATTAGTGTTAACGTAGATGTACAATTGTTTTAGCGAAACAAAATATCTCATTTTCCAAGATAATGTTTAAATAGATTTAGGATTTTGGTAATGACGGAAAAAAATATGATAACTTTGACAACATTGAAACTGATAATATAAATTCAATAACACAGCGTTTAGAATGTTACGTGTTGTTGTCCCCAGCCGAAACGTCAACAAACTCGATCTTATTGTTCTAAATCTATGCTTTTAACTGATAACTGTTACAAATTTTGTACAAACCATTCGTCGTAATTCCTTTATAATTATATTTTCGGAAATGCAACTATTCATTCATAATCCCAAAATTCCCAAACATTTTTCAACAACTCGGATTCAATGGTTGAAACTTAAATCATGGTAAAGTATCTTTGTCAATATTTATCTAGCAATATAATTTGTTGTGTTATTAGTTTCGAAAATTAGTGTTAACGTACATGTACAATTATTTTAGCGAAACAAAATATCTCACTTTCCAAGATAATTTTTAAATAGATTTAGGATTTTGGTAATGACGGAAAAAAATATGATAACTTTGACAAAATTGAAACTGATAATATAAATTCAATAACACAGCGTTTAGACTGTTACGTGTCCCCAGCCGAAATGTCAACAAACTCGATCTTATTGTTCTATATCTATGGGGTAGACCGTGTCACTCGGACTACAATTTTAAAATATTTTGATGTATACAGGGTGGCTAATTTTTGTGAAATGAAAATGGTTTTTTTAAATTGAACATCCTGTATACGATTATGTCTTCTGATTCTACTTAATATTAGATTTACGGTAGTGTTTTGTATATATAAATCCGACGCGGCGTTGACAAGTTATCCTATTTTAAGCAGATTTAATGAAAAAACAGCACTTCAGAAATATTAGCACAAAAACCACATTTTTTAAAAAATTCCTCAAAAAAGCTACTATGATGTAAATGAAACATGCACCTATCACAATAATCACACAACATCTTCACCTGTTGCACAGGGTGTTTGCCGATGGCGTGCCAATAGTCTAGTTTTCAAATGGCAATAACTTAATTTTTTCAAATTGGAAACCCTGTATATCTTTCTTCAGTTAGAAGCTCTCCCTAATACGCATTAAAAAAATATAGAGTTTTGCACATCTAACTTTACTATTTACTTTAATAATTGACGTTAAGTGAAAAACAACATATTTTACAAAATTTTACAAAGTTTAATCATAAGAAAACTACAATAGTGAAAGTTAAAATTTATAGTAGGTGTTCAAAATGTCTTCCATTTTGATTTATACATTTTCTTGCCCTTTTTTTCATGGATTTACGCACATCTCTTAGCATTGCAGGGGTCACCTGTCTAAATGCTGCAGTAATTCTTTCTTTCATATTTTCTTTTGTGGTAACCTCTTCTTTGTAAACAATATTTTTAATAAAACCCCACAAGAAAAAATCGCAAGGTGTAAGGCAAGGCGATCTAGTATGCCAATTTATAGGTCCTCCCCTTCCTATCCAACGATCCTGAAATTCCCTATTTAACCAATTGCGAACATCTAATAGGTAATGTGGTGTGGCACCATCTAATTGAAACCACATTCCGTTGCGATAATTTTGAGGCACATTTTGCAATAAGTTGCGAAAATCATGTTCTAAAAAATCTAAAAATACAGCTCCATTTACAGTCCCATCATAGAAATAGGGACCAATTACATAATCACCTATTATTCCCGCCCAAATATTCAAAGACCATCGATACTGTGATGTGGTTCTAAATAAATGTTCATTGTGGTCCGAATAATAATGGAAGTTGTGTCTATTTACACAACCGTTCTTATGAAACGTGGCTTCGTCGGAGAATAAAACTTTGTTTAAAAAGTTAGGCTCTGTTATTTATCTTGTTTATTAACCATCTACAGTATTCCACTCTACGCGCGAAATCACGTGGTAACAATTCTTGGTGAAGCTGGATGTGATAGGGGTGATATTTATTCTTTTTTATTATGCGTCTAATTGTGATATTGGAAATATCTAACTGATTGCTTAATTGCCTTGTGCTTATATTGGGATCTTCAACTATACTGATCATTACCTTATATTCGTTGTCAATAGTAACAGCTGCAGTTTCACGTGAATGTTTTTCATACTTGACGGTTCCTGTTCTATCAAATCTATTCTTTAAATTCTCAAAAGTATCCTTTTGTGGATGACGTCTTTCTGGGTATCTTTGACGATAGACCCTACTAGCAAGAAACGCATTTTTTTGACATTCACCCAGTATCCATATCATATCAATATTTTCTTGAACACTATAATTCTTATTAAAATCCATTTTTTATAAACAATACCGATTAAATATAGTAGAAAATACAAAATGTGATGTTGGCAATTAATGCCATAACAAAATATACCTACTGTCATTTTCATAGGTAACTTGATTTCTTATTAAAAATTTTGTAAAATATGTTGTTTGTCACTTAACGTCAATTATTAAAGTAAATTGTAAAGTTAGATGTGCAAAACCCTATATTTTTTTAATGCATATTAGGGAGAGCTTCTAATTTGAAAAAAATTAAGTTATTGCCATTTGAAAACTAGACTATTGGCACGCCATCGGCAAACACCCTGTGCAACAGGTGAAGATGTTGTGTGATTATTGTGATATGTGCATGTTTCATTTACATCATAGTAGCTTTTTTGAGGAATTTTTTAAAAAATGTGGTTTTTGTGCTAATATTTCTGAAGTGCTGTTGTTTCATTAAATCTGCTTAAAATAGGAATAACTTGTCAACGCCGCGTCGGATTTATAAATACAAAAAACTACCGTAAATCTAATATTAAGTAGAATCAGAAGACATAATCATATACAGGGTGTTCAATTTAAAAAAACCAAATTAATTTTCATTCCACAAAAATTAGCCACCCTGTATACATCAAAATATTTTAAAATTGTTGTCCGAGTGACACTGTCTACCCTTACAAAAAATCTTGTTGATATCTCTTTTAGTTTCGGTGCTAGAGATCGAGTGGAAATAATTGGCGCACCCTGTATTTGTTACTAGAATTTGAGCTATACGAGGTGTCTCACGACGAATTGTACATAGTCCAACCATAAGTACTATGGACCGAGGCCATTTCATATCTGGTATTAAAAAATGCCTTGTTGCGTTTTTGACGGATATACAGGATGATATTTCAAAATATGTGAATTATTCAACGTTAAGTATATCCAAAAGTAAAATTCTCAGACATATAAAATTTGGCCCACCGAGCTAAAATAGGTTTTTAAAAATTTTTGACTTCATATCCGGACTTTGTTTTTACTTTACCATACCAAGTGGTAAAGTATTGTAATCGCAAAAAAGAAAAAAGATCACCTTTCAGTGGATTTACATGTTTTGAGACCCCCTAAGTCATTTAAGACCATGGAGTATGTAGTATGTAGTCCGGAAAAATTTGTGTGCGCTCTAACTCCAACTGCGATCCGAATTTCCTAACCATATTTAGCATTTTTACAACATGCTAATGAGCTGATTAGATTTTGATCAAAATCTGACAACCGGAAGTGCGGGTTTACTCTTGAGAATTTTCAGATTTTCGCTATTATTATCGTTTCTATTAAGTTTATGTAAAAATATTAAGAGAAAAAATTTATTTTAAATTAAATTTACTATAAATTTTGTTTAAAAACTTTTTTCAAATTTTGTATTATAAGCGAGTTAAAAATAAAATATGGAATAACATAGTTGCATAATAGCGCAAGCGCAGTAGAAGCGTTTTGTTTCATATAGACAATTGTACGCTCTTGCCAGGCATGGCCTGCCTTAAATATGTACGAGTAATTGGATTATGAGCCCGTGGGGCCGTTAAAGTATGGTAAGGTCATGTGCATGGCCACATTCGATTTTTTTTATTTTTATTGGTTTTTTAAAAACAACACTCTGTAAGGCAGATCAGATAATTTTTATTTTTCTCACTTTAAAGCTTAAGCAACAGTTAAAAAAAAATTGCACGCGGAAGTTTTTGTTTTCTGCAGAAAAAAATAAACCTTTGGAAAATGGTATAATTTTAATGGATTCACATTCTTCCTATGACTTATGCGGCAAAGCCTACTACGTTGAAATACGTTAAAGTAAATTAAATAGTTACTGTGGCTGGAATATTTTAAATCTCGAAATGAGCTGAATTTATGCTAGTAAAACAAGTATACCTTTTTTGTTCAAATTTACAGGGTGTATCATAAAGATTTGAAAAAAATTCAAAAAAGTCCAGGAATAAAAAAAATTGATACTTTTTTTCATCCAGTAGAGTGTATATTCCTCTTTATCTAATCTCAAAATGGATAAGACGTTTATGATTTACTAACTTAAAACCATACCAAATTTCAAGTCAATATATTAAATAATAAAGAAATTATTGCGAAAAAAACGAAAAATAAATTTTATCTTCAACACCCTGTATCTTAGTAGTACATAACATTTCAAATCGGTTGAAAAGTGAAGGAGATATAGGCATGGCCTTAGTCTCATTGTCACCCGGTATAACGCACTTGGTGCATAAATAACTATTCTTCACCATCTTGAACTATGTTTTCCTCTTTTCCATTATTTAGGTTTCCTAGCCTCCCAATTGTATTATTACCTTTTCTACTCCATAAATTTTGTTAATTTGTATTAATGTTTTTTTATATATAATCCAGATTAGACCAACATGGTAAATATGATAGTACAGCTATAATAGACTACATTTTAAATGTTACTAAACGAGAAAAAATATCTCATATCGGACATTCCCAAGGATCAGGAATGTTCTTTGCGATGGCAGCGGGTACCCCAGAATATAATGACAAAATTAAAGTGCATATTGCATTGGCACCAGGAGTTTATATTACACACACTAAACAAGCTCTTTTTCATATTATAGGAGCAAATATCCAATTAATACGAGTAAGTAAATCACTATTTCTATTACGTACATTCTGTCAATTCGGTGTTTTCATTATGCAAATATCAATGTAATTTATGTATCATTGTAAAATATGAGGTTGACATCAAAATTTGTACCTACTAAAAATTGAAATTTTTGACGATTTATAATGGAATATGAGTTTGAAAGTTGGTGAAAATGAACAAATTCAAACGACAATCGAAACGCAACTGGTTTGTTGACATTTGAAGTGTGATTATTGTGATTAGAGTTGCTTTGTTATTTCTTTTAAATGAATTATTAGCTGGATTTATTTAATACCAACGAAAAATGCCGTAAGAAGAGTTCGTGAAAGCATCTTAAAATAATTTATAAATAACGGATATGTCAGATGCTAGGCATATAGGCTTATCTTGAAATGATTTTCACAGCAGAAAAACATTGATTTCGATTTTGGCGTACTTAGAGGAGTATTGGTACAACTTGGTACAAAACACCACTTATTTTGTGATTTCTGCATTTTGATGGGTGTTTAACGTGTTTATTGATAAAATCAGTCGAAACGCTTGAAATTCAGGAATAGAAATCGACCATTAACTTTCTCACTACTTCGCAGACGTACTGTTTACAATGGACCTTTACATTTACGAAAAATACATTCCAAAACTTATATAAGTCGATGGTATTTCATATGAAACGTCCAATTCACTTAGAGTACCTCCATATATTTTTCATTTAAAAAAAAATATCGCTTTTGAAAGTGTACCCTCGACGTCACGTTCATCGGAAACACTCCCTTCCATAATCTACGTTCAGAAACACGCATCACTGTTCTTCCCAAAAATAAAGCTCACTGCTTGATATACACCATTGATATATAATTGAACTCTGTCAATTGATTGACTGATCTATAAAATTGCACATTTTAGCTACTGTTTTCTTTATCTGAAACATTCGAAGTTTCTGAACCTACCTACCTTTTCATGAAGAACGATCATTGGCAACACCGCAAGTCCTAAACACAGTTCTAACGGAACAAGAGTTGTCAGGTGTATGCTCAGAGCACCGACATAACCTTAAACTAGACGGCTAATATCCATATGTCTACCACACAAGAAACTCATCCAATTGAACATTCCAAAACGTCTCTCTACCAAATTGATATTGTTTCAAAACCAATAAAATTTAAGACACCATTACCAGGAAAAAAGTATTTGAACATGTATTTGTATTGATATTAATGTATTAGATTTGGTTAGTGACTGGCAGCTATTGCTATTTTTAATTTTATAACTTGAGCATTTTCTTTTTTATTTTGTAAAAAATATACAAACTTCCTTCATCCTGAAATATATATTTTGTTTACTTGTATTTCAATTATTCCTTTCAAACAAGGATAGGCTTTTGCATGATTTCTATGTAGGAGCCGTAAGGAAAATTGAAATTCCAATCTACTTTCTCACAAAAAGAAAACTCAAAAATACAGTTATTTAGATGCAATTTTTACTTACGCTTAAAGGGTCACATGTTTTTTTGGTGGTATCAAAAGGAGCCGCCTTTTAAAGCTTATAAACTGAGGATACTATATGTCTTACTCGAACTATACAGCTATTTATGCCTATACTATAATATTTTGCAATAGAAAACATTATGTTCTCACAAATAATACTATTTCCAATCAGTAAATGAAAACTCCAACCTAAATCCTAAATTGTTTTCATCCCAATCATTTTCCCTAAGGTGCGCGCCAATGTCAGAACATAGACTTTAAGGTTATGTCGGTGAATATGACAAACACATTGCGCATGCCTTACGGGCACCAGTCATCCTCGTAATTGATCAATTTCTATCATATGGCATTAGCCGTCTAGTTTAAGGTTATGTCGGTGGCTCAGAGTAATAAAAGTTGTATGATGCATGAGATTAGAGATTAACGTTTTTTTTGTTTTTATTAACATTACACATTACATACAATTGCTTGTTCATATTATTATCTTGTCTAAGATAATTGTAAGGAAAGAGATCTGAAGAGAGAAAAAAGATTTACAATATTTTGCTCCGTGCAGTAAACGAACGAACCTACAATTCAGATGTAACTGCAATTCGAGGTTCCATTGTGCACAACTCGCACACCGATGCCAAATCTAATTTCGATGAACGTGACGTAACAAACACATGTTTTTTCCAGAGTATGGAAAAATTAGCTATCAGAGAATTCAAAAAACAAAATTCTAAGTGATATTAGCACATACACTTTCTAATTACAGTGTTCCCTCATAGTTCATGGAAAGGTCCATTGAATCCAGACTTGTCAACTAACCTCTATTTGAGCAGTGACGTATAACCATGCCGCCATCTTGGCGCTGACCATTTACGCAGAAAAATTCTCAATTTTAAATTGAATATAGAATAACTCGGGAGTTTTTACTTTTACTTTTTTTTCAATTTTTTTCTTGCATATGTTATCTAAGGGTTGTCTTCTAGCACGGCTTTCAAAAAAATTGAAAACACCT
The DNA here is from genome assembly GCA_949320105.2 of Crepidodera aurea. Lineage (NCBI taxonomy): Eukaryota > Metazoa > Arthropoda > Insecta > Coleoptera > Chrysomelidae > Crepidodera > Crepidodera aurea. The sequence goes on from OX439480.2 coordinate 5,519,135, forward strand.
GCTCGCGCTGAAGGGATTTCAACATTTTTTACATGGGTTGGTAGTACTGCCTTTCATTATGATGCAAAGTTTGAACCTCAGAGTAATAATATACATAGAGATGCACTGCATATTCAAAAATAATAGATTTGTAGATAATTTTAAAAAATTTAGAATTTTATCAAAATTTCAAATAGCGAACGAGTTTTGTAATTCATGCTCCAATTCTATTAAAAATTGGTATCTAAGGCTGTAAGGTACGAGATTATTAATTTTTTTATCAAAATGCAAGATAAGGATTTTGTTATTTATGGTCAGATTCTATTAAAAAAAATCAAGATGTTTTCAGGGTCGAAGAGTGATTTTTTTTGTAAAATTTCAATAATTTAAGATCGTGGACAAATTAAGTGATTAGGTCTTACATGGAAATTGTGTCTGGGGTTTTCTGGGGTATATTATCACGGCAAGCCTTGGTAGTGGGAGTGAAACTAAAATTTAGATAAATATATATAAGTGATTACATATAAAAAGATTTTATGTAGGTACTATATACGGAAAATCAAAGCGACATTGTTTATAAGTGTACAAAAATAACCAGATATCTGGTAAAAGTAGGTAAAATACCTAAAGGCGGACCTTGTGAACATTGGAATTGTCTACTCCTATCCAGAGTCTCCATATCAAGTTAGGTAAGATAATAAATATATAAAATATAATATGCAGTATGAAATATAAAATATAAGAGACAATGGGAAACCTATAAACAATATTTTCACGATCAAAAACTCGTATGACTATCAAATATTAATTCCATCCAAAATTCTGGGTTACGCCCATGGTCTATGTGTTGTTTACTTATGAAATGTTACATCAACATCAGACGATTGCGAAAATCCACAAAAAATACAGGTTTTAACCACCTTCAATATTGTTTTTTTCACTAAAGAGTCAATATCTCCATCAATAAGCACTCAACTCACCAAACACTTAAAAAAATTATACAATGAAAAATAACCACGACGCCATCAACAAGCACAAACAATGAGAAAAAATAATATAATTCAGATGGAACACGAAAACCTGGTTACATCAGAACTCGATGAAACACGAACCGGTATTATCTATTTTGTTCCCCAGAGGACTGATGTAAACATGACCTGACCTGACCTGACCTGTCTTTCACTTTGTTTATATTACAGCAGCTGAATAAGTCAGTCTACCTCACTAGTCCTCCAGGATTTTTACAATGAACGAAATTGTTGAACAAAGAGTGTGCCTTATATTTTGTTTTGCGAACAGAATTTCATATACTGACATTGAAAATGTTAGAAAAGGTTTTTGGGGAACGTTTGATCTCTACCACCGAACGAAGCAATGAAAGAAATTATGCTTGAAAATTGTCGTATAGTTCGTTTCAAGATATTTGGTTGACTTTCTAAGTACCGCAATAGGATTATCCTTAAGGTTGTAATAGTGCAAGTGTCGGTATTAGAAATATACTGTTATAATAATTGTGATTATAACTTTTAATTATTTTGATTTAATTTAATTTTAAATAAAATTTTTAATAAATTTATTGGACTATTATTTGAATTTGGAATTTTAAATAATGTTCTATAATTTATTTTGTTATTTAATTTTAATATTTTTGTTGATACCACCACGACTATGCTCAAATTGATATCTGTAAATCTTTCTAATCTGAGGGATTCTTTAATTGTGAGTTCATCTTCTTATAACTTCCCCTTAATCTATGCTACTGATAGTCTCTGTATTTGACACAAAATAAAATGTTGTTTCAAAATTTAGAATGAGTTTATTTTAATAGAAATTCAAAAAATTTATATACACAGATCAGACTATTGACTATAATGAGTTACTTTCACGCCCAAAATTTAAATTTGGCGCAATAAATTTCAACTTAACTAAGGTTGGCACACCCGAAATACTAAACAGTGATTAATACGTCTATCTTAACCTCACAAATGCATATCTCACTCTTTGTTTCTGGTCTGCAGTATGTGATAATTGATTATAATGAATTGAAACCTTTGAATATCCTTATTTCTTCTTCTTCTCCCTCGTACAAACAGTGATGTGTTATAACTAGATTTCTAGTTATGTGATGTTTCCACTTTCTGTTGGTTTTTTTTACGAAATTAATATTCAGATGATATCCACAACAAGCCAAATAACTTCCAGGTAAGTTGTTTAAGTATTATTTAATACTAACCACTTATTATTCATAAACAAATTCGCCGTAATAATTGTCCTCCCAGAATATAAATGTACTTCTTCAAAATTTGTAACTTTTCCTTAATAATTTTTTTAACTTTTCAAAAATTTATTTTCTTAAATTTTTCTACTAAACTCTTTCTACCATTTTTTTTTAACTAACTAACTTCCTTTTTAAACTTTTAAATTAAAATATTTTCTTCAATTTTCTCTACTAAAAAACTTCTACCATCTCCTCAAACTAATTACCTTCTTTTTTTCTGTTGCTAGGTTCCCTTCTGACGTCATGCAGAAACTCTCAAATTATTTCAAAATTTTGATTCTATTATACTTTATTATCGATTTTATGTGTTTTGAATTACATAACTTTAATTATAACAATTAAGATACTTTCCCTTTATATTCTGGTGTTCAATTTTCTACATTTTATCAATTTATACCTTAGTTACTAAAGTTGGTATGCTGACATTTCATTTTAAATAGTTGTCACAACCCTTATTTTATTTCGCCATACAGGTTGTCTTGATATTATAATTTGTTATAAAGATCGTCCCAAATTAAATTGTTAATAAAATTTTGAATTTTGAATATTATTTAATTTTGGTTTTAAATTTTTAGATTACTATCAGAGCTTTTAAAAAGGATTTTTTTCTATAATAAGGATCTCACATTAAATCAATCCCTTAGGTAAGTTCACCTTTAACGTTTTATTTTACTTGACACATTAATTTTAAGAATAAATCTCGGATTGGGCATAGTCTGGGTATTTATTTTCTTCAATTTATATTTTAATTTTACCTAAATATTATAATTTTGATAATGTTAAAATTCCATTTCATTTGATAATATTAAATTCCATTTCAATACACCCTCATCTGTTATTTGACGATGACAAAGATTGTATGTCATAATATATATTTTTCTACTCCCATATTAGTAAATTGCATATTACCTCCTATTTGGATACTAAGTATATATATCATAATAGTTACTGACACGTAATTACTAGCACGTAATAAAAAAAATTACGCTTCAGTTTCATAAAAATTTGTAATTTGTCACATTAGCCTTGGAAGCGAATGAGCAAAACTTATTTTGACAGATTAAAATTAACTCGCTGTCAGTCTAAATATACATTTATTTTGAATACAAATAACTAAAATGAGTTCATCGGATAGTGAAAATGAATAGAGTAACACCACTCAATATTATTCAGTTAGCTGCGGACACTATACTGACAACCTTTTGCCAGAAAAATCAAGAGGAAGAAATGAAAGGTATACCAGCAATTTATGGACTGGCGCACAACAAACAATGTGAATTCATTTTCATCCCACGTTTCACTGGGTACTTCTGGAAAAACCCCAAACAGGGATAAAGGTATAGTAGGTAATAAATAATAAATTTCACTATAAATTGTTCCTGAATATTGTTAAATGAATAAAAATGTTACTTGTTATTTATGCTTTTTATTTGTTCGTAGAAAAAGTATAGTTCACAACTAGAGTTGTAAGCTCATTACATGCTTGCAACTTTTCTACTCGCATGTAATGAGCTTCTTACAACTCTCGTTATGTAATATACTGTATATAGATTGACAAATCGCAAATGGGTTGCCTAAATCGCGGGCCGATGCCCTCAAACGGCCAAAAACCAACCCCAAAATGGGGGAATCGCGGATTCCGGGTCTTCCTCCGGCAAAATATATCTTCCCCCCCCCCCGTTTTCGACTTAATCCCACCCCTCAAATGGCAAAAAATCACCCTGTACAGGTACAGAATGAAAAATTTTATTTAATATTTAAAAATAACGCTTCCCCGATGGCAGAAAGAACTCCCCCATTAACTCTTATTACATTTAAGTAAAGATACAGAAATTTTTGTCTAGAGGGGGCGAATAGCTGATCGGTTCTGTCAGTGTAATATAGACTACACTAAAAAGCAACGGAACACAAGTGTAAGAAATGTCAAATTTCAAATAAAAATTATAACTATTTTGACATTGTACCATCACCTAGCTACAAATATCACTTGTTTAAAAAAAACACATATCACAGCAAGTAAATATGATATTCCGATAATAAAAGACACCAAATATTATTGAACACAACTATTAATTTACTGCTAAAAGAAAAAGCCAAATACCTATATTTTACTTTTCTGGACAGTTCACCGTTCTGTGTCAAGAATGGCCATTTACTTGTTATGTTCCTGTCTCTCCCTTCAATCTCTTCAATCTCTTTTTTTGTCTCGGTGTCTGAAAACTGGGTTCTCGGTATCTCAGTGCTATTAACTAACTACATTTCGGAAATCAGACGGGTTGCTATATTACAACACTTAGGTCAGATTTGTTGACATTTTTTAAAATGATCAGACGCTACGCGCAAAATGTCTGAATATTACATTTGCGGGTACATGTTCGTCATATATCGGTTCCGTGCGGGTTTACCCGGGATGATATGAGACAAAAATCTTGGTTGTCATCTCTCTTACTATTAAATAATTTGGCATGAAACGATATTACGAAAAACGAAAATCGAAACAGCTACCTTAAGAAAAAGGAAGGTATTCTCTGTTGGGGACAATATTCCCCACCATAACGTAATCAGTACGTGCGCCTCTAGCGGCGACATGTGTTAGTCAGTAGTAGCTACCAAGAAGTCAATGAGACATGATTGTTGTCTTAGCCAATAATAAAACAAATGTATATAGTGTAAATAAAAGTGTAAATAAACGTGTAAATAGTACAAAAGAGTTTAAATTACAGTCCACTCAATTTAGTACCAGACATTCTCTTATGAAAAGTTCCAAAATATATCAATCGTTAGAAAATCACCTATGGGAGAAATTTCTATTTGTCAAAGACAGGGTTTTTTCTCATGTTTCACGAATCCATTTTATAAAGTTTTCTTCCATTTTAGAAATTTTTTGAAACAATCGGTATTTACGAAATACCTGCATCCTTTAGATTTCCATTATTGAAAGCAATAATACAATCTCATTGTGGTGATTTGAATCCTTTCAGAGAGGCAACATGCCCACTATTTATTTCTCTTATTGAGCCAGTGGTACAATCGCTTCTGAACATGGTGAGTTAATAATTTTAGTATTTTATTCATCGTATATTTAGTATTAAAAAATATATAGAGGGTGATTCATAACTATTGGGACATATGCTACGGGAAGGTTATTTGGACCAAAATATGGTGATAGGACCAAATACAGGGACATAGAACAACCGTAGATTCTCCAATTCAAAATAAAACGATTAAGCGAAATATGCTTAGATAAAATGTTAATCGTTTCCGAAAAACGGGGTGTTGAAGTTGAAAACTGAAAAATTATTAATGGCCATACTTTTTTTAATACACCGTAAAATTTTACTCAAATCGGCACACTTGTTAAATATCATAAAATGGACCTAACAGTAAAAAAACAGTTCAGTACGCTCTACCAGTGGCGTACGGCAGGAGTAAGTAAAGCTTGTACCCCTTCTAATTGTTACGCCGCTGTCTAAATTTTAATGTTGACTATAATTTAATTTTTTTGATATTTTCTAAGTCAATAATGTACACTTGTTAGTTTGTTGTAAAGTCATTTTTTTTCGAGATATTCGCAGTTAAAGATAGATAGACATGTACTTTTTATTTGTATTATTATTAATAATATTCATTTTTACAATTTTGTCTTAAAACCAAACAAAGTAAAAACTAATGTAATGAAATTTTTACATGTGGTTGTGGAAAACGTAAATTTAGGTAATTCCGAACATCTAATATGTAATGGGCTGGCACACCATCCTGCAAAAACCAGAAGTTATGACGTAAATTTAAATAAATAAATAAATAAAAAGTACATGTCTATCTATCTTTAACTGCGAATATCTCGAAAAACAATGACTTTACAACAAACTAACAATTGTACATTATTGACTTAGAAAATATCAAAAAAATTAAAATTATAGTCAAAATTAAAATTTAGACAGCGGCGTAACATTTATAAGGGGTACAAGCAATACTTACTCCTGCCGTACGCCACTGGTATAGCGTACTGAACTGTTTTTTTACTGTTAGGTGCATTTTATGATATTTAACAAGTGTGCCGATTTGAGTAAAATTATACGGTGTATTAAAAAAATTATGGCCATTAATAATTTTTCAGTTTTCAACTTCAACACCCCGTATTTCGGAAACGAGTAACATTTTATCTAAGCATATTTCGCTTAATCCTTTTATTTTGAATTGGAGAATCTGCGGTTGTTCTATGTCCCATTCTTAATGGGACACCCTGTATACATGCATAAAATATTGATGTGGAATAAGATACAGGGCATTAAATTTGAAATTTTCTTTTCGTTTTTTTCTGATGATGTTACTGTATAGTTATCAATTGTTATCAAAATCGGCACAGAGGCCTTGGAGGAATATTATTTTATGTATTATTTCACATTTTGTTACAGGGGGCGCTACGTGTATGATTCTTGATGATGAAATTAAGTGGTAGCTTTTTTTGATGAAACTTTTTAGTGATTTTGATTAGAAAATATGACGTAAACATCATTTCTACGTATCGAAATCAACATCAAAGCCGAACTTACATAAGGGCGATCAGTATGGAATTATTAATTTGCTTGACGGCAAAAATCAAAAAATCAAACATTTTCACTTTGCAGTTTGTCTTAATTGTGAAGAAAAAATATAATTACGTAAAAAAAAATAAAATATCTTGATAACGAAAAGTTTGAGGAACTTATATAAAACAAAATCAAATTAGGTTTTCTTCAAACGTCAAAAAACGGGACATTTTATCACAAAAAAAGTAAAGTTCGTGTGACGGACTCCTCCTGGTGTAGAAATTTTCAGGTCGCGACTACCGCTTTCTGCATGGCTTAATGACTAGAGTTATACAGGGTGTTTCACGACGAGCTTACACTATCTGTATATTGGAAACTACCTACACGATTTTTATGAAAATTGGGATATATGGGTCTCAAGTTATGGCGAATTCATGGAAAATATTTTGAAAGACATGAAATTTCCGGTTATACCGGAAGTGAGCAGCAACTTTGTTATTTTAAATGGAACACCCTGTATATTATTAACTTTTAGAATTCTACATTAAATTTTAATGTCACTTTGTGTAGAATACCCTATACCTAAAATTTATACTTATCGAGATATTAATTTTTTTAATAAAAAATTGACAGGTGCAGACCTTCATATTGAAAATTCCGTGTGAACATCCCCAATACCAAATAAAAAACATCTTGTCTGGTTGATTAGTAGGACGATCAAGGTAATTGGTGACATGTCGAAAACTTCTTTTTTGTATACAGGGTTGTTAAAAAAATGATATAAAGTTCAAGTTCAAAAATGTCAAATATCTTCATTTTTTTTAAATGAAACAACCATATTTTTATTCTTTTAGGCCGCAAATAAGGGCAGTTTATGTTCACTTCCCTATACCAAATCTTAAGCGTTTTTGAGATTTTAACATGTATTTAAAAATATTAATTATTTCATCCTTATTATTGTGTCGGCGTCGGCCGTGTTATTTATCCTTTTATTTTAGCAGGCTGTGTATTTAACTGTCATAATTAAATAGTATTAATTGTCATTATTTGAAGTCAATCGCATCGTACATTGATAGAAATGGCTCGTTTGGAATTAAACAATTAACATTATCTAAATTTACTTTTAATACATCGTGAATCTGCAGTGGCGGATCCAGGGGGGGGGGCTCGGGGGCCATGCCATCAGCTTACAGCTAAGCTCACTGCTACTATCCCAGCTAACTGCTAAGCTCCACCATGTACACGCCCGTAAGTATTCACGCTTTAATTCTACTTCGCTCTAAAGCACGGGTTAGACTAGGCTGGTTACCAGCCGCGAATTAAAGAAGCCGCTACTCTCAGCTGGGTGTGATCACAGAACCCGCAGCTGACACCGTCAGCCGGCGAATATTTGTCAGCAGCCTAGTCTGACCCGTGCTTAAGCGAGTAAGCAACCAGCTAGGCTACCAGCGTCCTGCCATGCTCCACTGTGTTTTTACCCTTAGAGATGTCTCAACGACTCGGTTGCTGCTACCCGGTCGCAGGTAGCGGCTACCAGCGACCGTGGAGGAAACGAAGCCTTTAAGCACGGGTCAGACTAGGCTGGTTACCAGCCGCGAATTAAAGAAGCCGCTACTATCAGCTTGGTGTGATCACAGAACTCGCGTACAACTTTTGGTAGCAGGCAGCCGCTACTGCCAGCCGCTGATCAGCAGCGGCTGATAACCAGCCTAGTCTGACCCGTGCTTTAGCTGTAAGCTGACATAATTGCCAAGTCGTTTGTTTAGATCTCTTAGAGCGAGGATGCTCCGGCTCGCGCATTAACACATTTTATATGTCTTTAAATAATACCATTTTATAAAAACACAATTTAATTAATAACAGGTGATTAATTCTTAAAGCTAAATAGATTGGTAATTCAATTGTATTATTATTAACATGATATGTAGCATGTAGCGTAATTTATACTACGAAAATTAAGTTGTATGTGTAATTTAATTCTGCAAGACACGCTTTTGTATGTTGAATTTATACCTACTTTGAATATTCTGGAGATACAATGTTTTCAAGTATGCAACAAAATGTTTTTATTGTTAATAAAAATAAACTCTCCATCTTTAACGCGCCGACAAGCGACTGACTGAAGCTCCAGTGTGTGTGTTTACAGCTTCCTGTCAGGTAACCAGCGAGTATGCGAGTAAAGCACGGGTCAGACTAGGCTGGTTAGCAGCCGCTGCTGATCAGCTGAATCACGTGACCCGCTACCTGCTACCAAAAGTTGAACATGTCCAACTTAGCCAGCTGCTGACAAATATTCGCCGGCTGAAAATGTTAGCTACGGGTTCTGTAATCACACCAAGCTGATAGTAGCGGCTTCTTTAATTGACAGCTGGTAACCAGCCTAGTCTGACCCGTGCTTAAGCGACCATCTAGGCTACCAGCTACCTGCTCTGCTTCACTGTGTTTTTACCCTTAGCATCGCGCAAGCGCTCTCAGAAAAAGTTTGGGCGGGAAGGCAGACTTTCGCTTCTCTATAGATAAGGTGATCTGTGGCCTTGTCGCCCACTCGTTAACAAAAAAAAATAGCGCATGTTAGAGGATGCCCCCCCCCCAGAACATGTCTTTGAATCCGCCACTGTGAATGTGACAGAGTGATACTATTTACTTATGACAGCCTGCTAAAATAAAAGAATAAATAACACGGCCGACGCCGACACAATAATAAGGCTGAAATAATTAATATTTTTAAATACATGTTAAAATCTCAAAAACGCTTAAGATTGGGTATAGGGAAGTGAACATTAACTGCCCTTATTTTCGGCCTTAAAATCAAATAAAAAAATAAAAATATGGTTGTTTCATTTAAAAAAATGAAGATATTTGACATTTTTGAACTTGAAATTTTCATCATTTTTTTAACAACCCTGTATACAAGAAAGAAGTTTTCGATGTCACCAATTACCTTGATCGTCCTACTAATCAACCAGACAATGCCACGAGGTATTCTCGGTTAAAGATATTCCTTCGTGGGATTATGTAATCCGCTTTGGATGCCAGCTAACCACAGTGAAGTGGGGTGTGGATTGATATATGTTGTTAATTAAAAAGAAAAATGGGCGCCAGGAGATTGTTTTACCCTCATCCAAAATACAGTCAATTTAGTCACTCAACCTCCAGAATGGATCTAAATTGAGCCCACTAAAAAAAAATAAACTACGTCGCAACAAAAATTTGCTTACCTTAGTTCGGGTCAAGACTATTTGTGACTATTAGTAAATGAAAGAAAAGTAACTAATTACTCAATAACTGTTTAATATTTCCACACAAAATTGCACAGGTCAAAAAAATAAAAAGAAACAGGAATCCAAGGGATCCCACTAAAATTGCGCTAGTTAAAAAAAATGATTAAATTAATTAATTAAATGACGAACAATAGGGGTGTTACACCGTCCGCGAGAGCTCTCAAGGTCGTTGGAATTGGGCGTAAAAAAAATACCACTCGCCCCTATAAGTCGCTTACAAAATTCCAAAAATTTAGAGAAAATATATGAAAATATTAATTTAGAGACCTTTAAAAATTACTAATTAACAAATAATGTATATGAATAAATAAAAAAAAATGAAAAACTTGCGGTTGTTCCTAAATTAAATTTCGGCAACTTGCAGCTACTAACTCGTCAGGTCAGGTCAGCTCAATACGAAAATCTGGTTAACACTCTGCCCAACACGAGAATGTGGTCAACACTAGAATGCGGTCCACAATCTGCCCAACACGAGAACCCTAAAATAATATACATAAAACCCCTAATCGAATACCCCTCGGCCCAGAAAGAAATTTAAAAACTCTAACAGTTTATACAATAAAAGCATTTAAATATCTCAACATACCCTTTTATACAGTGAAGGGGAATTCTCGGCAAATCAGGAACTTTCCTGACAGATGCTTCCGTGGAAGGTGAATCCTCGGAGAATCAAATCGTCTCCCGTGGAAGGTACTATCCCTGACAAAAATGGCTTCGTTACGAACGTGGCTTGGTTTGGTACAAAATATCAATTCCTCTTCAAGAGAATCAGACCAGGGTAAACACACCAAATCAAATAGGCACCCTGCAAGTCTAACAATACGGGAATCGCTTGTCTATCCCAATCAATGGTACGAAATAATCTTCATAAAATACCGGGCGATTTCTCAAAATTTTGTCTAAACCACGTTATACTTATCACCCAACAAGAAAGAAAGACCAAGCCGGTCCGAAATTTCCTTCGAAATCATTCTAGAACGAATTCAACCACGCAAGTCCAGAAAGAGATTCACCTATTAACCGCCACGGCTCACTAAAAACGACTTGGCCAATCATATAGCATAACTGGCCAAACTCTACGACTTGACCAATCATATAACAGGTGACTGGCTAACACAGCCGTACAGTACCTCAAATTTAACAGAAGAAATGACCGAAACGACAGATCGAAACATGCCATCGATAAAATAGACTTAAAACAACAAACTATTTTAATGTTCGAAATACTTTATACGAAACTAACTAGCTCGTTCAAATGGATATAAACTGAGTCAAAAATTTGAGGCTATCTTATGTGATATATGGTTCCTAGATAATATAATCCGATCCCGACAGTGGCTCACATCTACCCAAGAAAACAAGGTATGGAAACTAATTAATGTAGTAAGGTCTTAATACTGAATTTAAACGTTACAATAAGATGTTTTTTATTTGGTATTGGGGATGTTCACACAGAATTTTCAATATGAAGGTCTGCACCTGTCAATTTTTTATTAAAAATATTAATATCTCGATAACTATAAATTTTAGGTATAGGGCATTCTACACAAAGTGACATTAAAATTTAATTTAGAATTCGAAAAGTTAATAATATACAGGGTGTTCCATTTAAAACAACAAAGTTGCTGTTCACTTCCGGTATAACCGGAAATGTCATGTCTTTCAAAATATTTTCAATGAATTCGTCATAACTTGAGACCCATATATCCCAATTTTCATAAAAATCGTGTAGGTAGTTTCCAATATACAGATAGTGTAAGCTCGTCGTGAAACACCCTGTATAACCAGGACCGACGGTTTATGCGTACTCTCCGAGGTACGGTGGGTTGCCGATATTATGAACCCCTTGATTTGCCTAGAAATCGAATCATCTTTGAAATTAAAAATGAAATCTCGATATAACAATTTTTGTAATAAAAAATCAATGTATTATTTTTTAGGATTATATGGCATTATTTACTTACACCCAACCTGCTGGTGCTGGTATCCATCAAATTTTTCACTATTCACAGATAACCAACAGAGGTAGGAAATTTTTGGATTTATAATTACATCCAGAGATAAAACCGACAAAACTTATGGGGTTATAGGGGCTGCCAATATGATTACAAAATGACATATACAAATGTCCAAAACCACTTCTTTACTGACATTCAGAGTGATTTGTGAATTTAGACAAAAAATTAAATCCGCCATTTTAAATACAGGGAATAGCCGATTCGGTTTAAATTTGGTACATGCATTAAAATAAAAGGCCCTTTGAACGAAACCAATATTAGGACCGGAATATTATTTTTCTTGAATGTTTAGTTCTTGTAAGAATAACTCACTCTGTATAATAATTATCAAAAATCTGAGCTCAGATTAGAAATATACTGAAAAAATCCTACAGTAACTTGTTAAAAATGTTTCTGGCACCATTTCAGTTATTCCGTAATAAATTATTATTTTCAATTTTTCACTATAGAAATTAATTTTCGGATAAAGTACCATCAAAAATAGGTTAATATAATAAATATTTACGAAACCAAGACGTAAATATTGTTATTCTCTTTAATTAGTTCGTAGTAAAATTTTATAAAATACTCTCATAACCCAAAAAACTGAAGAAAAAATTCGTATCAGTCTTTAAATTATATCTGCTTACTAATAAATTTGAGCCAATTTACCAGAGATGGAATTAATAATACTAGAAATGGGCATATTTGGACACACATGCGATTATTCAGAAAAACTGCCAATACAGATTCCATGTCAATGTATGGTGTGAAATCCTTAATAATTATTTGATAGGACCTCACGTACTTGACGGACGGTTAACTGGTGATGTTTACCTAAATTTTTTGACCAATACTTTACCGGATTTATTGCAAGGTTTAAATACCTGTGGTATGTGGTTTCAGCATGATGATGCTGGACCTCACTTTTCAGTTCCAGTTAATGCCACGTACTCCAATAGATGGATCGGCCGTGGAGGTCCAGTAAATTGGCCACCGCGATCCCATGATTTAACATCCCTAGACTACTATATAAGAAATTAGAAATAGAAAAAATTATGTATGTAATAGTGTTAGAAATAACCCTCAAATAATTCGAAAGTCAGTGAAACATCTAGTGGCACGCACTCAAAAATGTATTGATGATGCTGGAGGGCTTCAATTTGAAAATTTATTATTAAAAGTTTTTACGAATTCTTTTTTTGTTATGTTTATTACAAAAATTATTGTGCGTTGTATTGTATTTTCATAAATTCAAATTTATTAGTAAGCAAATACAGGGTGTTTCATAGTTAAACCGACATACGTTAACTGTAACTACCTACCAACCTTGGTTAATGGGTCCAACGCCTTTAATAACCGAGATATGGGTTTCATCCATTTCGGCGAATATTTTGATAAGCCGTAACTTTAGAACCACCCTGTAGATTTCTCTCATACTTGGTACAGGTATAGTGTGTTAATAGCCCAGTTCTATAGTGTAAGAACTATAATTAAAATCCAGATCCGAATTTGAAAATACCCAAAACAACTCCCTGTATATCAGATTTTTGAAAATTGGGATGGATATTTGAAAAGAACGGAAAAAAATGTTTTTTTTTCTTTTTTAAAGAGGTATCCGATTACATTTAAAAAAATTTAATATACAGGATGCTATTTTAGAGATTACCCACTTTTACAAATTTTTCTTAAACCGGATCTGGATTTTAACTTTAGTTCTTGTATTGTACGATTGGGCTATTTAAACAATCTACCCGTAGCAAATATGAAAGAAATCTACAGGGTCTTTCCAAAGTTATGGCTTATGAAAATGACAATATGTATTGCATTAATTGAATTTACTTTAAAAGTTTAGTAATATGTAGATCGAGATGTGCATTTATAAAAATATGTCAGAATATCTCAGTCCTTTCCATTCGTTTCGAATGTTTGATCCAATTTAAAAAATATCTGATATACAGCGTTGCGTTGGGGATTTTCAAATTTTACAAATTTTACAAATTTTACAAATTTATTGTAGATTTTATTGTAGTATAGTCCTTACATTATACGATTGGGCTACTAAAAAATGATACCTGTACCATATATGAAAGAAATCTACCAGGTATTTCGAAAGTTACTGCTTGTGAAAATGAAAAAAAATGCATTTGACGTAATTTGACGTTAAAACTTCAGTAGTAGAATGGGATGTGTACTTAAAAAAATTTTCACTTTAACTCATTTTTTCCGTTCTTTTCAAATATCCATCCCAATTTTAAAAAATCTGATATACAGGGTGTTGTTTTGTGGATTTCCAAATTGTGCAAATTCTTCTTAATCCGGATCTGGATTTTTATTGTAGTTCTTACACTATAGGATTGGGCTATTAACACTCTATACCTGTACCAAGTATAAGGGAAATCTACAAGGTGGTTCTAAAGTTACGGCTTATTCGCCGAAATGGATGAAACGCCCCGTATCTCGATTATTAAAGGCGTTAGACCCATTAACCAAGGTTATTTGGAATCACCTAAGTACCCTCTAGTTACAGTTAACGTATGTCGGTTTAACTATGAAACACCCTGTATAATTTACAAAAAAAATCAGTCCAGCCCTTTTTTAACAAGTACCTATACGATTTGTTTAGTAAATTTCATCATTAAGACAAACTGCAATCAGATTATTGATAATTGTTATACTGTCAGGTATTCTTACAAGAACTTAACATAAAAATGAGTCATTCCGGTCCTGCTACGAATTTATTCTTCAGCTTTTTTGGGTTATGAGAGTATTTTATAAAATTTTACTAAGAACTTGTCTTGGTTTCGTAAATATTTATTATATTAACCCATTTTTGATACTTTATCTGATAATTAATTTCTAGAGTGAAAAAATTGAAAATAATAATTTATTACGGAATTACTGAATTGGTGCCAGAAATTTTTTTAACAAGTTCGTGTAGGATTTTTCTCAGATTTTTGATAAATATTATACAGGGTGAGTTATTCTTACAAGAACTTAACATTGAAGAAAAATAATATTCCGGTCCTGATATTGGTTTCGTTTATAGGGCTACTTATTAAGGCCTCTTAATTTAATGCAGGTACCAAATTTAAACCAAATCGGCTATTCCTGTATTTAAAATGGTGGATTTAATTTTTTGTCTAAATTCACAAATCACTCTGTATGTAAGTAACGAAGCGGTTTTAGACATTTGTATATGTCATTTTGTAATCATATTGGCAGCCCCTGTAACCCCATAAGTTTTGTCGGTTTTATCTATTTTATGTCAATCATTTGTATAAGTAAAATACGATGGACTTTTGCAAAAAACCTTATAGAGCTCGATTTTTATTTCAAAATTCTCATATTTTGACACAATTCACAATTTTATGAACTAATACCTGTCAAAATTTTCTACAGAAATAGATCACAGGATAATCTCACAAAATATGACAACAACATAGGCAACAGGTTTTTTTGTCACAGGGCCGCCCAGAACTGAGCAGGGCCACGGGGATAAAGTTTCATCGGGCCCCTCCCCACACCAATTCAACAGAAATTTTATAATGCCAAGGGGACAAGCTAAGCTTTCTAATGATGTGCGTTGAAAACCGATATGGTCCTGGATTATCTATTAATTCCCGATAGACCCGAGCATTTTCGAAAACTCCGGAATTCCAAAAATACGCCCAAGAAAAACATGTTGTTTATGAAAATACACAAGAATGATTTATTAAATATTTCTGAATATATTTAACACCTTAAAGGCTCCATTATCCAAAAGGATTCGGTGAAATTAGTCTTTAATAGAATAGAATAGAAATTTATTTCAGGTCTACAATGAACATATGCTGACAGTCGTCAAAGTACAAATCACATTTCATGTGCAAAATAAATAAAATAAGATATGTCAAATATAGCTACAAACATAAAAAACAAAATACAAAAAAAAAAATTTTTAAATTTAAAATTACAAAAATTACTCACAAGCGCAAGTTCTTGCATGTATAGTAGAACCCACTTGTTTATGAGAATGAAAAAACGTTATAAAAACACAAAGGATACCGCCAATAGAAGGAATGCTGATGAATCTGGACATTTTTGAGCAGTTTAATGTCGAAAACACCGTACACTGTCCATATACATAAAAATAAAATAATATTTTGGCTATTAGCACCACTGTGCAAAGATTCAATAACCAACTTAGCTGGATATCGTTATAGGGGAGAATGGCGTATAATTATTTAATATGAATTTACATTTTAATTTCTATAACGCATATTAGATTTGAATATCTTCATTTTTTGATCTCTTGTGAGATTAACAAATGTTACTAATTAAAATTTTGTCTTAAATTAATTTAACTAAACTGTGGGGTATGAGGTTACACTCATAAGAGGCGACAATGGAAGTGTGGTTATAGTGTTTACATTTTCAATTGCAGAAACAAAATTCTCAGATGTGCAGACAGGTTGCATTGGCGGCTTGTAGATGTGCCGACAAGTGGCTTTGTCGGTATTAGCGGCATGTAGATGTGCCAACAAGTGGATTTGTCGGTATTAGCGACTTGTATAAACCGGGATCATTTTGTTCTGCAATTAAAGTAGGAAGTAGAAGTTAGACAAATATTGTCTTCAGTAGTGGGGGCTAGGAAAATATTCATACAGTGATACACTGTGCTTGTGTTCGCATTTGATTTTTGATTTAGTGAATAGTAGGTGGTAGGTGATTCGTGGCGTTAGTTTATTTCGGTTAATATTATTCTTGGCTTCCGTGTATATACATACTTTTTTTATTTTGAAACATTGTTACAGTGTACTTCTTATTTATTTATTCGGTGTCAATTTCAATGTGTTTCGTCCTTAGGAAAATACAGTTTCTTTAAGTGGATCTAAAGAATCGGAACAATCATTAAATGATATTCCAATGGAGTATCTGGTATCAGGTTGTAGTCCCAAAGATTCCTGTAGCTCCGATGAGGAAGAGAACATTTTTGGTGAAAGAACTTCAGAGTATCAAGAAATATCCACCTCGAAAAAACAATATCTTTGTAAAGATGCCCAAATTATATGTATAAATGTTTATAAGAATATTGTAACTTCCGAAAGTGAAAGGAGTGCCATTGAAAAAACATCTTTTTTAACAAATGTTCCCATTAGCACCCTTTATAGAATTATAAAGAATGGTCCAAAAAATCGTAAAGAGAGGTGTGATAAAGGATGTGTTAAAACTTTAGATCCTTCAATATCAAAATTAATTGGTAGTATTATTTATGAATCTTACCAAAGAAATGAGTTCCCAACAGTGGATAGTATATTTTCTTTACTAAAAAGTAAAAGGCCAGATTTAAGAATTTCTAAAAGCACAACACAGCGTTGGATATCGAAAATTGGATTTAAATACCAAACTATCAACAAGAGGACTGTAATAATGGAAAGCCAGAGGATCATAAAATGGAGGATACAATATTTGGAAAAAATTAAGGCATCTCGAAATAGTAACAGAAAAATATACTATTTAGATGAAACGTAGTTCGATACCCACGATACGCCAAAGAAAGGATGGTCTGACGGAACAAGAAGATGTTCAGTAAATGTTCCTTGTAACAAGGGAACTCGACTTACAATTCTTCACTGTGGATCGGACTCAGGGTGGGTACAAAATTGCCTCAAACTCTCTGGAAAAAATTTGGAAGATTGTAATTTAGATTACCACAAAAATATGTCTGGAGAAAGTTTTGAAGATTGGTTTGAAAATCAGCTGTTAAACAATATTGAAGAGAATAGCATCATAGTGATGAATAATGCTTCATATCATTCCCGCTTAATAGAAAAAGTTCCCAATACCAACTCAAATAAGTCTGAGATTCAGGAATTTTTAAGAAATCATGAACTTTATTTCGAAGAAAATTATACAAAAAAACAATTGCTTCAAGTATTCGGCACACAATCATTTGAAAAAAAATTCTTTATTGATGAAATGGCATCAAAAAGGGGTCACGAGGTATTGCGCCTTCCGCCCTATTTTTGTGTATTTAACCCCATAGAATTAATTTGGGGACAACTTAAAAAAGAATAAGGCGTCATAACGTGTTTCCCAAATTTGACGGGTTGGTTGCAAATTTGGTAAAAGAAGAAATTAACAAAATTTCAGCTGATGATTGGCAGAAAAAAATCAAACATGTCATCAAAGAAGAAAATTCTTATGTAACGAGTCCGACCCAATTTATTATATGAGGATTGAGATAGGGTAGGTAATCTTAATTAATTTATAATATTTATGACTTTAGTCGCTGTGTTTTTAATTTTAGAATTAAAATTTGAGACAAAATTTTAATTAGTAACGTTTGTTAATCTCACAAGAGATCAAAAAATGAAGATATCAACCTCTATTCAAATCTAATATGCGTTATAGAAATTAAAATGTAAATTCATATTAAATAATTATACGCCATTCTCCCCTATAACGATATCCAGCTAAGTTGGTTATTGAATCTTTACACAGTGGTCCTAATAGCCAAAATATTATTTTATTTTTATGTATATAGACAGTGTACGGTGTTTTCGACATTAAACTGCTCAAAAATGTCCAGATTCATCAGCATTCCTTCTATTGGCGGTATCCTTTGTGTTTTTATAACGTTTTTTCATTCTCATAAACAAGTGGGTTCTACTATAATAAAAATTCTTCAACAGAATAAAAACAATGCGATAGTAAATATTGTTTGATTCTATTTTTATAACTAGAAAAGGACGTATTGTATTCTTTTAAATATTTAGGTAATGCATTAAAAATATGTGTACTCAAATATCTATAAGAGTCGTGTATCTTAGTTAGCCGAAAATGAGGTGGACGCAAATCATCTCGCCCCCTGGTATTATAGCTGTGAACATTAGAACCATGAACGTTATCAGAAAAATCACGTTTTTTATATACATATGTGCAAAAATAAAAAGTATATCGTTAAATTCAATTTTTTGTCCTCTTTTTAGATATGGTAAAATATTTTTGAAAATTTAACATACAGGGTGTTGTTTATGAGTGGAACGAATTTGTCAATTTTTAGTGAAGCCGGGCCTGTATTTTCAATATTAATAATACCTCAATTAATTTGTTAAGACACATAGAGTATGTGTACTAAATATTATAAAATTATACAGAGTGGTTAAAAGCACACGAAGCAATGAAGAAATGACCAAAATGAACAAAACACTCTGTATCTCAGCTATAAGGGACCGTATACCCATAAAATATGGGTTATTTGGAATCACCTCAGTCACTCCTAAGCTCTGTTAAAATATTACCCTCTCCCAATGAAACACCCTGTATATATATATAGATTTATAGGAGGGTCAAAATATCGATCAAAAACAAACTTTGGCCCGGTTTTTCAATAATCATCTGAACTTTGAATCATGAAAAAATATTAATTTTTACGTGATTTATTGAGCGTGCTCTCTAAATGCAGGGCAGGAGCTAAAAATGGGGGTGCATTTTGGAGCCGGTTATGTCGAAAAGTATCAAATTTTTGACAAAAATGATAAGGATCATTTTTGTAGGTAATGAACTGATCTTCATTTTTGTCCAAACAAAAATTATCTAATTGTCATATTTTCGGAAAAGAAACACATTTTGCCTTAATAAATTAAGGTGGCTATGACATGACTTTTTTTGGAAAAGAAAGTCAAGAAGCAATAAATGCTGATTATATTCTATTAAAATCACACAATATTATAGTCTGTGTTATATTGTGGCTTTAAATTGAAAATAAATATTTGTCAAAAATAATGTCCGCTTCTGTTATTCTGGCATCTGCACGTGACAGCTGTCAAGCCAGGGAAATTATCACTTATTAATTTTGCAGCTAGGTCACGTGACCCAAAATTTTTTCGGAAAATTCAGGTTGTCGTCATAGCAACCTATCAAAATCAAGGCATCTGATTGGCTTAAATCAACAGGTACAAAATTTTCTGCTAAACATCATAATCGATTTTGTTCAAGGGAAAGTCCAAGGCTACCAATATATCAATACGTTCTCATATAATTAAAAATTATGTAAATTTTGTTTTTTTCTCTGTTTTTAAATGATTTGTTATAACTGTACAATTTTTCTTAGTTTTTACACAATGTAAAATCAACACTTACTTATTTTGTAGCTATCTTTGGTAGATATGATTGGGGACTAGAGAAAAATCTTAAGTATCACAATTCTACAACAGCTGATCCATACGACTTATCCAAAGTTTCAGCTCCTGTAGCGATTCTTTATGGAGAAAATGATGGATTGGTAGTTTCCGAGGTATGTATGTTTTTTTAATTAATTAAATTTAAATAAAAAATCAAAAATTCACAAATAAATATACAAATAAGTGGTTTTAATATCCAGAAAATAAGAACATTTAGAAATAAAGCTATCGGAAAAAAAGTAATTCCTATTAACATAACGCCATATTTTAATATTCTTTTAATTGTTATTTTTGAAACACAATATTTTTATTTGTGTTTATAGGGTATTTTCTTTCCCCTGATGCAAAAATTTCGTTTGTTTATGCCTACTTAGTATTAAATAAAAATAAATAATAAAAAGTGATATATTTGAAATAAAAATTTTAGCTTACAAGACTTACAAAAATCAAAAGTAATATTTCAGCAAAATACTCCTATACAGAAAATTTCACGCCAACATTTTTTAACCAATAAGAAGCTTTCGTTTCAGCTCGTTACTATAGCAACCACAAAACGTGGCGACAGTATTTTCCTCCTGGGTACCCTGGGCGGTACCACAGCGATAGTATTTCTGTCAAGTGTCAAATTATAAAAATACACCATCCCGTTCACTGTAAAATAATACAGAATGGTTGATAACTAATAGAATACATTATTTTAGACCAACAAATGTTTATTTCATACTACTAAAATCCCACCTAAGGTTGTGAAATAAATCACACTTGTTCCCAAGAACCCAGAATAATTAACTACACATAATGGAAGGCTTGTGTCGGTATCTTTGATCTAGTGGGGGTCAAATTTTCGATGACGGTCGACGTCGCTGCCTATTCTAGCTACACTGAGAAAACTGAATAAATTTGTAACGTGCAGGTAGCGCTGGTAGTACACTAAGAAAAGGATAACAGATGCAATGTTGCAAAAATTGTTTGTTGAAAGGGTTTTTAACAAGTGGTGTAATAAAGAACTTTTTTTCTTAATAATAAATCTTTATTGAATATTTTAAAGAAAATTTCTTATTTTATTTATTTATTTCAATGACAACCTTATACATATTTTCGTATATTTTTAAACATAATAGGTGATGCTCCTGTATGTGCATTTTTACAAAATTTTTAAACGATTTTAACACATTTTTTAAGAAATTTCAATACAATACAATATTAGTAAGTAAAAAAATTAATAGTTAAAAAGAAAAAACAGGTTAACAAGTTCCCATAACAATTAGATAAAAAGAAAACAAGAAAAAACAAACATTATACATTGCTAATATAAAAGATAATAAAACTTATTATACATGAGAAAGAATTCTAATTTTTCTAATACTTTTGTTATTTTTATCCCTTTTAATTTCTTTTATTTCTCGATTTGAATATTTAAGGGTATAAAATATTCTCAACCTAATAAAAAGTTTTAAAATGTACGCTTTTGGAAAATTAGGACAAGGATGTTCAAATTGTATGTTTTTCATTACGTCGTAAAATGTATGTGATATTCCCGATAAATATTTTCTAATTTGTAAATATAATTTACAAACTTCTCATTATAAATAACTGTCAACGGCAACAACGCAACAGAACTTTCATCTCGGAACAACTAAAATGCGTGACAGTTTTGCCACTTAGAACATGGCGATTGCGAACATGCGCAGATGAAATTGAATCCCTGAAATAGACAAGCCTTCCCTTCTGTGTAGTTAACTATTCTGGGCCAAGAACAAAGACATTAAATGTCCAGACGTGGTTTGGCGCCCGACCAAGTCGGGGCTAAACCATTTGATTTTATTATTAAAGGGGCTTGCCATTCTTAGACCGGTTTCGGAATTATTGTTCCTCTTCAGTAAGAAGCAGGCTAGCTCGAATTTCTATCTCTAAAGAAATTCTGGAGATCGCTTTGAACCCACCAACTCTTAGTACAAACGGTTAAGTCGAGAAAGAGGAGGTGAGTGCAATGCCATCTCTTCACTTTTATAATAAAATCAAAGCTTGCAAAACTATAGAAAACTCTAACGACGGTGGAATTTTTTGTAACCATAAAAATACCAAAAAAGGACCATGGGCGTACCAAAACTACCTAAGGTTGTGAAATAAATCACACTTGTTCCCAAGAACAAAGACATTAAATGTCCTACACTGCACCAGCGTCTGGACTTCAACAACTACTCCTTGGGCTATATGCCCCCCCAGGTATTGAATTACGAAAGTCCAGACGTGGTTTGGCGCCCGACCAAGTCGGGGCCTTAAACCAAAAACTTTGATTTTATTATTAAAGGAGCTTGCCATTCTTAGGGAACAAGTGTGATTTATTTCGTAACCTTAGGTACGCAACCTTAGGTAGGCTGTAACCACCCTTAGCTAATACGAATTATGTTTATTTTCCTCGATTTAATTCCCTCTTATTTGTCAATTTTCTCTTATTTTTCTTCATTCTTTTTTTCAGAATTTTCTCCATTCTTTTTCTCGTTGTTTTCTTCGTTCTTCTTTTCTGAATTTTCTCCATTCTATTTTTAGGAGTTTTCTTCATTCTTTGTTTGTTCCTCTTTCCTAATGGCTGACGTCTTGCGTTTATTCCCATTTTAGTAGGAGAGCTGGAGCCGAAAAACTCTTTGATCTTTGATATGGACAAACTCGATTAAAACTCATTGTATTACTAAACAGGATTACATATCCGAGCTCTCCGACAGTTTCAGTGGTGCAGGACTTAGGTACGGATGACCAAAGTGGCCATTTTTTTCTTAAACGCAAACTATCGATGATACGTGTGATTTTTTTTAGGATGGAAGATTATAAGCTACTTATTATATATTCCAACTCTCCGACAGCTACGGTGGTGCAAACTTGGTGGCTGACAGGGGTGAAGTTGCCAAAAATTAAAAAAAAACAAATCACAACTGATATGTCGGAGAAATTGACTACTGCTTTCTCATTATATAATAAATCATGTGTGAAAATCTCCGACAGCTACGTTGGTGCATAATGCAGTAAAATGGGATTTTATAGACGCGCCCCCGAGCCTCGCGCCATTCACGTTTATCATATGCATACGTATTTTATCGTACAAATTCAATTTTTTATCTGAAAATTAACATTTTTATGTTTATTGGGTAATTTTATAATAATTTATAACATAGGTACCTACTATATGTATATCATCAGATAGATATAATATTGAATCTCCAAGTATATTATTCAACCACTAAATTCGGTAATATAATCTTCTTTGTTCCAAAGTTGTAAAATTTAAAAATATATAATCTCTAAAAATGAACAGATATACAAAATATTACTGTAAAAGAGTTCTTTGTTTTATTTTGTTGATTTATTATAATATACCTTTATATACAAGCGTCAAGATCAGTAGCTTTTTAAAAACCATTGCTCACATAGATAATTGACACACGCTTGCTTAGACCTAACAAAACAATAATTTATTTTATTAAAATGGCGTGTATTTTTAAATTTTGCAAGGTTGAAAATGAAAAAGTAATATTATTTAATGAAAATACATTGAAAACCTGCAGAGACAAACTAGAAATTAGAATAACGTGCAATATTAAATATAGTGATGAGGTTCTACCGGAAGAAATTGACAATTTGCATGGGTATCATCGAACCTGTTACAGATTGGTTACGACTGCGAATAAATTAGTCATAGAGCAGTATAAAAAAATTAAATGTAATATTGGTAAGTAATTGTCATAACAGTTATTTTCTATATCAAATACTATTAAACGAGCAAGGTTTGTATGTGTGTGTGTATGTGTGTCCAGAGGATCTCGAAATCCACTCGTCAGAATTCAATGAAACTTTCAGGGTAGACTAATTCCTATCTAAATCGACAGAAAATATAGGTCTCATGTCTGTGAAAATTCGATCTTCCGAGATATTTACAAGAAAAGTTAAGCTTTTAGTTTTATTTCCTAGCAACGGCAACTTGTTTCTATAGTAATATACTATAAAGGAGAGAGGATATAACGTCACATTCCATAGGCGTACTTTGCAAAATAAGTTTCTATAATATAAATAAGGTCACAGCATATAAAATATATATACCCACTTCGTAGATTAAATTTTGAAGTTATATTATTTACAAAAAATAAAAATCTGACACATCTGACACTTTAACATTGAACGAATTAAATTTAACCAATAAATAACAAGGAGGATTATATGTTGGGATTAAACTGTTTTAATCTCTTGGCATTAAAAGTAACGCTTCAGTACTTACCTAAACTCAAAGATTAAAAAAAAAGTTAGTTCAAGAACTATCTATAAAAGTCACTGTCTTCACTAAAACTACTGGTATTACTATAATTGTCTTTTCTGAGGTTTATTATTATAGGTTCTATTAAATTATCCATTGATAGTGGATATACTTTCCTAAATGAATTTTCCACCTTTTTAACATGATCAATGCATTTTCCCCAATGTTCTCTATTTACATCTGAAACTGCCTTCAAAAACAAATTTAGCACATCAGGAAATTTAAATGTTTTATTGTTTTGAGAAACATAACGTTTTAATAATTGTGACCAGATCAGTTCAATTGAATTTAACTCTGCGTGGTTCGGAGGCAATCTGAGAATTCTAATTCCTTCTCTGGCCATCTCATCTATAATATATTTTTTGAATTTGTTTTTATGTTGCCTTGCTATTACTAATAATTCTGCCTTCAAGGATGTAGGAGGACTGATAATATTTTTAGAATGAAGCCATTTTGAAATATATATTAATACAAAATTCTGAATCAATTAAAATACATACGATACGGCTATGAATAAATAAAGTCTGACCTATCTGTCAAAAGAACAGGTTTATTAGAGTAAAAACCATGGAAACGAGATTAAATGTAGACAAAAACTATATTAGGCCGATCAGATGTATTAAAATTTAAATTTTAACTACAAAAAAGCATTGAAGGATGAGGTAAAAATAAAATTTCTACCTCTTGAACCTGTACTACGTTCTGCAAATTAAATACTGCATAAATAATTTGCTTGTCAAATGACAGCCATCTCATAAATTTAAAGTTGAAAATACAACGTTGCCAATTCAATTTCAGAAATCATGGGGTTAGGTAAATATTTATAGGAACGTTGAGTAACACTGGTAAAATGGACACTTGTCAAAATGTGACACCTGTAAAAACGTGACAACTGTTAAAATATGATACGTGTCAGAATGTAACAACTATCAAAATGAACAAATGTCAAAATATGACACCTGTCAGAATGTAACAAATGTCAAAATGTCACACGTATCGTACTTTTCTTTATTTATTACAAAGATCTAACCTAAGCTAAAGCTAATCTTTTTTTTTTGGCGGGTGGAAATGCTTTATGCACATCGGGTAAAGGTTCTTCCCTTCCCCGATAGTGTGAGACTACCCCTTACGGCTACTATTTTATTATGCGGACAGTTTTAATATTTAAGTTTTCACTATCATAGAGAGAGAGAGAAAAAGAATAAATGCTTGTACACGTGTACTATTAACATAGATTTCAATTTTTTATTTTACAAGAAACTTTAAAGAGACATTTAAAATTCTCTATTTTCATAGTACATTTTAAGGTTGATTGTGACTTTGTATTTTCCAAGAACAAATTGTAATGTAATGTACGAATGAACTATTTTTGTAACTGAACTGCCACACGTCGAGAGTCTGGTCACAGGTTTTTGTAGAGGTTTTTACCCAAGTATGAATATCAGACCTATAATTTTCCTTCACTGCAGATCAATAAATAATAAAATCAATTGAACATAGAGTTTTTCTTATATAGTGATAAATAGAGTGAGCTGAGCGATCTTCTGTTGACGGGACGTGTGCCCTACACGCTACTGTTGCACGTCCCGGAAACGGGGCCTGTCCACCGTGACAATTCGCGAAGATCAAGCGTCAGTAGATGTTGCTCTAAAAGGGTGAAATCCCCAAAAACTAGGCAACTTTTAATGCATTTAACTAACCTCTGTGACAAGCAGTTGATAAACGTCAACAACAGCTGCAGCCATTTGAAAATTAACACTGACAGCTTTTTTAATTTTCCCGCCTACTTTCAAGCCAATCGCCAATCAACTTTTTATTTATCTCCCTTTCAGTAGTTCAAGTAGATGTCGCCCACTCCGTGATTTTCGCGAATTAATTAATAATTTGTCATGTTATAAAAATACTTAAATTATATATTCATTGGACTGCTTAAAAATGTAGATTTGAATGTTAAGAGCGAAGATATTAGTATTTTTATTTCTGTATTATGAAAGTATTTTATATATTATTTCTCCCGTTTCTCATGTCTTTTTAGTGATTTTTTCCTTCATTTATAATGAAAGTTTTTCGTTTTCCCGTTATTTCTTATCGTCGTGTTTATAAAATTTAAGATATTCACAACTAAAAGGTACGGTTTGTTAGGACACTCCGCTAGCGAAAAGTTGGCGAAATTCCGCTGCGTAAAAATGAATTTAATGTATTTCAACATTTCTTCTTCCTCAATTGTAAACTTCATTTTACAGTTATGTAATGCTCGATATAATGATTTTAATAGATCAACCAGGAACTTCGATGTCAGCAACTGAAGCTTTGGAGGCAAGAAGTACTCCAACACCACTAGAGAAATCTTCGGCAACGGCAGATGAATCTTCAATGCTGGTAGATGAACCTGGCACAGCGGCAGATGAAGCTTTATCGAATTCTTCAGGCACAGATAAATGTACTGACGGAATATGCATTATTTGCAATATATCTCGAAAAAACGTTACATTTTTTATTTTATTTTTTATGTTTTACTTTTTATTAATTTAAATCGAAGAAAAATTTCTCATAAAATAACTACAAATATACCATTATTTTTCACCTATGTATTAAATTAACTGTAAAATCATAAATAATATTTCCTTCTTGAGTATAGCTCATTCAACCAACTTATGTCTCTAAACGATTAAACGGAATTCGCAGAAAACCTCTGTTGAAGTGAAAGGCACGGTAAACTGCACTGGTGTTCTTTCTTAATGTTTAATAGTTTGCTAAAATTAAATATATTTACCAAAATCCAGTGCAGTTTACCGGGCCTTTCACTGCAAACAAAGTTTTTCAGCGAATTATGTTAATCTTTTAGAGACATAAGTTGGTTGAATAGACTATAGCTAAGTATTCGCAAGTGAAATTAATTCTAATGAAATATATAATTCAATTCAACAAAAATGGGGTACTTAAGTGAATTATTACATTAATAAACATAAAAATGTTAATTTTCAGATAAAAAATTGAATTTGTACGAGTTTTTATCGATAAAATACGTATGCATATGATAAATGTGAATGGCGCGAGTCTCGGGGGCGCGTCTATAAAATCCCATTTTACTGCCTTATGTACCAACGTAGCTGTCGGAGATTTTCACACATGATTTATTATATAATGAGAAAGCAGTAGTCAATTTCTGCGACATATCAGTTGTGATTTGTTTTTTTTTTAATTTTTGGCAACTTAACCCCTGTCAGCCACCAAGTTTGCACGCACCACCGTAGCTGTCAGAGAGTTGGAATATATAATAAGTAGCTTATAATCTTCCATCCTAAAAAAAATCACACGTATCATCGATAGTTTGCGTTTAAGAAAAAAATGGCCACTTTGGTCATCCGTCCCTAAGTCCAGCACCACTGAAAGTGTCGGAGAGCTCGGATATGTAATCCTGTTTAGTAATACAATGAGTTTTAACCGAGTTTGTCCATATCAAAGATCAAAGAGTTTTTCGGCTCCAGCTCTTAGACTATTATGAGATGAATTCAATAACGAGTGGAATTTTATTAGACTATTTCACAAACAAAGTAAAAGGTCTCATTTTGACGTCTGTAGCTGTAATTATATAAAGTAAAAGGTCTCATTTTGACGTTTGTAGCTGTAATTATTTTTTTTTAAATGTCAAATTTTGTTTTTCCGTGAAAATACCACGCTGATAGACCAATCAGGATTGAATCGCGATAATTTTTTACTAACTATAGTAACCAATCAAATTACTTAATTTAGAGTCATGTGTCAAATTTCATCCAATCAGCTATGGATTACAGCGATAACACCCTACATGTGGTGTTTTCAGTTTGGTGTTTTCAACAAGTCAAGTTTTTGATTAAAAATTAATTAAACGTCAAACTGACAACTAGTTTAAAAATGTTTAAATCTACAAAGTAAAAAATTATCTTATCGAATACCCCTCGGGCCTTGATAAATCCTCAAAATTTTGTCATAGAGAATCCTTCAAGCGTGTTGCTTAAGGATAATAGCCCTCGGCCTTCGGCCTCGGGCTATTATCAAGCAACACGCTTACAGCATTCTCTATGACAAAATTATCTCGGTATTATCAAGGCCCTAGGGGTATTACTACTGATAATACCAGCTGTCTTTGGATTGTGATTGGTCAGATTTTGTGAAAATTCGAAGATGAGTGAAATAGTCCGAATAATAGTTAATCTGGCGGTGTAAATAACAAAACAGGAACCTGCATGTCCTTAAGCTCCCGAAATTCCAAATTTTGTACATTTCTGACAACAAATTTTTAAGAAACTTATACTTTTTTTTCTGTAATTCATTGTGGTTTGTTCTTTTAAATGTTCTTCTTTCTGGGTGACAACACTTATTAATTTGACGTCAAATTAACAACATACCTATCAATTTTAATTTTTAGGATGTTGCCCGTCTCGCAAGTGAACTGCCTAATGTAATATTATACCAACCAATTGCACATAATCTATTTACCCATGGTGACTTCCTAGTTGGGAAAAATTTGACCTATCTAGTGAATAAACCCATTTTGAAAATTCTGAATAAATACAATAGCTAAAAAAACAGTGACCTCATTGTTTTGATGAAATTTGAATTTGAATTTTATCATGTACTTGTGAAAAATAAAGTTTTTATAACTCTTTTTTTTTACTTCTATGTCAACGCATCGACTACTTTGATCGTTTTCTGAGTAGGCTTAGCGATAGTACTGTTTCCCAGCACCACTGTAGGAACATCATAACATCGTCATCATTATTATCATCTGTAAAGGACTCAGATGTAGAGATCTTCTTTTGCATCGGTTTGCCAAGTCGGCCGATGTGTTGAACAACGCCGCTTTTTTAAACGATGTCGTAATTTAGTTGGAATGTATATTTTGAAGGTTTTGCTGTCTGTAGAACGTCAAGAACAAAAACGAACACGTTGCAATTAACGTTTTATTAAAATAACGAAAAAACAACAACGCACAAATTAACAATGAAAGTACATGTTTAATTCACTAAACCATATTAATGAACCACATCATTCAGAAAATATAGGTGTAATTGTAAAAAAATGAACCGAACAAAATTTGTTAACTTAATGATACGCGTAAGGCAATGATTGATAAAGAATTTTACGAGGCGTTGCCCTCGGAGTATCGATGACTACTGATTAAAAATTTGATCAAGTCTAGTCGTTTAAACTTAACCCCGCCCCCATCCGATTTTTCTAGAAGAAGTTGTTACCGTGTTAGGCCAGTAGAAATAGACATGATTTTTACAAAAGTTAATAATAATTACAAAAGTTTTAAAACTTCAGTTCAATGAAGAGTAAGTTCAAATGATATTGTGTCTGATTTTGCAACCTTTTTTTCTGAACGGAAGATATTGAAAATCACGATTTAATGTATTCTCGCATTAATAGCGCGAAAAAATTTCCAAAAGTTCTGCAAACTTTCGAAGTTTTGTAAAATAGCATTTTACATCCTCTGTTAAATTTGCAACCATTCAAACAATACGGAAAGATTTCTTTTATCGAAATTAAATTCTTTTTCATCCCGATTTTTCGAAAAAAATTCCAAAAGTTCTGCAAATTTGAAAAAATAACTAAAATAATGTTCTTGAGAAGTGCTGTAATTTGCAACCTCTTGCGACAAACGCAAAACATATTTTTTCATGAAATTGTTTTTTTCTATTAAAATAAACATCGAAGTTTTTACAAAAGTTTTGAATAATGGTTGCAAATGAAGTTGTCCTAACGTACAATGTTTTCATTAATTTGC
Source organism: Crepidodera aurea (assembly GCA_949320105.2). NCBI lineage: Eukaryota > Metazoa > Arthropoda > Insecta > Coleoptera > Chrysomelidae > Crepidodera > Crepidodera aurea. The sequence continues at coordinate 5,549,440 of OX439480.2, forward strand.
AACCTCGCCAGTAATACGGAAATGGAGGTAAAACCTAAAAAAACATATTTTCGTATTTGTACTCTACTAAAAAAGCAACTTGGCAACATGGCAGCGACTATAAGCAGACGTGTGTGAAAATACAATCAACCAGTACAGCGTATAAGAAATGTACTCTATTAGTCCAGTCATTATGTACATTTGGATCTGCAAATGAATTTAACCCAATTTCCTTAAAAGACATTGGAGCAGGGGCTTAAAAAAGCTTAACTCCAAATTGTCGGGCACCAGTCTCACCGGGAAACGCCGCCATCTTGAAAAAGGGGTACATTTTTTGTATTTTTTCGATAACTCTGCTCTGCGTCATTTTACGTGAATGGCACATAGACGTTTATTGTCGCTTTTTTGAAGCCCTACAAAAAAGGTCCTATGAACTTTTCACCTATTGTCAACCGTTGTCGAGATTTTGGGAAAAATATTAAAAAAATATAGGCATTGATACGTATTTCCGCTTATAGCTATTTTCCGATCATTCGTATCGAAAAATAATCTATTACGAAACTTGTAGAGTATATAAACACCTACAATTTGGTTTTTTTTTTTTTTCGATCTGATAAAAATTGCGGCTTCTAGCGCCCCGCAAAATTTGCAAGTACACGCAAAATGCAGTTACACGGCCTGGTCGGACCGCTCGGTGCGTCACGGCATCTGCGGCTGTGCGGCACCAAAATGTGCATTTTGCGTGTACTTACAAACTTTGCGGGGCGCTAGAAGCCGCAATTTTTATCAGATCGAAAAAAAAAACCAAATTGTAGGAGTTTTCATACTCTACAAGTTTCGTAATAGATTATTTTTCGATACGAATGATCGGAAAAGAGCTATAAGCGGAAATACGTATCAATGCCTATATTTTTTTAATATTTTTCCCAAAATCTCGACAACGGTTGACAATAGGTGAAAAGTTCATAGGACCTTTTTTGTAGGGCTTTAAAAAAGCGACAACAAATGTCTATATGCCATTCGCGTAAAATAACGCAGAGCAGAGTTATTGAAAAAATACAAAAAATGTACCCCTTTTTCAAGATGGCGGCGTTTCCCGGTGAAACTGGTGCCCGACAATTTGGAGTTAAGCTTTGTTAAGCCCCTGCTCCAATGTCTTTTAAGGAAATCGGGTTAAATTCATTTGTAAATCTAGGGCTTATTTTTGGACATAATGACTGGACTATATGGATAATCAAGTATTTAACTGGACCACTGTCGCCTTTTTTTGTGTTGCACTAATCTATATTCCAAATGAATGAGTAAACATAAAACTATTTGCAAATAGTTTCCAATTTATGGTCATATGGCGAACAAAAAACAAAACAATTGAATAAAAAATGTTCCGTTGAAAAAAGGCGGTTTTAAATCTCTCTCAAAATATTAGTTGTTGTTATAATAGTCCAGTCAATGAACGATTAAAAGAGGGGTGTAGAGTACGTGAGCGAATGTTAAGAAACGGACTAAAGGGATGTATTTGGAGTAGTTAGGAAATAAATATACTAAAGGTCCCGGAGCGTAGGAGGTGCGAGGGCTGCAGGTGGGCACGGAGAAGGTCACTTTTTTCGGCTTTTCGCCATAGCAAAAAAGTCACCCAATATCATAATAGTACATTAAGCAACGCATTTCATATGGCATTCTGTTATGACACGAGTCCAAGTTTAAAAAACGAATCGCACAGCGATGAGTTTTTTAAAGGACGAGTGTCACAACAGCCATATGAAATAAGTTGCTTATAATACTTTTTATATTTTGCCATTTTATTAATTTTTTAATAAATTTATACTTAGCATATTATAGAGAAGTTTGCTTTAAAAAAAATGAGTTGGTAGCACTGTTGTAAAATTTTTAAAATTTGACAGATTTGAAATTTAATTTCAATAGACAAATGTCAATTCATGTCATTTGTTGATTCATATTACCAACTGTATAACACAAAAAGTTGCGTACTCTAATGAAACATTAGAGTTCTCAAATGCTTATCATAATGTAAAATATTATAGATGCAAAATATAAAAAATTTACTACAAGATTGTTTAAATGCATTTTTCCTATCTCTTTTGGTTCTAAAAATATTTGCTAGCAAAAAATGCAAAGTTTTGAAAAAAGTTTTTTTACCTTTCGCCCCAACATTTTCGCCTCAACATTAATTTTTTAAGTAATATTTTTTTAGGTATAGAAGGTTAAAGCTCTTAAATAAATAACAAAATTAGAATGTACAGTTTTTTTGCAAATGTAGAAATTTGCTGTAGCTTTTGATTAGTTTAGGTTAAAATAATAAATAAATATATCAATTAAAAGATCGTTAAATCCTCTACAACTTCTTTTAGAAAAAGTTTTCTGTAAAACTAAAAGTTTAGCCGCTAAATAATTAAGTTAAAAATTTTTTTAGCAAATATCTCTAGAACCAGAAGAGATAGGAAAAAATGAATATAAAACAAACTTGTAGTAAATTTTATGATATTGATCGTTTTAACTTACTGACCTATTCCTTGAAAAAGAAAGTGTTTTTATAAGTCGTTATCTTATCTGTAGAAAAGTAATGTATAAAAAATGAATGAATAGCATTTCTTTAGAAATAAAAATTATAAGTTAAAACGATCAAAACAATTTGTTCAACTTATTTTGAAGGTAACTATACCTCCTAACTACTCTAAATACAGCCCTGAAGTCCTTTTTTGCATGTTCGCTCACGCACTTAACAACCCATTCATTGACTGGACTAGAACTGCAATTGGCAGAACTAATATTAGTAAAAAAATTAAGGTTCCGTTTTTCGTATGGGGTTGCAAAGTTACATATCCACTGAGACCGATATTCTCTTTATTTGCAACCATGATAAAAAACTTTTGTAATTAGTTCGAGGCTTGTGTGTATTGAAAATGGCCGCGCCGAGAAAAAAGGTTTGATAAATAATGTACATGAACAAATATAAAAAAAAATATGAAAAACTTGCGGTTGTTCCTACATTAAATTGCGGCAACTTGCAGCTACTAACTCGTCAGGTCAGGTCAGTTCAATACGAAAATCTGGTTAACACTCTGCCCAACACGAGAATGTGGTCAACACTCCGCCCAACACGAGAATGTGGTCAACAATCTGCCCAACACGAGAACCCCTTTTATACAGTGAAGGGGAATTCTCGGCGAATCAGGAACTTTCCTGACAGATGCTTCCGTGGAAGGAGAATCCTCGGAGAATCAAATCGTCTCCCGTGGAAGGTACTATCCCTGACAAAAATGGCGTCGTTACGAACGTGGCTTGGTTTGGTACAAAATATCAATTCCTCTTCAAGAGAATCAGACCAGGGTAAAAACACCAAATCAAATAGGCACCCTGCAAGTCTAACAATACGGGAATCGCTCGTCTATCTCAATCAATGGTACGAAATAATCTTCATAAAACACCGGGCGATTCCTCAAAATTTTGTCTAAACCACGTTATACTTGTCACCCAACAAGAAAGAAAAAGAACCGGTCCGAAATTTCCTTCTAAATCCTTCTAGAACGAATTCAACCACGCAAGTCCAGAAAGAGATTCACCTATTAACCGCCACGGGTCACTAAAAACGACTTGACCAATCATATAACATGACTGGTAAAATTCTGCGACTTGACCAATCATATCATAGCCGCACAGTACCTCAGATTTAACAGAAGAAATGACAGGAACGACAGATCGAAACATGACATCGATAAAATAGACGTAAACAACAATCTATTTTAATGTTCGAAATACTTTATACGAAACTAACTAGCTCATACAAATGGATATAAAGTGAGTCAAAAACTTGAGGCTAAATGTAAAATATCTTATGTGATTAAAAAGTGAGGGAAAAATTTTACTATTGGGGCTCAGCCCCAATTTTGATGGGGTATTTTTTTTTAGACTAATTTTGGGTCGCTGATCACGAATCTGCAATCAGTTTCCTGCGGTCTCATCAAACAACAAAGTTATGAATTTTTTTTAAGTAAAATGGTCACCTGAATAGCGGTCAGAACGTAAACTCTTGTCATATTTTTCGCTGTGGCTAGGGTCCCGTCCCTCGGAACTCCAATTTTTTCCCGTTTAATAAACGCATGCGCATTGCGTTACATAAATATATTTACTTGAAATATTACTTTGTACCTCATTAATATGAGCACACCTGAACTTATCTTTTACCTGACCTCATTATTTTGCACATCATTAATCTGAGCACACCTGAACTTATCTTTTACCTGACCTCATATTATTTTGTACATCATTAATATGAGCACTCCTGACCTTATCTCTTACCTGACCTCATTATTTTGTACCTCATTAATATGAGCACACCTGTACTTATCTCTTACCTGACCTCATATTAATTTGTACCTCATTAATATGTGCACACCTGAACTTATCTTTTACTTGACCTCATATTATTTTGTACATCATTAATATGAGCACACTTGAACTTATCTCTTACCTGACCTCATATTATTTTGTACCTCATTAATATGAGTACACCTGAACTTATCTTTTACCTGACCTCATATTATTTTGTACATCATTAATATGAGAACACTTAAACTTATCTCTTACCTGACCTCATATTATTTTGTACCTCATTAATATGAGCACACCTGAACTTATCATTTACCTGACCTCATATTATTTTGTACCTCATTAATATGAGCACACCTGAACTTATCTTTTACCTGACCTCATATTATTTTGTACCTCATTAATATGAGCACACTTGAACTTATCTCTTACCTGACCTCATATTATTTTGTACCTCATTAATATGAGCACACCTGAACTTATCTTTTACCTGACCTCATATTATTTTGTACATCATTAATATGAGAACACTTAAACTTATCTCTTACCTGACCTCATATTATTTTGTACCTCATTAATATGAGCACACCTGAACTTATCATTTACCTGGCCTCATATTATTTTGTACCTCATTAATATGAGCACACCTGAACTTATCTCTTACCTGACCTTATATTATTTTGTACATCATTAATATGAGCACACCTGACCTTATCTCTTATCTGACCTTATTATTTTGTACATCGTTAATCTGATCACACCTGACCTTATCTGATCTCACCTGATCTGTTAAATTCTGGTTTATTCAGACGTCGTGCAAAAAAAAAAGTCAAAAAAATATTTTTTTTTGCGTCCATTCATCGTTATTTGGCCTGAAAAACGCGAAAAAATACGTATGGAACCGATCGGGTTGAGACCACTGAAATGATACAAGGATGACGCCTATTGATTTTGGGACAGGTCGGATATCTCCATACAAAAAAATTCTTGGAAAAATTTAACATTGAGGAATCCTGATAACCAATGTTGTTTATTGAGAAATAACTAATTGTCGTCTGAATAAGCCAGATTCTATTAATTTCAAGTAATACGCAATACAGATGCGTTCATCAGACGAGAAAAAAAATTGAGTCCCGGAAGGACGGGACGCTAGCCACAGCGAGAGTTTACGCTAATCGCAACTTAAGTGACCCTAGTATTGCCAAATGTCAGTACGTCAAATTGATGTATGAATTTTTAGGTTCTTTTATAATTTAGTATATTTAGCTGAAATATTACTGTGTACATCATTAATCTAACCAAACTTGACCTATCTTGTACCTTAAGTCTTTTGGTTTTAATATATATTTATATAAACCTACTTGTATACATATTTTTCTGGTAAGTATTAAAGACAAGTTGACAATTTATTTCACTTAAAAAATTCATAACTTTTTTGTTTAATGAGACCGCAAGCAACTGATTGCAGATTCGTGATCAGCGACCCCAAATTAGTCTAAAAAAAAATATCTCATCAAAATTGGGGCTGAGCCCCAATAGTAAAATTTTACCAAAGTGAGTAAACCAGTAAGGAATTTTAATTTATTAGATTCGACATCCTAAGACCGGTTTCTGTCTTTCGACTTCATCAGTTAGGCTTTTCGAATCCAATAAATAAAATTCCAAACTCGTACAAGTCAATAGCTATATCTGCTATAAGATAACATTTTTAGATGTGCTACCATCTATGGTAAGAAGAGAGTATTGACATTAAATTTTGACTGAATCTAGTCAAGATGTCACTCTCTTCTTTTTTATCCCTTTCAGAGATTAATACAAAGTGAGTAAACCAGTAAGGAATTTTAATTTATTAGATTCGACATCCTAAGACCGGTTTCTGTCTTTCGACTTCATCAGTTAGGCTTTTCGAATCCAATAAATAAAATTCCAAACTCGTACAAGTCAATAGCTATATCCGCTATAAGATAACATTTTTAGATGTGCTACCATCTATGGTAAGAAGAGAGTATTGACATTAAATTTTGACTGAATCTAGTCAAGATGTCACTCTCTTCTTTTTTATCCCTTTCAGAGATTAATACAAAGTGAGTAAACCAGTAAGGAATTTTAATTTATTAGATTCGACATCCTAAGACCGGTTTCTGTCTTTCGACTTCATCAGTTAGGCTTTTCGAATCCAATAAATAAAATTCCAAACTCGTACAAGTCAATAGCAATATCCGCTATAAGATAACATTTTTAGATGTGCTACCATCTATGGTAAGAAGAGAGTATTGACATTAAATTTTGACTGAATCTTGTCAAGATGTCACTCTCTTCTTTTTTATCCCTTTCAGAGATTAATACAAAGTGAGTAAACCAGTAAGGATGGTAGCACATCTAAAAATGTTATCTTATAGCGGATATTGCTATTGACTTGTACGAGTTTGGAATTTTATTTATTGGATTCGAAAAGCCTAACTGATGAAGTCGAAAGACAGAAACCGGTCTTAGGATGTCGAATCTAATAAATTAAAATTCCTTACTGGTTTACTCACTTTGTATTAATCTCTGAAAGGGATAAAAAAGAAGAGAGTGACATCTTGACTAGATTCAGTCAAAATTTAATGTCAATACTCTCTTCTTACCATAGATGGTACCACATCTAAGAATCTTATGTGATATATGGTTCCTAAATAATATAATTCGGTCCCTACAGTGGCTCACATCTACCCAAGAAAAACAAGGTATGGAAACTAATTAATGTAGTAAGGTCTTAATGCCGAATTTAAACGTTACAAGTTGACAAGTGATAACATTAAAATTACAATTGAAATTGAAAATATTAAAAAATAACCGTTTCTTGATGTACTAATAAACATCAATAACAATTGTATTAAAGTTGTAATTTTTTCAAAGCAAAATATTTATTTTTCAAATTTATACGAATTTAAATTAAGAAAAAGGCTAATTTTCAATCGAAAAAGTTACCCAATTTATAAATTTTCCAATTTATTCATTTTATCAGAGCTCATTTTTTTCCTTGAAACCACGACTTTAAGACGGGATGAAAAAAATATATTGTTCATATGGAAAGTAATTGAGTCAATACCTCTAGTAAGTTGTCAAACATATTTTTATCCAGTCTAAAATGTTTAATGAAAAGTTTGTTTGATGATATGCATTCATCTGTTGTTCAGCATCTTCTACATCATTAATTAAAATATTAAATAATATTTCGTCATCATTCATTTTGTGGTATTCTTCCAGCAATATATTCACAAAACAATAAACAAATCAGCAAAATAAAATGGTCCAATATTCTACAGCTAATGATATGATTAAAACGAGTCATCATAACCTTAAACTAAATATACCTAAACAGAAAACATATTTTTACTTGACAGTCTTGATACTTAACGCCTTCACGGCGCTATTGCGCATGAATACTCTCTTACTATACTCAACTCTACTGGTACAACCCAGTAGAGCACTCCTATGCGAACTTGTAGTCGATTTCTCTTGATTTCAAACATACCGATTTTCTGACGCTGAGAGAGTGAGGAGTGATCACGTGGTACATTCTCGCACACGAGTTGCTCTCTCACGTTTCAAACATCGGGGTCCAGGACGTAAACTCTCGCTGTGGCTAGTGTCCTCCAAAGCTGAAGTTGGCTACACGTCGCTATAGTTATTATTACTTGAAAAATTAATAAAATGTAACAGGTCAATAATTTACAGGGTGAGATCAGGTAAGATAAGGTTACGTAAGGTCAGCTTAGATCAAAAAAATGATGTACAAAGTAATATTGTCTATATGTGCTGCCATCTATGATTAGAAGAGAGTATTGACAATTATTAAAAGCAAAAAATTCCCGGTGTATTGGGGTTGCATACACAATTTGCATTGTGTGTTACAAAGCTTTTATTTGACTGATTCTAGTCAAAATGTCACTCTCTTCTTTCGTATCCCTTTCAGAGATTAATACAAAGTTAGAAAACGAGTAAGGAATTTAATTTATCAGATTCGACATCCTAAGACCGGTTTCTGCCTTTCGGCTTCGTCAGTTAGGCTTTTCGAATCCAATAAATAAAATTCCAAACTCGTACAAGTCAGTAGCTATATCCGCTATAAGATAAAATGTTTAGATGTGCTGCCATCTATGATTAGAAGAGAGTATTGACAATTATTAAAAGCAAAAAATTCCCGGTGTATTGGGGTTGCATACACAATTTGCATTGTGTGTTGCAAAGCTTTTATTTGACTGATTCTAGTCAAAACCGGTCTTAGGATGTCGAATATGATAAATTAAATTCCTTACTCGTTTTCTAACTTTGTATTAATCTCTGAAAGGGATACGAAAGAAGAGAGTGACATTTTGACTAGAATCAGTCAAATAAAAGCTTTGCAACACACAATGCAAATTGTGTATGCAACCCCAATACACCGGGAATTTTTTGCTTTTAATAATTGTCAATACTCTCTTCTAATCATAGATGGCAGCACATCTAAACATTTTATATTATAGCGGATATAGCTACTGACTTGTACGAGTTTGGAATTTTATTTATTGGATTCGAAAAGCCCAACTGACGAAGCCGAAAGGCAGAAACCGGTCTTAGGATGTCGAATCTGATAAATTAAATTCCTTACTCGTTTTCTAATATTGTCTAGCCACAGCGAAAAATTTTACAGGGTGAGGTCAGGTAAGGTCAGCTTAGGATCAAAAAATTACGTACAAAGTAATATTGTCTAGCCACAGCGAAAAATTTTACAGGGTGAGGTCAGGAAAGATAAGGGTACGTAAGGTCAGCTTAGGATCAAAAAAATTACGTACAAAGTAATATTGTCTAGTGTCCCGTCTCGAAGCGATAAACCACAACGAAAAATATGACAAGAATCTACGTCACCGACATAACCTTAAACGTTTAAAGTTATGTCGGTGATCTACGTCCTGACCGCAATTCAGGTGTCCATTTTACTTAAAAAAAATTAATATCTTTTTTGTTTGATGAGACCGCACGAAACTGATTGCAGATTCGTGATCAGCGACCCAAAATTAGTCTAAAAAAATATTCTATCAAAATTGGGACTGTGACCGCAAACTAGATTTTTTCCCGGAGAACTGAACTGACCGTCTAAAAGTACCTTTTTTTACTCATGCGGGAAAAGTACTATCTCTGCGCCCGCGTTTTCGGGTGTAAAACGGCTATTTGGCTATTTAATTAGTTCCGTGCGACAAGTAAATTTTGCGCACGCAAAATTTACTTTTCGCACGGAAATTGACAATATAGACCCCCAAAAAAATGTGACACATAAATTGATTGATTAAAAAATTAAAATTTACAATAATGAGTTTCAACTCTGTGGTGATACCGGAGACTGATGAGGTTCTGACGATGAATCCGTACCACCAGAAATTTAACACTGTCACTGAAGTTTACGTTGAAGAATCGATCGGCAATAAAAAACGAATCGGCCAGCAAATTGCGATCGCTACTTTGGCCAGACCATTTACTTCACGTGAAAATGTACACCAAATCAACTCAAATATCGAGACAACGGCTGAAGTAAGTACCCATCAGAGTCAGTGTCGAAGACAAAGAAAATATTGACTTGAATACGATTTCCTCTAGAATCTGGTTGAGTGGAAGAGCAAGCTAATTCTTCCAAAGACTAACAGCTTGAACTCTGCCTTTTGGTAACTACTTTATATGTAAAAGGTATTAAATAGAATTATGTTACACAATATCAATTTTGTATAGTAGATTGCCTATAAAATCATTTATTGTTATTATTATTATTATTATTATTAAAATATAAATTTCAATTTCATCAATTGTTCAAATGTTTCAATAATCATAGGTGAAAAAAAAATTAATTGCCTTTTTTAGTTTCCTAGCTATCGTTAAAAATAAAAAGTTATTTTGATTCTAAATATTTTACTTTTTATTTGATTAATTTTTGATTTTTTTGTCGTCGGCACCTACTTCATTTCTCATTTTATCCCCGCATTCGTAAAAAAAAAAAATAGTATCTGCAACTCGTGCGGCATTGTCGATTTCCCACTCGAGCTCTCTTGGGCAATCGACAACTTTGCGCACTCGTTGCACAATATACTATTACACTTCTCGTCCTTGCATCATAAACTAGTATTTCACCCTTAGATCATATATGCTTCGCTAGATACGGTGTCCTATAGTGTTTGTTTGGTTCTAGAGGGGTAAAGACGGGAGGGGGTGAAGGGGCAATAGCGTACTATGAACAGTGGCGTGTCATGTGGAATATTTTGGTACATTGTAATATATTGTTATATTTATACAACACATATTTCAATTTCATTTTCTTAGGAATGAGTGACTTCCAAATAAAATACTATGGAAGACTACGAAAATTGTTTGGAATGGGAATAATCGGAAAGGTTGAATACCATCATCTTGCGCTTCTGCTTATTTCAAATGCTATATATCATATAATATGCTTGTTTAATTTTCAAACAAATTAAACATATAAACCCATTCAACCGGCAACATCGCACCAAACATTTACATTTGGAAACAGCGCTCAGACCAAATAGTTTTTTTTCTAGTTTTTTTTCCCATTACGTTACGGCTGACACGTAGGCCAATATTTACCGCGCAGAATCTATAACGAACTTTCTAGGCTTATGCTAGAGTCACGTCCGCCCTGAAATTCATAATGACGTAATTTGAGTTAATCTTTGTCTTCTCAAGCGGGAGAGAGAGACAGACATAAAAAAACTTACGTACCTAACAATCTTTCTAGAAACAATCGCGGACCGGAAGGGGAGATTTTGAAGCGACTGAGCTTCGAGAATTTAAACAGTGTTCATTTATCACTCACTCATATCGCACGCAAAATATTTTCTGACTGATGCGGTCTTTTTAATTCTTTACCTATGTGCTAGTGTTTGTTAAGCACATATGGTACTTATAATAATTTGTTCATTGATTACCAATTAATGTAATCCTTTGTTACGTTGTTGTTATTTATTTATTTATTGAACTTAAAATAAACCGTTAAATAACAGTGTTAGTTGTTTTTGTCCAATGGAGTTGGGAAGATAAAGATATACAGTCCATTTTAAGAATACCACGATGCAGTTTAAAAAGGCGATCATAACACATCGGTCGTCCTGGGAAACTGGCACAACATAGGGTTTATTCCAGAACCCTCAACAATGCTTTTTATATTTTGCATCTATAATATTTTACATTATGATACACATTTGAGTACTCTGTTTCATTAGTGTTCGCTACTTTTTTTGTTATACTGTTGGTAATATGAATCAACAAATGACATGAATTGACTGTCAAATTTTAAAAATTCTACAACATTTTTTTTTAAAGCAAACTTCTCTATAGTATGCAAAGTATAAATTTATTAAAAAATTAATAAAATGGCAAAATATAAAAAGTATTATAAGCAACTTATTTCATATGGCTGTTATGACACTCGTCCTTTAAAAAAATCATCGCTGCGCGATTCGTTTTTTAAACTTGGGCTCGTGTCATAACAGAATGCCATATGAAATGCGTTGCTTAATGTATATCAAATTAAAAATCCCATTGATTATAAACTCGTTAATACAGAAAAAACAAAATGAATAGTTGGTAATAGGTATATTGATAGAAAAGATACGTCAAAATGTACCTTCATATAGATTGGGTTGAGTAAAAAATGAAAAATTTGCGGATGAACATAGTTTATTTTAATAAAACATAAATTGACAATTGACAATAGATATTTAAACAATTAATTTACAAGTCAAATAAAGTATACATAATTTACGTTTAGCTCTTATTTTCACTTCCTGTCCTATCCAACAGCACGCCTATGGAATACATACCTATGAAAAGATCTGACAGCACCTTTCTCAAATTTGATGTTGTACACTTAACAAGACTTTCAAAAAACTATAAAAATACAGAAGATTAGCACAATAATTCCCAAAAAACAAAATATCTGACATCTGTCAAACTTTACGATATAAGCGGGTATCGTCGAAATTTCAAATCGACCAATCAGTGGATTAGTTCTCTAAACTCCCCCCTGTAGGTACACCAAAACAAATAGAGAAGAATCACGGAGTGGGCGACTGTGACATCTGTGACATGTGACATGTTAAAGGGCTGGCAGGATCGCCATGTGACATGTACTGATGTCGTAGGGAAGTAAAACTCTTGGTAAAACAATAACAATTATAATTTGGGGATTAACCCCTAATAATGAATACAATACTTCGGATAGGTATGAACCAATCTTAAGTTATATCTAATCTAACGCATACAATAATTTGATATATATATATACATGCATTGACCTCTAGTCAAGAGCATCTACCGGTCATTCACGTACGATCAAGGATCGACCTTGTCGTACAAGTCGATGTCTTGATAACAAATACAATAGCAATAACCTAACATTAACATAACAATAATAATTATACACTATACGGGGTGCTCGATATACCATTGATCATTTGAATGACTCGAGGGGTGAACAATAAACTTTGTTTGCATGGGCGTAATGTGAAGTTCGAATTTATTTTAAGTTATTTGTCCATTAAAAGTGGTATATTTGGAAGGTGTTTTGTGAAGAATTATTGTGAATAAACCATACAAATAACGACCTAAAAATGCAGAGGATTATAATAGGCGATATGGAGATAAAATCACCAAAAATGTGCTCTGTTCCACAATGCTCTACATATGGCAATTCGGTCATATCTTTCCTTTGAATCCCAAAGAAATCAAGAAATGGAAGATAATCTTGAAGATAGGAAAACCTATATCAAAGTTTATTTGCAGCAAGAACTTTGTGAAAGACGATTTTTTTAGTGGTAAGTTTGATGAAGGTTCTTGCAGACTTCCACATATAATTTTCAATTCTGTTGTCAGTTGCTATCACATTCTTTGAATTTATTTGTAATTTTACAATACAGTGACTTCAACAACACAGAGATAGCGTTTGAAAAATGGATCTCTTCCTAGCCAGAACCTTTCAGTGTTCAAACACTAAGGAATTAAGAAAGAAGTAACCAAAGTAGGTGAGAAAGGAAAGTAATAACTTTCATTACATCATATTTAATTCATTTCAGGCTTATGCAGAAATCAAATGTAAAGCAGGCCAAACAACATGGAGATGAGCTAGTGGGGGTAGAATTATCAAGTGAACATGATGAAAGATGTACTCTAAATTTATTATAATTATAAAAAAAAAACGTATTTTTGCTTAGCCAATCATTTATTTAAACAATAAACATGTATCATCTTATTGAAATATTTTTTCTTTCTCCCATTTTTGTGTCAAAACTGTGCAACTCGCTGGTTCCAACATCTCAAATCTAAAACATGAAAGAGGCAAGGTGAACAGGAAACTCAGTTTGAAAATAATATTATCTTCAATAATTACTATAATATCCCTGCAATATCCCCCTAATCCTGCTTTAAAGGAACATTGACAAGTCCAGGTATCATTCAGTTTTATGGTGATTTCATGTGGGTATTACAAAATTGTTCATATACTTTTGATGATTTTCTCATTGGAGCCGTCAGTTCCACATAAACTGATGTGATCAGCCCTAAAAACCTTTTCACCTTCCTTAATTTGCCTAACACGTTCACCCACATAATCCAGAATGTCCGACTTTGATATTTCAACTTTTACAGGCATTATCATAAAAATACAATGACAGTAACTCTAAAACCAACTGAAATTCGAAAATCAACCTTCAATCCAATTGTACAATGAATAAAAATGAAATTAAATATCTGAGAAAACCGAAAAACAAATCTTAGAAAAACTGTGATTTTAAAGTGATCAATTGACAGAATATTTGTTGTTCACCCCTCAATTCGACATTATGTCATTCGCAGCGCCATCTGCCGGTTCATGATTTTTCCCTATAACCTGAGTCCCTGTAATTGCAAAATGTCGTATGTCAAAAAAGGCCACTTTTCAGGAGAGCAAAAAAACTTTGTGTTTTATACGTACATACGGAATTTTTGACATACGACATTTTGCAATTACAGGGACGATATATGATCTAAGATTTCACCTTTAGTAAAAGCATTTGACATGGTGTCACATCAAAAGCTTTTAAGTGTTTTGAAACCTATTTAAAAGAGAGCAGAAACAAAAAAAGTAGAAGATGTCAACCCATTGTATTTGTCAAAATAATCAAACTGTCAAAAATCGTTGTTCAAAATTCTCGTACTATAATGAATGAAGGTGAGTTACTTTTTAAATTAATCTACTTTATTAAAATACCACAAGATACAATTCTAGTTGTAATTTACATGTGTTTGTTGCAACTAAGAAACATACAATTTGACCACTTTACTTATACAATACGTCTGGAGTCACAATTAGAAATACAAAGTAGTGGAGTAGATCTGGTTTTGAAAACGAAGTCGCTCTTTTCGAATCTTTTTTTCTTGATTTCATAGACTCGAGGTACCTCTTTCACGTGATTACTATATGGAAGCTAAGGGAGGTGCGGATAGATAGTCATGACCCAAGCATTGTGCCCAAATTTCAACCCGCCTGTTTAATAAATAAATAAATAAATAAATAAATAAATATTTTATTAATCCTTATTGACATAGAAAATGTATAGGACAGGTCAGTTACACTTAAAGTTAATATAGATAGTATATAATAAATAACACATAACATAAGAGATACAATTGAAAAGATATAAAATGGAGGTATATATTACCTAGGTCCTAGATTTGTTTATGTAAAAGCAACAAAAACATTGTTAAAAGAGATAAATAAAAACGAATATATTAAATACAAAAATTTAACAATTCAGTGAGTTGTCAGTCAAAAACTCAGTTACGCTATAATAACCTTTACTTCCTAATAGACTCCTAATACGCTTTTTGAATATATTGAAAGTTAGTGTTTTGTAACTCTCTGGCAAGTTATTAAATAGCTTAATTCCCTGATACGTAGGGCTCGCTTCAAATTTGGTAGTTTTGTGTGATGGTACATATAAATTTTTGCCATGCCTGGTAAGATGATTGTGGTAATCAGAGTTAGTTTTTAGTGTCCCAATGTTTTCTTTAGTAAATATCAAGCATTTGTACATATAAATACATGGAAATGTCAATATATCATTTTGTATAAAATAATTTTTGCAGGAGTCGCGAGGAGACAGGTTAAAAATAGCACGTAAGATTCTTTTTTGTGTTATAAAAATTCTATCACTACTGGAAGAATTGCCCCAGAGGATCACGTTATAAGACAAGTGACTGTAAGCAAGGCTGTAATAGACAGTCAAAAGAGATGACAACGGCATTGATGATTTTATAAGTGAAATTGCAAATTTTGTTTTATTAAGTTTTTTACACAACTCGTCAATAGGCATCTGAAAATAAGATGGTAGCGTCACGGTGGCTATATTGGAACCCTTTTCACAGACATTGGCTCATTGTTGTGATTTGTTTGTGTATTTTCTCTCTCTTTCCACTGGATTAAAACCACTTAGTTGTTAAAAAAGTTTTTTTATTGACGTTTCGGCTTTCCAGATCGAAAGCCGTTATCAAAATGACATAAAATAAATAAATTTACTAGAAACAGAACACTTGATAATCTTGCAAAAATATGACATCAACATAGTGTACATAGAATAAGATTTTGAGATTGAAGATGTCAAAATCTGTTTCAATCATATTTTTGTGACGTTTCTGGGAACGAATTTTTGAAAGGATAGCGCATTTGCATATTATAAGAGAATTTATACTTCGTCATAAATGAAGTTTTCTTATTAATATTATCATAAGAAAAAACCAGATAAAAACTTATGATACTATCCCGATATAGAGGGTATCCTTTTTGCAATTAACTCTTTTTGTAAAATAGGTATCCAAATTTTTGAAATATCAACCGAACAATTAGAAACACATTCGTTATTATTTAAGCATATCAATGCTGCTTCTTTAACTTTGCGGTTATAATTATTCGGTTCTTTTAATAATCTAGTTGAAGAATTCCATTGTATTTTATGACCAAAATCCCATGCATGTTCACATATTTTGGATTTTTCGAATTGTTTATTTTTAATGTACGATTGGTGTTCATTAAGTCTAATATGAAAAGGTCTAGATGTTTCTCCTATATAAAATTTATTACATTCGCATGGAATTTTGTAAATACAATTTTTTGTGTTTTGAATTTCATTAAAAGGTTTTGTATTTACTATTAAAGATTTTAATGTATTATTAGTTTGAAAAACTGTTTTTAAATTAAATTTATTGCCAATCCTTCTAATTTTTTCGGATAATTTTGGAATATAAGGGATTTTTACTATATTTGAAAGAATTATTGGGGGGTTTAAATTTTGATCTTTAGTTTTGAAATTGAAATCTTCATTTATGACGAAGTATAAATTCTCTTATAATATGCAAATTCACTATCCTTTCAAAAATTCGTTCCCAGAAACGTCACAAAAATATGATTGAAACAGATTTTGACATCTTCAATCTCAAAATCTTATTCTATGTACACTATGTTGATGTCATATTTTTGCAAGATTATCAAGTGTTCTATTTCTAGTAAATTTATTTATTTTATGTCATTTTGATAACGGCTTTCGATCTGGAAAGCCGAAACGTCAATAAAAAAACTTTTTTAACAACTAAGTGGTTTTAATCCAGTGGAAAGAGAGAGAAATTAGAATACAAACCACTATGAGCTTCCGAAATGAATTGTTTGTGTATGTCTGATATTTTTATTTTAGCATTTTTTACCATTTATTAAAGACTAATTTGTGTGAAAAATTTATTATTAGTTATTATTTATCATATAGGTAAGTAATCTTTTTCATTTTATCTAAAAATAAGCATTTATTTTGAAGTTAAAGTTGCCTTTCTAATTCACAATTTAATCAGTGTTTTCTTGTATTTAAGGATTTATGGAGGTACAAATACATCTAGATGTGTATATGAAGAGGAGGAAGTTTTAAGTGCTAGTCATTTAATTGTGTGGTCAATTGGATTCTAATAGGCAAAGCCAAAGTAAAAACATCTTTATATTCGGTTTGTGTTTGCAAACAAGTGATTTGAAATCTGGTCCACATAAAATAAGAGGCCAGCTTAATAATATGAGGAGCTCATATAAGGCAGGAAGTGGGGGGAAGTGCAAACATTTCTGCACTTCTAATTACTTGTACAAGGTGTAAGACGTTACAGCAATTCAAAATACTGGAAATTGATTGATTAGGAGTTTACTAAAAATAAGTTATGGACAGTAAAATATAACTTTTTAATAAAAATGATTCATAATTGTATGTATGTAACAAATAAATATATTACTTATAAATAATTTTATTTTCCCAACACATTCAATAAAACATTCCCATTTTCTACCATTTTATTTTAATAGCATTGCAAGTATTGCTTTTAATATAACATTTTCTAAAAAAATATTGACAAAGGTTATAGGATAGTTGTATAAAACAAATAAGGCAAATTGTCAGTATAATTCATTTGAACTGCTTACAAAATTGTACCCAAAAGCTGAAAACTGAAAATTCCAGTAAAACTATTAAGAGCACTATCTGTTTTTAAGAGATCACTCAATGTTGATATTTACTTAAGTATTTACTTGCACCTCAAAGTCACGAAACTTAGTGGGTCCTTCATATTGTTCTTGCTCATTTAAGATCATTAGCAGGCTTTGTGCACCTTCCAAATCATCGTTAGTACGTTCCGGCCCTCGTTCTTCATTGCACTGACAGTCTGTAAAATCTATAATTTTAACAGTATTTCTCCTGTTTAACCTTTCACTTCTTTCAGCGGCTTCTCGTTCTGGTTCTGTAGTTTGAACTAATGAAGTCGACAAATTCTGACTGGAAACAGCTGTCAGCTTTAAACTTCTTCCTATGGCATATAATTATTTTATTTACCTCTTCGGAAAAAATCGTCATCAATAAAATGTTTTGAATAAACGACCATATTCTTAGTCACAACTTTTCTTAAAATCCAAGCTTAACGCCTACACATCCATGTGGGGCGTTCTAACTCAGATTCTACTTTCACGCGACATTTTCCATCCTCTGGGAACAAATGGAAACTTAAATCTCTGTTTGTTTTCGTCCATGAAGAACACGGAGGTACGGAACAATATGAATTACTCATTCTTATTTAAAAAAACTACACTACACAACTGTTTTTTACAAGCAAATATAAAACGACCTATTCAACAAGTACAAAACAATAAAATTAATGTCTGTGAAAAGGGTTGCATTTGCCACCACGAGAGGGCGTATTAGTTATTTTGATTCGCCTATTGTGCAGTTGGAGGAAACTACTTCTATACCATTGAGATCAAATTGTAGCTGGCGCGGGTTATTATGGAGAGTTGTTAATTATTAAATTGTTTTGGACACACCAACGATTAAAGTACTCGATTATTTGCCGTGTCAGATTCATCAAGCCCTCATAGGTGGGAGCTGAGACAGCTATAGATGTGTCATCAGCAAATATGGTTACCATTTTTGAAATATCACCTTTAATATGCCTCGGCATATCGTTGATGAACAATAGAAATAAAAGCGGTCCAAGCACAGAGCCCTGCGGTACCCCCATATTCAATAAATGCCTTTCTGAAAGGTTGTTTTTAATTTTTACGAAGATTTGCCTATTTTCCAGTTAACCAATCCAAGATAATGCCCCTAAAACCTAGGTTATATAATTTATCATTAATAAAATTTAGATTAATTGAGTCGAATGCCCTCGAAAGGTCGAAAAAAATACCAGCAACTTGATTGCCTTTATCAAGGTTAGTATAAATAAATTCAATTAAACTAAAAGCGGCAGTTTGCGTCGATTTTCCAGTGCGAAATCCATGTTGACTTTCGCTCAGTATTTTAAATTTTGACAAAAAACTATAGATTTTGATGTATACAACTTTTTCTATAACTTTAGAAAAAACACTTAAGATGGCTATCGGTCTGTAGTTAGCAATATTTGTAGGATCATTTTTTTTGTAAATAGGGTGCGCAAAATTGGGCCTGATATTTCCCAAGTTTGTGTGTTGAAATGGACTGTAAATTTACCTGTAGTTATTGATAGGTTAATTAAATACGCTATCTGATCTGCGATCGGAAGGATAACAGATTTTAAAATTTTCGTTGATACGTTATCAAAACCGGTACTTTTTGTGTTCTTTAGACCAACAACCACCGATATAACTTCATCTGAGGTTACAGGGTTAAAGAAGAAGGTTTTGTTGAATATGAATGCTGCGCTACACCTCTGTGACATTGAATCGCCAAAATGTGTTATTAAACTCTCTTCAGTAATAGTAGCAAAGTAGTTACCGAAAGCATTAGCAACATCCTTAGGAGTAGTATATATTCTACTCTCCATACTCAAGGTTATATCATTAGGTTTTTTAGTTCTTCCCAAGTCCTGTTTAACTAAATTCCACACTGTTTTTTGCCTATTAGTAGATTCTGTAATAATTTTGTCATTAAAATTCTTTTTAGTATTATTAAGTAGTTTGTTGTAATTATGCTTTGCTTGTTTATAGATTTTCCTGGAATCCTCGTTGTCAATACTTTTACACAACCAGTATAAATCCTTTAGATCCTGACTAGCTTTTCTTATGTCAGGTGTAATCCATTTAGGAGATTTATGCAAGGTGCCGCTGTTCTTTATAAGAGGGCAATATTTATCCAAGTTAAATGTAAAAATATTGACAAAGGATTCAAAAACAGTATCGATATCATTTGAAAAATAAATTTCACTGATATGAGTAGCGTACAATGAAGAATTGAGGTTCTCAATGTTTTCAGTAGAATAGTTTCTAAATTCTCGGGATGTAACTTGCAGATTGCGTTTGTGAGCATCTTTTCGCTTTTATAAATATCACGCACACATGCAGTCCTTAGAGCGTTTTGAAAGAGAACTGATTTCCCTTGAAAATGAGCCTAGCACGAAGTCAATAGACACGATCGAGTTCTTGTAGGGCTCAAATCAAAGAAAAAAAAATTCCGCAACCGATGGCACATAAAAAATTTTCCCCGAAAATCGAAAATTAAAATTTGCAAAATCCGAAATTAGGTCGGCATTTGTCCGTTTTCGCGAAAACCATCATCTCCTTAATAAATCCTGTAGCAGTGTCCTCAAGAAAGAGTTTGACATTTTGTTTACCCGGATTGGTCAAAAATTAAAAAAGTTACCTCGAGTCAAAAATTAATCAGTGTTTGCCCTCCCTCTTCCCCCCTAATTAAACAGGCGGATTGGAATTTGGTTTTCTGGCGTACATTTTTGGCTTGGGGCGTGTAGTTTTTGAATTCGCTTTCATGTATTTAATAGTTTTTTATAGTAATACAATTTTTTTAAATAACTTATAATATAAATTTTAGTACAATATCCCGCTATTTCATGTGTTGTTATTAGTTTTTCGATTTTTTTTATATTTCGAGATAAAATCGTAAAAACCAAATATTCGATTTTGTTTTCGAAATTGTGAACTTAGCATACACTTTAGAGCAGCAAAGATTTTTTTATCGTTTTGTACACGCAAAAAAGTACCTAAGAGCCTAGTTTCAGCGATATTACATTTTATGAGAGATGTTCGTCTAAATGTGGCTCTGGCAGCTGGACTATTGGTCATCGTACTAAATGAGTGACCGAATAAAAGTAAAAAACAATAAAGGGATTATTTTAGCGTTTTATAAAGTTAAAAGAGTTTATTTTATTACACAAACCTTATTTACAGATGGGGACTTCAAAAAAATTTTCGTAAGTATTTCTTATATCTACATATCCATTATATATACAGGGTGGTCCAAACTTCTGACGTCGGAGGATTACGTCGTAGTGGTAAGAGATAAAACTTTCAACTTTTGTGTGAGCTAGTACACTTACTGGGTGCACATTTTGAAAATAGTTTCGAATAGACAGGGTGTTCCAAAAACTCGTAGCAGCACAAACTTACATTTTTTTCAATTTTTTATTCAAGAATCGAAAAGATCTCACCGAGACGTTAAAACAATATTATTATTATATTATTACATTATTATTATTACAAAAGAAAATTACAAATTACAAAAGAAAAATTACAAATGAAATATTGTAGAACAAAATTACAAAGTATGTCGAAATTAAAGAATAATTTATAAATTTAATTTACAATAGAATGAGATGTGTAAAAGTTTTCCAAAACATTGCACCCTAAGTGACCAAACACTTGTATTAGTGCAATCATCTGGAAGAGAAATATCAAAATAAATGCATAACATGCAGTTTACATAAATAATATACAATGACAATAAATGGATGTTAATCCAAGAGAAAAAAAAATACAATTGAAAGCATTATGTGGCTAGAAGTTTTTGAAACTCGAAATATTTTTGGTAAATAAATATTTTTATTTCATTTACAAAATTAGTTACTCTAGAAATTTGTCGAATAGTCAGTGGTAATAAATTTGAAGCTTTTGGTAAGATGAATGTTACAAATCGATGACTGATATTTTTTAAATTTTTTGGAATATTTAGACGTTTATCCGTCGTACCCCTTGTGTTATATTCATGAGTGCACATTATTTGTTGGAAATATCCCCTTTTAAAAGCAAATGTTAGGACTGTTAAAAAATATAAAGATCTAATATTAAGTATCACTGGAGTACAGCAAGCAAGTAGAAAATCGTTTATTACGTTTAAAAATAATTTTAAGAATATAATTTTGTATAATTTTAAGAGAGTAAAGAGAATTTTCGTAGATCCCACCCCAAACTAATATCCCATAACGTAAAAGTGATTCAACCAGAGCCTTGTATATAATTATTAGCAGTTTCGTAGAGAGAATTTCACGTAACTGGTAAAATTTATAAATTAGTTTTCTAAGTTTAGTTGTTAAGTAGTTGATATGACTGTCCCATTTTAAATTCTTATCAATAACGATACCTGACTAACCTCAGTAATACTTGTGTTTGACTGATTAATCCTAATATTTTGAAAAGCTGGTCTGTTAGCATTATTTGCAGAGAATGCGATATAATGTGTTTTATTAACATTTAAAGATAATTGATAAGTATTTAACCAATTCGTTATTAGATGAAGTTCCCTCTCTGCAATTAATTTAACGTCCAACCAGGTATCTGATTTAAAGATAATTACGGTGTCATCGGCATATGATACGACTTTTGCACTTGTTTGAGAAAGCATAGAATTAATATAAAGTAAAAAGAGAATAGGACCCAAAAGTGTCCCCTGAGGTACGCCTATTTTTACAAGGGCTGGATCACTTAGTGCATTATTTATTTTAACTTGTTGGATCCTATCAGTCAGATAGTTTTTAAAAAGATTTAACACTGTTCCCCTTATTCCATTAGTGTACAGAATCTCCAGTAACCTCTCATGATTTACAGTGTCAAATGCTTTCGCCAGGTCTAGGAAAACTGCTAGACATTTTTTGTTTTTATCTAAGCCCTCAACTAGTTCACTTACCACACTATACATTGCGTCACTTGTGGCTTTACCAGTTTGGAATCCGAATTGATTTTCATTTAAAATTTTGTTCGAGGTAATAAAATGCATTAGCCTTTCTTTTATACATTTCTCTAATAATTTCCCAAAATTATTTAAAACACTTATCGGTCTATAATTACTAATTTTTGTTTTATCACCTGCTTTAAAAATAGGGGTTATAATTGATGATTTAAACTGTGAGGGTATAATACCTGTTAAAAACGTAAGATTAAAAATGTGAGCAAGTGGTGTTAAAATGTGCATATGAATATTTTTAATTTGTCTAGCAGTTATGCCATCACAACCAGGAGAGCTATATAGCATGTTAATATATTATAAAGGTGTTTCAAAAAGATATGGTTAATTATTAGCAAAAATTATCCCATCTTTAACACTCTGTAAAACAGTAGATCAAGATAAATCAACAGGTCACTATTAATTATTTTTTCATCTGTAGCTTCTTTAATACAGGGTGAAACAGAAATCAAGCAATGTCTCAAAATTTTTAAATTGATCACCCTATAAGTCTTTTTACAAGTTGCTAGTACAATTAATAAGCTTTCAAACGATATAGGGTATAAGTTAATGGAAACCTGCAAATATTTTATGATAACAGAAAAATCATGTATTTTACGTACACAAATAAAATGGTATTAAAGGGTAGACTTTTTTTGCTAGCGGGGGGTGAAGTCGACTCGGAGAGAAGATTCAACATCACCATCGCGTTCAGCATTCTCTAAAACGGGAGATGACGCGGGTTTTCTCGATTATAGCGAAGAACAACTTTTTAACCCTTTCGGGGGTGATTTTTGGCCGTTTGAGGGGTGGGGTCAACTCTACAAGAATTATAACCACCGCCATCGTGTCCAGCATCCTCGAAAACGGGGGGTTATGTTGGTTTTGCCGGTGAAAGACGCGATTCGCCATTTTGGGGATGGTTTTTGGCCGTTTGGGGGGTGGGGCCAACTCAAAAAGAATTTTAACTACCACCATAGTGTTCAGCATCCTCGAAAACGGGAGGGAGCGTAATTTGGGGGCGTCAAAATTTCTTTGTATTTTTCAAGGTTTTTTCCCACAGAATTGACTAATAATTCCGAATATCTCTATAAAGCCGGCATGTCAAAGTCAAACTCATATGATATTGCGGGCCACATGATCTATTTTGTACTAAGTTGGGGCCGCATGTTTTTAATGTTCAAAAAAATTAATGCATTAAGTTGAACTTTTAAATAATAAATTCATATATTTTATCACAAAAAATTTCAAACGTCTCGGCGGGCCGCAATCTAAGTATTGGCGGGCCGCGGGTTTGACATGCTTGCTATAAAGGTATGCGGTCATCTAGTGGTACAGTAAAAAATAATAGACACATCCAAAATAACTATTATAATAGAATATTCTAATGCCATAGAAAACCTAAAATATACAATACGTTTCATGTAAACATTTAATACCATTTAATTTGTGTACCTAAAATACATGATTTTGCCGTTATAATAAAATATTTACAGTTTTCCATTAACTTATACCCTAACTATACTATATCGTTTGAAAGCTTATTAATTGTACGAACAAATTGTAAAAAGACTTATAGGGTGATCTGTAAGGCCCTACACACCTATAAAACAATATAGGGCTACATATAATGGTGGGTTGTCGATCTCAACCTTATGCCTATCGGCGTAACTCTGTAGTGGAGACGGTCGTGGTTACAATTTATAATAATGATCGAAAACTTATTGCTCGGAAGGCGCCAACTGATTTAAAATTAGCTTAACTGACCTAATTTACCTCTGAAAATCAACAAAAGAGGTAAATGCAAGACAAAACTCCAATATATCACCGATTTATTAAAACAAATAACCCAAATCCCAAACAAATGATAAAATAAACAAAAGTGCGTAAATCGAATATAAAAATGTTCAAATGGCAAATTTCAAAAACAATAAAAAAATATGATTCAAAAACAACTAACTAAACAGAGACGTTCTCATTTAGCTGTGGTACCAAGGCTGAATGGGATAATAAAATACTTAACATTAATGGCGATTATTTTTTTCATCTGTCAAAATAGTCAGATTTTGTGGTTTCAGCCAATAACAACTCAGGATCCTAACCAATCATTGTGTTTTATACTGATAAAACCGCTTCGTCGTTTTTGTTTTTTGATTAAACTGTGTTTACCTATTTGAGATGTCAAATGTAAACATTTATCAATTATTATTATACTAAAATGTATTGCAAATCTATGTTAATAACCAAATTTCAAAATGTATTTGTAAACTAACCTGTTTTTATTATTTCAAAACGCCTTTAACATTTTTACATACCTCACTTTAACACTAAACTTAAAATTAATTAAATTAAGAAAGACTTCATTTCATTCTTCTTCTTCGCTTTTATTTACGAAGCCGTTTCGCGGGGTAGCCAGTCAAAAAATCGCCTTGGTGGCCCTGTATGTAAAACTATAACAGCTCAGGTTTCAATTTAAATTGGTAAAGAAAATTTTCAATATTTGTGTGTAAAGTGTCTTTTGCATAAATGACTATGTTCTCTGTTTTTAATACAAAATGATTCAAAAAATAATCCTTTCAAATATGACTCGTCCTCTGAAATTTTATAGATTAAATTTTTGATCTTCATACTCAAACGCCTTTATTTTAGGCAAAACCACTCAAACAAACTGATTTAAGATAAAATCAGTTTGTTTTCGTGGTTTTTCCAAATAAAGCCGTTTTCGTGAAAACCAAAAATTTAATCGATAAAATTTGGAGGAAATTTAAATTAATTTCAATTTGATATAAAAAAGAAAACTACAAAAATGTTGGTATGCGAAACTTAACAAAACATTGACGAAAGAATACAAAAATAAATTTATCAAACCGTTTGACTTCTAAATTCTTCTATGTACCAAATCTAAATCAAATTAATTTCCAGTAGACCAAATCCAAAATAAAGTTTCCAATTACTCAAATCCAAATCAAAGGACTATGTTTCCATCTTATGGAAAATAAAAGACAACTTGATACCAACAGATTCATCTTGAAAAATAGAACATTTCATAACATTGCGCCAATGTTGTGAGTTGTATAATTAAGTCACAATTAATGATTTTAATTTTAAAATCGCTTACGGAAATTGTATGAGTAAGAGAGAGACGAAATATATAAATGAAGATTTATTAGGTCAGGTCAGCTCAGCTCATAAATGAAGATTTATTAACACCAGACAGGGTCGAACTGACCTAATGCACAACATATAACATGACAACCTATTTTAGCAGTTCATTTTTGAATAACCTCACCATTTTCCATATTTCGTTCGTATTATTATTTTGTTTGCGATGTTGGGCCGCATTTTGAAATCCCTCTGGAAGATCGATTAATTCCTCACAATGCCGAAATCGTCTAGGACGGACTCTAAGTTCACAAACGTAACACTGCATTTTCGTAGGTTTCAAATACTTTACTTTAAAACAACTAAATTAAATACTCTTCACGGCACAAATGCACACTTGTAACGCACAGAAGCGACTATTTCTTCAAATCGTCGGCTTAGTGCAAGAAGTCATTATCTGACAAAATCTATTTAAAAACTATTTATTGTTATCATACCCTCTATCTAATACACAAGTCATTAAGTAGGTGTAAGAACAATTATCAAGAAATCATTATTTACAACAAACTTTATTAACCTAATTAAAAAGTAATTTCAAATGTGATTTCCAAATAACCATTTTCTCAGATAATGATTTATTGCACTAAGCCGACGAAATTGGTAATTTGTATGAATATAGTTAAAACTTATTAGTTCTATTATCAGCTGTCAGGTTTGTTGTTTATACAGAATGCTATTTAATATGTCTCAAGTCCGACTCTGTTTTAGCGCAGCGGGTGGCTGGAATTAAATGGAAAATTTCTGATAAATGAACTGATTTTTTGGGTTTATTAATTAAATTATCACTTTGGCGCAATGATATGAAATGTTCTATTTTTCAAGACGAATCTGTTGGTATTAAAATATCCGCATTTGAGTGGTCTTTTATTTTCCATAAGATGGAAACATAGTCCTTTTCCAATAGTCAGCAGAAAACAGCTAGGCAGTAGAGTTGTCTTACAAGTTAGGCAAATTCTTCTAATAATCCGACGGCAGTCGAACGAGTAAAGGCGAATATACCAAATACTTCACAGTATATCACAGAACACTCACTTTATATTCATTTGAACGAGTTATTTAGTTTCGTATAAAGTATATCTATTAAAATAGATTGTTTACGTCTAATTTTATCGATGTCATGTTTCCATCTGTCTTTCGGTCGCTTTTAGTGACCCGTGGCGATTAATAGGTGAATCTCTTTCTGGACTTGCGTGGTGGAATTCGTTCTAGAATGATTTCGAAGGAAATTTCGGACGGGTTTCTTTTTCTTTCTTGTGGGTGATAAAGTATAGCGTGGTTTAGACAAAATTTTGAGGAATCGCCCGGTGTTTTATGAAGATTATTTCGTACCATTGATTGGGATAGACGAGCGATTCCCGTATTGTTAGACTTGCAGGGTGCCTATTTGATTTGGTATGTTTACCCTGGTCTGAATCTCTTGAAGAGGAATTGATATTTTGTACCTAACCAAGCCACGTTCGTAACGACGCCATTTTTGTCAGGTAAGGCGTTTTTCATGACAGTCGAGTTTTATGTTATTTGGCAAGTGTGTAAGGCCTATTAATATTATAGGGATAGTACCCTCCACGGGAGACGATTTGATTCTCCGAGGATTAACCTTCCACGGAAACATCTGTCAGGAAAGTTCCTGATTTGCCGAGAATTCCCCTTCACTGTATAAAAGGGTATGTTGAGATATTTAAATGTTTTTATTGTATAAACTGTTATAGTTTGTAAATTTCTTTCTGGGCCGAGGGGTATTCGATTAGGGGTTTAATGTATATTATTTTAGGGTTCTCGTCTTGGGCAGATTGTTGACCACCTTCCGTATTGGGCGATTGTGAACCAGATTCTCGTGTTGGGCAGATTGTTAAGCAGATTTTCGTATTGAGCTGACCTGATCTGACAAGTTAGTAGCTGCAAGTTGCCGCTATTTAATTTTGGAACAACCGCAAGTTTTTCGTTTTTTTTTATATTTGTTCATATACATTATTTGTTAATTAGTAATTTTTAAAGGTCTCTAAATTAATATTTTCATATATTTTCTCTAAATTTTTGGAATTTTGTAAGCGACTTATAGGGGCGAGTGGTTTTTTTTTACGCCCAATTCCAACGACCTTGAGAGTTCTCGCGGACGGTGTAACACCCCTATTGTTCGTCATTTAATTAATTAATTAATTAATTTAATCATTTTTTTTAACTAGCGCAATTTTAGTGGGATCCCTTGGATTCCTTTTTCTTTTTATTTTTTTTGACCTGTGCAATTTTGTGTAAGTGGAAATATTAAACTAAGGTAAGCAAATTTTTGTTGCGACGTAGTTTATTTTTTGTTTAGTGGGCTCAATTTAGATCCATTCTGGAGATTGAGTGACTAAATTGACTGTATTTTGGATGAGGGTAAAACAATCTCCTGGCGCCCGTTTTTCTTTTTAATTAACAACATATATCAATCTACACCCCAATTCACTGTGGTTAGCCGGCATCCAAAGCGGATTCCATAATCCCACGACGGAATATCTTTAACCGAGAATAACTCGTGGCACATTTAGGTCAGTCCTAAAAATAAAAATAAAATTTTTGTTTTTATTTTATTCACTATATAATCACCATATGTATATTCAGTAACATAAATAAAGTTGTACTTACCTAACTATTTTTTTCTGTAGTTTTCTTTTGTATATATTATTACTATATATGTATATATTATTACTTTTATTACGATATTGTCAATATTTACATTTGATTTCAGAACCTATGATTTTTTCTCATATGCATGGAGAGGTTATATCTTTCAGTTCTGTCAACAATCAGCTGATTGACATGGATTCGATAGGAGATTTTTTAAATATTTTCGTTGTCGGTTAAGTATCTTATTCGCGGTGCTGTTTAATATTAGAGATACGTCATTTTCTTGTTGATCTCACCTCTCATATTTTCTATCTCGATAATTCGTTTTGTTTTCACTATTTTAACTGTTCAGTATCGATTATATCGATTACAGATCCACGTTGCGGAAGCGGTCATTTTTCGACCATTCTTACCCTTGGTCGGTTAAAGAAAAGAGTTTGGTAAATGTAATTATTTTTTTTGGACCGTCAAGAGGACATAGTCGGCAAAACTGACGAAAAGTCCAAAATTTGTTTGGTGAACGAGTTTTTCTTTGTGGTTTAATATACCCTCTAACTCTAAGAGGTATGTATTTGTTTTTCTATAATTTTCAATCAAACCTGTCATTTTGTGCTTCTTTTTTTTGAACTCAACGCGTGACGTAAAAATTAACTTAAATTAATAGGGTCCTCCGAATCTTTCTTGAAGATTTTCGTTCCATCCTTCGCTCTGTACGACATTGAAGATAATCTTTCTATCCTTCGTTCTGTACGAAATTGAAGATAATCTTTCCATACTTCGTTCTGTACGAAATTGAAGAAATCTTTCCATCCTCCCTATGGACAGTCATTTCTTTTTGTTCGATGTATTCAGGATAACCCTAAATCCCCTTTTCAATAGTGAAGAAATTGCAGTAAAAAAAAGAAAGATCAGCCCTCCTAAAAAAAGAAAGAAAAATCATAGGTATTTATAGCTATTTTTCTTTTACAAACATTTTTTTTTAACATCTTCTTTATACTTAATTATTTGTATCACTCTTTAAAAAAAAACTTTATTGTACATACCTGGAAATATATATGTTTGCTACTAGGGTAATTTTTTATTTCGTCAGGTTTGCCATAAATATTTGTTCCAAATTTCTAAATTTTACAACACAAAATTTAGTGGCGCCCAATCTTGTTATCAATTGTTATCAATTTCGACTATTTATATATTTTTTTTTTGTTTTGAACCACGACCCATTGCCCCAAACGGAAGAGCTGCCGTTCGCTGTGTGCGAAAAAACACGCCACAAGCTGTTATTCAACAACCCTTTCTCAAAACCAAAAACCGCGCGTCCTCTCCAAATCTCTGAATTTCCGTAACCAATTGGAAAATTTGGCATCAGTCATGTAACCTTTAGGACTCAAAAATAAAATCTACATTACCGACTTTCCACAAAAAAATTCAAATCAAAATACAAACGAACTTGTCGTCAAAATCTAAATATTAACGCATACCAAAATTATATTTAATTAAATACCCATTTAAAACTAAAACGGTGGATATATTGGAGTAAAATCGCAAAATTACAATAAACTAGAACAGTTAGGAATTAGGGAGGTTTTAAGCCACAACTTGAGCGTCATACGTTATATCCCATTATCCGCTATTAAAGTAAACACAGAACGTTAATAACGTATTTCGAAAATGAGTTTTTAAGCCATCCCACTCTTCCGTTATTTACGATATAACCTTATAAATGATAACCCTCACTTTGTTATAGTTTAAATAATCATTTACGATTTTTTTTTATTTTAACTGCCTTAAATCGTTTTTTAAATGAAACAAATACTATAGACGTACTCAAATCTTCTAAATTTCACATAGACTTTGGAGTTCACGATAAATCTTAAGGGCCAGTCTTTTCACCTTTAGATAGATAAGGTTTAACCGTCAGATAACTATTCTACAGATAAATTAACTAGAACTCGTTATCTAAGGGATAACTGATACGAGTCTTTTCATCTCGAGTTATCTGATAGATAGCTATCTCTGAGATGTACCAATAGTCACTCTCACAGTGAAATCTAGCCAACTGAAATAACACCGAAGGAAGAGAAACAAAGATAAAAGTGTCATGTGTTAGTAAGAGAAAGAGAACATCGCAAAGATGTTCTATAAATCAAAATAACATTGCTGACGGCCGTAGTTGTTATTACTTTACTTTAAGAGAGGGCACCACGGTAAGGTTCATTTGTAGAGCGTGATAAATAGACGTTAGTTATTTGTTTGGGTAGATTTTAGTAAATAAAAAAACTTTAGAAAAAATGTAATTTGTTTTATATTAAAAAATTATTTATATATATACAGTTTTAATCATCATAATCACGTTGATACAACAAAAAGCTAATATTTATTTAGATATATAGATTCTTTATTGAAGTAGGATATCCTAATATAGGTACACAAATTAAGAAAAAAAACTACAGTATCTATGGGTATCCAAAATTTATAGGTAATTGTTAAATTTGAAAAATTTTGTTAAAAAGGCACTTTAATATCATGGATCATAAATAAAGTGTATACTGGAATATTTAAATTTGAATCAACGAAAAAAATAGTTAAAAATTACATATTTCAGTTAACTTAATTCAATAATTCTTAGAAATAATCTATAAATGTTGTCCGAGCATTTTAATTATTTTCTTCACCATCATTAAACTCTCTAAGATCTTCCAGAACAAATTCATTTTCTTCAAAATCATTCTCATTTTGATCAATTGCAATATGTAAATGTTATTCCACTCATTGAAATGTTCTCTTCTTGATCTAACATTGTAGTCTTGTTCACGATTTAATGCTTCTGTGTCGTCAATTAGTCCAACATCAACAAACATCTCAAAATCTTATAATAAATCCATTTTGTTTAAATAATTTTGTTGTAGAATGACAACAGTTTTCACTTTAGTTTGTAAAACACCACTTATGTCTTTAATTCCGAACTTAAAAGCAATATTTTAGTCTTTAATAATCACTATTTAATTACTTATCTCAAATAAAAATAATAATGAAGTTTCTGTTAGGTTATGTTATGTTGACAATTCGCCCCTCAATTTCATTCAGTGCGCATGCTCTTGGGTTTTAACTGGTAGATAAATTCACTATCCGCTACATAAACCACCAGATAGCTTATCCTGGGGATAAGGGTACTTTAACCGGTAGATAGCGCTATCTGAAGGTGAAAAGACGGTATTTTCTGTTATCCCTCAGTTAAAATTTATCCTTAGGATAAACTACTTTAACCGAAGGTGAAAAGAATGGCCCTAAATATAAATGTTCTACAGGCGGCACTATGGCGAAATCAATATCCGTTATTAACGGAACCTTATTTCACCTCTAATAACGTAAAACAATATCGGTTAATAAAGTTTTCCTTATTTTAGCGCTATTGCGCATGCGATGTATAACGATTAAAGTATATTGGTGTTCAAATAGGTGGCTTAAAACCTCCTTATTGTCATCAATTCCTTACGTCAGTAACTACTGTCAAAGTAGTAGGGGTATGCGGATTCTAGCCCACTAGTGGTAGTTTTTCATCAAGGGGTAGTAAGGGGTATCTTCGTTGTTAGGGGTGCGATCTGAATGGGACAAACGGCATTGTAGAATAGAGGGGTTGAAGTTTAGATAGGTAAAGAAAACTCATGCGCAGAGACGTTGCCAGAAGGACCGTAGAGTCTAACTTCGTTGTTATTGGTCTGATTTGAACGTGACAAACTGCATTGTAATATAGATGGGATGCAGATTAGGTACGTAAAGAAAAATCATGCGCAGAAAGGTTGCCAGATGGGCCGTAACGTCTAACTTCGTTGTTAGTGATGCGATTTGAACGTGACGGCATTGTAATATAGATGGGGCGAAGATTAGGTACGTAAAGGAAAATCATGTGCAGAAACGTTGCCAGATGGGCCGTAGCGTTTAACTTTGTTGTTATTGTATCGATTTGAATCGGACAAACGGCAATGTAATATAGTCGGTGTGAGGAATAGAAACGTAAAGAAAAATCCTGTGCAGTGTGGTCGGAAGGGCCGTAGCTAATTGACTGTTCCGGCGGCATTGTTGGGGGTGGGGGGAGTGGGGAGTGTGGGTGAGTAGATTGAGTGTTGTTCAATATAAATTGTATTGCTAAAAGTAGTTTTTTATTCATATAATACAATCATTTTTGATAACATGTTTCGTAATTGATTTAACATTCCATCATCAGGACAAGGTATACCAAATAAATTCCAATTGAATTGTCCAGCCTCGATGATCTTGTTTGTGTATTCGCTGAATTTGTAAAACGTGGTATTTTGAAAGAAATAAATGTATCCATCCGTATATCGGAATGCCGAAGTTATTTGTGATGGTAGACCTGGAAAAATATCTTTAATTTCTCCTCGATCTGATACATAATTTCCGGATAATTCAATAAAGCGGGTCCCATCATAAAACACAAAAGTTTTTCCGCTATTTGTTTGGAAAATTGTATCTATGTGGCTGTTTGTAGGCGTACGTAAATTATTGTATTTGAGAAAGTTTAAATCAGGAAAGGAAGCTTCTATCGATTCTCCTCTTTCGGTAAGTGCTACCAGATGTCCCGCTGAATTTTGGTATATGTGAGAAATTGTAGAATTTCTTATTTGCTGGGGAATATAATCAATTAACAATTCTGCTCTTGGTATACGCATATCGTTTAAATCCAGCTT
The DNA here is from genome assembly GCA_949320105.2 of Crepidodera aurea. Lineage (NCBI taxonomy): Eukaryota > Metazoa > Arthropoda > Insecta > Coleoptera > Chrysomelidae > Crepidodera > Crepidodera aurea. Next base: position 5,582,747 of record OX439480.2, read on the forward strand.
CCACAAGAGTTGATTATAACCAATATATAATTTGTAATTGGGAAATTTTGAACCCGAAGCGAGAAACATGAAATCGGGTATTTTAATTGTACACAAATTTATGTGTTGAGGTTCTTCAATGGTAGGTTTGAATGTAGTAGTACTAGTTGATGACGATGTTGTTGCTGAAGAAGTTACTTCAGGAGGAATTGGAGCATAACGATATTTTCTACCATAAAGAGCTTCCACCCCTAATATATCATCAGAGCTTGGTAGTTGGGTAATTCCTTGGTACCAAGGATACATGATAGCATTTTCGCTATCGCTATGATCCAGCCCTAAATTGTGGCCCACTTCATGGGCAATAACCATTAAGAAATTTGTATCCCCACCCTCGTAAAAATCCCAATTCTCTTCACTATCGATATGAAGTTCAATACATCTATTATCCATCTGAGGAAAATATCCATGAGCTAGTATTTTTCCGGGGCCATCAAAAGCCTGAGAACATACTCTTGATCCCTGACAATCGGCTCGAAATCGATGAGTTCTACGTCCAAAAGAAATTGTAATATCTGGTTTTATAAGAGAAGGGTTTCGAGTTTCGGTAAAATTTAAAATAGACACATTTTGCCACATATCAAAAGCCTTTTTAACGATAGCACGTACCGTGCCATTTGCACGCGGAAAATACCAATAAATATCCGATTTACCCCACTGAGATTGAACTCTATAATTGTTTTCGGGGTAAGCACACCTAGGTCTATTAAGAAGTTCTTGAGTTTTGTTGTTTAGTCGTCCATCAACGGGTAAATTGTACCTTTCTTGAAAATCCCTAATAACTGTGTCTAAATCAATAATATTATTAGTACTATTAACATAACCATATTCTTTTAAAAAAAGTAAGAACTCGGTTTCGTTTAGTGCAATAACGCTAGTCGTTATACATAAAAATAAAACGTGTACTCCCAACAGCATTTTGCATAATAATGAGGAATTTTTATTATTCAAATTGTTTTTAAAGAAAAAATAATACGTATAATAACGAATAACCAAGCGTTTCTTGGTAAAAACCCCTCTATTCTACAATGCCGTTTGTCCCATTCAGATCGCACCCCTAACAACGAAGATAGACTCTACCGCCCTTCTGGCAACGTCTCTGCGCATGATTTTTCTTTACCTATCTAAACTTCAACCCCTCTATTCTACAATGCCGTTTGTCCCATTCAGATCGCACCCCTAACAACGAAGATACCCCTTACTACCCCTTGATGAAAAACTACCACTAGTGGGCTAGAATCCGCATACCCCTACTACTTGTCAAAATAAAAAAATTATGGATACCAATTTTGAGATATTGCTTGATTTGAGTTCTGTTTCACCCTGTATTAAAGAAGCCACAGATAAAAAAGTAATTGATAGTGAGCACAGCCATCGATATGAGAATGACATTTGAATACGAAAACCTGTTGATTTATTGTGATTTATTGTTTTACAGAGTGTTAAAGATGGGTCATTTTTGTTAATAATTGTCCATATCTTTTTGAAACACCCATATAATATATTGTGACGTCTAATAGCAGTGATAAATAAGTACAAACATACTACTAATATGATATACTGAATAAACGATAATACAACAATATGAATTATAGAATAATAATCATAGGAAGATTGACATTGACCGGTTTATATTGTAACGGTCAAACAAGGTGTAAATGAATGAAATGCCTAACTTTTGTTGAATAATAATAATCATCAAATTTTACAAATTAATAACATTAAATAATCATTTATTTTAATCTGAACCAACATTATACAGAACGTATTTAATTAAATACAATTTCAAATCAATCTTGAAGTAGCAATTAATTCATAAAATGTTAGATTTCTGAAGGTTCATATTAACGCAGTAACCCCATAAGCAACTTTCATCGACGATTTTAAGACAAGTACAAAAATTTTGGCAAATAATACAATAGTAAAAATCAAAACTGAATAGTCTCAGATAAGTCTGCACATCTAAGTAAAAGTTATTATTTTATTATTATTATTTTAAACACTATGTGAAAAAGAAATTTTCCACATAACCTCAAATAGAAATATTCAAATTTAAACAAATCATTAATCTAAATTTAGGGGAAAGTCAATGAAAATTAGAAAACAAAGCGTGGGAATTGCTAAAATCATAATATTATTGTAAAATAAACAATAATAATACAGTTTAACAGATTTATAACTTCAATAATAACGAAAAGAGAAAAACCTTCATGTATTTTTAATATTAGTCAAAATAGCAAATAATTTACACCAAAATCATTCTTTTTATCTAAGGAATGATTTGGTAATGGTTAAAAGATGTATAAAAGTATTTTTTTTATATTATAATAATTTATTTAAGAATTTTATGTCAAATTCCGATCTAGGAACATATAAGTTCATAAAAACCAAATTTCGCTGTCAAGCGGGGCTTTTGCTTAAAAACCTCCGAAGTGTACAATTCAATGCTTGTAACGTAAACAAATGAAAATCTATGTCAAAGCCATTATAGATCGATGAAATAATTGTACAAATTTACCTGTCAATTTCTAAAGTGAGGTTAGAATTAATTTTTCATCTGAAGATTTTGGAATAAAATAGACTTTCCAATCAAGATTTCATCATCCTTTCCTGAAGTAAATCCAGTTCCTGCAATTTTTCCTGAATTTGTATCCAGTTTAAAATGTATCCTGTAGAACATAATCCCGTATTCCTGATTGAAACCTAGTAGAATCATTTGGACCACAGCGTCGATTTGCAAACAAGCAACTAAAGTTTGCTAAAAGAATTCAGAAAGTATTAAAGGCACTTTTTCATTTTCTTAAATATCAATATTTAAAACTTTAAAATAAACAATAAGTCCAGAGTACTCAACTAATTTAACCTATATTTTTAATTTATAATAATAAAAACAGAATAACGTAAGAAAGAATTTTACATAATAAACATTACACTTACTTTCTTCTGTTTAAATATTTCACACTGCAATCGCAAATTTTGATTTCTCTTTTTGTTTATTGTAAATAATTGCACACATATTTTTCTTCTAACTGTGTCGTTATTATTGAACGTTATAATTTTAAAGCCAATTAATAGAAACACAACTGAAGTTCAAGGTTTTTATGCTTCCGGCTGAATTGAAAGAGGTCACCCCACAAAAATAAACACGTTCTGGCTAAGATTACGTCAGAAGGTAAAATTAATCTTTAAGAAAGTTAGTTACTTACAAAACAAATTAAAACTTATACAAAAACAAAAAAGGACAAAAAATAAGGTATTTCACATTTCGTTTCGCATGGAACGATTTGTCTTATTAGCGGTAAGTAACAATATATACAATAATTAGTTAAACAAAATAATATACGTGTGGACATCAACCTTCCTATTTACACCTAATGAAAACATACACACATATACCTTATGCTAATACTAATAACTACATGGATGATTATACTGGGCTATGTGCCTTTACAATCTTTACAAAATGTGCACTCAGTAACTGTACTAGCTCATGCAAAATTTGAAACTTGTATCTGTTACCACAACGACGTAATCCTCCGATGTCAGAAGTTTGGCCCACCCTGTATATTAGTTCGAGAGCGAGCGACGAAAAGCCAATGTGAGTGCGAAGTTAGATAAAGAGGCTATAGGTAGTTCGAGCCCCCACTTCAACAACTTTTCCTCTTGAGTAATTCTTTGCCGCCTTACTGCAGCACGCTACAGCCTTTTCAATGGAACTTTGAGTAACAAGGTTGAAAAATCCACTCAAATCCGAGATTCGGCTATCATTCCATGGATAAAAAAAAATACTTGGCTCAACTAGCGTATAATAAAATAGGTGGAGCAGGAGCAACAAGAGAGCTACCGAGATCTCGCACTTTCTGTCGAGAATTCTAGGGTTAACAATAATATTTTTTTGTAGCGCACTCCAGCAAGGCGGCAGAGAATTACTCCAGAAGAAAAAGATGTAGAGGGGGACTCGAACTACCTACAGTCGCTTCATTCAGGTACCTATGCGGCAATATATTCAGCAATTTTGATTCTGTTATTAAAGTGAAGATGGCGTTGTGCTAGATACGTACTCTAACGTAAACAGTTAACATAGCTTGGCAAGGAACACCGTCACTTTCTAACATTGAGATTCCATGCTGAGCTGTCTTCTTTCTACTGATGAGGCTCAACGATGCCGAAACCAGTCTAGAATTGACGAGCTCCTTTAATAACAGAATCAAAGGGTTGGACTGTTCCGACAAAGTTTGGGATTCAACACGCGTCTGGACCGATGTAATTCAATACCTGTGGGGTAAGTAGGTCAATAAATTAAATTCCTTACTCGTTTGCTAACTTTGTATTAATCCCTTAAAGGGGATATGAAGAAGACTAGAATCAGTCAAATAAAAACTTTGCAACACACAATGCAAATTGAGTGTATGCAACACGCAATACATCGGGAATCGTTGCTTTGTAAAGTGTGAAAACCCTCTTCTAACCATAGATGGTTGTTCGCTACGATTTATACAAAATGGGCTCGAGGACGGTCCTGCCTGCGTGCAGCCATTGCGCCGACCGTACCGCGCATCTCGCTCAGTTCAGTTCATTGTTGCTATTGTTAAGTTAAAGTCATACAGTCCATTAAAAGTTAAAATTAAGAAGTATTTGGGTTTTATTTCCCTAAATCGGAACGATACTATCGGAAACGGTGTATTCATGGTCCATCGAACGGATAAGTAATTAGTGAAATTATTAAATTAACGGTAATTATCACGAAGAAAAGTGTTTATTCACATCCATTTGTGCATTTGCCGGCGGTGCTCTATTGTATTGGAAAGAGAGCAGCGCGAGTTGGAGCGGAAGAGAGATAGCCGATAGCAACAGTGGCTCAGTTTCGGACAGACGCACGTGGGCATCACAAAGGAGAGCGGAGTTGTCGTCGTAAAGAAGGGAGATAGAAAAAATCACGTGAAGGGAGCGTGGTGTTCTAGCAAGAAGGAGCTTTGGAAAGCAGTCAAAACAATAAAACTTGGGTGAGATCATTCCTTTATATTTTGTCCTTGTCTACCACAATAATTTGGTTACTTGGTTTGTGTGTTTGCCAGTTATTTGGTTCATTATAGTTTTAGACATTTTCTTTTGAATTGTTGTGAATTTATTAATACCGGTAAAAATAAAAATGGGTGATTTAACGGATTTGGTTTTTAAACGGGGAATACTTAAAGCACAATTAAGTCGTTTTGAAAAATTTGTGGCGAATATTAAAGATGATCAAACTATAGAATTGCCTGTTCGCAAACATAAATGTGAGGAGGACTGGGCTAGTTTTGCGGAAATTCAATTAAATATTGAAATGTTAGATGATTCGGACAAACAATTATCAGAAAGGGTTAATATCGAAGACAGATATTTTAGGATTATAGCGTTAGCTGACAGTAAATTACCATCTGACGCGAATGCATTAAATTGGGGTAATAATAGTGTAAGTCATTTAAACAATGTACAACCGGTGCAGGTGGTTAGTCAAACAGATAAAAACATAAAATTACCGGCTATGGAAATTCCATCTTTTTCGGGTTCATATTTAGGTTGGTCAGAATTTTATGATACATTTAAGGTACTAGTACATACTAATCGGGAACTTTCAGACGTTCAAAAGTTTTACTATTTGAAAAGGGCGCTTAAAGGGGATGCCGCTGAAGTTCTTGGGGCTCTAGAAGTTTCGGAAGAAAACTACAATGAAGCGTGGGATTTACTTCAATCACGGTATGAAAACAAAAAGCAGATTGCTATAAGCCATTTTGACTCATTGCTTAATTATCCGCAATTGGGAAAAGAATCTTCGGTTCAACTTAGAAAATTTGTAGATGTGGTTAGGAGGGACTTGCGGGCTCTAAAATCTTTAAAACAGCCAGTAGAGTCGTGGGACAATTTGTTAATTTATATTTTGGAGGGAAAATTAGATTCAAATACAAAAAACGAGTGGAAAAGATTAGGATCCTCTACGGTTTTCTCTACAATGAAAGAATTTTTAGAATTTCTGGAAAAAAGATGGAGGGATTTGGAACCCTCTTATGATGGTTCAAAAAATATAGGTGCCAATAAAATTGCGGAAAATAGGGTTCAAACAGATAGGCGAAATTTGGTAAAAAATACATATTTTGCGGCGTCTAATGTGTGTTCGGTATGCGGGAGGTCTCATTATTTATATGAGTGTAGAAAGTTTCAAAACATGTCTTTACAGGATCGGAGGAATGCTGTTAAGCGTTCAAACGCATGTTGGAATTGCTTAAAATGGAACCATAGGGTTGAAAATTGCACAAATTCGGGCTGCATTACTTGTGGCAGAAAACACAACACTTTATTACATTTTTCAGGGAGTTTCGGTAGAAATAATTCGGATTCGGCAAATAGAAATGGGGCGATTAACAGAACGCCACAAGTTAACACGGGCCAAACGGTCAATAATAATAACAATATGGGAAATAGGTTTAATACGGCGGAAAATATTGAAAATGAAAATTTGAGAGCTCAAAGGGATACGGGAGCTTCGGGATCGGGTGAACAGGGAACTGTTCATAGTTATAAATCGGTTAGAGTAACGGATAATACAGACTCAAGGGAAATTTTATTGTCAACTGCGCAGGTGCAAATCGTAGGAAAATCTGGGAATTTAATTGACTGTAGAGCATTGTTAGACAATGCCTCGCAATCAAACTTCATAAGCAAGGAATTATGGGATCTGACTGGATTAAAATCTTTTAAAGTAAATATACCGGTACAGGGGATAGGACAAGGTTGCACGAATATAAGTGATTCAGTTAAGCTAACCTTAAGGTCAAAATTTAGTAATTTTAAACTGGAGGGTGGTTTTTTAGTTATCGATAAAATTTCAGACGGTTTACCATCTTACAACATAGACTCAAATATATTTCAAATTCCGGAAAATATTACCTTGGCGGATACGTCATTTTGTAAAACAAATAAAATAGATTTACTACTTGGAGCTACGGTATTTTGGGATCTATTGTGCATCGGGCAAATAAAGCTGAATAAAGACGGGCCTTTTATTCAAAAAACTAAATTAGGTTGGATTGTATCAGGACCGATACCAGGGGTAAAATCTCAAAATAAAAAACGGATTTGCAATTTTTCGGAAAATAAAAATATTGAAGCACAACTAGAACGGTTTTGGACCTTGGATGAATGTCGGGAAGCGTCACCACATACTGCGGAAGAACGAACGTGTCAAGAAATATTTGAAAAAACTACGGTACGGGATGCGGAAGGAAGGTTTATAGTTAAATATCCTTTTAAGGATAATGTTGAAAAGTTAGGGCAATCTTATAATACGGCTTTAAAAAGATTAAATTATTTGGAAAAAAAATTGGATCAGGACACTGACATGAAGCGTCAATACCACGATTTTATGTTGGACTATATTCAGTTAGGACATATGTCTAAAATTGAGAATAAAAATCAGACGTCAAATTTAACTCATTATCTTTGTCATCATGGGGTGTTCAAAGACTCGGTTACTACACAATGTAGGGTTGTTTTTGATGGTTCGGCGGTTACGGATTCGGGAATGTCACTAAACGATACGTTAATGACAGGTCCTAAACTGCAGGAAAATCTTTTTAATATTCTAGTACGGTTTAGAAAGCATGCTGTAGTTATTTTAGCTGATGTGGCTAAAATGTACCGGCAAATTTTAATTTATGACGGGCATAGGGATTTTCAAAGAATTTTATGGAGATTTTCAACCCAAGATGAAATAGAAACTTATCGGTTGAATACGGTTACTTATGGGTTAGCGCCATCTAGCTTTTTGGCGGTTAGATGCTTAATGCAATTGGGAATGGAAAACAAGATTAAATATCCAAGGGAAAGTGATATTATAATGCACGATTTTTATATGGATGACCTAATAACGGGCGCAAGCACACTCAACGAAGCAAAGAAATTAAAAGTGCAAATAGGTCAAATCTTAGATTCGGCGGGGTTTCCTTTAAGAAAATGGAAATCGAATCATCCTGAGGTTCTAAGGAATGAATTTAACGCGGCAGGAGATATAGAACATTATATAGCGGAAGATGGGGTTAATAAGGCACTCGGTTTGTTGTGGAATTCTAGGGAAGATTTCTTACATTTTAGCATAACTATTGATACAAGGGAAAATAAGGCAAGCAAGCGTGGCATTTTATCAATAATTGGTCAAATATTTGATCCTTTGGGTATAGTTAGTCCTGTAATAATAAAGGCAAAATTAATGATACAAGCGTTATGGCAAATGAAATTAGGGTGGGATGAATCGCTACCACAAGAACTTCATACATCTTGGATTCAATTAAGGGACAAAATGGCCGCTCTGAAGGAGCTAAAAATAAATCGAAAAATTATTTGTGAAAATCCTGTAAATGTGCAACTTCATTGCTTTACGGATTCCTCGGAAACCGCTTACGGCGCGGTTATTTACTTAAGGTCAACCGATGCCGACGATACGCATAATGTAAATTTAGTATGCTCAAAGTCAAGGGTAGCACCGTTAAAGTCAGTGTCATTACCACGATTGGAGTTATGCGCTGCACTTTTAGGAGCAAAGCTAACAGAAGAAGTTATCAAATCGTTAAATCTTAGCTTGGATAAAGTAAAATTTTGGACGGATTCCACTATAACTTTAGCATGGATTCGGGGGGAACCGTGCCAATGGAAAACATTTATTGCGAATAGAGTTGGGGAAATTCAGAGGTTAACAGATTCAAATTCCTGGGGACATATCGTGTCAGAGTTGAATCCAGCAGATGTTTTGTCAAGGGGAATAGATCCAGACAAACTAAAAAATTTTAGTTTGTGGTGGGAGGGTCCTGGGTTTTTAAAACTAGCCGAGGAATTTTGGCCAAAATCTGAAGTGAGATTGGTGGAGGTGCCAGAAGTTAAGAAACAGAAACTGGCATTTTCGGCAATTGTATCTCACGATATATTCGGTAGATATTCTAGTCTTAAACGGTTGAAAAATGTGGTAGGTTGGATATATAGATTTTATAATAATTGTAGAGTAAAAATGGAGCAAAGAATTACGAATAAGTGTCTTTCATGCAATGAACATGAGAATGTTTTGAAACGGCTCATTGTTTTGTCACAAAAACAAGAATTTCAACATGATTGGCAGTCCCTGAAAAAGGGGAATCGGATTTTAAAAAATAGTAAATTAATTTCATTAAACCCATTTTTAGACGAATCAGATATAATAAGGGTAGGGGGAAGAATACAGGGTGCTGAAATTGAATATACACAAAAACATCCTATAATACTTTCGAAAAAACATAAGTTAACAAAATTGATAATTTTACAAGAACACTATAGAAATATGCACGCGGGTGCGCAAACCTTGTTAAGCATTGTGAGGCTCTCATATTGGCCATTAGCGGGTAGAAGCTTAATCAGGGATACATTACGTAAATGCATAACATGTTTTCGGGCAAAACCGTTACCGTTTAAACATATAATGGGGAATTTACCGGCAAGTCGCGTAACTCCTAGTAGACCTTTTGAACGATGTGGTGTGGACTATGCAGGTCCGTTTAATATAAAAGCTCATAAAATCAGGGGGCAAAAACTTATTAAGGGTTATTTATGTGTTTTTGTTTGTTTGACAACGAAAGCTTGTCATTTGGAATTGGTTAATGACTTAACTACTGACGGATTTTTAAATTGCTTCAAAAGATTTATATCGAGAAGAGGCTTACCACGAGATATATACTCGGATAATGGTAGTAATTTTGTAGGGGCTAATAACCACTTGCAGGATTTATTTATTTTTTTGAGAAAAGGGGATAATCAATGCACTTTTGCTAAATATTTTTCTGAGTTTTCTATTAATTGGCATTTTATACCGGCGCATTCTCCTCATTTCGGCGGTTTGTGGGAGGCAGCTGTAAAATCAGCTAAGTATCATCTAAAAAAGGTTGTCGGGGACACTAGTTTAACTTACGATGAACTAAATACGGTAATAGCACAGGCTGAAGCCTGCCTAAATTCCCGACCCTTAACCCCTCTATCTGAGGATCCTGATGACTTCAATGTTCTCACCCCTGGACATTTTCTAATCGGATGTCCGTTGGTTGCGTTTCCTCAAAGCGACATTAAGGACCTGAACCCAGGTCGAATTCAAAGATTCAACCAAGTGACACAGATGATGCAGCATTTTTGGAGTCAGTGGTCCAAAACATATCTGTCCCACTTACAGGAAAGGAATAAATGGCGCTCTCCGGCGGATACTCTTAAAGTTGGCCAAATGGTAATTTTGGTTGAAAAAGACGTGCCACCACTTAAGTGGCCATTAGGAAAAATAACTGAAGTGCACCCGGGAAAAGACGGTGTTGTGCGCGTAGTGACTCTTAAAACGAGTAATGGCCTTTTCAAACGTGCGGCAACAAAAATTTGTGTGCTACCGATTGACAATTAAAAGCTCTTAAAAGAACTGATTTTGGTTTTTAGGGATATTTGTTTGTATAGTTGCTTATTCATGTTTGGTAATGTAATTTGTACTTCGATTTAAATTTGTTTTTTTTTTGTATTGTTTAATGTTGATGAATCTTGAAAGACGTGGCTTTCAAGGAGGGGCGGCATGTTCGCTACGATTTATACAAAATGGGCTCGAGGACGGTCCTGCCTGCGTGCAGCCATTGCGCCGACCGTACCGCGCATCTCGCTCAGTTCAGTTCATTGTTGCTATTGTTAAGTTAAAGTCATACAGTCCATTAAAAGTTAAAATTAAGAAGTATTTGGGTTTTATTTCCCTAAATCGGAACGATACTATCGGAAACGGTGTATTCAATGGTAGCACATCTAAGAGTGTTACTTCTTTTTCAGTATTCAAAGAGTTCTGGTAAAACCTGGAAAGCCCTTAACAGACAGTGAAGAAGAAAATGTATCGAACAGACTGCCAATTATTCACCACCAACCCAAGAATTACACTCCAATGCCCTATGTTTTCAGGTTAATATATTTTTTCTACTAATTTATACTCTTAAATGCATTAAAAAAGATTATTTTTAATGTTGGTCATATGACAATAAGGAAAGTATTTTAAATATCGTTTTCGATTTATCGGGGTATTGCTAAAAATGTTTCAAGAAATTTTTTATTTCAATATATTGATACGAAATGTCAAAATATTACAAATTTTATTTAATAAAGTACCCCGCAGATTTTGATTTCTCTCAAACTTCGGAAATTTATTTGTCATCCCATCCCGATCAAAAGTGTCCACGGGCCCAAGTCAATCCTATGTAAAGATTTCGAGCTAGCGCGAATTTAACCTGATTAGAGCGAACTCGATATATGCGCATTTAACGGCAAGTTAGGTGTTCACCGCTTTACGTTTATGAGTTATATGATGGTTGTATGTCATACACACCCATATACACACCCACGCACCCACAGATTTTATTTTGATTTCAAAATGTTTTTTTAAGAAATTAATTTTTTATTGACATTACATTTTTATTTTATATAATTTTTCAATCACTTTTTTGTTACCATGAATACAGCTAGACTATGTCCGACATGGGCGTTTCATTAACAGGGTTAAACGTAGCCGGCCACCTTGCAGTAAATACAAACCTAAATGTTCGATGGAAAAATACTTTTTGTAAGAGATCGCTTAACAATTATGTCCAGCAAAAGCGTCACTCGTCTTTATCTCCTCTAAACCCTACTCTTTTATACTCCTACACGGGTTCCAGGACTTACCTAGAGGAAAGGGGTAGCTAAAGGAAAATTGTGAAGTAACAAAAATGCAGCATAATCATTATGTTTATTATTCTTATTTATAATTTTTTGTTTTATATTAACATTTTACCGTTGAAGCGTAAACAAGTGTCCGTAAGCGATTTCGATACGAAAACAAAAGTTAAAATCGAGTATTATGTTACACCATTGATACCGGCGGTCAATGACACGGCCGCAATTATCGTGTTGTAATAAATAAAAATAAAGTGTCTCGATGCACCAACAATCACCTGTGTTTCGTGTGTCGCTGGTAGATGTAGGTCAACAGAATATTCCGCTGTTTCAGGAAAATTTTGCTAGATCTCAAAATGAACAAGCACTATACAATGCTTGGAAAAATTCCGAAAATGAGAAAAGTTGTTTAGTAAACAAATTAAATACTATACAACAACAATTAGATCAAATGCAGAAAGATCACTCAGATCTATGAAGATACTATGAAGAAACCATCTTTACCTAGACAACCAGTACGACAAGTACAACAGGTAAGAACTGACTCTTCATTACAAAGAACGAATAACGGAAATCAAGTTCAAAAAAGTGAAAATAGGCCATCTTCCTACAACCAAGCTGTTGCAGGACTATCAAATGCCAGTAAAAACAATAATGTTAGAACACAAATTAAAGCAACTACTGACCCGACTTTACAATTGATCTTAGAACAACTTAAGAAACAGAAGCAGTTATACCAAAAATTTGATGAACGATTAACTCGTTTAGAACATAGTGCCAAAGGAGCTATTCCAAAGCAGAGGAATGGCTAATTTTAAAATAATGGAATGGAACACTAATGGTCTCTTGCAACACCAACAAGAATTGCAAGCAATCCTAGATGTAAATAAATTAGATGTGTGTCTCATTTCTGAAACGCATTTTACTAATCAGTCACATATTAAATTTAAAAATTATAAAATTTATCATACTAACCATCCTGACAATGCAGCGAGAGGTGGAAGTGCCATAATAATTAAGGATAATATCTTACATCATGAAGAAATAGAATATAAGACCAGAGAAATCCAGGCTACTGCAGTAAGTGTGAGCATTAGACACTCTCAGATTACTCTAGTTGCTACCTATTGCCCACCAAGATTTTCTTTGAAGAAAAACCAATATATAGATTTCCTATCTAATCAGGAAAACACATTTATTATTGGCGGTGACTTTAATGCCAAGAATACCCACTGGGGATCTAGATTAACGACCACTTAAGGTAAAGAACTTTTAGAAGCAATGAAAGAATATAAGTGTGAAGCTTTATCCACTGGAAAGCCTACCTATTGGCCAACCGATCCCAACAAGATTCCAGACCTTATTGATTTCTTTATAATCAAAAACATATCGGTCAACTTTTTAGAAATAGAAGAAGGATGGGACATGAATTCTGATCATTCCCCTATCATCTTAACACTTAGTGAAAACATTATTAAAAAAGAAAATAACCCTACATTGACTGACAAATTAACAGATTGGAAAAGCGTCAAAATCATTCTTGAAGAAAAAATTAATCTATCTGTTCCTTGAAGAAATAAACAACAACTAGACGACGAAGTGAAATTGCTTAATGATAATATCCAACAAGCAGCTTGGAAAACTACACCCCTGCTATTAATAGAAGGACGGTAGGAAACAACTATCCTAGAGAAATAAGGAAACTAATCTCTAAAAAAAGAAAGCTTAGAAGAAAATGGCAGCAAACTAGAGCCCCACAAGATAAAACTATACTCAACAATGCTACCCAAAGACTCAAAAGAGAAATACAACAAATTAAAGAAGAATCGATTAGTATTTACTAAGAGAATTGACAGACGACAGTAGTACTGATTATTCACTCTGGAAAGCTACTAAGAGATTGAAAAGACCCATAATGCGAATACCACCTGTCAGATTGGAAGATGGTAAATGGGCTAGAAATAATGAGCAAAAAGCAACAAGATTTTCAAATCATCTAAAAAAAATCTTTCAACCTCATGAAGATCAAGATGAAGAACCCGCTCTGGAAGATCAGCCACAGATTGGTCAAGAAATAGAATTTACCTCTCCCAAAGAAGTAATTACCGAAATAAAAGAAAATATCAATCCGAAAAAAGCTCCAGGTTTTGACTTAATTACTGGAGAAATTTTAAAACAATTACCCAAAAAAGCAATAATTAAAATAACTAACATAATAAATGCTGCCTTCAGATTGAAGTATGTACCCAGCCTTTGGAAAATTGCGGAAGTCATAATGATACCCAAGCCAGAGAAACCACCACATGAGGCATCGTCATACAGACCGATCTCATTACTGCCTGTTATGTCGAAACTATTTGAGAAACTCCTACTCAAAAGACTAAAACCACTTATCGAAGAAAGAGAAATTATCCATGATCACCAATTTGGATTTAGAAATAAGCACTCTACGATCAACCAAGTTCATAGAATAACCAACATTATAGAGAAATCATTAGAAGAGAAAAACATTTGTGCTACTATCTTTCTTGATGTAGCACAAGCGTTTGATAAGATTTGGCATGAAGGCTTAATACATAAGCTCAAGCTTTTCCTTCCAAAACAATATACAGATATCCTCCATTCATATATATCGGAAAGATACTTTAGGCTGGAGTACCACAAGGAAGTGTCCTAGGACCTGTCCTATACTTACTGTACACATGTGATATTCCAGAGTTAGAAAACAATACCATAGCCGACGACACTGCCATTCTAGCGGTAGGAAAGAGCAATGAAGATGCAACCCACAAGCTGCAAACAGCCGTCCACCTTATCTATGACTGGACGAAGAGATGGAAAATTAAACTTAACGAAACTAAATCACTCCACATTAACTTTACAAACAAAAGGATAGATCATATTCCAGTCAGAATGAACAATAACCTGATTCCATATTCAAACACAGCAAAATGCTTAGGTATTACATTAGATGCCAAACTCCGATGGAAAGTGCATGTTAAAAAGAAAAGAGAAGAACTTGGACTGAAATATAGAAAATGTACTGGCTAATTGGAAGAAACTCCACTCTGTCTCTACATAATAAGCTTATGCTTTATAAGCAGATACTTAAGCCTGTATGGACCTATGGTATCCAACTATGGGGATGCACCAAAGCAAGCAACTTAGCAATCATCCAAAGATTTCAAAACAAAGCACTGAGGAACATAGTAAATGCCCCTTGGTACATTCGCAATAGTGACCTTCACAGGGATCTGGAAATGGACAATGTTGACCAGACCATCAAGAAATTAGCCAAGAGTCATGAAGAAAGACTTCATCATCATGTCAATGTCGAGGCTATCCAGCTCCTTGACAATACTGGGTTAGAAAGAAGACTTAAGAGGATCAAGCCCTTTGAGTTAGTTTAGTGTTTTTAGTGCAAAAGCAGAGCTTGTGTGTGCACGTTAAAGTTTAGTGCAATCCTTTCTACAGAACCTAAGGAACGCTAATGAGTATACCTTAGTTATAAATTTCAAACTCTATTAGATTAAGTTAGAATTAAATTGCTCATTGGTCACTGTTGACCAGATTGTAGTATACTAAATGCCTTTATGGGTGTTTAATAAAAAAAATAACTGGATTTTCATTATTTGACCGATTTATTTCCGATGGTAGTGTCGCTTGCCAGGCTGCGCATTGAATAGTTTTGGTTAGTACTTGTAGTTGCTTTTCTATCTCTTCTGTCGTTTTTAACGATACATTCTTTATCATTTCGTTTTTAGAGTTTGTTTAAAGAGTTCCTAATTTGTTTTTTGCTACATAGCATTGGTCTTTTTGGTTGTTCCACAATATTCGTGTACATTGTTAGTATTATTGGCGAATGATCGAAGGATAAGTCAAGACTTGATTCTATCTGGAATTGTTTGGAATTTACCTTTCAGGATGTAGAAGTCAATGGCGTCTGGTATTTTATTTTGGTCACTTGGCCAATAGGTTGGTTCTCCAGTTGCTATTTGTTTCAGGTTGTCGGAATTAATAGTTGCTAAAAGCTCTTTACCTTTTGTTGTTATTAGTCTTGATCCCCAACTTTGATGTTTGGCATTGTAATCTCCTCCAGTAATGAATTTTTTACCAAGCGTTTTGAAGAATCTGGTGTAATGTTCTTTTTTGTTCTTATGTTTTGGAGGACAGTAAACTGCAGATAAGGCCTACTTCTCTACTTATTGTTACTGTTGTTGCTTGAAGGTGGCTTTCAGTATAACTTTTAAGCGCATGGTGTTTAATTTTGCTACGTATGATAATAGCCGTTCCCCCATGTGCTGTTCCATCTGGGTGATTTATGTTGTAAATTGTGTAGTTTGGTATTTTTAAGTATGATTTATTGGTGAAGTGTGTCTCTGCAATTAACATAATATCTATCTTGTTTTCATTTATGAATGTCTTTACTTCTTGTATATGTTGGCTTAATCCGTTGGCATTCCATTCAGCTAGTTTCAGTATTTGTGTTTTTATTTTAGTTTGTTGACGAGAGTTGTAATGAGATTCATCATAGTACTCATTTGTGTTATTAGGTCCTTCATCATTACTTTTAACTCTGTTAAGTCGTTTGGTTGATGTGGGATTTGGTTTCTAACGTCGTTATGTGTGTGCTGTAACTGTTGTTGTCCCCCAATTACTTGCGCAAATGATGTTCCTGTTGTCACATTTCGTTGTTTTCTGCTCTCTGCAGGATTTGACTGATTTGTTTTTTCTCTTAATGTAGGGTGGATTTTCTGTAGTAGCTGTTTGTGCACTATACAACCTCGATAGTTTGCAGGATGGTTTTCTAGGCAGTTTACGCATCGTACTTCATTATCTTTGATATTCCTGGCGTTATAATAGACATGATAATTTGGCATATAAATTAGTGTAAAGATATAAATCATTTTAAAATTTTTTAGGGTTCCTGGTACTAATGTCCCCATAAAAGTTGTTAACCTCACTTCGAAAAGTCCCCCTTTTCATATTTTACTGGATCACGCAATTTCTGTGGTATGGCTACTTTTTGCAGAAAATAACTACGACTGTCCTTTAGGTAAACCGAAATATTCTTATTAATGTATTTTTGCTTCCTGCTTAAAGGTCAAATTGGTTTGGGCCTAATAATGGAGTAGATCTGGAGAAAAAAACGGCTCGAAAACAGACTGATGAAATCAAGAAATTATTGGTGGAGGAGTGAGGAATGAATAAATGGTGAGAAATTTTTCTCGTCTTTCTTTTGAGCTCTTTTCCGTTCTCCCGCTATATAGCAAAGACTTTTCGGCTATTTTTTATTTTGCGCGCCAAGCATTTACGAAAATAAAAATGTTTCGGTAGTGGTATCTTTTAGCAGATGAAAAAGTGAACAATTTGAGCCTCAGCTAGTTGCGTTAACTCAATTAGTACAGAAGTTACAAGCGTTTCAATAATATTTGTTTTCTCCCCCAATTCTCCCCCCCCCCCTACTTGTCCCACCACCTCCACCCTCCGGCACTTAAAAGTACTCGTTATTACCCTTTTATTCACAAAAAATTAAGGCCCTATATCCACTGCCTCTCGAGAAATTAATTTTTTTCATTTTTGTAATTTTAAGTCGTATAATTCGCGAACTAATCGAGTTATCGGGTTTAGGTTACACGAATATTTTTTTTGTGGGATCAGACCCGGCTGAGATTTGTCGGAAAAACCGGTTTCAAGTTCTTTAGATAGATGATTTTCCCCTCCTCCACCACCGCCTGTGAGTGGGGCCTGGATGCATTAATGCCGCACCTGGTAGGAATCCTCAGATCCTCCCTGGCACTGAGGTATATTCCAAAAAGCTGGAGAGAAGTCAAGGTTGTCTTTATACCAAAACCAGGAAGATTGGATTACTCCATTCCAAAAGCATGTCGACCGATTAGCCTCACATCGTTTTCAATGAAAACTTTAGAGAGGCTATGTGAAAGATATATAAGAGATGTAGCGATAATACAAAACCCACTACATCCGAATCAACATGCGTACACCCCAGGAAAGTCTACTGATTCAGCCCTCCACCTTGTGGCCGGTTACATCGAAAGATCGCTGGACTCTAAAGAGTCCACCTTGGGTGTATTCATAGACATTGAAGGTGCGTTCGACAAAACCACTTTTCCCAAAATAGCAAATGCCTTAGCTAATAAAAATATCCACAACACAATAAATGGATGGATATATAACATGCTCTCAAAGAGAGCAATAAAAATCAGTGTAGATGATGTTACCATAAGAGGTAAAAGGTTGTCCACAGGGAGGGGTGCTCTCACCACTACTGTGGAACATGGCCTTAGTCAATCGCCTCAACGGTGACAGTTTCTACACTATAGCTTATGCAGACGACCTAGTGATTCTGCAGGAAGATTTGAAGGAATACTCTGTGCTAGAATGCAAGAGGTCCTTAATATCATAGAACAGTTGTGCAAAGACCACTCACTGTCAATAAACCCAAAAAAGACAGAGATGGTTCTTTTCACGAATAAAAGGAAGCTTGCAAACATCGAGGCCCCAAAGCTCCTAAATACTAAATTGAACTTTTCTGCAGAGGTGAAATATTTGGGGGTCACCTTTGACAGCAAGTTAACATGGAACTCTCACCTAGAAAACAGAGTCAAAAGAGCATACATATCTTATGAACAGTACCGCAGAACCATTGGCCGCACCTGGGGAATGTCACCTAAGGTTACGGCCTGGATCTACACTTCAATCATAAGACCTATGCTAACGTACGGTGCGATTGCCTGGGGAGTCAAAACTAACCAGCGGACAGTCGTACGCAAATTGGATCAAATCCAAAGAATAGCATGCCTCAACATAACGGGGGGCATGAGAACCACACCAACTAGAGCAATGGAGGTGATCCTTGGTCTCACCCCCCTTGATATATTTATTAAGGAAGCTATGGTGATGACCATGACACGGCTACGCTCTACAGGTATACAACCTGACGTAGGATCTGGTCAGTCGAGGTGTAACTTGTGGCACGAGGTACTTGGAGAGGTCCCACTGCTACAAGCCAACACTGATTCGATTGCACCAAGATATGCCTCTTACAGACCCTACAGGGTAATAACAAAAAACGTACAAGAGGCTACATTGGCAGCAGGTGCCTTGTGCATCTACACCGATGGGTCTAAAACAAATGAGGGGTCAGGCTGTGGAATTTATTCCAGATCCCTGAATCTCAATATAAAATGGGCAATGGGTTCTAATGCCAGTGTAGCTCAAACAGAGCTCACTGATATCTCAATCGCCACAAAAGAGACTACCAGTAGGAACATTACTGGTAATAATATTTACATCCTCACGGACAGCAGACAGGCACTACTAGCTCTGGATAGACCACGGATTACATCAGGTCTAGTACTAGAATGTCACCAGGCCCTGATCGAAGCTTGCAACAACAACGTGGTCACGTTAGCTTGGATCAAAGGTCATGGAAAATCAAAAGGCAACCGTGCAGCTGACTCTCTAGCTAAGAAAGCAGCCTCCCAAAAACTTTTGGGACCTGGCACTTTCATAAGCTTATCGGCATCAGCTGTGGCTGACCTACTGAAGAAACACTCCCTTGACAAGTTTAAGGGTAGATGGGACGACGAAACAGGTTGCAAGCTAGCCAAGGAACTATTACAGTATCCGAACAGCGAAACAGCCAAAAAATATATGACTATGAACAGACAGAACCTGCGCACAGCCACAGGTATCCTGACTGGCCACTGTCATCTACGAAAACACCTCTACAGGATGGGGTTATCTGACACTCCACTGTGTAGAGGATGTGAACAGGAAGACGAGACTGTCGAACACATTCTTTGCGAATGCCCGACACTCTCACAAATGAGACATTTTCTTTTCGGCGAGCGGTGGCTAACACATGCCAACATGAGGGAGCTACCTTCAGGCGACGTTCATCGCCTACTTTAAACAAGTAGGCTGGCTGACGAGCTAGAAGGAAGGCTCAACCTCAGAAGGACGCACAATGGGCCAAATGTGGCCTACGTGCTGTGGGGTGACCCACCCTTCTAGATTTACAGATACAGATACAGACTGCCGCCTGTGTCGAACATTCCATGCAGGCATGATGGGGGGAACTGATTTCATCGATTGGGAAAAAAAATTACTCGATTTCATCAGTCTGTTTTCGAAAGCCAGATCGACTCCACCATTCTTATAATAACTGAAGGGTAGTAATACCTTTATTTAACTTTAACAAGCTGCCCCTCCAGGCTCCTAACGAAGAAAATGATACCAAACCTTCCCTTTACAGACGCTTTATAATGTACTGGGCGGCCAAATAAGCGAGGTAAGCGGCTGTATCTCATACCTGCTAATCTGACAACAATGGAATTTTTTTTATTACTATAAATGTGGCCATAAAAAATCTCTGGAAATTACTTTCGAGTTCATAAAAGCTTAATTTTCTCGCAATGAAGTGGGTCTGAAAATATTGTCATGGCAATCTACGATCATTGTTGAATAAAAAACCTTGCATCAATTTTTTTGACAGCTGTTAAATAAAGTGGTGAGGGAAGGTTTTACCATGAAAAAGAAAAATGCTTGTAGTGTCAGTTTGGCTTGGCCGATTTTACTGAAACAACTTTTGATTAAAAGAGTATTTTTGGAAGTATTTTTCTATAAAAATGAAACAACAATTTATTTTTCCATTGTTTTGCGAGAGGGCGTTGATTTATAACTTTCCATATTTCTTTAAATATCTCTAAAAAGTTAAATGAAATCATATATTTTTTCTTACGAAAATAAGTAGAGCATTAAAAACTAAAAAAAAAATAGTGAAAACCGCAAAACGATATCTCTATAGGTATATTAATCTTTATTTAGCAATAGCTAATTTTACAGATACAAATACAATATAGAAATAGAAATATACAAACATTTTTTGTTAAAAATTTTAAAAAGTGTCTTAAAATAAACATACATTAAAATTAAAACTTAATTTAGACATTTAGATAATAAAAAAGCCTTTAGTTGTTTTTTGAAAGAATGAATAGTGATGCAGGTCTTTAAGGAATCATTCAGTTCATTATAAGTAATAATGCCTTTGTGAAATATTGATTTTTCAGTTACTTTTTTATTTTTAGTTGTAACTCTTATGTCTGTTCGTGTACGTGTGTTGTAATTGTGTACATCAGTGTTAAATGTTAGTTTAGATGTCAAATATGGTGGAGTCAAGGATAACTTCATTTTATGAATAAGTATTAGGGTCTGATATTCCAAATAATATGATACAGAGAGCCAATTCAACTGACATAACATTGTTTTTATATGAGTCTCTCTTGGAACTTGCAAAATAATTCTCATGGCTCTGTTCTGTAACTTCTGCATCCTGTCAATTTCATTTTTATTACACATGTACAAAATAGATGCAGCAAACGTAAAATGGGGAAGTATTAAAGTATTAAACACAGTACATTTTGTCCATTTGGATAAAAATGGAGCCACTCTGGATAAGAAATTAATATTTTTAGTAATTTTATTTATAATATAAATAGCATGATCTTTAAATGTCAGATGTTTATCAATTATGATACCCAAATATTTAATTGTATCAATTACTTCGATCTCAGCACCATCTATTGTTATTTTATTTTATTTTATTTATTTAAAATCTTCATAATTACGTTTACTACCTATTAACATGAATTTACTTTTTGACGCATTCAGTTTCAATGAGTTACCGTTACACCACTTAACTATATTGTGTAACTCTTTATGGATAATATGTATAAGGTCCCTTAAGTCTTCAGAACAAAAATATACAAGTGCGTCATCAGCAAAAAGATGTAATTCACAATGTTTTACTGCTTTTATGATGTCATTAATGTAAAGTATGAACAGAAGCGGTCCCAGTGTACTACCCTGTGGCACCCCGTTTTCATTTATTATTTCAGAAGACGTTTTCCCATTTATTTTTATTACCTGTTTTCTGTTCTGAAGATAGTCAATCAACCATCTCAAAGCTACACCCTTTATACCATATCCTTTTAATTTTTTTTTTTTTATTAATTTGTTTCTATCAATAGTTTCAAAAGCGCGTTTTAAGTCTAAAAATGCTGCCCCTATGATAATGCCTCTATCGTGTTGTTTTTTCCAATCAAATATCACATTTTGTAGTGCTGTTTCACAACTATGACCTTGTCTAAAACCAGATTGATGTAAGATTAATATGTTATTTTTTTGTGTGTATTTTGTCAATTGCTGATAAACTATTTTTTCAATTACTTTTTCTATGGTTACTAACATATTGATGGGTCTTAAGTCGCCAGCTTCTTTCACATGCGTAACTTTAGGGATAGGAATTACAGTAGAAATTTTTAATCTTGAAGGGAGCTTACCTACTTCTAATGAAGTATTGACCAAGCTCAAGAGTGGTTGTTCAACGCTATGATATATTTTTTTAAGAAACTCCGCTGTTATTTCGTCTGGACTACCTTTGTTTGGTAAAGCAAAAACAATTTGTCTCAGTTCATTATAGGTAATTAACTCAAAATTATTAAGTTCGGGTCCTGATGGATTCATTTCATTAATCATATCAATGTAGTTGGTTATATCTATTTCAGAAATAATCTTATTTATACTATCAATGTAGAAGCTGTTTAATTTGTCACTTATTTCTGTTAGTTCCGTCATTTCCTCATCGTCAATTTTAATTTTTTTAAGGGCATGACTTTTTTTATCCGATAATAAAGGTTTTAAAGTGTCCCACATTTTTTTGGAATCGTTTTTGCAAAGATCGATTTTTTGCTCAAAATATATTTTTTTTTCCTGTCGCATTATTTTTACTGCTACATTTCTATTTTTGTTATATGCATCTCTGTTAGCTCGGGTTTTATTTTGTTTATAGACTTTATAACTGGCATCCCTTTGTTTGATTGCTTCCCTTATTTTATCATTCCACCACTCCTGAAACCTAACTTTAATAACCACCTCTTTTTTTGGTGCAACTTCATCTAAAGCTTTTTTTATTTCTGAAAATTTTTTTTCATATTTTTCATTTCTATTTATAACGAAGTTTCAAATTTTCTTAAGAGACAGGAAGCGCGTCCTTACGCGCATTGTTCGTCGCATAAATGAGTAATCATAATCAAATGGGCCATGAACGTATTAAAAATAGTCAGTTTTTATTATTTTTAAGTTTGTAAAATGTCCGTTAGTGACTCGTCAAAGAAATATGGTCCTATAATTGTACCACCTATTATACCACACCATACGTTGACGCTCCAGCATCCCTGATGCTGAACTTGTTGCATCCAATGGGGATTTTTGGAAGACCAGTAATGCATGTTATGGCAATTTACTCCACCATTGCTATTAAAAGTAGCTTCGTCTGTCCAAAGAGTCGTAGATAGGAATTGAGGGTTTTCGTTAACCATGCCCAGAAGCCAATGGCAATAGTCAAGTCTCCTATCGATATCCATTTCAGTCAAGGCTTGGTGCAAAACTACATGATAAGGATGTAGTCTGAAAGTAAAAAAAAAATTGATTCAACAGGGAAATTTTGACGAAACTAATACCTTCCCTAGCCATTGCATAGGATCGGGCCTAGGAAGGTAATGAAATCCGATTAACATCTATAATATTTAAGGATTTTTTTAATTTAATAAAAAAATATACGCACCTATAATCCTGTAAAATATTTTGAAGGGTAGTTCGCCTTATTCCTAATTCCAGGGACAAAGTTCTAGTACTAACATGAATATCAAACTGCATACATGCTAGAACATTGATAATATTCTCTTCGGATCTACCAGTACGACGTCTCCGAATTACAGGTCGATGAATACTCCCAGTGGAACGTAATCGTTGCACTAAGCTCGGAATAGTATATTCTGTAACAAGGTTGGAATGAGAATTCGAGTGGAGGAACCGCGAGTGTCGGATTTTCATTCCAACAGAGTAACAGACTGTACTTTCTCCACGGCCACAGAAAGTAGAAATTAAATATAGTAAAATGAAACCTTAATCTCTCAACATTGTGTAGGTAGTGTTTTTATATTCAAGCTTGGATTTTTGCGTTATCAAATTTTGAGTTATATTATCGGCATATTTTTCTATTTCTGGAGGAGTATTTTCAAATTCTACATCTGAATCGTTTGATTTTCTTCTCCTTTTTAATAAATTAAAAGTTTTTACAAACCAATATTAAGACCACGTCAACTAATGCTGACAGTTAATTTGACATTCACGGCAAACCTTATTTTTGTAAACAATCACGGAATACAGATTCTATCTCTAGAGCTAGAATGTAATACATATAAAATACATAAGAGACAAATGTTTCAGAATTTTCTTTCAATCTCAAGAGCGAGAATGTTTCTTTTCTGTTATTATAAGTGGTTTCAGAATAACTACATTCAGTAGTGGCCGTGGAGAAAAATACGTCTGCCATAATGTCTGCGATTTGAATAGCGCGCCGCATACTCTCTTTCAGCTATTGCTGCATTTTGAAAACATTCAAAATAAACAGCTAATAAATCAACAGCATCGTCATTATTAAAGGCATTTTGAATTGAGTTAAATGACAACCAAAATGTAAAATGATCGTTTTGACGTTTAAACCCAATGTTTGCTTACCAACAAGTTTTTGTTTCCAAAGCCTACTAACAATGTAGTAAAATAATTTTATTTCTTAACAACATCTCCGGCAAAAATATCAAATTATTAAATATAAAATATTAAATCCCCCTAGCGGACATTTTACAAACTTGAAAATAATAAAAACTGACTATTTTTAATACGTTCATGGCCCATTTGATTATGATTACTCGTTTATGAGACGAACAATGCGCGTAAGGACGCGCTTCCTGTGCCTTAAGAAAATTTGAAACATTTTTGTTAATAACTTCGTTTTGCGGTTTTCACTATTTTTTTTTAGTTTTTAATGCTCTACTTATTTTCGTAAGAAAAAATATATGATTTCATTTAACTTTTTAGAGATATTTAAAGAAATATTCCCGAGAGAAAACAAATAACACCGCGTTTGAGATTGTAAAAATCTCGACGTTTCGGCTTCTCTTTTGAAGCCATCTTCAGATGTGGCGGTTGCAGGGCCGGATCAAAAAGTATGGAGGTCCTGGGGCAACAAAAGAGTGGAGGCCCCTGTTCAATAATTTATTACAGAACAAATTAACAGAATATAACAATATACAGAATACAAGAAATAAATCTAATTAAATCACAGAAAACGAATGAAACCGTGCCACTTGCGAGTTTTTTCGAAGAAAAATTGATGATTTCGGTGAAATCCAGCTCCCGGAGTAAATCACTTTCAATAAAGAAAGCGATAACTTTGATAGGCGGCCTATTTTTTACAATTTTCATTTGGAAAATGAGCGCTCTCCTGTGCAATTCGACACCATTAAAACCAAGTACATTCTCATTGTAATTTCAAAGTTTGGGAATGTAGCTCTGAAATTTTGATTTTCAAGAATTTGATAATAGAATAGCTCCTTAGGTTGAATATCGCACTTTGGACGAATAATATAGTCGGGAATCTGAGGTGCTGAATTCGACCACCTCTATACACCTCGCGAACATTCACCTAAAAAACATGAAATCCTATGTAAAATCACCTGCTGGATTCGACTTTTTTGTTCGCCCTTTGATCCGGAATTGCGAAATGTGTCAAAATTTGAAAAAACTAGTGCTTAACTTTGTTAATTGCGGTCCGATCGTTATGAATTTTGGATATAATATTTTACAGTGCTTCCCTGACATAGTGTCATAACAATAAAAAATGTGGATCGTCAAATAGAATCTACGTCATTTTTTTTTTCGCTAGATGACACAAAATATCGTCATTTTGCAAAGTAAAATGGTGAGTCGAGAAAACTTTTTTATCTTTAGAGATAGTTAACTAGTATAAGCAAGAAAAATGTTGCCAATAGAGCAAGGTAACTTGTTTTTCATACGACGTTTAGTTTGGGTTGGGTACTTTTTTAAAACCGAAGTAAATTGAATCGGCGCGTCGCATCTCTTGGCTTTATCACTGTGGATGCGAATAAAGCGATCAGTGTGTCAAAGAGAGTAAACACACAATATTAATATGACAATATAGGAGGTATAGTGCAATTTATGAGATTGAGAAATGATAGGAATAATAATAATAATTTTTTTACAAGCATAAAACACAATATTATTATTATCTATTTAACATATTTATTTTACAATGCATTTTCCCTCACACTGGAAACTTATATTGCATCTTATATTTGCTTTCAGGCATTCGCCCTTGTTACTACAGTTAAATAATTTACATTTGCAAAATGGAGTAATTTTTAAAAATGTAGGTTTTGCTTCTTTGGACATTAATTTTGGAACTTTACAATTATTGTCTTTGCGTTCGTAACCAAACTTTAGAATTTCTGGCAGATCTGGCTTTAACATACAGGGTGCGCCAATTATTTCCACTCGATCTCTAGCACCGAAACTAAAAGATATATCAACAAGATTTTTTGTAGGGGTAGACAGTGTCACTCGGACTACAATTTTAAAATATTTTGATGTATACAGGGTGGCTAATTTTTGTGGAATGAAAATTAATTTAGTTTTTTTAAATTGAACACCCTGTATACGATTATGTCTTCTGATTCTACTTAATATTAGATTTACGGTAGTTTTTTGTATTTGTAAATCCGACGCGGCGTTGACAAGTTATTCCTATTTTAACTAGATTTAATGAAAAAACAGCACTTCAGAAATATTAGCACAAAAACCACATTTTTTAAAAACTTCCTCAAAAAAGCTACTATGATGTAAATGAAACATGCACCTATCACAATAATCACACAACATCTTCACCTGTTGCACAGGGTGTTTGCCGATGGCGTGCCAATAGTCTAGTTTTCAAATGGCAATAACTTAATTTTTTCAAATGGGACACCCTGTATATTTTTCTTCAGTTAGAAGCTCTCCCTAATACGCATTAAAAAAATATAGGGTTTTGCACATCTAACTTTACTATTTACTTTAATAATTGACGTTAAGTGACAAACAACATATTTTACAAAATTTTTAATAAGAAATCAAGTTACCTATGAAAATGACAGTAGGTATATTTTGTTATGGCATTAATTGTCAGCATAAAATTTTGCATTGTATCACGTCTACTATATTTAATCGGTATTGTGTATAAAAAATGGATTTTAATAAGAATTGTGTATGCAACCCCAATACACCGGGAATTTTTTGCTTTTAATAATTGTCAATACTCTCTTCTAATCATAGATGGCAGCACATCTAAGAATTATAGTGTTCAAGAAAATATTGATATGATATGGATACTGGGTGAATGTCAAAAAAATACGTTTCTTGCTAGTAGGGTCTATCGTCAAAGATACCCAGAAAGACGTCATCCACAAAAGGATACTTTTGAGAATTTAAAGAATAGATTTTATAGAACAGGAACCGTCAAGTATGAAAAACATTCACGTGAAACTACAGCTCTTACTATTGACAACGAATATAAGGTAATGATCAGTATAGTTGAAGATCCCAATATAAGCACAAGGCAATTAAGCAATCAGTTAGATATTTCCAATACCACAATTAGACGCATAATAAAAAGAATAAATATCACCCCTATCATATCCAGCTTCACCAAGAATTGTTATCACGTGATTTCGCGCGTAGAGTGGAACACTGTAGATGGTTAATAAACAAGATAAATACAGAGCGTAACTTTTTAAACAAAGTTTTATTCTCCGACGAAGCCACGTTTCATAAGAACGGTTGTGTAAATAGACACTACTTCCATTATTATTCTGACCACAATGAACATTTATTTAGAACCACATCACAGTATCGATGATCTTTGAATGTGTGGGCGGGAATAATAGGTGATTATGTAATTGGTCCCTATTTCTTTGATGGGACTGTAAATGGAGCTATATTTTTAGATTTTTTAGAACATGATTTTCGCAACTTATTGCAAAATGTGCCTCAAAAGTATCGCAACGGAATGTGGTTTCAATTAGATGGTGCCACACCACATTACCTATTAGATGTTCGCAATTGGTTAAATAGGGAATTTCAGGATCGTTGGAGAGGAAGGGGAGGACCTATAAATTGGCCTACTAGATCGCCTTGCCTTACACCTTGCGATTTTTTCTTGTGGGGTGTTATTAAAAATATTGTTTACAAAGAAGAGGTTACCACAAAAGAAAATATGAAAGAAAGAATTACTGCAGCATTTAGACAGGTGACCCCTGCAATGCTAAGAGATGTGCGTAAATCAATGAAAAAAAGGGCAAGAAAATGTATAAATGAAAATGGAAGACATTTTGAACACCTACTATAAATTTTAACTTTCACTATTGTAGTTTTCTTACGATTAAACTTTGTAAAATTTTGTACTTATTAAAAATTGTGTAAAATATGTTGTTTGTCACTTAAAGTCAATTATTAAAGTGAATAGTAAAGTTAGATGTGCAAAACCCTATATTTTTTTAATGCGTATTAGGGAGAGCTTCTAACTGAAAATGTGGTTTTTGTGCTAATATTTCTGAAGTGCTGTTTTTTCATTAAATCTGCTTAAAATAGGAATAACTTGTCAACGCCGCGTCGGATTTACAAATACAAAAATCTAATTTAAAAAAACCAAATTAATTTTCATTCCACAAAAATTAGCCACCCTGGATACATCAAAAAATCTTGTTGATATCTCTTTTAGTTTCGGTGCTAGAGATCGAGTGGAAATAATTGGCGCACCCTGTATATGCCGTTTTGAAAATTGCGCATTGTCAAAATGCCCTTCTCAATTATTAAAACCTTATTTACCTACCAGTGTAATAGTATAAACTTCATTGATATATTTTGGTTCCAAAATATTTATCTCATCTGGTTCTTGAGACAACACTATTTTTAGGGTTCTTTTTTGCCTTTTCTAAACGTAAAGCTAACAGAATCACATCCAGATAAACAATATATTGACAACAAATTGTCTGCTAACATTTTAACATCCAGATGCTTCAAGTTTGCTAGTGCTTTAATGATTGAGAAACATGGCAACGCAGCATTCCATTCTTTAAAGGAGCAGTTTTTGATAGGAAAATGTCTTTCGGTGGATTTCTCTCAAACTTCGGAAATTTATTCTTCATCCCATCCCGATTCAAAGTGTTCACCAACGCAATCCTATGTACAGATTTCGAGCTAGCGCGAGTTTAAAATGATTAGGGGGAACTCGATATATGCGCATTTATCGGCAAGTTAGGCGTTCACCTCTTTACGTTTATGGTTTATATGATGGATATATGTCATACACACCCAGATACACACACGCACACATTTAGGGTCTTTTAGAAGATTTTATTTTGATTTCTAAACTATTACTTAAGAATTTATTTTTTATTGACATTACATTTTTCATTTTTCAATCACTTTTTTGTTACCATGACTATGTCCGACATGGGCGTTTCATTAACAGGGTTAAACACAGCTGGACGGACACCTTGAAATAAATACAAAACTAAATGTTCAATGGAGAAATACTCTTTGTAAGAGAACACTTAACAATTATGTCCAGCATAAAATTAACATTGCTAATGAATTTAATAAGAGCTTTAGCAAACCAAATAAAAAGCGATGAAAATCTATTCCTAATTGCACCTATTTTGATTTAAAAAATGGGAAAATCGTTGGAATAGATAACACAAAGTCTGAAATAATTAAATTAAACTGTGATTATCTTTTAAAACCATTTACACATACTCTATCTAAATGTATAGAACAATTGTTACTCTATTACATAAAAAGGGAGATGTAACATCAGCAATTACCAACACATATGGTTAATCACCCACTTCTCAAAAAATAGATTAGTTTCATACCTAAACAAATATGAAATACTCTCAAAACAACAGTTTGGTTTTAGATAGAAAACATCCACACTGTTTAATTTTCAGACAATTAAACATATAAACTCATACTCATTCAACCGGCAACGCCGCACTAAAATACATTTGCAAACAGCGCTCAGACACGAAGCATCAACAAATAGTTTTTTTCTAGTTTTTTTTCCCATTACGCTACGATTGACACGTAGACCAATATTTAACGCGCAGAATCTATAACGAATTTTCTAGGCTTATGCTACAGGAGTCACGTCCGCCCTGAAATTCATAATGACGTAATTTGAGTTAATCCTTGTCTTCTCAAGCGGGAGAGAGAGACAGCATAAAAAACTTACATATCTAACAAACCGATTCGTCCATCAGATAACGAATATTTCTTTCTAGAACAATCAAGCGAGCCGGGAAGGGATAAAAACTTGAAGCGACAAAATTTCGCAGATTTCAAATTCAGTGCGTCTCTAACTGCGAAACAGGTTAGACCCTCCGTTGACACCAGCTCAACGTAAAAATATTTCGTTTTACACAGTGCTAATTAGCTGCGTATCAGGCGGTCCACTTTATTGTTCATTTTATATTCGAATCTAAACTCAGTGCTTCGTAGTACAGCAAAAACAGTGTCCAACTATCACTCACTCATATCACACGCAAAATATTTTCTGACTGACGCGGTCTTTTTAATTCTTTACCTATGTGCTAGTGTTTGTTAAGCACATATGGTACTTATAATAATTTGTTCATTGATTACCAGTTAATGTAATCCTTTGTTACGTTGTTGTTATTTATTTATTTATTGAACTTAAAATAAACCGTTAAATAACAGTGTTAGTTGTTTTTGTCCAATGGAGTTGGGAAGATAAAGATATACAGTCCATTTTAAGAATACCACGATGCAGTTTAAAAAGGCGATGATAACACATCGGTCGTCCTGGGAAACTGGCACAACATAGGGTTTATTCCAGAACCCTCAACACACACAAAACTTCACAAGTACCTAAGTGAATCACTTAATGAAAGCAAGCCCTGTTTGTGTATATTTGTGGACCTTTCAAACGCATTTGACAGGGTTAGTCATCATCTTATCCTGCAGAGGGTGCCATGGCTCAGCGTTAGCATATACACTTCTCAACGAGACGACCCGGGTTCGATTCCCAAGAAAATCAAGTGGTTCATAATATCGGCAACCCACCATGGCTCGGTGAGTACGTATAAACCGTTGGTCATGGCTATGTAACTGTAGTCATTAAGCCATGCAGAAAGCGGTAGTCGCGGCCTGAACCACCCGTCACACGAACTTTACTTTTTTTTTCTCCTGCAGTGCTTGGAAGATATTGGTATACGAAATAATTATTTAAATCTTTTTAAAAGGTATCTCAACAATCGACAGCAGACTGTGAGAATAGATGATGTACTTAGCAGTGCAAGAGTTGTTGAATATGGAGTGCCGCAAGGATCCATACTTAATAGATGAGATAACGACAAGTGACGCTTGTGCTGGACATATTAATTGTTAAGCGTTCTCTTACAAAAAATATTTCTCCATTGAACATTTATTTAGTTTTTTAATTTATTTCAAGGTGATTGGCTGTGTTTAACCCTGTTAATGAAACGCCCATGTCGAACATAGTCATGGTAACAAAAAAGTGATTGAAAAATGAAAAATGTAATGTCAATAAAAAATAAATTCTTAAGTAATAGTTTAGAAATCAAAATAAAATCTTCTAAAAGACGCTAAATATGTAAGTGTGTGTGTATGACGTATATCCATCATATAAACCATAAACGTAAAGAGGTGAACGCCTAACTTGCCGATAAATGCACATATATCGAGTTCCCCCTAATCATTTTAAACTCGCGCTAGCTCGAAATCTCTACATAGGATTGAGTTGGGCCCGTGAACACTTTTGATCGGGATGGGATGAAGAATAAATTTCCGAAGTTTGAGAGAAATCCACCGAAAGCCATTTTCCTATCAAAAACTGCGGGGTCCTTTCTTTTCTCTTTCCATCCAAATTTCGACATCTAAGGTAACCGAGAAAAATGAGTAAATAAGAAATACCTTAAACATGTCTGTAAAAAAATTAATAATTGCAAATATTCTAGAATCAGGTTCCTCATGCCCATAGTAAACTATAACTCATCAACCACTTTCGACTCAATTTTTGTCCATTTTATTGTTCTTTGATTATCTTCTGACATTCCTGCCAATACAATTTCAATTTGAGCAGGTATAACATAATTTTCTTTCATTAGTTTTTGTGCTAAATATGCCAAGAGGTTCTTTTTATTATAAGAATTTGATATAAATTTCTTCCAATCAGGTTTATCAAGTTCATCTCGTATTTCGCATGTTTCAAAATCTTTTATATCTTTCTGTTTTCTTTAAGATTTCTTCAAAATCGTAACGACCACCAATGCGTACTATTGTACCGCAGATCTGAGGCTTTAGCTTTAATAGTAAAGACACGTATTTTAAAAATATTTCTCCAAATTTTCTGCTATTAAAATTTTGATACCGCGGAATAAGTGCCATCATATTTTTTATATAAGCTGTGTTAAAAGTGTCGCTTTCTTCTATTGGTATGCAGGAAAGCTAAACAGGTACATTCTTTAATATTCAATATATAATTTCTAAATTTTATCTTTTGTTTTATATGTATCTATAAAAGTGTCTACATTCTCGAACCTGACCTAAGCCAGCGGTATATTTATCGGAATTTAAATAAATCTCCAAAAAAAATTAAAATTGACTGGAAGTAATTCAGTTATTCAATTTTAATAATTCTTAACTCAATTATTAATTTACGAAACTCTCCTTTTTTATATTTTGAATAGTTTGCAAAATATATCAATTCATTTATCTTTAAATCATTTATAATTATTTTTAATATAATTTAACAAAAACCAACCTCGTAAATGAGATTTGAAAAAAAAGTTTGTATCAATTTCAAAAATCGGAATGTTTTCTTGCTATTTGCAATCCGATGTGAAAGCCCGCTGGATTCACTCTGAATTTAATTCCCCTCGTAAGTGTTCGAAATCGGTCTGGAAAGGATTTACGGACGAGAAATAATATTCGAGTAGTAGATAGGCTCCACCCATCGTTCCGAATTTATTACCTCCGACCGACCCGCACCCCCACAGCTGTTAGAGTTCGTATAGTATTACTTCCACTTAAGACAGCCTGGTATCAAGTGCAAATGCCTGAAAGCAAAAGTAAGATGCAATATAAGTTGCCAGTGTGAAGAAAATGCATTGTAAAATAAATATTTTATGGTCTATTTTTATGTATTTGAGAGTAATAAAACAGCATTTCTAATGCAAAACTTAGTACGGTCATTTTAAATATTTTTACGGAATAATCTAAATATTTCCTAAAATTATCATAAATGTACCTGAGCTAATACAAGTTTTGGGTCTTTTATTGGTCTTTTATAACCATAAGCTGTACAGAACAATAGAAAAAGGTTTGGACAGGCCAAAAGCCCTGTGTATTAAAGATAACATAGCCGTATCTTAAGATTATTTTCAATAAGTACCTATTTGCCAATTTTGTTTTATTTTAATTCCAAGAATTCCTTACAGTAATCGAATTATAAGTAGATAAATCCCTTACCAACAAATTTCACCGAAAATGCGATTGTAGGTTTTCCATTTAGTAAGGAGGTCCAGTTGTGTATTCTTGACAGCTTACTAAATGTCGGTTAGTTGCAACATGCAAGGTGCAGTGTGCAGTCTATTGTGAATTCTAGTGTGATCATGGAAAATTTGGAAGTACCGCGTAAACGACAAAAAATCGGTCCTTTAACAGTTAATGAAAAAACATTAATATTTAATTGTTTTAAATCATTTACAGACAAACATTTATGTAAAAGTGTTGATGACACAGTGGAATTAGTTAGTAGTACGCTTGGTGTTGGGAAATCTACGATTTACAGAGTTGTTAAAGAAGAGAAATGTGGCGAGTTTCAAACAGCACGTAAAGCTCCAGGAAAACCAAAATTTCAAATAGAAAATCATTTGAAAGAAAGACTTCGAAGGAAAGTGCATGCGTTCTTCTTTAGAAAAGAATTTCCGACAGTAGACAAAGTTCTTGCCACGGTTCGAGATGATAAGGATTACCCTGAAATGAGTCGAAGCACACTATGGAAACTTTTAAAAGAAATAGGTTTTCTATGGAAAGTCTATTTTAATAGAAAGAAGCGATATTGTAGTATGGAGAAGAAATTACCTAAGGACTATAAAAGAAATGAGAAACCAAAGAAGAAATATATTTTATTTAGATGAAGCATGGATCAACGAGGGACATACACCAAATAAATTTTGGCAAGATGAAACTGTTACAAGTCGAAGACAGGCTTTTTTAAATAATTTATCTACTGGTTTAAATCCACCATCAGGAAAGGGGCGCAGACTGATAATAGTACACATCGGTAGTTCAAACGGTTTTGTTAAAGGTGGTTTATTGACTTTTGAATCTACTCGTACCTGTGACTACCATGAGGACATGAATGCTGATGTCTTTAAAGAGTGGTTCGAACAAATGATAGATCTTCTTCCTCAGAACTGTATAATAGTAATGGATAATGCAAGTTATCACTTGAGACTTACAGAAAAAATGCCCACAACCAAGTGGTTAAAAAAAGATTTACAGAATTGGCTAAATTCGAAGAATATTAAGTTCCATCCCGGTTCTGTGAGAAGAGAACTGTATCATTTGTGTTCCCTTCATAAAGAGAAATTAAAAAAATATGAAATTGATGAAATTGCAAAAAATCGTGGGATGACGGTGGTTAGATCACCACCATATCATTGCGAAGTAAACCTGATTGAACTGATATGGGCACAGATAAAGGGAGAAGTTTCAAGAAAAAATAATTCTTTTAAAATGAGTGATGTTAAACAGTTGTTTTTGGAGGCTGTAAATAATGTGAAGCCTGAAAACTGGGAAAAGGCAGTAAATCATACGATTAAAGAAGAAGATAAAATGTGGAAGTTGGACAATATTACTGATGAAATGATCGAGCCACTCGTTGTAAATATTGGTTGCGACAGTTCATCTTCTGATTTCGATTCTGATTTGGATTTGTAGGTAAGAAGTAGTTTTTATATTAAAATTATTATTTATGAACGTAACGTTGTTTAAAAGTTTAAACCCTTATACCTACATAACCCGTTTGACACAATGTTTTTAACATACCTTGTGGAAAAATAAAATATTTTAAAAAAAATTGCACTTTTTTACCTTCAGCTGCTTAGAAGTTATAAGTAGGTTAATTAGGTGAAAATATAAGTGTACACTCGATATATTTATTATATTTATACAAAGGTTATTTCATACGAAAATACTCGAGGTATAACTTCACAAAATATTTTAACTGTCTACTAAAAGAAGTTTATATTAAAATTATTATTTATGACCGTAACGTTGTTTAAAAGTCAAAGTTTAAACCCTTATACCTACATAACCCGTTTGACACAATGTTCTTAACATACCTTGTGGAAAAATAAAATATTTTAGAAAAAATTGCACTTTTTTACCTTCAGCTGCTTAGAAGTTATAAGCAGGTTAATTAGGTGAAAATATAAGTGTACACTCGATATATTTATTATATTTATACAAAGGTTATTTCATACGAAAATACTCGAGGTATAACTTCACAAAATATTTTAACTGTCTACTAAAAGAAGTGGTACGCCTATGGATTACGAACGCTTTATTATTTTAATACTCTCTCATACATAAAAATAGACTATAATTAGATAATATTAATATTGTGTTTTATGCTTGTAAAAAAGGTATTATTATTATTCCTATAATTTCTCAATCTCATACATCGCACTATACCTCCTATAGTGTCATAATAATATTGTAATGCGCGTCATCTTTGTTGCGCGTATGAAGAAGGCTGTGGTGTTTAGTCTCTTTGACACACTGATCGCTTTATTCGCATCCACAGTGGTAAAGCCAAGAGATGCGACGCGCCGATTCAATTTCCTTCGGTTTTAAAAAAGCACACAACCCAAACTAAATGTCGTATGAAAAAAAAGTTAAAGTAAACAAGTTTCCTTGCTCTATTGGCAACATTTTTCTCGCTTATACTAGTTAACTATCTCTAAAGATAAAAAAGTTTTCTCGACTCACCATTTTACTCTGCAAAATGACGATTTTTGTGTCATCTAGCGAAAAAAAATGACGTAGATTTTATTTGACGATCTACATTTTTTATTGTTATGACACTATGTCAGGGAAGTACTGAGAAATATCATATCCAAAATTCATAACGATCGAACATCAATTAACAAAGTTAAGCACTAGTTTGCAATAAATATTATTTTAAGGAAAACTTTCAGTTTTTTCAAAAATGTCATGTTTTGACACATTTTGTAATTCCGGATCAAAGGGCGAACAAAAAATTCGAATCCGGCAGGTCATTTTACATAGGATTTCATGTTTTTTAGGTGGATGTTCGCGAGTTCTACAGAGCATCTTTAAAACGCTTCCTAGAAGGCCTCAGATTCCCAACTAATAAGTGGAAAAAGTGGGAGAACTGCTCTTCAGTTGTTAATTTTGAATATCATTCGGTATTCGTTAGGAAATCTTACCTAAAAATTTCTATTGTGGAGGCCCCTCTCTTGTGTATTAATGCCCTGCTTCATTAAATTATTTGGAAACAATTATTAAATCATTGTATGTATAGTTTTAACAGAAACTTGGCAAGTTCCAGATACCTCCCTCTTTAATATGCCTGATTACTTAACCCTATATAATGAAGGTAGATATAACCAAAATGATGGTGTAATTGTTTTCATAAAAAATAACTTGTACCATTCTCATGAACAAATCAAACTCAATGGCAGTATATTAATAAAACTAAAAATTATTAATGATAAGCATACCCTTAGTATTTTCGCCTTATACAGATCTCCAGCTAGTAAAGTAAATGATTTTCTAGACCAACTCAACAATATATTAAATGAAGAAAATGTAAATTCTGATTACAATTTATTAGTAGGTGACATTAACATCGATTTATTAAGGGAAACGGAGGATTCAAAAAATTATCTGGACAAGATGAGTGAATATGGATTTACTTCAACCATAAATACTATTACAAGGGAGAAAACTGGGTCTGGATCATGTCTAGACCACATATTTGTTAAAACAAAACAACAAAATTACAATAATTTATTACCTTTAACTATTTCTACCGCAATCACTGATCACTATATAACATTATTACAAATTGTATTAAGTAAAACAAAAAATGAATTAACTAACACGACTAAGAATAAAAAATATTTTGAAAGGATAGATGAAACATTATTACAAGAAGTTAGTAGTTGCATTAATTGGGAAGCTGTCCTAAATCCAGTGCAGGATCTTGAATCTGCGACAGAAAAATTGATTAACGTAATAAACACTTGTATACATAAATCAACTAAATATATTAAAATAAAAAACAGTGAACGCAAAAGAAAAAACTGGATAACGAAATCATTAATTAAACATGTTAATAAAAAAAATGACTCTTATGGAAACAAAATCCAAAAAATGAATATTTAAAAAATAGTTATTTATCAGTTAAAAAAGAAACAGAAAAAAAATAGAAATGGCAAAAAAAGATTATTATAAAAAATTAGTTGAAAATGAAAAAAATTCCAATAAAAAACTTTGGAACACAGTAAATGAAATTCTAAACATCAAAACAACAAACAAACAAATAAATAACATAAAAAATAAAAAAGGTGAAATCGTTACAGACCCAAGAATCATTGCAGATATATTTAATAAATTCTTTGCCAATGTAGGAAAAAATCTAGCAAAAAAATATAAAAACAAATCCTAACTACAAAAGTCAAAATAGTATAAATAATCATACAATTTTTCTTACACCTACAAGTGCAACTGAAATAGAAAATACCATAAATACGTTAAAAAATAATAAATCCCCTGGGCATGATGGAATTAAAGCCGAAACTTTAAAGATCATTTCAAAATTTATAAGCAAACCTTTGACGGAAATCATTAATAAATCATTTGAAATAGGATACTTTCCTTCAATTTTAAAAAACTCAATTGTAACTCCAATATTCAAAAGTGGAGACACCGAAAATATTTCGAACTATAGGCCTATTTCTGTCTTGCCATCAATTAGCAAAGTTTTTGAAAAAATTTTAAAAACAAGATTAAATGCTTTTATATCTAAACATAATCTGCTGTCAAAAACTCAGTATGGGTTTAGAGACAATAAATCTACTAACGATGCTATTCATTCCTTAACTAGAAACATTTATGAATCCTTGGACTCAAGTACTCCGTCTAT
Source organism: Crepidodera aurea (assembly GCA_949320105.2). Classification (NCBI taxonomy): domain Eukaryota; kingdom Metazoa; phylum Arthropoda; class Insecta; order Coleoptera; family Chrysomelidae; genus Crepidodera; species Crepidodera aurea. The sequence continues at coordinate 5,620,710 of OX439480.2, forward strand.
AGCTGTCTTTTTAGACCGAAAAAAGGCATTCGATACTGTCGATCATTCTATACTTTTAGACACACTAGAAGATATGGGTGTGAGAGGTACAGCGCACAAGTTATTTGAAAGTTATCTAACAGAAAGAAATCAAAAAGTGAAAATTAAAAACCAAGTAAGCACAGACACAAAAATTACATGCGGTGTACCTCAAGGAACAGTACTGGGGCCTGTATTATTCGTCATCTACTTAAACAATCTATTCTTACAAGAAACAATCGGTAAAATTATTAGTTTCGCGGATGACACCATTATCTATTACAAAAATGACAACTGGTATTCCCTTAAATTAAACATAGAAAACGATCTCATTAAACTTAAAGACTGGTTTGACAGCAGATTACTTTCAATTAACTTTGATAAAACTGTATACGTACCATTTGGCAGCCTTGAAACATCTTTACCAGATTACATCCTAAATATCCAAAAAAATTTCTCCATAAAACCTGCAAAAAAAATCAAATATTTAGGAATATATATAGACACTCATCTTAGGTGGAACTCTCATATGGAGTATCTAACAAAAAAACTCCGCAGCATTTTATTTAGATTCAAACAAATTAGACAATTTGTAAACTACAAACAGCAACAAATTTTGTATCATAGTTTGGTCGAGTCACACCTCAACTATGGCATTATTGGCTGGGGAGGGGTATCAAGAACTTACCTACAGGCAGTTGAAGTCTCCCAAAAACGATTTCTAAGATTAATGCTTAACAAACCTGCAAGATACTCCAGCCATCTGTTGTACTCTGAAACAGAAATATTAGATATTAGGCAATTATATAGTATTCAATTAGGATGCCAACAATATAAAAATAAAAATGAACTTACCACCTTAAACCATCCGTACGCAACAAGAACAAAACATCTACATTGCATACCACTAGCCTCTAAAACGATTGGACAAAGAAACTACTCGTACTTAGCTCCAAAATTATTTAATTACTTGCCACAAAAAGTAAAAGATGAAACTACCTTAAAACGGTTTAAAAAGAAATTAATAATATTTTTAAAACAAAGTAAACGAACCGATATACACGAAATTATAGATGGTTAAACACATTAAAAAAAGGGGCCATGTTTTTCTACTTTAAGTCTCTTGTTACATAAGTTAAAAAAAAAATAAAAAAAAAAAAAAAAAAAAATAAATAAATTCTTTAAATTTTTTTAATTACAGTTTTAAATTATATATTACAATTTTGTAACCACAAACAAGTATTTATTATACTTCAGTGGTGATGTTTATGTTTATTTAATCATGGTCGATATATATTATATTCTAAACAATTATATTGTATTGTATTATGTAGATTATGGAATGAATAAACATTATTATTATTATTATTATTATTATTATTATTATTATTATTATTATTATATTATTTATAGGTATAAATCAGTTACAATGGGCTTTAACCTTTATAAAGACTATAAAAAATAGAAACGGCGATTACCCTGAGGATATCAACCTTTGTATTAAGGCAATTGAAGTGGTTTTGGTAAAAAATTATGCCGATCTACAAACCGAGATAAACGCAGCATGTCTGTTGGACGAGTCTGTAAATTATGGAGGAGGAGCACTTGGCCCAAGGTAAGTAAGAGACAACACTATTTCTATCTTATACCTGCCCAACCAGGAACATTCCCTCCGTTATTCCGTACCAGCTTGTGCCAGCCCCGGCAAGAAGAGCTCCGCGAAATTCCATAACTCAATGTTTTTACGTGTGTGGGTAGATGGGATGATAAAATTCATTGTTTCAGAGTTTTGGCGCGACTTTAAGCGCAACTTATTTACTTCCCCTAATACATTGGAATTCGATGCGGAACAGAGTTGTAACTGTGCATTTAACTAGCTATGGCTTGTTTCAAAAAATATGCTTTTGAATTTAATTTAATTTTGACCCGCCTTTAGTAATTAGTACCCAAAAAATTATCAAAATCCAGTCTCATATGAAGGTGCGTCCAGACATGCGACCGAACGCAAACGAAGTCAAATGAAGGCAAACGAAGGCACTTGTGAAAACTATACAGGGGCGAATCCAGGAGGGTCCACGGGGGGTCATGCACCCCCCCCCTCCCCAGATAGGGGTGTTTTTTAACTTTTTATATCATCGGCAAAACGTCTATTTTCGAGGATGCTGAACACGATGGTGGTGTTCAATATCGCTTCCGACCCCCACCAGCCCCTCCACAGGTCAAAACTCTGCCGAAAGGGTCGTTTTTTTTAATATCAGCGGCAAAACGGATGTCCCTCTGTTTTCGAGGATGCTGAAGACGATGGTGGTGTTGAAGATTACTTCCGACCCTCACCTACCCTTTCACAGGTCAAAATTGAATTTCCTTATAATATCGTGTTCAGCATCATCGAAAACAGACGTTTTGATATAATAAATAAAAAACACCCCTCTCGGGGGTGAGTTTTGGCCTGTATAGGGGTTGATGAGGGTGGGAAGTAATCTTCAACATTACCACCGTGCTCAACATCCTCGAAAACGGGGGAAAAGAGGTTTTTTTTACAGGGAAATGATGCGCTGTCCGTTTAACCCCTTTAGCGTCCATTTTTCATGGTTTTTCCGACTCACAGACGCCACTATAAATATTATACACGGCCATGTTTTAGTATTATCCAAAACAGTTTGTAACTTTTGAAAGCCGATTCTGGAAATTAACTAAAACGGTCGTATTATTAAAAATATAGCAGGAGCAGGAAAAGTTATACTTTTTGAAATGTATGCATCATTTTGCTAAACTTTTAATTTATAGTCAAAGGACCCCGCAATTTTTGATAGGAAAATGGCTTTCGGTGGATTTCTCTCAAACTTCGGAAATTTATTCTTCATCCCATCCCGATCAAAAGTGTTCACGGGCCCAACTCAATCCTATGTACAGATTTCGAGCTAGCGCGAGTTTAAAATGATTAGGGGGAACTCGATATATGCACATTTATCGGCAAGTTAGGCGTTCACCTCTTTACGTTTATGGTTTATATGATGGATATATGTCATACACACCCAGATACACACACACGCACACATTTACCGTCTTTTAGAAGATTTTATTTTGATTTCTAAACTATTTTTTTTTTATTGACATTACATTTTTTATTTTTCAATCACTTTTTTGAAAATGTGCTGAAATAAGCATCGTTGTTATTTCGCTGATGGCAAGATGGTTAGATTAGATTAGTTAGATTAATAACACATGTGCTATAAATAAATAAGAATAATAAACATAATGATTATGCTGCATTTTTGCTCTATGCGAGTAGGAGTATAAAAGAGTAGGGTTTAGATGAGATAACGACAAGTGACGCTTGTGCTGGACATATTAATTGTTAAGCGTTCTCTTACAAAAAATATTTCTCCATTGAACATTTATTTAGTTTTTTAATTTATTTCAAGGTGACTGGCTGTGTTTAACCCTGTTAATGAAACGCCCATGTCGGACATAGTCATGGTAACAAAAAAGTGATTGAAAAATGAAAAATGTAATGTCAATAAAAAATAAATTCTTAAGTAATAGTTTAGAAATCAAAATAAAATCTTCTAAAAGACGCTAAATGTGTACGTGTGTGTGTATGACGTATATCCATCATATAAATCATAAACGTAAAGAGGTGAACGCCTAACTTGCCGATAAATGCCCATATATCGAGTTCCCCCTAATCATTTTAAACTCGCGCTAGCTCGAAATCTGTCCATAGGATTGAGTTGGGCCCGTGAACACTTTTGATCGGGATGAGATGAAGAATAAATTTCCGAAGTTTGAGAAAATCCACCGAAAGCCATTTTCATATCAAAAACTGCGTGGTCCTTTGTTTTTTTAAAGTAGGGTTAGCCATATATGAGTAGTAGGTACTGAGGTTAGGAAGAAAACAAGGTCCTTTATTTCTCACAAGTTATTTTTATTGAGCGACCGGTTTCGGCGATTAAAACATCGTCATCATCAGGCCCTACGAGGAAAATTAAGGAGTTAAAAAGGTCACAATGACAGTTTAGTTAAGTTATAAGGTTTAAGGGATTTATTTTAATTTTAAGTAAAAAACTCACCATAACTTTTCCACGTAGGAAAAACAGCAGGAAAAACACCAAGAACATGTCAACACAATAGATTAAAATACAATTCTATGTTTGTAAAAACAAGAAAGATCTTATAGATCCTAATTTTTATTATTTAAAATGTAATTTATATTTTATTTTATAAAAACGTAGTTATAAAATTTAAAATTTTTAATAAAAAATTAACCAGCAGCATTTACAAACAAATTAAAACATTAAAACTAACGAAAAGAGACAATTTTTGAACGATAGCTGGTTAAAACAATGGAAGAATTTTATCAACAAGTGTTAATTAATAAAATTATCTGTAATTTTTCCACATAGGGCCGGCCGTATGATGACGAAGTTTTAATCGCCGAAACCGGTCGCTCAATAAAAATAACTTGTGAGAAATAAAGGACCTTGTTTTCTTCCTAACCTCAAATTTGTTTTTTATTATAATTTGTGTAATCGTGTGGGGGAAAAATAAATACGCCATTTTTGTTGTCTATTTGTCAAGGGTGGATTTACGGTGGGGCACAGGGGGTAATTACCCCCCCATGATTATAATTTATAAAATCAAAAAGTGAGGAAAAAAAAAACTTGCGCAATTGAGAAATTTTTTAATGAATTAATGTTAAATACAATTTTTCATGAAAATAAACCCCTCCCGAGTTATAGAGCGAAGAAGATTACGATTTTCACCACAAAAATCCTACATTTCTAAAAGTTTTTTTAAATATAACCGAAAATCTGTTTGTATTACGTAAAAATTGATATGAACTAATTTTATGGCCTTGAGCTAATAATTAAAATGAATTTTTTATTTTTTTACGATTAATACGAAGGAAGAGATGTCAATTCAAAATGGGTGTTTAAAGAAACTGGATCGTTCTAGCGTAAATATCTGGACAAATATGACTTCCATAAAAAAATGTATACAGTATGTCTCACTAAGTTGGAACCATATGGAAAAATTATTTTTCCTACAACTATATGCGAAAGTAGCTTATATCGCATAAATAAATACGTCAGAAAGTTGACAATATCTGTCACATTTAAAACAGTGATGATATGAACTTAAAACTGATACGATATGAATATTTCATATCAGTTTTGAATTTTGCATTTCCATCTAGAAGGCAGGAACTGTCAAATCAATGACAGAAAGTTTAAAAGTAAGTACTAACATATTAAGTTCATTTAATTGTTGTTTCTTATTAAATAATTTTTATCTTTGGGATTTGTTTTAATTATTAGTCGTAGGAAAAATATTGTACATAAAGCGTTAGAAAGTGATTTTCACACTCGTTCACTTTCACTCGTGTGAAATAAGTCACTTTCTACACTTGTTATGTAATATACTATATTTTCTACATGATGATTTTCAGTCGTACCTATAAATTTTATTCTAGAGTAAAGTATCTTTATTTTCGATAATATCGCAAATTTTTATTAAGAAAAGTTGATCAGAATTGAAAGTAACATTCAGATATGCAATTACATGCATGTAGCATCAAAAATAAGGTTTTGTTATTTTTATAAATTTTTCTACACTTTGAAAAGCATTTATATTTGTTTTAATTTTATAAATTTAAATATTGAAAAGATGTTAAACTTTCGATTTCTTAATATTTGCTAACAATTTCGCAATTTAACTACGTAATAAAAGTATAACAATTATTTATTTTATAATTCAATTATCGATCAATCCACTAATATTCATCCACTCTTTCTAAATATTTAATCGTACCATATCTGGAGTAATTTTCTAGCATTCTTAAAAAATAATCCTCTCCAAGTTATCAACATCTTGAAATGGCCCTCGCTTATAAACCTGCTATTTAAGTAACTCCATAAAGGGGGCTCAAGTCAAGAGATCCGGCAGGTCAATGCAAATGGATGTAATTGCATATCTGAATGTAACTTTCAATTATGATCAACTTTTCTTAATAACAATTTTCGATATTGTCAAAAATAAAGATACTTTATTATTGAGCAAAATTTATATTTTTTGACGAACCTCGTATACGAGTGAAAAACTTTTATATTAGATGATTGTATTATTGTATATAGATTATATAGTAGTATCGAGCTCTAGTTAAAAGTGTCTGATGCAGTCTCGAGCGGCATCTATTGACGTTCTATATGAAGTTATCAATTTCTAATGCTGTACAGATACTCCCTCTGTATCTTCTTTCACATGACCTTTACCAAGTAGTTCCTTCAGCTATTAAAGTTGTTTGTAATATTGCAGTTACGTATTTAATAATAAACATCTGTTGAACAGATATTTCATTTTCAAAATTCAGTCAGGATTTTCTACAAAACTGTATGATTAGTCATACTTTATTTACTAATAAGGATAAAATTTATGATATGATGTGCTATATCAATTCTGTTTAGAATTTTGAGCATCATATTGAAATATGGAAGAATATAAATTTTTATTTTAAAAATAGTGATTATTTATTTATATAAATTAGAAATTATTTTTTTTAAATCAAGTTTAAAATACACTTTATACTGTACATGGGCAGCATATGCTTAAGTTTACAATTTCGAAACAAAATCGAAAATTTGGTTTTTGCGGTATCTAATATCTCGAAAAATAAAAAAAAATCGAGAAACCAATAGTACCACGTGTGAAACAGCCGACAATTTTACTTACATTTATATTATAAGTTATTTAAAACAAATTTATTACTAGGTATAAAAAATTATTAAATATAAGAAAAAGAGTATTCTAAAAATACAAAAATACAAATATTCAGAAATATTCGGAAAAAACTAAAGTATCTTTGCCTAAAATCTAAGTTTTTAATTTTTTTTCTCATAGAAAATTTGACCGGAAGTTATAATTTCTAAAATTCTCACTAATTTTTATGAAATTGAAGATATATATTAAATTAATAAAGGCATAACAAAAAATCTTTGCTGTTCTAAAGTGTATGCTTAAATTTACAATTTCGAAAACAAAATCGGTTTTTGCGTTACCGATTTCCCGAAAATTTTAAAAAAAAATCGAGAAACTAATAGCAGCGAGAAGCTATTAGTTTTAACTTTTTTTTGCTCATAGAAAATTTGACCGGAAGTTATAATTTCTAAAATTTTCACTTCGCAACACTTAAAAGTGTGTTTTTAAAATTTTACTAGTATAATATGAAATGTGCAGTTTCGAAAACTTGAAAAAAAATGAGCACTGATAAAGTTAAAAAATTGATAATTTGTTAGTGAACTTTTTCGATTGAAAATTAGGCTTTTTCAATAAAAAATTACAGCTTATTTAAAACACAAAGAAGAATGTTTTCACAAAGTTTAATGAAAAAAATTATTTTTGGGGGAGATAAAAATTAAAAACTAAAAAAGTAGTTTTTAACGATTTTCTCAATAATTTTGAAGTTATGTTGAAAAATGATTAATACAAAAGTTTTACATTTTTTAATTATCTACAAATGTTACATTAAACTTTTTTCGATAGGATGCATGTTTCAGCCACAAATCGTAAAAACCAATATCTAACCCTCAAGTTGTATATTTAGCTACCCCCACTCCCTTCCAGAACTTTTAATTTGTCCAATTTATTTTTTTCAATTTACTTATAATTTTCCCTACATTTTCCGACCATCCACTGCTAAGAATTTTTTTATGAATTCGGGTATTTAGAATCGGTTTGGACTTGGTCTACAAACATCATTCAAAACCAACGAAAACTTATTGATTAGTTTTTATTATTGGCAGGGCATCAGATTCTGGTGACCTTCAATTAACAATGCAAATCTATTCAAAACTATTTATTAACCCCTATAAACTGGAAAATTCCACTGAAACTCAGGTTGTCTTGGTGCGTCTAGAGTTCTTGATGACAACGTTGCCAAACTTTGGTGGATTACTCACAACTTTAAAATATCAATAGCAAGACAGTTTTTTTTAATATAATAAACTAATATCTGTCTAACCAGCATCAGATAAAAAAGATTAAAGTTGTTTAGTATCAAACAACAACATATAATAATTTATTCATTTTACCAGAAAATAAAATACTAATAAATACAAAATTAATTATTTTATACTTTTAAAATTAACTAAAACAATCATATAATATCCATATTATAAACAAGAAACCAAACTATTGCAAAAAATATACTTTAAGAAAAAAATATTTCGATTTAACATTGACTCTCTAGTCTTAGTCCTTTTTATTCCAAATTTTAGTGTTAAAAGTTAAACGGGTTTAATAAATTAACAGATTAGAATTTTTCATAATTACCATTATCGATAGTATAGACCTTTTGATTACAATTCACAATTGCCCTTTGCTCACAAAATTACTTACAGACCAGTAAAATACTCACAAATTGGCAACCCTGGTTTCTCGGGAGATAATTAAATATTTTGGGCGTTCAATTTCATACGTCTCCCAATTCCCTTTCGTTGTAACTAAATAACACATTAACAAAAGACAAGCAGAAATGAAAAAGAAGATTTCAAATTATAATTTCACTCAAGCAACGACATGACCTAAAGAAATGACTTGTGTCCACTTGGAGTGCTGCCATCTCCATTGCGTTCACATAATCCTACTGATAAAAGTCCGTAAGGCGATACTACTATATAATCTATATACAATGATTGTATTATAGCTTTTAGATCGTGCAGAGCTTTTTATGAACAATAACTTTTTTCCTAAATTGAATAATAAAAAAGTTTTCCATATGGTTTCAACTTACTAAGACATACAGGGTGACCCAAGGGTGTGTTCATGCTCCATAACTTTTTTCTACCTAAGCTATCGATTTGATGTTTTATTTAAACGATAGGATCGACAATGAGGCACCTTCTAAAAATACTTCTATTTATATACAGGATGCCCCAAATAAGATACACAGCTAATTTCTGTTTTTTTTAAATGGCAACCCCCATTTTTGTTACATATTTAGATTCGCCATTAAGTTGTCGATATAACGCACCTTCGACTTATTTGCAATATTTTTTGAGTTATGTCAATTTATGTGTCAAAATAGCGTTGTGCAGAGATCCAAAAAAATTCAGAACTTGAGAACTGTTCAAGATAACTTAATCAACTTTTTTCCAGTCGATTCCTTAAGCTTTAGCGCAACTCGGGGTCGATGTTCTATCGCCTACTACGATTTTTTGAAAATGACAAATTACAAATAGCAATAACGACTTTTTCAAATGCATCACCCTATATTTTATTAAATCATTGCACGACATTTTTAAGAGCTTTTTGCTGATATAGGGTTTGTGGGGTTTATTTTGTAAAACTTGCGAGATTTATACAAAATAAGAAATGTTTGACGGTGTATTCGAGAAAAAAAGGAATCGAGTAGGCCGCTGTTGTAAAATTTGACAGATTCATACAATTTTGGAAAGAAAATGTTTCAACAAAATGAAATTGTAATAGAAACAGAAATACATTACTGTTCGAAATCGAACATTTTTAACTACGCCGATGGCAACAAGAGAAATAAAATAACCGAACCTCGCGCATAGCAACAGTGTAAGCACACATCGTAAATCAAGACCAGAGCGCAGATAACCAACACAGAAGTAAATCACAGTCCATATAAACATCAATAGTTAAAAGCCGCCTTTGGCGGTCACCGCTTTTACACATACCGCGACACCAGGGGCGAGACTGGAAGTTGCATAAAAAAAAGGCACAACAATAACGCCGAAAATACGTACCCGTGATTGGCGGCGGAAGGAGCTCGTCGGTCGACACGCGGCTCGAATAAATCAAATCAAATTAGTAGAATATCAGACTCCGTGTGGATCAGGTCGTAATCTTTGGACCGTCCACACGTAATAAATTTAAAGTAGTAGAACTTCTATCTCCGTGGAAACAGGTCGCACTTAGACTGTTTCTCACGTAATAACTTCCTCAATTTTAACTTATACAATTGCATCAATTTCTCTGCCAACTTAAATCTACAATAAGTTGGGACAGGCACATCTAAAGGGTGTGGCCTAATAAGTTTGGGTCTCCAAATTTGACATTATTTGGAACTTCCCAAAACAATTACAAAGTAAACAATTTTAGTAGTACAATTTGCAAGAACATGAAAGAACGATTAATAGGAAACATTATAAACATTTTTTATTTTGGTTTGAATGAACAAAAGGTGTAATAAAGACTTTACATTTTATTTTTAGTAGTTTGGTTACCCAAGATATTCCATTTTCACTAAACTACTCGGAAATATTGAATAAAAGTCAAACAGATGCTGTACGAGCCATCTCTTTAACTTCAATTGAATGCGAAGAGGAGTTAGAAAAACTCAAGGATGCCGCTGGTGTAAGATCGATTGAAAAACTTGGTGAGTAGTATTACAGTATTATTGAAACTCGAATAATTTGTATCTTGTGAAAAAAAACTAAATAAAATTCGAAACGTTTTCACCGTTCCTTGATGTGCAAATCCTCCCTGAGCCGGATGTTTATCAAATGATTAACAAAATATTTTATTTGTTCAATAACGAATTATACCTAATTTATTTTAGCGAGGCAGTGACGTAATTTCTAGTTATTTCTGTTGTCAACGGAATAAACACTAAAACACTAAGAGCAAATACGATTTAAACTTAACGTGCAGGGGAAATTAATTGTTTAAGGTTGGCAACACTTACGTACGTTGACGTCTTAAGGACGTCTTTGGGACGTCCATTGTTACTAATCAGAATGTCTTTAGGACGTCCTGAATGTCCAAGCGGGACGTTTTTAAAACGTACATAAGGCGTATTTGTGCTTTCGAAAGGACATTTACAGAATGTTTTAAGGACGTCCTGAATATCCAAGTGGGACGTTTTTAAAACTTTTCCATAAGACGTATTTGTGCTTTCGAATGGACATTTACAGGATGTTTTCAGGACGCCCATTTAAGAACATCCCATGGACATAATCAGGAGCCTCTAGGAAATTAGTGAAACTCTGGAACATTTCAAAATCTTTTATTTGCTAATAATAATAATATAATAAATGAAAAAACAAATAAACCTACATAACCGAAAATAATAATATAATAAATGAAAAAAGTCTTATTGCTTATCACTGTCAACTCTTTCATTAACTTCAAAATAAACACTATGTTATTGAACATTGAGTACTTATATATACCTCTAAAATACTAAACCTATTTTTCTTATTCTTGGAGGAGAGGGCAGAAAAGTTTCCTCTATACTGACTCTTCACCAGAAGAAATAACTCTTTGCAGTCTCTTCCTTTTAGTTTCGGGCTCAAAGTCCGACGCTAGGTCGCTTGTTTCCTTCGTTACTCTTGCTTTTGACCTAGCTTTCATGTAATCATGAGCTTCAACCGAATTATCTTCAAATTTAACAACACTCAAGTTTTATCACCTATTGTTAACATTATAAATGATTCAAGTGACGCCAAGCTGGATGCTGGGTCGAATGATACTATGACATTGACATGACATTTTACCAGTGTTACCACCATAATTCCTACTCCTACCAAAGGTACTGGTCAAAATGTCCCTATATACACCACTAGTACCAGCTGTATTTTCTTTTTTCTTTCAGTAAATTGCTGGATATTTAGATACAATATCTAAATAGGATTAGGGTTTTTTAATTTACTATAATATATACTGAGTCATTTCTTATGTTCGTTTCTTTACTTTAAATCAGAACTTGAATATTAAAAAAAACTATTTACATTTTCTTTCTTACGAAATAAAACTTAAAACGTCCAGAATTGGTCCTGGACGTTCAGACGTAAAATGGACATATAATGGACGTCCTAAAGACATCCATTTCTGGACATCCCGAGGATGTTCTAAACTGGACATACTTAAAACGTCCTGAATTGGTCCTGGACGTTCAGACGTAAAATGGACATATAATGTGCTATCTGGGACGTTGCCGATGTGATATAGCGAAAATTCTTGATTTATACAATCAATCACAAATTGACCCCCAGTGTCAACGTACTGTAACATAGTGGCATATTACAATAAAAATTCCAAAACTACATAACTATTAATTTTTATTTGAATCTTGAAACACTTCTTACTTTTGAAAATTCTTTATAGTCAAGTTCCATAGACTAGCAGATCTTTTTTACATCCATTCCAACCTTCAATCAAGTTGATAGCACATTAGATGCACTTATATTCAAGCTAAGTAAAAGTAACTGACACAATTTTATCTTTAAGTCAACGAAAACAAATTCTACTTGGCAACGCCGCAGATTTTTGACGTATGACGTCACTGTCTCGCTAAAATAAATAAGGTATAGTTAGTTTTTGTTGATTTAATCTTGACCTATTTTAATTTATGGAACTTTGCGAATTAAGAAGTTCTCTGTATCTGTATCTGTAGAGTATGGAGAGTGAGTTAGTCCCACAGCATTTAGGCCACATTTGACCCATTGTACATCCTCCCGAGGAGTTGTCATCGTCCATCCTGTCCTTTCCAGGAAAGTGGACAAGTCACTAGGAGACATCTCCTTTATATCGGCAGGTGTAGGCCAAGACTCACCGAACACGCACTCTCTTCGCATAGGACATGATTGACCGTTTCGTCTTCTTGTTCACACATCCTGCATAGAGGTGTGTCCACTAGCCCCATTGTATGGAGGTGTTTCCTTAGTTGACAGTTGCCAGTCAGAAATCCTACTCTAGACGTAGGTTTTTCCTGGCCATCGCCAAGTATTTCTTCGACGCCAGCTTTCCAGGGTCGCCAAGGGTGACCCTGGCAAAACTGCATCACTTGATTTCATCCCATCTCTTTAGAGATTGAGCATGGGTGTAACGTTTAGCTAGTTCCGCAATTGCCGAAGTCGTCAAACCGTAGGTGTCGCTGGGTCCTAAAAGTCTTAGTTCAGCCGCTTCCCCGGCTAAGGCAGATAACCCACTGGCGCGACACGTCGCGCGCGGCATGCCCCGAGAACAATTGATATATAAATGTATGGCGTAAAACCCATTGACGCGACAAACCAGCGGGGTCGCACACGGCAAAATTACTGGCCGCGATATCCCGCGACTTTTCTGTCGCGCGCGGCCAATGTTACTATAGATTCATATGGAGCATAACCCATACACGCGATTATTCGAGCGCGATTCACAGAGAGAGGTGGAAGGTTCGGCGTAATTCGGCAGTTGTGTATGGATACAATGGGTATTGACGTCCACCTCCATTTTAAGACTAAAGACTAAATAATAAATTATATATCGAGCCGCAGCTTTGTAAGGCTTTTTCTTGCCACTAAGAAAAATATTGCCTTACGAGATGACGCTTTAGTACGGAGATTGCTCGAGCGCCAGTTTTTTTATGTGGTATGCTCCACAACCCTTAGAAACGGCCTCTTAGGGGCACAGGTAACTTCAGATGGAGATACGGTATTCTCCAGGGGTCTAGTTGACTTCAGACTTAATTATTTTTACTTTATTAGATACCTTTAATATCCCTGAAAAGAGGTAAGGTTGGTGAATATAAACCAGGAAATAAACGTGACACATATATTGTTTTTAGCTAGTGTAACAAAATAAAATTCGTTCTACTTCAAAGCCCAACCCTATTTAACCCTGAACAAAAAAAATACTACGTTTAAAAGAAACGTTCGATTCGGCCTTATAGTGACTGTAGTGACGGAGTGACTCAATCAGACTTTAATTAAATTTATCAAATTACGGAAGCAACCGGAAAAACAAAATAACTTCTATTAAATATCTAAATCACTATGAAAGAGTTATTTAGCCTAATTAATTTATGAAATAGATCGGCAGGGTTCGTCAAAATTTATTATGTTCCAAAATTAACAAGAAAGTTAATAAATTTATTCTCAATTACTTTTATTACTTTAAATTAAAACAGGAGAGTTATCTAACCTTATTAATTATGAAATCTACTTGTCAAATTCGGAAATTAAAATCGGCAACTATTTTATGACTCTTTCTAAAAATGCTAATTAACCGGAAACGTAAATTAATACTATTAAATTATTTAACTTAAATCGGGTGAGTTAGTTAGCTTTCTTATTTTACGGAATAAACAGGGTAATCGCGGGGGTTGAATTTACGGACCTAAGCATTCAGAATCTGATATTGTCTGGGGGTTTTTGCCGAAGCCACCACGAAGATAAGATCAGTCCCGAAGCTGTGATACTAATACAGACCGGCCGAAACTCAGGTAGATATTGTCTGGGGGTTTTTGCCGAAGCCACCACGAAGATAAGATCTGGTCCCAAGATTTCGGAAACTACACGTCGAACTAACTCTGCAATTGGGGAGATATTGTCTGGGGGTTTTTGCCGAAGCCACCACGAAGATAAGATCTGATCCCAATGCTTTTAAATTCTTTCACGACAACCTAACCGTGCCAAAGCGTTGAAAATTATTATCCGGCGAGCGAACTTAGCTATGGGGAGATATTGTCTGGGGGTTTTTGCCGAAGCCACCACGAAGATAAGATCTGATCCCAAAGCTACTACTTCACGGCGAACTAACTCTGCAATTGGGGAGATATTGTCTGGGGGTTTTTGCCGAAGCCACCACGAAGATAAGATCTGATCCCAATGCTTTTAAATTCTTTCACGACAACCTAACCGTGCCAAAGCGTTGAAAATTATTATCCGGCGAGCGAACTTAGCTATGGGGAGATATTGTCTGGGGGTTTTTGCCGAAGCCACCACGAAGATAAGATCTGATCCCAAAGCTACTACTTCACGGCGAACTAACTCTGCAATTGGGGAGATATTGTCTGGGGGTTTTTGCCGAAGCCACCACGAAGATAAGATCTGATCCCAATGCTTTTAAATTACTTACGCGACAGTCGGAACAATTAATGCGGTAACTACTATTAAATTTCGGACGTAAAAAGGTAACCAAAGCTAACTGAGATTTAATTAAAAACAAACTAACTCAAGAAAACCATAAATAAATGAATCAATTTCGGTTAATTTTTCGGAAAAGATAATTAATTGAATTAGAAATGCAATCGTAAATAAAATTCTAAACTGAGAACTTAAAATAACTCTCCTAAAATTCGGCCACGAAAAGAAACCAAAATTAAATTAATTTTTCGGAAATTAAAATAATTAACAAAATTAAAAATGAAATTGGAATGAAACTCTAAATAACTCTCTTTAAAATAATTACGGGTCCCTAAAATGAATAAACTATTCCTGTTTACTAATTCGGAAAAATAATGATATTTAAAATGAAATTAAACCAGGTACGCCACTGAGAATGAAAATTTAATTATAAGTGAACTAAATTATAAAACCGGAAAAATGATCAAACTATTTCAGCCAAATTATTCAAGAAATAAAAACGAGAACTAAAATAAAATCTCACGCAATTCGGTATTGTGATTTTTAAAATCCAAATAAATCTTTGTAATAAATAAAATGAAATCTTTTACTAATAACTAAATTATTCTCAAATTAAAATAACCGGCAAAGCAATTGAACAAAACGATAAAAAAAAAAGTCGTAGCGATACAAAAAAAACGTAGGTAAACAGTACACGACGCGGCGTCTTATCTTTTAAAATAACCGGATGTGATTTCAGATCAAAATTAACGCGATTCTAATTTATCTTATTAACACGGCAAAATCAAATGAAAAATTACGGAAAACAATACTAAGAATTTTATACCTCGGAATACTTTTAAACGGCGGAAAAACGGCTAACTAGATTTCGGTTCGACTGTTCAGAATGAATCCCAGGAAAAGAATTCATTCTAATTTCAAATTATTTCTCACCATGATACTATAACCATATGGTTATAGTATCATGATTTCTCACCTAAGCTCTGAAGAATTCCTACTACGCAAAAATCCCTTCCAAAGCGACCGGATTCGCGGCGCGCGCAATACTATCTTTAAACGGCGTTAGCTCGTGAAATATTTTAAAATATGTATAGGGTGAGCCAAATAAAAATCGAACGTTTTATTTAATTTCAAATAAATTTTCATTGAATCCCGAAATTATTCAAATTATTTAAATTGTGAAAAATAACTTCATTACATCTTGCCGCCTATGCAAAAGTCGCGCTTTCAAAAACGCGCGCGGCTTGCCGCGTGCGACGTGTCGCGCCAATGGGTTATCTGCCTAAGGAATCGGTAATGCGGTTACCTTTACTCCTGTCGTGCCCTTTAACCCACCTGAGGATAATATTGTTATCTACCGAGGCGTTAGCTAAAGCTTGAAGGCACTCTAATACTAGCCCTAATGTAACACGTTGTCTATTCAAGGCTAGTAGATCTTCCATTGCAAATTATTATGTTTTTGCCAGAAATTCCTTTTCTGGTTAGTTTTTTATGGCAATTGAGTTACCAGCCAGTTCTGGAATTAAGAAGTTAACCCAATTACTTCTGTCAACATTGTTAAGAATGGAAAACATGTAACAACAATGATTTTTTCTCCTTTGAAAATGGACTTTTCGTCCTTAGGGAGCAATAAGTTTTAAAAGACTTCAGAGGCGCACTCAGGTAAATTAGTTGGCAGTTTAAGATTTTTTCTATGACATTTTGTACAACGTAAAATGAGAAATAAAATATTTATGTATACAATCAAATATTCGGACAATTTTATTTTAATTTAGATTTATATCCAATTTTCTTGGTTTTTCAGCCAATTTATTTAAAATAGAATCGACTGTAGGAGTCACATTCCTAAACATATGCAGAAGTGTTAATCTGTTTAACCTGTTCTCCGAAATTGAGTTTCTTAAATAGTTTTTTTAAGAAAATTTTCATTTTTAAAATTTTTTGATACACCCCCATAACTGACAATTTTGAATTCATTGAAAAAGCTTAAAAGGAACGAAAAGACAAGAATTACATACCAATTTTTGTTAATATTTAATGAGCAAAAAGTTTAGTGTTGAAGTGAGGTATGTAAAAATGTTAAGGCGATTTGAAATAAACTAATAAAAACAAGTTAGTTTAACAAATACATTTTGAAATTTGTGTATTAACATAGATTTGCAATACATTTTAGTATAATAATAATTGATAATGCTAAATAAAAATTGTTAAATGTTTACATTTGATATTTCAAAAAAGGTAAACACAGTTTAATCAAGAAACAGAAACGAAGAAGCGGTTTTATCAGTATAAAACAGAATGATTGGTTAGGATCATCAGCTCTTATTGGCTGAAACCACAAAATCTGACTGTTTTGACAGATGAAAAAAATAATCTTCATAAAAAATTTAAGAATGTTCACAGGGACCATACTAGACTTCCGTTTATAAGCAAAAAGTAAGCCCGGATTAAAATTTTTTGATTTTCCTTGTATCCCACTAAATATTTTGCAAATTTAATTCCTACTTATTGATTATAATGTGATGCATAACGTTTTATGAAGAATATATTTTTTTGAAAAATCAATAATAAAGGAATTTTTTATTTGTTGTCAACTTTTTCAATGTCAAATGTAAACATTTAACAATTTTTATTTAGCATTATCAATTATTATTATACTAAAATGTATTGCAAATCTATGTTAATACACAAATTTCAAAATGTATTTGTAAACTAACTTGTTTTTATTAGTTTATTTCAAATCGCCTTAACATTTTTACATACCTCACTTCAACACTAAACTTTTTGCTCATTAAATATCAGTTTTTGAATACCTAAACACTTAAAATTAATTAAATTAAGAAAGACTTCATTTCAGACTATAAACTATAAACATGGCACAAATCCATTTTTCTTCTTCGCTTTTATTTACGGCGCCATTCCGCAGGGTAGCCAATCATAAAATCCCGTATTCCTTGGTGGCCCTGCATGTAAAACTATAACAGCTAATCATGAGGTTTCAATTAAAATTGATAAAGGAAATTTTCAACATTGTGTCCTCTCAAATTTTATAGATTAAATTTTTGATCTCTATACTCAAACGCCTTTATTTTAGGCAAAACCACTCAAACAAACTGATTTGAGATAAAATCAGGTTGTTTTCGGGGTTTTTCCAAATAAAGCCGTTTTCGTGAAAACCAAAAATTTAATCGATAAAATTTGGAGACTTGTGGTATTACCTTTGAATATTTTTTTTTGAAAAATCAACAATTAAGGAATTTTTTATTTGTTGTCAACTTTTTCAGACATACTAACCACACCATCGAACAATATTAACAAAAATTGGTATGTAATTCTTGTCTTTTCGTTCATTTTAAGCTTTTTCAATGAATTCAAAATTGTCAGTTACGGGGGTGTATCAAAAAATATCAAAAATTAAAATGTTCCTAGTCGGAATATCTTACTATATTACTGGTATGTAGTGTGAACGTTCTGTATTGCGAAAATTTGGCGGTTTCAGGGACCTCCTACGAACATTTAAAGTACATTACATGGGACGTTCAATGTCTCGGTGTAACGTTTATGTTACAGACAGGTAATATTTTTGTGCTTGCTGGGAAGGTGTCCAAACAAATATATTTTTTTCATGTATTGATATTCATAAATCAAAGTCTGAGCTTAAGTTCCAGGTATTTATTTATTCATTTAAAGTTTAATTAAAGTTGATAATGAATCTTTTATAAAATATGTTCAACATCTCTTCCATTTTCTTGAATGCAGAGCCGAAGTCTATGTTTGAAAGACTTCCATAAATATATAAAAAATATGGTTTTCGTCGAGCCACCAACTCCTCCAATGACCCAAGCATTGTGTCCAAATTTCAACCCGCTAGTTTAATTTGGAGGGGATAGGGAGGGCAAACACTGATTACTTTTTGACTCGAGGTAACTTTTTTCATTCTTGACCAATCCGGGTCATCAAAATGGCAAACTCTTTCATTTTGCAAATTATAATTTTTGAATTTCGTAACGAAAGAGTAAAGTGAGAAAAATTTTTTATTCCCCGTCGGTTGCGGAATTTTTTCTCTTTGATTTGACCCCACAAGAACTCGATCCGATAATCCGGAAGGGGGGGAAGGGGGTGAACGCGTTCTGCCCTGTAGAAGCGCAAGGGATAGGGGTACTGACTTCGAGCTAGGCTCATTTTCAAGAGCAATCAGTTCTCTTTCAAAAATTTTTTACCACAAAGCTCTAAGTGTATAAAGGACTGCAGGTGTGCGCGATATATTTATAAAAGCACTCGCTAAGCCGCCGTAAAATTAGATGCCGGGATAGGAGCGCATAAAACAATTTTCCCACAAAATTCGAAATTCGGTCGCCATTTGTTCGTTTTTGCGAAAACCATCATCTCCTTAGTACATCCTGTAGCAGTGTCCTCATAAAAGAGTTTGCCATTTTGCTGACCCGGATTGGTCAAGAATTAAAAAAGTTACCTCGAGTCAAAAATTAAACAGTGTTTGCCTCCCTCTCCCCGCCAAATTTAATTAGCCGGTTGAAATTTGGAACCAATGCTTGGGTCATGACTATCTATCGAAGGAAAAAAATCAAGTCTCGAAGTCACTTTCTTCCATGCGAAAAACGCGAACATGGCTCTAGGTGTGTTCTCGCCGCGGCGAAAATATCTCAAGAACCGCTAGACCGATTTGGACGGGTTAAAATTCAGTTTAAGCGATTTCGCGAGCACTTGATTTTATATATAGAAGTTTCGAACCGAATAAAAGAGAGTTACGTGTTACCGATTTTCCATATCTTCCCATGTTAATTTACTCCTCTCCACACCTCCCTTAACTTTCATATAGTGATCACGTGAAAGAGGGACCTCAAATCTATGAAATCACAAATTTTTTTTTCAAAAAGAACAACTTCGTTTTCAAAACCAGATCTACTCTACTAAGTACATTATTTGTAACAATATGTATGCCAAAAATAGAAAAGATATACTAAGTGATTCAAAAGTTCTGGTCAAATGAATAATTATACATAATTGATAAAACACCCTGTAACTTTCGTTATGGAAGCGAAGAGACAGACCCATTATATATATGCGTTATTTATAATCCCCTTTGTGACCTCTACCTACCTTTAAAATATTAAAATATCTCCGTTTACCAACGGGACACCCTGTATAGTGGATTGGGACAAAGTAAAAATGTTGTTTTTCTTGAAAATTACTAAAACTAAAATTTTTGGCATTAACTAAAGTTAAATATTCATTTTTTTTAATAGATTCCAAATCAAAAGAGAAGGCCATCAACGTATTAAAAATGTGGAAATCTGACCAAGTAGAAAAAATACGAGGAGAACTTAAAAGACTACGTTCGATTGAAGACAAGATGAAAGATATTGATGAAAATTTCACAGGATATAGTAACGACGAATCTGAAGAATTTTTAAAATGTTAGTAACACTGGATCCCGAAATGTTTCAAACTGTGAATTAAGTACAATTAATTGTTTTATTATAATAAAATTGAATTATTTTTAGAAAGTAAAGTTTTGTTTTTTAATTATCTGCTTTTGATGTTGGCCTGCTGTTTGGCTAGATTGGTCATTTCTTGCGGCGGTATTCAGTAAGAGACATTTTTGGACAAAGTATTAATTAATTGGTTTCTAGATTTCTAGATCTTGAATCCTTTGTTTATAATTGTATAAATTTGAATTTTTGCTACGTGGGCACAATTACGAACTAGCAAACTTAAGGGCGCGGTCTTGTACGTCAAATGTCAGCGAAATTATGTCAAATAAGGTGCTGTCCGGGAGGTGCTGGTATCTCGTGATAAATGCTTAAATTAAACAAAGTAGTTACAGAAACCTTCCTTTGAAATTTTCTCATTACAGAAACCGTTCGAGAAATTCATTGTCTGCTATATTTAATACAAGGGGACAAAAATATTTAGTATTACCAAAATGTATAATCTTAACTTTTTATTATTCATTTATGGGCAGAAGGACCTCGGTCGATAGCTCTTTGTAAGTGGTTAGCTAACAATAAAGAACATAATGATAAATAATTATTTATTTCTTTTCTTTGTAGGTATATATTATTTATACTTTTCTTGAAGACTATTTAAACCCGAGATCCTTGATTTTATATAATAAAAAGTGCGTTTTATGATGATCTACTTATATTTTTGTGTTTTGAAGAAATATTAATTTTAAAATTATAGCAATTATATTTGTATTTTTAGTTTTATCAAAATGCTTAACTATAAAAACCAAGAATTAAAGTACAAACTGTAAAAAATTAAAAAATGCCAAATCTCCAATTAAATCACGGTAATAGGTTATGTCGAAAGAGATTTCGCGAACAATCGGACGGCGCCGGCGTTATTTAACTCGGGTCGCTAAGGCAAATGCAATACGCGTATAGTTCGTGTGATACATAAAGTTGCCCCAATTTAACAGCTTTAAAGCGGCGCCTTTGTTGCTACCAAAAAAACTTCTAACGTACCGGCATATCGCGATTATAGTTTAAGTAATCACTATAATCCAGCGATCGGATAATAAAAAATAAATAGTGAAAGGGCCTACAATGATCACAAAAAGCATTGTACTAAAAACACAGAAGAAAACAAAAATTATATGTTTTATCAATGAATTTGTTTATTAATAAATTCTTAAACAGATAAATGAATAATTTTAAAATAAATTTACAAATATATACTTTATAATATTTTTTTTTGATTTTTCAATAAGGTTGGGATCCAGAAATTAGGAGAATAAGAAATAGTTGATGATTTTATGGATTAAAGCTAGAAAAGTACCATTTGGGGAAGAATTTTTTTTTTTATTTTGTGCCACCTCATTATCGAAACATCTAGATTTAAGTCAAGTTAATAAGTAAAAAAGTTGTAAGCGGAAGCACCAAATATATTTAGTCTTACTTATTTTTTTCTGCTCTTTCCAAATAAAATTTTAAAATATTAATATACTGGGTATTGTTTCCATTCGAAACCTACTCATTAACTTTTTAAGGCCGGACTTTGAATATGTTAATCGACACCACTGTAGACAAAGAACATACGAACCAAATATTACAAAAACGTATAGGGTCGTTCATAAGTTATGATGAATTGAAAAAATGGGGAAAATTAATAAATCACCCTGTATCTTGGTTATAAAGAACGATAGACCCATAGGTTATTTAGAAGCACCTCGGTGTTCTCCATCTACCTTTTCTGTATGCGCATTTCTCAATGAATTACCCCGTATAAAGTGATTTTGTTCTTCGTTATTAAGTGTGAGAAACGAAAGAAAAATTAACCGCGCGAACGATGAATTACGATTTAGGTGAACATTTCAAAGATATTTAGAAGTCCCAAAGAATTTGAAAATAAATATATCTCTATAATTTTCAGATTAATGAATTTGAATATAAAATATGAAAGATTACATATTGATCGACATCTACCAAAATCAGAACTTTTTTTTAACCAATTTGACAACAGGAAGTTGATGTTTGAAAACAAAACAGAAGTGAAAATTTACAGTTCTATGCCTATGCACAAAATTATTACATTTTTTTTAATTTGATAAATTAGAGTTCCATGGAAAGTAATAATTTGACACATTAACAATTTAATAGTTATTATAACTGATTAAAAAAGAAAAATCATGATTCCGACACATACTAACTATTAAAAAGTAAAAATTAATTTATTATGAAAGTCATACAACATATCAGTTATTTTGAATATATTCTTATCTTTTACTTTATAATATTCCCTAATTCTTTTCTAAAATACTTTCTATATTTTTATTCTAATGCATAACATACACAAATAATTTCGAATTCTTTTTAAAAATTCCCGCGTTATGACAGTTAAACGACATGCGCAAAAAGCATCTCGTCCTCGAGTAATAAAAGATATATCTATAAATACTCTAAAATCTCGTCAACTTTCAGACAAAACGTTGCCTAACCACTGATTCGACGTTGCCAAATGAACTCTTATCAACAACAGCTGTGAGTTCCTGCGAAAATTTAAATTCATGATATATTATTATATTCGGCGTACTTAGAATGTTCCTTTCTGATTAAAGTTTTTTAAATGTTTGGAGAGCAAAAACTTTACTTTACTTTTTGTGTTTTGAGTGCATGTTTCTTTTATTATGTGCCAACATTGCTATATTCTAAACCATAACAGATAGGAATACGATGAAATGGGAAAAAAATTGAATTTTTGGAAAAAATTAGAGATAAAAAAAATCTACAGGGTTTATTGATTTTCTTGAGTTGTACAGTAAAACCAAAAATGGCATTTTTATAGTTTGAGATAAAATTTGCTATAAGTGACGTTTATAGTTTACAAAATATCAATAATTTATTGTAGAATAATGAAAACAATTCAATGAATAAAATGAAACAGTTAACAAACAAAATATAAAATTAGCAATATAATTTGAAAAGAAACATTTAAGTATATTACATTAAAATAAAATTTGTGAACAAATGTTATCTGAAATATAAATAATAGTAAAATTTTTTGCTGTTCCAACGTGGTTGTGCTATTAGTTTTTCGAATTTAGCATACACTTTAGAGCCACAAAGATTTTTTTATCGTTTTCTACACCTTTTAAAGCGATATCACATTTTATGAGAGGTCAAAGTCTCTCACAACTGGGCTAATTATAGTATCACCCCGCTAAATATCTCAGCTGATGGGTTGGCATCCATTGCAAATTTGATTTGCTTCGGGCACCATCTTTCTTACAGTGTTAAAACCTATATGATCTATATATATACTGAATACCTATGGGTAAAGAATTTTTAGACGCCATTGTTTGACCAAATTTTCAAATTAATTTGAAATGACTTCAAAATTTCAAATCGACTGATTTCATAAATTAAAGTATTTTGATGTATTCTGATTAAACCACATTGTAGATAAAGGTCTAACTTAGGTCAAGTTAATGTTTATTTTTCTTATTTTTTCAGAATCGAGGATATATAGATTGTTAAATGCCACTTTTAAGGTTAAAAAAATTGGATGATTTTGAAGCTGTCGTTTTTATAGAAAATAATAAATTTATCAATTTAGAATAGTAAGACTACCTAAGTTAGACCTTTATCTTTAATTTGTCTGAAAATTATATTTTAAATCCCATTACATTCGGAAATCAGTCGATTTAATTTTTGGTCTGCAGCATAGGATTTTATACACAGGAAGACCGTGCCCTTAAGTGGAATGTATTTTTTCGTCTACCGCCTCAGACACACAACGATTTTTGGACGGCCGACTTTTTACCGTCGACGGATTCCTTTGATATTTTGCCGTCGACGGGGCTCAAATGAAAGATAAAAAAAAATCCGTCCGAGAGATGAAGAAAAAATTTTTCCCCAACCCACTTCTTCATGCCTAAAATCGCGAGCAAAAAATTATCCAATATTTATTTTGCATTTGCGAAAATAAATAAATAAATTTCAGTAGTGCTATCTTTTAGCGGATGAAAAAGTGAACAATTTGAGCCCTGGCTGGTTGCGTCAGCTCAATTAGTACGGAAGTTACAAGCGTTTCAACAATATTTGTTTTGCTCAAATGATGTGAAATAGAATCACAACGTCTGGACTTCAACAACTACTCCTTGGGCTATATGCCCAACAGGTATTGAATTACGTCTAGAAGCGGTTTGGAACCCGACCATGTCGGAACTTAAACCACAGAGTACACCATCTAACAAGAGGCGAAAGAAAGCTGTTTTCCTGATAACAAAGGACCCCGCAGTTTTTGATAGGAAAATGGCTTTCGGTGGATTTCTCTCAAACTTCGGAAATTTATTCTTCATCCCTTCCAGATCAAAAGTGTTCACGGACCCAACTCAATCCTATGTACAGATTTCGAGCTAGCGCGAGTTTAAAATGATTAGGGGGAACTCGATATATGGGAATTTATCGGCAAGTTAGGCGTTCACCTCTTTACGTTTATGGTTTATATGATGAATATATGTCATACACACCCAGATACATACACACGCACACATTTAGCGTCTTTTAGAAGTTTTTATTTTGATTTCTAAACTATTACTTACGAATTTATTTTTTATTGACATTACATTTTTCAATCACTTTTTTGTTACCATGACTATGTCCGACATGGGCGTTTCATTAACAGGGTTAAACACAGCCAGTCACCTTGAAATAAATTAAAAAACTAAATAAATGTTCAATGGAGAAATATTTTTTGGAAGAGAACGCTTAACAATTAATATGTCCAGCACAAGCGTCACTTGTCGTTATCTCATCTAAACCCTACTCTCTTATACTCCTACAAGGGTTCCACGACTCGCATAGAGCAAAAATGCAGCATAATCATATAATATATATGGCCAATAACGTGTTCACTGGTTTTTAAAGAAAACAAGCAGTTAATATATGTGTTGAACAAAATAGGACCAAGTATGGATCCTCGCGGTACTCCATATTCAACAACTCTTGCACTGCTAAGTACATCATCTATTCTCACAGTCTGCTGTCGATTGGTGAGATACCTTTTAAAAAGATTTAAATAATTATTTCGTATACCAATATCTTCCAAGCACTGCAGGAGAAAAAAAAAGTAAAGTTCGTGTGACGGGTGGTTCAGACCGCGACTACCGCTTTCTGCATGGCTTAATGACTACAGTTACATAGCCATGACCAACGGTTTATACAGTCATGGTGGGTTGCCGATATTATGAACCACTTGATTTTTTTGGGAATCGAACCCGGGTCGTCTCGTTGAGAAGTGTATATGCTAACGCTGAGCCATGGCACCCTCTGCAGGATAAGATGATGACTAACCGTGTCAAATGCATTTGAAAGATCCAGAAATATACTCAAACAGGGCTTGCTTTCATTAAGTGATTCACTTAGGTACTTGTGAAGTTAGGACACTAACGGCGTTTTGTTTGGATGTTTTCTATCTAAAACCAAACTGTTGTTTTGAGAGTATTTCATATTTGTTTAGGTATGAAACTAATCTATTTTTAATTAATTTTTCAAACTTTTTTGAGAAGTGGGTGATTAACCATATGTGTTGGTAATTGCTGATGTTGTTACATCTCCCTTTTTATGTAATAGAGTAACAATTGTTCTATACATTTAGATAGAGTATGTGTAAATGGTTTTAAAAGATAATCACAGTTTAATTTAATTATTTCAGACTTTGTGTTATCTATTCCAACGATTTTCCCATTTTTTAAATCAAAATAGGTGCAATTAGGAATAGATTTTCATAGCTTTTTATTTGGTTTGCTAAAGCTCTTATTAAATTCATTAGCAATGTAAATTTTATGCTGGACTCTTACAAAGAGTATTTCTCCATTGAACATTTAGTTTTGTATTTATTTCAAGGTGTCCGTCCGGCTGTGTTTAACCCTGTTAATGAAACGCACATGTCGGACATAGCCTAGCTGTATTCATGGTAACAAAAAAGTGATTGAAAAATGAAAAATGTAATGTCAATAAAAAAAATTCTTAAAAAACAGTTTAGAAATCAAAATAAAATTTTCTAAAAGACGCTAAATGTGTGCGTGTGTGTGTGTATCTGGGTGTGTATGACATATATCCATCATATAAACCATAAACGTAAAGAGGTGAACGCCTAACTTGCCGATAAATGCGCATATATCGAGTTCCCCCTAATCATTTTAAACTCGCGCTAGCTCGAAATCTGTACATAGGATTGCGTTGGTGAACACTTTTGATCGGGATGGGATGAAGAATAAATTTCCGAAGTTTGAGAGAAAGCCATTTTCCTATCAAAAACTGCGGGGTCCTTTGTATGCGCAAGCCCGATTTAACTTGTTTAACAGGACTATTATAAATTAATAATAATTCATAACTTCTGATATTTCGGAATATTACTCTCAACTATCAACTTCCAAATTAGTTCTAATAAGCATAACTTTTTTTAGGTCAAACATTCACATATCGTCCCTGTAATTGCAAAATGTCGTATGTCAAAAAATTCCGTTTTTTTTTATTTGTTTAAAGTATGGCATTTTTAGTCCCACATGCTCTGTAAAAATGTCTTATGTCAACAGCTGTTCTAACATGAAATATTAGTAATGGTTTAAAAGTCGTATGTTTGCCACACTGTTTCCTGTTATTGCAAAATGTCTTATGTCTCAAACAACTGAGAGTGAAGGTAAGATTCATTTTGTTTTCTGACTTTTCTGCTAGATCAAAGCAAGGAGACTGTTCTATTACTAATAATACGTATGTTAAAAGGGCTATTCTTTGACTCTTTCGCACTATTACATTATTTAAATAGAAAAAGAGGTGAACCCTAGTTTGGATTGAAAAAGCAACAGAATGCTGCTAATGGCTCAAAATACAAGTTTAATAATGAAAGGAAGGGGAGAGAAATAAAAGATCGATGCAGTTGCAAAAATGGACAAAACTTCAAGTGTGAAAAAATAACAGACCTGGATAGAAAAAAACTGTTCACAAATTTCTGGAAGAATATAGATAGTTGGGAAAAAAGCGAGCTGTTATTGTATCTTTGGTGAATAAATCTACATCGGATTGACGGCGTGGAACCACGGACATTGAAAATGCTCGCAAAAACGTGTCATTCCATTACCACCTGAAAGTGGGCGATGAAAAAATAAGAATCTGCAAGATGTTCTTAAACACATTCTGTCTTCTGTCTGGAAGGGATGTTAGACCAACCTGTACCACTAGAAAATAATCTGGACGATCCTGAGCCCATTAATGAAACGGAATTAAATGTTACTGACGAACAATCAAAAACAGACACAGAAAAGAGAGAGGGGATCCGGCACTTTTTGAATTCCCTGCCTAAGATGGAATCACATTACTGTCGAGCCAAAACATCTAAAGAGTATTTAGAACCCAATTGGGAAACAAAATCACAGCTGTACAGGGAGTATGCCCGTGTATGTACTGAGAAAAACACAAAACCTGCATCAAGGGCCCTTTTCCATAAAGTTTTTGTCGTAATGAACATAGGCTTTTTCACACCAAAAAAAGATCAGTGTAATACCTGCATCAAACACAAATTGGGAAAGGATTCAGAAGACGAGTTTAAGAAACATCAAAACAGAAAAGAAGGAGCCAGAAAAGAGAAGGACAGTGACAAGAAGAAATCAAAAGAGACAAACAGCGCATTGGTGGTAGCAGTTGATGTGCAAAAGGTACTAACATGTCCAGCCATTAAGGCATCGTCTTCCTATTATAAAACTAAACTTAAAGTGCATAACTACTCAATTTTCAACCTTGCGAACCATAATGTCACGTGTTACATCTGGCACGAAGGGAACGGGCTATTAAATGGTGACATCTTTGCCTATATGCTTGTGAAGTACCTTACTAAACAGAAAGAAGAAAACCCAGCCTGACTGACGTCATAGTTTGGAGTGATGGCTGTACTAATCAAAATAGGTGTGAAACTGTGGCTAATGCTCTTCTGTACTTTTCCATTAAGAAGAAGGTTACCGTATACCAGAAGTATCTTGAAGTGGGCCACACGCAGATGGAAGTGGATAGCGTGCACAGCACAATCGAAAGAAAGATCAAAAGACATGAACACTATGTACCAGCAGATTATATTAGAGATATCAGAGAGGCAAGACGGGAGCCAAGCCCTTACTATGTTGAGAGTCTTTCCTTCCAAAAATTCTATAATTTTGGCGATGGGTACTACAGAAGCATTCGCCCACTTGAGGTGCCTTAAGTACAATTCAAAGGGCGAAATTTGGTATAAGCTAGATTTTCCCGAACAGTGGAGACTACTGCCTATAAGACCTAAGCTAATAGCAGAGGTGTATAATGAGTTGAAACCGTTGTATAACAAGCCACATCCCCTTAACAGCGAGGAAATTTAAGGACCTGCAGGAACTCAAAAACCTTCTAGAAGAAGATTACCATTCCTTCTACAATAGTTTGAGTTATGAAAATTAATGCAACACGTACAATGTTTGATTTTTTAGTTGTCATTAATGTAAATTACTACTTTTTCAATAAACCCAGTTTACCATAAAAAGTCGTATGTCAATGAAATGCCCTAGTACTTGAAAACGAAAAGTCCTATGTTCTCGTAAAAATGTCGTATGAGAGATAAAATTGTAATTTTAAAAGCAAAAAGTCGTATGTGCGTATAAAACACAAACACGTTAAGTTAACGCCTTAAATGCCATATAACATGATGTTACATCATAAAAATAAGCTATAAACTGATTTCTAAAATAATTAAACAAAAAAGTAAAAAGATATTAAGTTTTTTTGCTCTCCTTTAAAGTGGCCTTTTTGACATACGACATTTTGCAATTACAGGGACGATATGGCAAATCAAAACCATCAAATGTTTGGTGTATCATTGCAAAGGATGGAAGCATATATACAGCTCAGTATTTTTTACAATCACAGCTAGAAAAAATGTTCTAGCCAAAGAAATCACAAGACAGGAGAAGAATAAATACATTTGGACCAGGGCCAATCATTTTTGTAACAAAAAAATTCTTAGCAGTATGTTGATATTTATAATTTTTTTGGTCTATCCTCTTTTTATTTTACAAAATGCTATAAAAGTACCTAAAAGTATGGCATAGAATATTATAAAAACATTCTAATGGATGTCTCAGAACATTCTCAGCACATTCTAATGGATGTTCTCAGAACATCCTCAGCACTTGATAAGACCCTGGCCTTTGCCACATTCTAGGGACATGCATAGAAGAAATAAATATATTCATAGAATATTCAAAAATACTTTTTCAATATTCTACGCACATTCTAGGAAGGTGATTGTGCTGTGTGGGCACATACTGCTTTTTTATGACTTCGCGTATTTAAAATCGGTTTGGCCCTAGTCTAAATTTAATATAAACCTTGTAATCGTTTTATGTAATTACAAAATGGACCTTCGAGTTAATTAAATAGTTTACAATTTCCACGAGTTTTCTTCTTCGACAAATAGACCTATGGTGTAACGAGACGTGTAGATCTCCTACAAAATTCCTGAATGTCACAGAAAACGAGTCCTGTATAATTTTACCAACAAATTTTCAGTTCTTATATCGACTAAAATAATATCTGTTGAAGGTCAATTAGTTCATATTTATTTTAACAGACGGCGAATGGATATTCCACAAGACAACACAGAGTTTTTGATTGCATTTGAAAATATTTTTGCAGAATATGATTTAGCGTATTTTGAAACTAAACTAAAATTTCTGTTAGCTCTATCCCCTGAAAGTGCACATGCTCAACCCCTGAATCCGTTCCTGACTCAATTACATTACAGCAAGTTTTAATGAAATCCGTGTGGAGTCACTAACTCACTGGTTGAAAAATGGATCGTTTCCTTCGGTTTCTGGCAGATGGCGTTAAAAAGCGTCTCCAACAGTTTTTTTTTTTTTATTATTAAACACCCATAAAGGCATTTAGTATATTACAATCTGGTCAACAGTGACCAATGAGCAATTTAATTCTAACTTAATCTAATAGAGTTTGAAATTTAAAACTAAGGTATACTCATCAGCGTTCCTTAGGTTCTGTAGAAAGGATTGCACTAAACTTTAACGTGCACACATAAGCTCTGCTTTTGCACTAAAAACACTAAACTAACTCAAAGGGCTTGATCATCTTAAGTCTTCTTTCTAACCCAGTATTGTCAAGGAGCTGGATAGCCTCGACATTGACATGATGATGAAGTTTTTCTTCATGACTCTTGGCTAATTTCTTGATGGTCTGGTCAACAGTGTCCATTTCCAGATCCCTATTGCGAATGTACCAAGGGGCATTTACTATGTTCCTCAGTGCTTTGTTTTGAAATCTTTGGATGATTGCTAAGTTGCTTGCTTTGGTGCATCCCCATAGTTGGATACCATAGGTCCATACAGGCTTAAGTATCTGCTTATAAAGCATAAGCTTGTTATGTAGAGACAGAGTGGAGTTTCTTCCAATTAGCCAGTACATTTTTCTATATTTCAGTCCAAGTTCTTCTCTTTTCTTTTTAACATGCACTTTCCATCGGAGTTTGGCATCTAATGTAATACCTAAGTATTTTGCTGTGTTTGAATATGGAATCAGGTTATTGTTTATTCTGACTGGAATATGATCTATCCTTTTGTTTGTAAAGTTAATGTGGAGTGATTTAGTTTCATTAAGTTTAATTTTCCATCTCTTCGTCCAGTCATAGATAAGGTGGACGGCTGTTTGCAGCTTGTGGGTTGCTTCTTCATTGCTCTTTCCTACCGCTAGAATGGCAGTGTCGTCGGCGAAGGTGGCTATGGTATTGTTTTCTAACTCTGGAATATCACATGTGTACAGTAAGTATAGGACAGGTCCTAGGACACTTCCTTGTAGTACTCCAGCCTTAATTTCTTTAAGATCGGAATAGGCTTCTTCTTGCCTAATTCTAAAGTATCTTTCCGATATATATGAATGGAGGATATCTGTATATTGTTTTGGAAGGAAAAGCTTGAGCTTATGTATTAAGCCTTCATGCCAAACCTTATCAAACGCTTGTGCTACATCAAGAAAGATAGTAGCACAAATGTTTTTCTCTTCTAATGATTTCTCTATAATGTTCGTTATTCTATGAACTTGGTCGATCGTAGAGTGCTTATTTCTAAATCCAAATTGGTGATCAGGGATAATTTCTCTTTCTTCGATAAGTGGTTTTGGTCTTTTGAGTAGGAGTTTCTCAAATAGTTTCGACATAACAGGCAGTAATGAGATCGGTCTGTATGACGATGCCTCATGTGGTGGTTTCCCTGGCTTGGGTATCATTATGACTTCCGCAATTTTCCAAAGGCTGGGTACATACTTCAATCTGAAGGCAGCATTTATTAGGTTAGTTATTTTAATTATTGCTTTTTTGGGTAATTGTTTTAAAATTTCTCCAGTAATTAAGTCAAAACCTGGAGCTTTTTTCGGATTGATATTTTCTTTTATTTCGGTAATTACTTCTTTGGGAGAGGTAAATTCTATTTCTTGACCAATCTGTGGCTGATCTTCCAGAGTGGGTTCTTCATCTTGATCTTCATGAGGTTGAAAGATTTTTTCTAGATGATTTGCAAATCTTGTTGCTTTTTGCTCATTATTTCTAGCCCATTTACCATCTTCCAATCTGGCAGGTGGTATTCGCATTATGGGTCTTTTCAATCTCTTAGTAGCTTTCCAGAGTGAATAATCAGTACTACTGTCGTCTGTCAATTCTCTTAGGTAAATACTAATCGATTCTTCTTTAATTTGTTGTATTTCTCTTTTGAGTCTTTGGGTAGCATTGTTGAGTATAGTTTTATCTTGTGGGTCTCTAGTTTGCTGCCATTTTTTCTAATCTTTCTTTTTTCAGAGATTAGTTCTCTTATTTCTCTAGGATAGTTGTTTCATACCGTCCTTCTATTAATAGCAGGTGTAGTTTCCCAAGCTGCTTGTTGGATATTATCATTAAGCAATTTCACTTCGTCGTCTAGTTGTTGTTTATTTCTTAAAGGAACAGATAGAATAATTTTTTCTTCAAGAATGATTTTGAAGCTTTTCCAATCTGTTAATTTGTTAGTCAATGTAGGGTTATTTTCTTTTTTAATAATGTTTTCACTAAGTGTTAAGATGATAGGGGAATGATCAGAATTCATGTCCCATCCTTCTTCTATTTCTAAAAAGTTGACCGATATGTTTTTGATTATAAAGAACAATAAGTCTAACAGTTGATACACATAGGTGATCCTAACCACGTCTACCTCTGTCCCAGCCCCAAAAATATCGTTAAAAAAAACTGTTTATACCATTTGAAAGCTCTTAATTTGCACCTTTCAAATATGTAGTTTTCGAAATTTGCACCCTTCTATTTTTTTTAATATACTTGTTTGAAAAATTTCAATATTCAAACGCTCATATCTTACTCGCTAAAGCGTATTTCAATATGGATTTTATACGAAAAATTTGCAATTTTTTTTTCTAATTTGCACCGTCGTAAAATTTGCGAAAAAACATAAAAAATTATTATAAAAGTATAAAAATTAGTTTTGGGCTGATGCACGTTCGAAAATGAGTAACTGCGCATGCGTTCACAAGAATACGCTTTATACATGTTCGATACCCTAGGATTATCAGTTAATTGATAAATCAGTTTTTTGGTTAGAAAGGATTTTTTTACCTTTAATTTTTACGACAAAGTATTATGTGCTCAATAAATTTAATACACTCAATTTTAATACTACCTATTTTATACTTGAGATTTGTTGAGAGTGCAGATTGTTAGGTTATTGTTTACCACACCATCCTTGGTTTCCGTGGTTTACGTTTACATTTTATCCTTTTTGTCCTTAACTTTAATTTAATCATCAATCCTTTCACATTCCAGTAGCACCAACACTTTGTAAAAAAACATCCTAGGGTATCGAACATGTATAAAGCGTACTCTTGTGAACGCATGCGCAGTTACTCGTTTTCAAACGTGCATCAGCCCAAAACTAATTTTTATACTTTTATAATAAGTTCTTATGTTTTTTCGCAAATTTTACGACGGTGCAAATTAGAAAACTAAAATTGCAAATTTTTCGTATAAAATCCATATTGAAATACGCTTTAGCGAGTAAGATATGAGCGTTTGAATATTGAAATTTTTCAATCAAGTATATTAAAAAAAAATAGAAGGGTGCAAATTTCGAAAACTACATATTTGAAAGGTGCAAATTAAGAGCTTTCAAATGGTATAAACAGTTTTTTTTAACGATATTTTTGGGGCTGGGACAGAGGTGGTGTGATCCTACTATATAATCCTTAAGGTAAGACCGCCAGGGCCGTTCCTGGAATAATAACCGCCCAGGTGCAAAAAAGAAATAGCCGCCATTAAAAATTAACATGATTTATTTTACTATTAATTTTATTTCCTATGAATCTTTTTGGAATGTTTTACTATTTATGGAAGTTTTGGATTTATTAGGAGTATTTAAGGCCGAGTTTGGATTACATTTTTAAATAATAAAACAATAAAGGTTTTATTTAAGATACATTCATTTCAATCATAATTTTTAGGATAAAGAAATGAACATAAACATTCATAAAAAAAGTGTAATTTCGTAAATATGTATAAACATAGTTTCTAAGAATAAGTCACACATTTATTCTTCTTGCTTTTTTAGACGCAAATTCATCAATTATCACGGATAAATCTAATTTCTCGCAGATATCTCTCTCTATCGACAATAACGCTAGATTCGTTAGCCTTTCCTGTGACATGGATGATCTCAGGTAATTTTTTATTAATTTCAATTTGGAAAAAATCCTTTCGCCCGATGCTACAGTTACCGGAAGAGTTAAAAAAATTCGCAATGCCACAGAAAAATTAGGGAAAGAAGATAGTAATTCGTTGTCTATTATGTACAGGGTGTCCCAAATTGGTGTGTTTTGCAGGGTATCTCGTAAACTAGAAGAGATAGAAGAAAAGCAGTTAAGATGTTATGACTTCTTTTTTTGTTAAAGTAACGATAGCCTAATTAAATCTTTAGTAACTCCCTGCAGTTGGAAGATACAGGGCGATTATTGAAAACTGTCGAAAACTACAAGGTACTATAACTTCTTAATTAAGAAAAACATAAAAAAACGTTATAAAAACTTTTGATAGATATAATATTAAAAAGTTCAGTGGCGCACAGATTATTTTTTTAGGGGGCTCACTAAGGAAATATAATACAAACTTATGTTTTTTTAAATGGGACACCCTGTATATTTTGACGTTTTTCGTTTCCTTTTTTAATTCTCATTCACCTGATATGACATATTATATATCTATTTTCATTGGTTGGAGCTACAGTGCAAATAAACCATTTATGGATGTTATCAGGTGAAACACCCTTAAAAAATTGAACACTCAGTAACGAAATTTAACATTTTATTATCAAACACTATTAAACGAGCAAGGTTTGTATGTGTGTGTGTGTGTGTGTGTGTATGTGTGTGTGTGTGTCCAGAGGATCTCGAAATCCACTCGTCAGAATTCAATGAAACTTTCAGGGTAGACTAATTCCTATCTAAATCGACAGAAAATCGGCCAAAAAGGTAGGTCTCATGTCTGTGAAAATTCGATCTTCCGAGATATTTACAAGATAATTTTTTACTAACTATTGTAACCAATCAAATTACTTAATTTAGAGTCATGTGTCAAATTTCATCCAATCAGCTATGGATTACAGCGATAACACCCTACATGTGGTGTTTTCAGTTTGGTGTTTTCAACAAGTCAAGTTTTTGATTAAAAATTAATTATACGTCAAACTGACAACTAGTTTAAAAATGTTTAAATCTACAAAGTAAAAAATTATCTTATCGAATACCCCTCGGCCTTCGGCCTCGGGCCATTATCAAGCAACACGCTTTCAGCATTCTCTATGACAAAATTATCTCGGTATTATCAAGGCCCTAGGGGTATTACTACTGAAAAGTTAAGCTTTTAGTTTTATTTCCTAGCAACGGCAACTTGTTTCTATAGTAATATACTATAAAGGAGAGAGGATATAACGTCACATTCCATAGGCGTACTTTGCAAAATAAGTTTCTATAATATAAATAAGGTCACAGCATATAAAATATATATACCCACTTCGTAGATTAAATTTTGAAGTTATATTATTTACAAAAAATAAAAATAAACCTTATGCATCTGACACTTTAACATTGAACGAATTAAATTTAACCAATAAATAACAAGGAGGATTATATGTTGGGATTAAACTGTTTTTAATCTCTTGGCATTAAAAGTAACGCTTCAGTACTTACCTAAACTCAAAGATTAAAAAAAAAGTTAGTTCAAGAACTATCTATAAACGTCACTGTCTTCACTAAAACTACTGGTATCACTATAATTGTCTTTTCTGAGGTTTATTATTATAGGTTCTATTAAATTATCCATTGATAGTGGATATACTTTCCTAAATGAATTTTCCACCTTTTTAACATGATCAATGCATTTTCCCCAATGTTCTCTATTTACATCTGAAAATGCCTTCAAAAACAAATTTCGCACATCAGGAAATTTAAATGTTTTATTGGTTTGAGAAACATAACCTTTTAATAATTGTGACCAGATCAGTTCAATGGGATTTAACTCTGCGTGGTACGGAGGCAATCTGAGAATTTTAATTAGTTTTTCTCTGGCCATCTCATCTATAATATATTTTTTGAATTTTGAATTTGAATTACTAATAATTCTTCCTTCAAGGATTTAGGAGGACTGATAATATTTTTAGAATGAAGCCATTTTGAAATATATATTATTACAAAATTCCGAATCAATTAAAATACATACGATACGGCTATGAATAAATAAAGTCTGACTTATCTGTCAAAATAACAGGTTAATTACAGTAAAAACCATGGAAACAAGATTAAATCTAGACAAAAAGTATATTAGGCCGATCAGATGTATTAAAATTTAAATTTTAACTAAAAATAAGCATTGAAGGATGAGGTGAAAATAAAATTTCTACCTCTTGAACCTGTACTACGTTCTGCAAATTAAATACTGCACTCCTTTCTTCTGTATAGTATAGTAGTAAAAAGGTTTGACTTTATTTAATTTCTGGCGTTTAAATCTGAAAGAATTCAATTTTAAATTTGCCGCTTTTTATCCATAATGACCTACAAATTTTGACAACTACTGACACGCACATCTCTGGTTAATTGTTAAGAAAATGGGACCGGCTGGGATTTTCATGAAATTTTCGCAGATGCTATAAAACATGATAAAATCAATATACTTAGCAATAGAAATTTTTGCGCGGAAAAATATTTTTCACATTTTTTTATTCTACAAATGCCCAAGTAGCAATTTATAACCAGAATAAACCTGAAAAGTATAAAAAAGAAAAGGTTCATTTGACGGACATAAATAATTTGCTTGTCAAATGACAGCCATCTCATAAATTCTAAGTTGAAAATACAACGTTGCCAATTCAATTTCAGAAATCATGGGTTTAGGTAAATATTTATAGGAACGTTGAGTAACACTGTTAAAATGGACACTTGTCAAAATGTGACACCTGTCAAAACGTGACAACTGTTAAAATGTGATACGTGTCAGAATGTTACAACTGTCAAAATGAACAAATGTCAAAATATGACACCTGTCAGAATGTTACAAATGTCAAAATGTCACACGTATCGTACTTTTCTTTATTTATTATACAGATCTAACCTAACCTAAAGCTAATCTTTTTTTTTTGGCGGGTGGTAATGCTTTATGCACATCGGGTAAAGGTTCTTCCCTTCCCCGATAGTGTGAGACTACCCCTTACGGTTACTCACTAAAACCACCCCACTGAAACCACTATGCCCTACACGCTGCTGTTGCCCGTCCCGGAAACGGGGCCTGTCCGCCGTGACTATTCGCGAAGACCAAGCGTCAGTAGATGTTGCCCTAAAAAGGTGAAATCTCCAGAAACTAGGCAACTTTTAATGCATTTAACTAACCTCTGTGACAAGCAGTTGATAAACGTCAACAACACCTGCAGCAAATTGAAAATTATCTACCTTTCTGTAGTTCAAGTAGATGTCGCCCACTCCGTGATTTTCACGAATTAATTAATAATTTGTCAGGTTATAAATATACTTAAATTATATACTCATTGGACTGCTTAAAAATGTAGATTTGAATATTAAGAGCGAAAGCTCGGTGACCAGATATTCAAATACTATTAAACGAGCAAGGTTTGTATGTATGTGTGTGTGTGTGTGTGTGTGTGTGTGTCCAGAGGATCTCGAAATCCACTCGTCAGAATTCAATGAAACTTTCAGGGTAGACTAATTCCTATCTAAATCGGCAAAAAATGTAGGTCTCATGTCTGTGAAAATTCGATCTTCCGAGATATTTACAAGAAAAGTTAAGCTTTTAGTTTTATTTCCTAGCAACGGCAGATATAATAACTTGTTTCTATAGTAATATATACTATAAAGGATAGATGAGTACAGTAAAAGTGGGGATATAACGTCACATTCCATAGGCGTACTTTGCAAAATAAGTTTCTATAATATAAATAAGGTCACAGCAAATAAAATATATATGCGCACTTCATAGATTAAATTTTGAAGTTATATTATTTACAAAAAATAAACTTTATGCATCTGACACTTTAACATTGAACGAATTAAATTTAACCAATAAATAACAGTGAGGATTATATGTTGGGATTAAACTTTTTTTAATCTCTTGGCATTAAAAGTAACGCTTCAGTACTTACCTAAACTCAAAGATTAAAAAAAAGTTAGTTCAAGAACTATCTTTAAAAGTCACTGTCTTCACTAAAACTACTGGTATCACTATAATTGTCTTTTCTGAGGTTTATTATTATCGGTTTATCCATTGATATATCCACTTTCCTAAATGAATTTTCCACATTTCTATCATGACCAATGCATTTTCCCCAATGTTCTCTATTTACATCTGAAACTGCCTTCAATAACAAATTTCGCACATCAGGAAATTTAAATGTTTTATTGTTTTGAGAAACATAACGTTTTAATAATTGTGACTAGATGTTCAATGGAATTTAACTCTGCGTGGTTCGGAGGCAATCTGAGAATTTTAATTCCTTTTTCTCTGGCCATCTCATCTATAATATATTTTTTGAATTTGTTTTTATGTTGCCTTGCTATTACTAATAATTCTGCCTTCAAGGGTTTAGGAGGACTGATAATATTTTTAGAATGAGGCCATTTTGAAATATATATTAATACAAAATTCTGAATCAATTAAAATACATACGATACGGCTATGAATAAATAAAGTCTGACTTCTCTGTCAAAAGAACAGGTTTATCTAGACAAAAACTATATTAGGCCGATCAGATGTATTAAAATTTAAATTTTAACTACAAATAAGAATTGAAGGATGAGGTAAAAATAAAATTTCTACCTCTTGAATCTGTACTACGTTCTGCAAATTAAATACTGCACTCCTTTCTTCTGTATAGTATAGTAGTAAAAAGGTTTGACTTTATTTAATTTCTGGCGTTTTAATCTGAAGGAATTCAATTTTAAATTTGCCGCTTTATATAAAAAAGGAAAGGTTCATTTGACGGACATAAATAATTTGCTTGTCAAATGACAGCCATCTCATAAATTCAAAGTTGAAAATACAACGTTGCCAATTCAATTTCAGAAATCATGGGTTTAGGTAAATATTTATAGGAACGTTGAGTAACACTGTTAAAATGGACACTTGTCAAAATGTGACACCTGTAAAAACGTGACAACTGTTCATAGTACATTTTACTGTTAAAATGTGATACGTGTCAGAATGTAACAACTGTCAAAATGAACAAATCTCAAAATGAACAAATGTCAAAATATGACACCTGTCAGAATGTAACAAATGTCAAAATGTCACACGTATCGTACTTTTCTTTATTTATTACAAAGATCTAACCTAACCTAAAGCTAATCTTTTTTTTTTGCGGGTGGAAATGCTTTATGCACATTGGGTAAAGGTTCTTCCCTTCCCCGATAGTGTGAGCCTACCCCTTACGGCTACTATTTTATTATGCGGACAGTTTTAATTTTTAAGTTTTCATTATTATAGAGAGAGAGAGAGAGAGAAAAAGAATGAATGCTTGTACACGTGTACTATTAACATAGATTTCAATTTTTTATTTTACAAGAAACTTTAAAGAGACATTTAAAATTCTCTATTTTCATAGTACATTTTAAGGTTGATTGTGACTTTGTATTTTCCAAGAGCAAATTGTAATGCAATGTACGAATGAACTATTTTTGTAACTGAAAATTTTTGAAAAAATATGATATCAATATCTGCCACACGTCGAGAGTCTGGTCACAGGTTTTTGTGGAGGTTTTTACCCAAGTATGAATATCAGACCTATAATTTTCCTTCACTGCAGATCAATAAATAATAAAATCAATTGAACATAGAGTTTTTCTTATATAGTGATAAATATAGTGAGCTCAGCGATCTTCTGTTGACGGGACGTGTGCCCTACACGCTGCTGTTGCCCGTCCCGGAAACGGGGCCTGTCCACCGTGACAATTCGCGAAGATCAAGCGTCAGTAGATGTTGCCCTAAAAGGGTGAAATGCACTTAACTAACCTCTGTGACAAGCAGTTGATAAACGTCAACAACAGATGCAGCCAATTGAAAATTAACACTGACAGCTTTTTTAATTTTCCCGCCTACTTTCAAGCCAATCGCCAATTAACTTTTTATTTATCTCCCTATCAGTAGTTCAAGTAGATGTCACCCACTCCGTGATTTTCGCGAATTAATTAATAATTTGTCATGTTATAAATATACTTAAATTATATACTCATTGGGCTGCTTAAAAATGTAGATTTGAATATTAAGAGCGAAGCTCGGTGACCAGATATTAAGGATACTGATGTGTGACAATTTTATTTATCAAAATTATAATTAATAAAAAATAAAACCAGATTAAAAATATAAAAACAATAAACTTATGAAACAACAAGAAACATTGTAACAACTAATCTACCTATAACTAATTTTATTAGAATGTAAAAATTACATTAAATGTTTAAAATGCTCTCCGTTTTCATCGATTAAAAAGTTTTTCGTTTAAATAATCTCCAACCAATTCAGCATTACCAAAAATAAAATAATAAAATAATATTTACAAGACTAACTTCTTATTACGAGAGTAGGGAAGATTTATTACAAAATATTCATGCCGCATTTAGAAAAATAAAGCCAGTGCACATACTCAATTGTGTAAGATCAGTAAGAAAAAGGTGTCAATTATTACTACAACAAAATGGAGGACATTTTGAACATTTAATGTAATTTTCACATTCTAATAAAATTAGTTATAGGTAGATTAGTTGTTACAATGTTTCTTGTTGTTTCATAAGTTTATTGTTTTTATTTTTTTAATCTGGTTTTATTTTTTATTAATTATAATTTTGATAAATAAAATTGTCATACATCAGTATCCTTATAATAAAATGTTAAATTTCGTTACTGAGAGTTCAATTTTTTAACGGTGTTTCACCTGATAACATCCATAAATTGTTTATTTGCACTGTAGCTCCAACCATTGAAAATAGATATATAATATGTCATATCAGGTGAATGAGAATTAAAAAAGGAAACGAAAAACGTCAAAATATACAGGGTGTCCCATTTAAAAAACATCAGTTTGCATTATATTTCCTTAGTGAGCCCCCTAAAAAAAATAATCTGTGCGCCACTGAACTCTTTAATATTATATCTATCAAAAGTTTTTATAACGTTTTTTTATATTTTTCTTAATTAAGAAGTTATAGTACCTTGTAGTTTTCGACAGTTTTCAATAATCGCCCTGTATCTTCCAACTGCTGGGAGTTACTAAAGATTTAATTAGGATATCGTTACTTTAATAAAAAAAGAAGTCATAACACCTTAACCATACAGTGATTTATTTAATTTTAAAATTTTATCAGAAACAAATTCCACACCTTTCGGTGAATAAATATAAGTTGGTTCATCAAGTACACCATTTAGAAAAGCAGTTTTTACATCTAGCTGTCTAAAATAATAAGAATATTGATTTCCTATACTTAATAAAGTTCGAATTGTAGTTAACCTCGCTACTGGTGAATATATGGAATCATAATATGAATCCTGAGCAAACCCACGAACAACTAATCTCGCTTTATACTTATCTTTTTCATCATTTTCATAAGACTTAAACGCATATACCCATTTTGTATCTAATATTTGAATATTCGGTGGCTTTTCTACTATTTCCCTAGTTTTGTTTTTATTTATAGACTCTATTTCCCTTTTCATTGCTTCTTGCCATAGTTCTTTATCTGATCTAAATTTTAAATTCTCAAAAGAATCTGGAACGTTATTTACAAAACCCATTACATTAAATGCCATATATAATTCATAATCGTTAAACCTTTCAGGTAATCTTATATCTCGTCCCGTTCTATCTCTCATTTCTATTTCATCTTGTTCTATATTTCTAACTTCATTAATATCATTTGTATCATCAACTTTAACTTCATTTTCTGTACCTAGCATTTCATCTACCTCAATTTCTATATGATTATGTTTAAGATAACTATGATTCTCATCAAATTTAACATCCCTAGCCACAATTATTTTTTCCCTTTTAACATCCCATAATCTATAACCATTTTGAACATATCCAACCATAATTCCCTTTTCAGCCTTTTGATCAAATTTTTTCCTTTTCTCCTTAGGTATATGATAATATGCTGTACCAAAAACTCTCAAATTACTCACATTTGGCTTTTTATTATACCAAAGTTCAGCAGGTGTAACATTATTTTCTAAAGCCTGTGTTGGGCTTCTATTCATAATATATGCTGCAGTTTGCACTGCTTCCCCCCAAAATTTCTTAGTCAACCCTGAATCATATATCATCGCACGACCCTTTTCTACTATTCATCCTTTCAGCCTTACCATTTTGCTGAGGAGTAAATGGTATTGTATAATCTAACCTTATGCCATTATTCTTACAAAACATTTTAAATTCATTTGAAATATATTCACCCCCATTATCGCATCTTAACTTTGAAATATGACTGTTGAACATTGTTTTTGTTATACTAAAATACTCCCTAAATTTTTCGAAAACTTTCCCTTTACTTTTTATTAAATAAACAACTGTGAAGTTAGTGAAATCATCAATAAATGTTACAAAATAATTATGTCCTTCATTTGATATTTACCCCTTGTTTGACTTCTAAAATTTCCTCCACCATAATTTCTTCTGTAGTTTGTAGTACTTCCTCTATAACTTGCATTTGCTCTGAATTCTGGAACGACCTGTCCTCTGTAACTGGTATTTCCTCTGCTTCTTACCCGGCAGTCTCTTTTGAAGTGTCCTAACTTTCCACATTTGAAACATCCTTCTGTCATGAACGCCATTTGGCCTGTGCTTGTACCTTCTTTATATTTTTCTAACATTAATTTCTTCTCTGCTTCACCCTTTAGTTTTGTTTTAACCTGATCATATGTTAATGTGTCTGTATTTTCAATTATAGTTACAACTGTTTCATAGGACTTAGGTAATGCTAATAATAAATTACATATAATATCTTGATCTTCTAATTTTAACCCACTAGCTTTTAATTTTCTTAGTACTTCTTCGAATTCTGTAAGGAAATCATCTAGAGAACCTCCTTCTTTCATCTTCATCGATAATAATCTTTTTTTCAAAAACAGTTGTCCTTGTATACCTTCATTTCAACAAAAAATGTACTTACGTTGTTGAGATTAATATTTTCTTAGATGATACTAGTGCATGTGGCATCATAAAAAACTTTAGGAATGCTCAATTATAAGTAAATTTACCACATTGTTACAAAAATAATGAGGACAAAAGTCTCTTGTACATTACTTGTATTCTTTAAATTTGTGCAGTTGTAGAAAAAGTATAGTGTGCAACACGTGGGGAAAGTACTTTTCTCACGAGTGTGAAAGTTTGGGGCACGAGCCTGAAGGGCGAGTGCCGCAAACACACTTGTTGCACAATATACTATTTTTATCCATTAAAGAATATTTTGCATCGACGCCCCGCTCAGCCTAGTGCGGTCATACCTATACAATGCTCACCAGTGGCGGATCTAGAGAGTTTTTCATGGGGGGGCCATCAGTTAATGGAAATTTGTAACCAAAGTGATAAAAATTTGGGATGTTTGAGTCTTTGAGAATACAACGAATAATTTTGGTTTGTATAACACGTGTTTTCTTCTTGTTGATAACCAATCAAAAGGTTTACTGCTTGCATATCCAGACTCTAGTTGTTAAACCAATATCAACTATTTAGAACTTTAGGGGGGGCCATGGCCCCCATCCCCCCCCCCCCTCAGGTCCACCAGTAATGCTCATACTCATGAGGTTGAAAGACTAAACTTTTATACAGACAACGCTTATACCTAACATAACTAAACTTGTTTCTTTTCGTTTTATAAATTACGTTATCTACATATTATGTTAATATCAATAAAATCGAATTACCAGTCTATTTAATTTTAAAATTTAATCGTCTGTTATTAAGTATAACGTGTTTTTACAAAATGGTATTATTTAAAATCAAATGTGAAAAAACATCGATGTTTATAATTTTGATCACTAACGAAGAACCAAGAACTTCAAAATTACACACCATTGGTTCCCATTCTCGAGATAGCGCGAAACGATTATTTTTTATGCTAAAAATATTTTTAAAATAAAACAAAATCAGATAAAAATAAAATTCTTTTATTAAATATTTTAAATAAAAATCCACAAACTTGCTTTGAGGAACTCGTTAATTAATTGAAAATGATTATAAACAAACACCATTCATTCTAACCGAATATTTTTCGTTTAATAGAAATTCTTTAATGAATTAGTATATGTTCTTCTAGATGTGACTTATGAGTAAATAATTTTTTACAAATATTGCATTTAAAATTTTTCTTACTAGAATGAATTAATAAATGCTCTTTCAGATGTGACTTCCTAATGAATGTTTTTTTACAAACGTCGCAATTAAAATTCTTATCACCAGAATGAATTAATAAATGTAATTTCAGAGACGACTTGTGAATAAATGATTTTTTACAAACGTCGCATTTAAAATTGTTATCACCAGAATGAATTAGTAAATGTTCTTTCAGACTTGACTTGTGAGTAAATGATTTTTCACAAACGTTGCATTTAAGATTCCTATCACCAGAATGAATTAGTAAATGTTCTTTCAGATCTGACTTACGAGTAAATGATTTTTCACAAACGTCGCATTTAAAATTCTTAACACCAGAATGAATTAGTAAATGTCTTTTCAGATCTGACTTATGAGTAAATGATTTTTCACAAATGTCGCATTTAAAATTCTTAACACCAGAATGAATTAGCAAATGTCTTTTCATATCTGAGTTATGAATAAATGATTTTTTACAAAAGTCGCATTTAAAATTGTTATCACCAGAATGAATTAGTAAATGTTCTTTCAGATATGATTTACGAGTAAATGATTTTTCACAAACGTTGCATTTAAAATTACTATATTCAAAATGAATGAGTAAATGTCTATTTAAATCACCTTTCCAAGTAAATGATTTTTTA
Organism: Crepidodera aurea; assembly: GCA_949320105.2. Classification (NCBI taxonomy): domain Eukaryota; kingdom Metazoa; phylum Arthropoda; class Insecta; order Coleoptera; family Chrysomelidae; genus Crepidodera; species Crepidodera aurea. Next base: position 5,665,685 of record OX439480.2, read on the forward strand.
CAAACGTCGCATTTATAATTCTTGACTCCAGAATGAATTAGTAAGTGTAATTTCAGAAATGACTTGTGAGTAAATGATTTTTTACAAACATTACATTTAAAATTTTTATCACCAGAATGAATTAGTAAATGTGTTTTCAGAGTTGACTTCTGAGTAAATGATTTTTTACAAATGTCGCAATTAAAATTCTTAACACCAGAATGAATTAGTAAATGTAATTTCAGATATGCCTTCGTGGTAAATGATTTTTTACAAACGTCGCATTTAATATTGTTATCACCAGAATGAATTAGTAATGTTCTTTCAGATGTGACTTCAAAGCAAATGATTTTTTACAAATGTCGCAATTAAAATTCTTTACTTTGGAATGAGTTAGTAAATGTTTATTCAGATCTGACTTCCTAGTAAATGATTTCTCACAAATGTTGCATTTAAAATTCTTAACACCAGAATGAATTACTAAATGTTCCTTCAGATGTGACTTCAAAGTAAATGATTTTTTACAAATGTCGCAATTAAAATTCTTTACACCAGAATGAATTAGTAAATGTATATTTAGGCTGGACCTCCGAGTAAATGATTTTTCACAAACATTGCACTTGATTTTCTTTTCATTAGAATGATTCAGTAACTGTTGATCTAGATTCACTTTCTTGCTGTTTTTATCAGCTTCTTCTAAAAGTAGTTCAGTTTCATCCTTAATATCTACTTCTTCTTCTTCAATCTTAAAACTGCTATCACTGAATAATTTTGTCCCAATATCTGTATATTGAACTGTACAAGAATCTTTTGTAACATCAAGTCGCTTCTCTATCTTGAGAGACTTCACCTCCAGTTGTTTAATGTTCTTATCAACTTCTTCTAAAAGTAGTTCACTTTCATCCTTAATATCTACTTCTTCTTCTTCAATCTTAAAACTGCTATCACTGAATAATTTTGTCCCAATATCTGTATATTGAACTGTACAAGAATCTTTTGTAACATCAAGTTTCTCCTCTATCTTGAGATACTTCCCCTCCAGTTGCTTAATGTTCTTATCAACTTCTTCTAAAAGTAGTTCACTTTCATCCTTAATATCTACTTCTTCGTCTTCTTCAATCTTAAAACTGTTATCACTGAATAATTTTGTCTCAATATCTGTATATTGAACTGTACAAGAATCTTTTGTAACATCAAGTTTCTCCTCTATCTTAAGATACTTCTCCTTTAGTTGTTTAATGTTTATCTCATCCTCCCATTCGTGTTCAATTTTTATTTGAGCTTGAGAAATAATTTCTATTTGTTGAAATGCCATCTTATTTGTTGTAAAAAATTTTACTATTTGCTATCTACAGTGTCTGTCATATGTCATATGATTAGAAAAGAATAGAGATGGGCGTTTTTACAATAACGATAATGGCATCGCATGAAGTTGTTGTTTTATTAAATTTTTAAATCTTCGATCTGATAACGATGCCGAATAAAGGTAAGACCGCACTAGGCTGAGCGGAGCAGAGCGGAGCGTCGATGCAAAATATTCTTTAATGGAATCTATGACCTAACCCGCACTAGACTCGCGTCACGACACCTGCGATGTCGCTGCGATGCAAAGTTGACTTTTCTACCAACTCTGCATCGCTGACCATCTCAGTTAAGATATGCTGGTGCTAGTACGGTCACAGTAGATACGTACTGTGGTACGGTATAGCAAACAGCAGCAGCGCAACACAAATACTTCATTTGTCATTCGTGTTGGGGCGAAAAACTTATTTGTTCTTAAGATTTGTTGCTGTTAAGATGGTGCTGGATGAAGAAAAAATTAATTCATTTAATTAGTGAATATCCTGAAATCAGCCTATCAGCCATCTTGCTGAAAAGACACCTTGTATAACTGTTCAACAAAAATTTAATGTTGATAGACAACAACAAGCACAAAAAAGTATCTTAAAAAAATACATTAATAATTTACTTTAAAATATATCAAGTATGATTTTGACTAACTGATTTCTAGTACCAAAACACTACTCTCTCTATGTCAAATGTAAACAAAACTAACCTAAAATATAAACAATATTTCGCTCTGTTCCGCTGAAGTGCATCGATACTAAAAAAATCGGAAAACGCCCATCTCTAGAAAAGAATATAACTCATGCTGGCAAATCGTAATCGAACTTTATTTTTTATTTCGATTTAAAAAGTAGATCAACTAAATCGATTCTACCAACATTCCTAAATATTTTGAAACACAATTTTTAACTACATTTTAATAATAAAATACTATTGAGACAAATAATTACCGATGGCGGCGCCACACGTCGATCAGCTGTTCACACGAAACGCGTAATTTTTGGTAAATAGTGCATTAAGTTATACTGAGTGAATGGTTTATTTGTAGTATTTTAAGACTTTTTGTGGTTGTTTGAGGTTTTTGATTTGGAAATTACCATAATATACCTGTACATGTAAGTATTTAGACTCAATTGAACCTGTTTTTTGTGTCGTTATTGTAAAATTGAGGTTATTTATTTAGCAAATCTTACGTTTTTCAGAAATTTATTGTTTACTTCTGTTTCTGTGTGCTTTTTTTGTGTTTCAGGATGAATATAGCCTAGAGGTATTATCATCTTCACCTCTACTAATATAGAATGATATTGGAAGGGAGCTAAACCATATGCCAAAGAAACACAACAGTTTTCTGCTGATAAATTTTATTTCAATTTTTTCAGGATAATAATTGTAATTGTAAAAGTGATTTAAATAAAAAATGATTTCTAAGAACCTACTTTTGATTGATTTATGGTAAAATATATCCTATTCCTTGTTTCAAAATTATTTTTAAAATCAATATCAAATTAAAATATAAAAAATTAAGAAATTTTTTTCTTGGCTTAAAACACTTCATAGGCCATCAAATGTAAAATTTTTTATTTCGTTTATCTACTTTGTTTTTTTTAAAATAAACACAAAATGTATATTTTTTAATCCTTTATTTTAACATAAGTTCAAAACTAACTTTGAATTATTCAGTTTTTATTTATTTATTTATTTACGGGCAAGCCCATTTAAGATAAAGATTACAATTTAAAAAGTATAAGAACAAAGAACATATAAAAGTGGCATAATCACTTGTCATACATAGTAAAAATACAAATAAGCAGGTAATATAAAGGACACGACAAAAAAGGTTCATTAAAACATTAAACGTTAAAGCTCTGTATTCAGTAATTGAGTTTTAAAATGATGAAGGGAGGTGTTAAACATCTCAAGATTACTGTGAGTATTGGCTAATCTTAACATTCTTGGGATGCAGCTATTAAACGCTTGGTTCAAACGATACAAAGGTACATGAAAAGTTTGTTGCTGTCGAGTTGTGCGGGTTGGAACAAGAAGATTTATTTTTGATAGAAGTTCACTACAGCTGCATCTGCCATTGATAATATTAAAAAGCAATGTGAGGTCTCTCTGTTTTCTCCTAGTTTCTAAGGAGGGGATGCTAAGAAAAAGCTCGATCGATTCATAATCACTAGGGGTATCCAGTTTATAAGCTATGTATCTCAGAAAATTATGTTGTACTTTTTGGATGTTCCTGCTATATGTGATATAATGTGGAGACCAGACAGAGGAACAATAATCTAGGTGAGGTCTGACTAGTGAACAATATAGGACTTTAATTGCAGTAGTGTCAGTGAAATCGTGGGTTAGCCTTTTGATAAAACCTAACATTTTCATTAATTTATGGATAGCCGTAGGTATGTGTTGGTTAAAGCTTAAAGTGGGATCTAGTTTTAGTAGTATTTAACATTTTATTATAATAATTCATTACTAATTGTAACTGTATAATAATTGAAAACAGGTGTTGTACAAGAGGGGAACATAATAATGGTATTTTTAAAATTATGATGTGACAAAGGTTTTATTTTACTGAATATTACCTTTAGAAAATGATAAGTTGAAATATCAGCAATAATGTGCACACCTAATTAGATTTTAAGTTTACATATATAAAAGTACAACTGTACACAGTTTCGACAGTTTGTAAGGACAAGTTTACTTAGTTTATAGGCAACACTGCTGTCTTCTAACTAACCATCATTCCTTGCACATTTAATGGTTTTAACATCAAGTGGCTTACTGGGCAAATGATGTGATAGCACATACTTTTTGCACTACTTGGGTGCTATTTTGTTTGAAATAATTCCTAAAAACATTTCAGTAGTAATCAAGAAATAATCTCAGAAATGATAATCTTTATCTTACCTGATTTTGTAATATAATCTTCAGATTTAAAATTGATTACACTTTTTCCGGAATTTACGACGATCAACTTCCTCGGTGACACCTTTTTTGTTGCTTCTTGGGTGGATCATAATGAAAGTGTAATTCCGAATTTTTAGATTTCCTAGAGGTATACCCATAAACGCAATAGTTTGTATTATTTTTATTGGGCATTTTTAACGTTTAACTAACAAATAACAGCAAAATACACGAAGCACAAAATCAAAACACACGTTCGACTTGCAGGTAAACAAATTAACAATTATGCTTTTCGTGAAGGTTCAAATTAATACCGGTGGTGTCGCTTCAAAGTTGTGCTCGTCTCAATTGAGTTAAGTGAAAATTAATTATTCAATTAATTAATCAACCAATGAGATAATCTGGCTTATTCAGACGACCATTAGTTATTTCTCAATAAACAACATTGGTTATTAGGTTTCCTCTATGTTGAAAAGTTGGCGTATTCAGACGACCACCGTAAACAGTGTCGGAAGTTATCAGATATCTAACCTACTTAATTAAAGCAATTGTTGTTAATCTTTATAAACACTAGTTGAATTCGTCTATTTTGGTATCTTTTCATCAAGAAAACGAATTAATTTAATAAACTATCGTTAGTGATCGTCTACTTCTATGCTTGTTTTCATTAAAGGTAAGAAGAATAGCATAAGAAGAAACCGTTCACTAAAATAGTTTTTTGATTTAATTGGTTTTGATATAAAAAGGTATAAGTGAGACGAAATCAGCTAATGTGTAGTAATGTTCCAAAAGTAACATTTTAAATTGGTGTTACTAGTCATATTTCTTTAACATTGCTAAAGCGATATGTTGGTAATATAAATGTCATAATAGAAATATGTTACATCCATGTTACTGTAATATGGTGCCAATGTGGTTTCAATGTCACAAAACATCACTTAGATATTTTTTTAAATAATATTGACAGGATATCACAAAAAAATATAACGTCGATGTTCTTGTAATATGGGTGAAATATTTCGTAACATTCAATGTCACTTCGTGATATCGAAAGTCGGGACATAAGCGATTGCATATATGTTACATTGACATTACCACCATATCTTATCTAATGTCACATTATTATAGTAGAACCCACCGCTTTATGAGAAAGAAAAAACGCTATAAAAACAGCAAAGGATACCGCAAATAGAAGAAATACTGATTGATCTGGACATTTTTGAGTACTTTTTTGTCGAAAACACCGTACACTGTCCATATACATAAAAATAAAATGATATTTTGTCTATTAGGACCACTGTGCAAAGATTCAATAACCAACTTACTGGAGATCGTTAGGGGTAATTTGCGTAAAATTTCTATATTGATTAACTTTCTTTAATATGAATTTACATTTTAATGTCTATAACGCATATTAGATTTGAATAGACGTTGACCACTTCGCCTGGCCCATAGGTTCATTTTCTGATCTCTTGTGAGATTCAGAAAGGTTGCTAATTAAAATTTTGTCTCAAATTTTAATTCTAAAATTAAAAACACCGTGAATAAAGTCATAAATATTATAAATTAATTAAGCTTACCTACCCTATCTCAACCCTCACCATCCGAATCACTGTCATCAACATTGATAATAAATTTGATCGGACTCGTTATATAAGAATTTTCTTCTTTGATGACATGTTTGATTTTTTTCTGCCAATCATCAACTGAAATTTTGTTAATTTCTTCTTTTACCAAATTTGCTATCAACCCATTAAATTTGGGAAACACGTTATGACGCCTTATTCTTTTTTTAAGTTGTCCCCAAATTAATTCTATGGGGTTAAATACACAAAAATAGGGCCGAAGGCGTAATACCTCGCATTCCCTTTTTGATGCCATTTCATCAATAAAGAATTTTATAATATATATGTAAAGACGCCCAAACGATATGTATAAATGTTTAGGAGATATAACGAGGTGAGGGTTGAGATAGGGTAGGTAAGCTTAATTAATTTATATGACTTTATTCACCGTGTTTTTAATTTTAGAATCAAAATTTGAGACAAAATTTTAATTAGCAACGTTTCTGAATCTCACAAGAGATCAGAAAATGAAGCTATGGGACAGGTGGAGTGGTCAACCTCTATTCTAATCTAATATGCGTTATAGAAATTAAAATGTAAATTCATATTAAAGAAACTTAATCAATATAGAAATTTTACGCACATTACCGCTAACGATCTCCAGTAAGTTGGTTATTGAATCTTTGCACAGTGGTCCTAATAGCCAAAATATCATTTTATTTTTATGTATATGGACAGTGTACGGTGTTTTCGACATTAAAGTACTCAAAAATGTCCAGATCAATCGGTATTTCTTCTATTGGCGGTATCCTTTGCTGTTTTTATAGCGTTTTTTCTTTCTCATAAAGCGGTGGGTTCTACTGTACAATGATATATAATTACAATAATGAGGTAACAAAATTTTGTTTAGTGGGTTACCTCTACTCGGCGAAACTTTATTTTGTAAATGCAATATCTAATATCTCTCTTAAGCTAGGTTCAAATTTAAGCTCAACTTAAGGCCCCAATGAACTGCTATTTTAATCGCACTAGTAAAATCGTGCACTATACACACTCCTTTATTTGGTCAGTTTCAATCGTGCAGCAATGGAGCGAAAACATCTGTTGGCAGTGGCGGCAGCAATTTTTCGATTAAAACGGTATATGCTTTATTTTAGAATATTTTGTTATAATAGGTTTGTTCCAACATAACACAAAACCAGTTTGCGTACTGTCGGGATTCTGCGCAGTCTCGATTTAGTGACACCAAATCTAGTCTCCGTTTAATTACAAATTTCACGTAAAACCTTATGTTAAGTTAATGGAGAGCGGCCTCAAAAAGTTTTCAAAATGCGCCACCTGTTTCGCTGGTGTTCCAGTGTTACCCCCACTTAGTAGTATGCACGAGGCCTATAGCTATAAATCTTGGGGTTTTTGTCCTAGGAGCACACCAAATTGAGAAAAATTACAATACATAACCATACTTTTTAATAATAATAAAAATACTCAAAATAGCCTCCTCAAGTTGGAATATTCATTTAAGGTATTAAAAATATCTGTTCTATATTTCTAGGATTAAATTTATGAAAAATTGTACATGTGTATTCCATTTATATTTTCATGGTGTGTCGAATGTATTTCATTGAAATAAAATGATACACTCATGATCAAATATCTCCAACTTTAATACGTTTTTCTTACAATTTTTTTGGGAACCTTTGTATATTCCACATAAACATAAAGGAATTTTGAATTTCCTTACGTAAATTTCGTAAAGTTTTGTTATACTGAAAGTATTTGGGTGTAGGTATCCATAGTGTTAATTGCTTTTTTAATCTACAAGAGCTTCTCTCAAAATTGTTTTTTTAATAGAGAAATTCTATTAATTTATTGCATCTATATATTTTTCTGAAAATTCTATCAAGGGGACTAGACAGTGGCGGCGACTAGGGGGGCGTAGCCCCCCCCCACTTTTAGAGAGATGTATCGATAAATAAATGTAAAGTTTATTCCGTTTCAAACATTTCAGGTTAGGAGTTATGTAAAAATTATTTGTACAAAGTTTTCGCCCCCCTACTTCTAATGTCCAATCGCCGCCACTGGGACTAGATATAGAGATACCGACTGTAACTGCCTTTTTGTACCGTTATGTTCGAAGCTAAAAAAACAACATAAAATTATGGTAAAAATTAGAATTACCTTTCGTCTTCATTTATAATTGCTTGTATCAAAAGAAGAAAATTCAATTGATCCATTACTACAACGCACTCAAAATAAATGGTTTTAGCCTAAAACATTTTCTTATTTTACATCATGTATATTAAGCTTTTTATACATGTATATTTTATATTTAATGGGTTAGATGTAAGAATAGCCCCTAGGCTAAATCTCGCCCTAATCAGGCACATCTTTGTACAAGTGCAAATAAAGACCTTTATTATTATTATTATTATTATTATCATGTCTGTCTTACATTTTTCCCCATTTTTTACTTTTTTGGTTAGGCATAAATTTTTTTTGGTATTTTCTGCACGAATCACGTCTTTTTGTGCATTTTAGAGCAAAAACAAAAAAATTCAAAATTTTTTCCAATTTTTTTGTTAGGGAGGTTCATGCATTAATTTTTTTTGTGTTCTATACGAATCACGTTTTTTTAGAGCAAAAAAAAAATTCAAAAATTTTTCCAATTTTTCCAAAAAAAAATTTTGTATGGACATACCCGACATGCCCCGAAACGACGACACACAAAAATTCTGTAAAAACTAGGCCAAATAACGATGAATGAACACAAAAAAAATTTTTTTTTACTTTTTTTGTACGATTACATTAGATGTATAGTATATTATAGTATAGACGGCGGAAAAGTAAACATTTTCCTCACAAATACCTATAAATTATTCTTCTGACACAAAAAACAAATGTGTCTCAGACAGAATTCCAATAACCAATACGCAAAATAGTAGCCCTGAGCACTATTTTAAAATCCAATATCCAATCATCTGTTCTGGCTTAAAAATGGTCATCTGAATAGGGTTATTGGTTTTTTGAACTGATCTTCAGAAATAACTAATGTCTGTTGTGTTCTTGCTTTCAATGTGCACCTGAATAGGAAACCGCCATGATTATTGGTTAATAACCAATATCCAATGGACGTCTGAATAAGCCTGAATGTTACATAATTACAATATTGAGGTAACAAAATTTTGTTTAGAAGGTTACAGCATTAGATACCAATTTTTAATAGAATTGGAGCATAAATTACAAAACTCGTTCTCTATTTTAAATTTTGATAAAATTTAATAATCTCCAAGGAAACAAACTAAAAATATTTATTACCTACATTTTCTAAATTTCTTAAAATTCATATTTTCCGCACGCCTCTGGTGACACAATAATCTGGACTGTTTGTAAACAATCCCCGCGGTCCCCTTGCCGACATTCTATTAGAGAGAGACAACCAGATCTTGGTTGTCTACAAATCTATTAGAGAGTTATTGCACATCATTTGGGGTATTCGCTTCTCGTCCTAACTGATACGCCCTCTGGTGAAAACTGCGAAAACTGAGCTAAGGAGTAGTTTTGACATTTTGGGTTATTTCTTTAGCGTTGTTAAGTAATTTTCATAGTGTTTTTGTCGTGTTTTTACAAATAATTTTGATTTGTTGATCTTTTTTATAATGAGTAAACATTATTGTTGTGTACCTAAGTGTTCATCATGGGGAAAAAGAAACCCTGAACTAAGTTTTCATTCGTTTCCAAAAGCAGCAACGTCCAAAGTTTTTTTTGAAACCAAACTTGGCAATAGAGAATTAGTGGATAGGAAAAGATTGTGGATGACAACATTAAAAATTGGCAAGAAAGTTTCAAATACCATGAGAGTGTGTTCTCTACATTTTTCTGAAAGTGATTTTATTCAAAAAGGTATGGTAAAAATATTTAATTATTATTTACCACTTTGCTTTGATTTATTATTTACAGTTAGAGTAAAACGGAGAACATTAAAGTCTCATGCCATTCCTAGCAGAAATTTGCCAGTAACTTCAATTGATCTACCAGGATCATCTTCCAGACCCAAAACATCTAGAAGAATTCAGACAGGTGATAAAACAATTTCAAGTGATATTCAAAATGAAATAGTGCAAGTGTCTCTGCCTTATGAAAATATGCTTCTTGTTGAAGGCCAGAAAGGTAGGGAAGCAGCAGAAACCTTAATTACCCTACTTAACTTTACAAGAACATAAGAGGTTCTCCATTTTTACAGTGTTAGAAATACATAATTTCCCAGTAATTTCATGTGGATTAGATTCCAATGCACTCGTTTGTAAACACAAACCATATATTTCTATCCACTCATAAGTTTCTATGGTCTTTCCCGCTAAAATAAGATGTCCTGCATTCAGGACATTTTCACCTTCAACTACAGATTTAGAATTAGCCGATCCGCCCAAATAGTTCATGTACTCTAAAATGCTTAACTTCATTTCTAAAAAATAATGGAAACAATAATTTGAGACTAAAATGTATTTGAGTAAAACTCCTGACTACTACTCACCTAAATACAACTGGAAATATCACACTTTAAAAGATATAAAATAAATGTTTATGTATAGTTTATAAAATAAAATGAATGTCACACTAAGGGTGCGTTGTAACACGCAAGGTTAAACCGTAGTCGATGGTTAACGTAAATGGGGTTGTTGTAACACAAATTTTGAGACGGTCACCAGCTGGTTAACTACTCAAAAGTTTACTATCCGATTTCGGTAGTTTAACCTGTGTTTGGGGCATGAAACGTTAAAAAAATTCTTGAGGGAAAGAGAAAATCATTTTTTAAAACGGAATGACAATGAGTTTAGGGATATATTCAGACTATCAGAAGATACTGTAGTTCACATTATTGAGAAAATTAGAGAATGTATATCATACAGTAGATAAGAGTATGTACTGCTCATATAATTTATTTTATCGTAATGGTAAATGTATATGCTTTTTAGATTTAATGCTGTAACTCCTGAAGGGAAAGTTTTAATAACTTTAAGATTCTTAGCAACAGGAGGTATTCTTCAAACAATTGTGGTCGCTTGTGATGTTCTTCACAATATAGCTTGTCAAAAAAATGAACCAGTAAATCAAAATATTTTGGAAATAATAAAGGAAATTCATATTAATTTAATGTATGTGCACATACAGACCCTATAGGTCTAGATGCATTATGTCTTTTTGTTAAATGAAATGATTGTATAGGCACTGTTTTTTCGTAAAATTTATTAAAGTTATTAAAATGAAATTTTATTATTAAAGGTTGCCTAGAACTTTTTCTTTCGCTATAATGAAAATACCAGTAAGGAACTTTGTGTCGACCGAATGGTCATTTTTCCTTATTTAGATTAAAAGCAATCAATATTTTTGGAATAAAGAAAATTTTTTGGAATTATACCAAATATACCTAGATTTAATATGAATGACTTAAGTGATATAATTTAATTTCACAATATCTTCAAGGGCTGCTATAAAAAAGTAAATTCTTTTTTATATAAAACAAATTGTGTGATTGACTATATAACTAATTTGTAATATAAAATATTTTAATGTGAGCTTTTAATTTTTATAAATATTTTTTTTAAGTATTATAGGGCTATTCATAATTAAGATATATATTATTAAGTATGAAGAACTGTTAATTTTGTAAAAAAAAAAACAAAATACATTGTCTATTTAGCTACTTAAGGATGTCTCAACGATTAGAGCAGTTCCTCCTTTATTTAAAAAAGATTGTTTTTAAATTAGATGTTTTGATATAATGTTCCTCCTTCATCGTTTTTATTTTTTCATCATGAATTTCCTTTTTATGTTGTATTTCTTGGTTGTGTTTTTCTTCAGCCTGTCTTGTTCACTACCATTACAGCCGTCACAGCACTAATGTTGTTGGGATTTTTATTTTTAAGTCATTGGTGCCATCCTAAATACATTGGTTACCTGACTATGTGTTGATAATTCGTGTTACAACGAAAAATGACATAACCACTGATTGAAGGTTAACCGTAGTTTAACCATTGGTTCCGTGACCACTTGGTTAACTAGATGAGTTACAACGCACCCTAAACACTAGAAAAACAATACACAATTTACACCTAGAAATAATTCAAAAAAACAAAACTGATACCAAATAAACAACTTAAATATATATGAAATATCCCATAAGAAAGCACGAAGTAAACAAACTACTACTCCTTAGCACAGTTCCAATTTCACCGCATGAGCGCTTCAATCTTAATCCGAGTTACCTATACCACAGTATATACAGTAATTCCACTTCGGCCAATTTCTGGTTGTAAGTTTTCAATGCGCATTAGCCAGGAGTTACGAGTGTTGCGACTCCTGGCTAATGCGCAAACGACGAGTTTAAGAACGACCGGCACTCCTTCCATAGTTGCCGGATTTAAAAAATTTCATCCAATCTACTGTGTAATATATTAGAAGTGTTATAAACATTTCATAAAGTAGTCTCTTATTTCATCAAATTCTGGTTTTAGGAATTTTTATCAATGAGGCGTTAATCCCTATGTATGTTCCACTTATTTCATTGAAAACTGATAATTTTTGTGACAATTCTACAATAGCATCTCGAATTATGATAATTTAACAATTCATATATTAATAAATATCTATCTATCTATGTTTTTATGAGGTGTCATGCATTCTTGGTTCTTGTTTTCTTAAAAAAAATTGTATTGACTATGTACATTGTATGCAACAAATTTCTTTCTTATATATTAGGAATGTGAAATGTCAACTGAAATGGGAAAAATAAATATTTTCGTAATAATCTCTTGCATTTTTTTAACAACGAATATAGAATGGCTGTATTAACTTTTTTAAACTGAATCAAACTATATAAGCACACAACTCAACCATAATTTTGTATTTGCCATATTGAATTTTGGCAGAAACTCCATTCCCAAAAACTCCTTTGTTGAGGGCTCTGGATTAAGCCCTATGTTGTGCCAGTTTCCCAGGACGGCCAACAATGTGTTACCGCCTTTTTAAACCGCATCTGATTTCGAATTTCGTGGACTGTATGTTTTAGGTGAAGAAATATGCTGTAGTCGGTTTACTTCCTCAACTTCATCCAATAAAAACAATGGACACTTTTATTTAACCATTTATTAAAGCTCGTTAAATAAATAAATGAACAAAAAAAAACAACAACGTAACAAAGATTACATTAAATTAGTAATCGTGAACAAAGTATTAAAGTTGATTTAAAGAAATGACCACATCATTCAGAAAATATTAGTTTGCTGTACTACGAAGCACTGAGTTTAGATTTTGAGTATAAAATGAAAAATACAGTGGACCGCCTGATACGCAGCAAAGTACCACTGTGAAGAAATATTTTTACATTGAGTTGGTATCAATGGAGGGTCTAGCCTGATTCGCGGCTAACAACACACTGATTTTAAATTTGACGACGTTTACCGGTTTCAGATATATCCCTTCCTTGGCCGGCAATTTGTTCTAGAAAGATTCTTTTAACTTGTACCGCGTAAACAAGTGTAATATTTTTTTTCTATTGTCTAGACTCGAGGGTTAAATTTACGACCCATTAATTAACATCGAGCAAAAAATAACTTTGATGAGCCGCGCTTCCGGGTTTGATACCGCAATTATGAAATAGAGCAAAAAATTATTTTGAGGAACCGCTCGCCAACGTATTTGGTGCGGCGTTGCCGGTTGTACTAATAAACGAATATGAGTTTACATGTTTAATTATCTGAAAATTAAACATCCTTTAAACCACGTTTGAATAGCATCGACCCATAATCATATAAAAAAAATGCCAAATCTCAACTCGACTAGAAATGGTTCAAATTTGTACTAATAAATGTATAGATGAAGTTAATATAAGTGTGGCAATAAAGATAATCGTGAGATTAGAAACAAGTTTTCATACTTTCCGGGCCTATATCTCAAAAAGCATTCGAGACCTCCGCTTTTTGACTTCAAATTCGTCTTCAGGAGACAAAAATACGTAAGAATCACCAAACATTTTTTTTATCTCGGGTGCATCCGATTAAATGAATTTACCTCATTGAAAACTGCATAATTAATTTTTACTACTTTTCCATGTTTCCAACCTTATTTGCATAGACTGAATTTTAGCGAGCAGTTTATATCAATAATTGATATATCGAGCAGTGTATATATGAGCATTATTAGGGATCGTGGCGGGGAGAAATGTCATTACTGTCAATAGTGTCAATACCAGTGCGAATATAAAAAATGAAACTGCTGGACACCAATATCAAAGGTGCCGACGCTAAGTGGAACTACTGTATCTACTGTGCCCATGATACTATAACCATAAAGATATGATCAATTGGGCGACGAGAATTGGACCTCAGCGCGCACGACGTCATCGCGTGACAAAATGCATTAGTACGCCTCAGCGAAGCATGGATTTTATATGCAATTTGGATTAATTTCGACGATTTTTACAACATTGTAACTATTTTGTAACCGGTAATTTTATGAGATTGAATGTAATAATGGAAAAATCAGTCTATATAATTTAAATAGCTTTACAGAGGCAAATTTTAATGTTTTGGCATGCTTTTACGGTAGCAGAATAAATCGTGTATAAAGTTAGTACAACACATTTTAAAATGGGAAGATATCAACATAATATTATATAAACGACACAAATACACAATATTTTTTTAAATGTTTATTTATTTATCAATGGGAATATCTCAATTATACACAAAGTAAATTTTACAAGTTAATGGTCTAGTCTAAGAATATAATTTAATTTAATTAATTTACAATTTTGGTCATTTTGCGTTTTCTCATACTGGATATTTCTTTAATATTTCTGTTCAAAATTCTTATTCTAAAAAACATTTTGCACCTAAAAAATAAATTTTTTGCTGCATTGCTTAACTGGACACTTTCCGCTAATTTATTTAAATTTTCAAGATAATTTTTTTCAATTTTCAAAGATTCTCCATTATATTTGGTGAATATATGGTCTAGCTCATTACATTTGGATAAAAACTCTTCACTAGGTTTCTGTAATCCACCTTCTGTTAAATGGTTGACCCAGGAAAAAGAAATCTCATTGGAATCGGGGATAGAACCAAGTTTCTCTTTGTTTCTCAACTTAAATGCGATAAAACCTGCCAAATTTTCCAATCCGTCCCACCTTAACTCTTCCTTTGTATCGAGTATATTTTTTTCAAATATTTCCTTCTCATTTTCATCGTCCTCAGATACATCTAAAGCACTTAGCATTTCTCCAGTAAGAGCCTAAAAGTACAAATTTAATAAATGAAATAAAATCCTCTTAATACCTGCTGCATTACTGAGTTCTTGGCCTCATTTACAATATTTGCAGAAGTGGTTGGTTGGTTAGGTACAATGTCAAGTTCCTCTTCAATATTTGCGGATTTAGATATTACATTATCATTTCTGCCCACCAAATAATTTCTTAGCCGATATTTGAATTGTAGGGCATTTGGGTGGTCATGCAGACCACCAATTGCTCTCATAATAGAAAAAAATCCTTCAAGTGGGTCCTGGTTAAGCCGGTACGTCAATAAATATTTGACACCAAATTCTTCTTTGAGGTCAAAAAAAAGCTTTTGCAAGGATTCTATACTTATAATAATCCCTTTCTGAAACGGTAGTAAAGTATTTGACCCAATCTTTCTCATATCTTTAACCATATTTTTCATTTTTTCCAAAATTTCGTTTTGTTCTTGTAAAGCCAGACCATACCCTAGAATATTGATTTTAAAATATATTAAATAAGTAGTTTAGAATAGAATATTGTTATTTTTACCTTTAACTCGATTTCGTGAATCTGCATGTGGTATTTGCGAGTTAAAAACGTCAAACCAGTCATTGACAATTTTAAAAAAGTTAGAGCACTCAAGCCAGTTATTTTCTGTTTTGTAAATGCCCAGCATACCCAATCTAGACATCGCTTTTGAAATTGTATGGGAAAACAACTTAGAAGCATATTTTACTTTCTGCCTTTGAGCACCTAAAATCAATTGAAATTATAATATAATAAGTTCATGACCTCATGATATACACAAACAAAATCTTAATTTTAAATGGTAGTTACCTTTTACAGTTAATAAATCTGCGTTAAGCTTATTGGCAATATTCAAGTCCAAATTTTTAGTATTTTGCAATAAGTCTACAACTGGTTTGGAATTGATAATTTTTCCGTTTAAAAGATATCCACTGTCAAGAAAATGATTCCTTAAAAGTTTAATCATATGTGGGGCGTCTGCAAATATGTGAATGTCTTTGTCGTTAGCTGGATTCTTGAAACTGGTGTTTCCTTCAGAAATATTCAGAGCATTCCAAAGAGCCCTGTTACTTCCACCCAGGTCACAGTTAAGGGCATAGACAGGGTACCCAATATTCTCCAACTTTGTGATAATCTTGAAAATCAAGTTTTTTGTCATTTTACAATCATAGTTGTAAAATATTGGCTGCTTCCAGTTCCCGAATATCCCACGTGCCATTACAACTTGTGCATATTTTGCTGGAGCCATAGTCATATCATTTTTTTTGTCGTATTCATAAGTACTTTGTATTTTCATTTCATCGAAGAGTAAAATACAGCATCTTTCCATTTTGGTTAAAACTGTATTTTGCGATTTCATTAAACTTAATACTATGTTTAGAATACCTGCAGATAAAATAAAGGTAAGTAAGTAACTTTGATTATTAGATAATCTACCAAAATTAAACCTTGTTAAATAACTAACCTGGTTGTATATTTATTTTACCAGACCACCTTCTTAAAGTTGAAATCGCTGGTAAAGGGTAGCCCCTTTTCTTTAAAAGGCGATATGCTCTTGGTCCAGCGGAATACAAAGATATTGCCGAAGTTATGTCATCAACAGTCCAATGAATTTGCTTTCTACTTTTTAATTTACGAAGCTGTCCATCTGTGAATATTGTTTTGAAAGATTGCAACTGCTCTTTTAGGTCCAAGTTTTCTTTCTGAAGATGATTCAAAAGTTCAGAATCTTCTACTTCTAGTGAACTAAAAATGTCATTATAATGTTTATTAAAATTAGCAGGCATGTAATATTTTATTTATTTATTATTTGTAGGTATTTACCTCATTGTTTGTGTCGAAATATCTCTACTTGTAGTTTCTGTTTCTAACTCCCCTAAACCTGTACTACTGATTAATAATGCCTCACCAAGCTCACCAAGTACTTCACCTGAGCCTTCACCAATATTTGTTAATGTCAAATCATGCTTTTTTTGCCTATAAATTTAAAATTTACCTAAGTTGTTTTTAACTATTGAACTTGCCTTAAAACTAACCCTCTAACTACTTTATAAATGCATTCTTTAATATTAATCAGTGCCAAACATACTTACAAGTTATGAATATTTTTAATTAAATCCCTTTTTTTTGTTCTTTCCTCTCGGTCTATCTGTTTAGTGGTTTTGGCCTTTAGAGATTTGGCTAGGTTAAGTGAAGGCACAGCATTCTTTCGCAATTTCCATTTGTTTCTTGGTAGTTGTAAAAGTTTTTCTTTTTCACAAAAATCATCATCCGTAAAATGATCAGAACATATTCTTGCATTCTTAATTTTAAAATTATGTTTTTGGTAGCATTTCTGTACCCATAAATTGCAGACTTCCTTAGCAGTTGGAAAGGTAAAGTATCGGTAGCTAGTTGAATTGTTTTTAGTTTTTTTGTTATTGTTATTTGTACAACCGGTAACTGCACAGTAAACCATTGTTCATTGTTTTGTTTTCAAATATTAGACGTGTATTTGATACACAGAAACACGCAAGGAACCTAAACACAGCGACAGCATTCACATCTCACCACATTTCACAGCGCGATTCGCCATTCTCGATCGCTCGTTTTGTCACGCGCTTACGTCACAGGAGGAAGAGAGATAGAAGATACGATGCGCGTGGGTTTATCTTTATGGTTATAGTATCATGTACTGTGCCTATACCACAGTAGATACAGTAATTCCACTTCGGCCAATTTCTGGTTGTAAGTTTTCAACGCGCATTAGCCAGGAGTTGCGACTCCTGGCTAATGCGCAAACGACGAGTTTAAGAACGACTGGCACTCTTCCATAGTTGCGGGATTTAAAAAGTTTCATCCAATCTACTGTATAATATATTAGAAGTGTTATAAACATTTCATAAAGTAGTCTCTTATTTCATCAAATTCTGTTTTTAGGATATTTTATCAATGAGGCGTCAATCCCTATGTATGTTCCACTTATTTCATTGAAAAATGATCATTTTTGTGACAATTCTACAATATCATCTCGAATTATGATAATGTAACAATTCACATTGGCAACATTGCAATATGAAAACATTTTTAATTGTGTTGCTCAATTTATTATTTCATTCGTTTTCGTTTGTATTATTTGGTGGTGTTTGTTTTGTGCGAAATAGTAAAAGCGAAATGTCTACAGTTATTGGTGATGTTGTGCTTAAAAAACCATGTACAATTTGTGTAGTATGTCGAAGCAATTCGAGGGAAAATCCCCAATTAAGTTTTTTTAGTTTTCCCAAAGATGATGCAAGGTGAGTAATTTCTGAAACAATATTGAACTTCTTTACTAACTGAAGATATTTTTTATAGATATGCTAAATATTTTAATATATCCAATACATTCTATGATCGTTCTCAGAATATTTGCTTAGGAATATTCTGCAAAAAGAACATAGGTATCTTGTGAGGATATTCTGGGAATATGCTTTGCTGTGTGGGTGTCTGTCTGTTATTGTTATTGTAAATTATAGTTTTAAGCTTGTAATAATTGTAATGTTTTGAGACGAGTGTAAAATTCTTGTAATTTTATATTAATAAATATCTATCTATCTATGTTTTTATTAGGTGTCATGCAATCTTGGTTCTTGTTTTCTTAAAAAAAAATTGTATTGACTATGTACATTGTATGCAATAAATTTCTTTCTTATATATTAGGAATGTGAAATGTCAACTGAAATGGGAAAAATAAATATTTTCGTAATAATCTCTTGCATTTTTTTTAACAACGAATATAGAATGGCTGTATTAACTTTTTTAAACGGAATCAAACTATATAAGCACACAACTCAACCACAATTTTGTATTTGCCATATTGAATTTTGGCAGAAACTCCATTCCCAAAAACTCCTTTAAACCACGTTTGAATAACATCTATGCCAAATCTCAACTCGACTAGAAATGGTTCAAATTTGTACTAATAAACGTACATATGAAGTTAATATAAGTGTAGCAATAAAGATAATCGTGAGATTAGAAACAAGTTTTCATACTTTTCGGGCCTATATCTCAAAAAGCATTCGAGACCTCCGCTTTTTGACTTCAAATTCGTGTTCAGGAGACAAAAATACGTAAGAATCACCAAACATTTTTTTTTATCTCGGGTGCATCCGATTAAATGAATTTTACCTCATTGAAAACTGCATAATTAATTTTTACTACTTTTCCATGTTTCCAACCTTATTTGCATAGCCTGAATTTTAGCGAGCAGTTTATATCAATAATTGATATATCGAGCAGTGTATATATGAGCATTGTTAGGGATCGTGGCGGGGAGAAATGCCATTACTGTCAATAGTGTCAATACCAGTGCGAATATAAAAAATGAAACTGCTGGACACCAATATCAAAGGTGCCGACGCTAAGTGGAACTACTGTATCTACTGTGCCTATACGGTATGCCTTACAATGACACTTACGCATGCGCAATAGTAAACAACCATTTTTAAGGTATAACGTCGTACGCTATAGAGAGTTATTGCAAACTGGCAGAATGTATACCGTATACGTTATACCTTAGCGCTATGACGACGTAAGGTATGCGTAAAATAGTGAGTTATTGCAGTTGCTTTTCTCAAGGTAGTGACGTTTGACATGCTAATAGTGGGGTGTCAATGGTGTCGAAATATAAATATTGGATATTGTGCTTGAGTTGATGGTAGAAAAGTATTAACGAAATTACGGAAGAACTTTTGAATATTTTTGTTGAGGAAGAACATGAAGATGAACACATAGATGAAGCCATATTATTTCACCTTATCAATAATAGGGAAGGTCGAGGAAGAAATATCAATGATCGCCTCAATTTAGAGTTAATGTTAACCCATTACATAAAATCAAATTTCCGATTTGAAGAGAATACATTGTATTCTTAGCAGAACGTCTTATGTTACCAGCTGTAATTAGAACAAGAAGAAGTAATGTTATATCAGGTATAAACTATTGACTTTCTCCTAATGAAAGTAAAAACCTATTACCCCTAATTTTGTGTTACAGGACTTGAAGGATTGTGCATTTTGCTTAGAAGATTAGATTATACGAATAGGTTGAAGGGTTTTGATGAAATTTCAACAATCAAAACCGGGAACCAGGAAGTTCATACAAGAAAAGACTCTTAAGATCCATCGGAGCAAAAAACAAAGCAAGAAATAGAAATATGTTGTAGAATTAAGTTTAAATTACTTTGAAATAAAATATTTTTAACTTTCTTACCTTTATTAAGCAATAAATTAAGACTGATAGTTTTTTAGTTTTATTTAAAACCTAAAATGCAAATATCAGATATCAAAACTAATGGAAAATTTCATTTTTTGTATTTTAAATAATTAACATCTTTTCAATAATATATATTTAAATACATTACAATTAAGCACAGAATTTTGGAAAATGATTTCTTTAATCCCCAGCCAGCAGTTAAATTTACATTATAACGATTGGATTATAGGTTTTTCCCAATCTGTTGTAATCCAAACAGACTAAGTTCCTTGAAATAATGCAATAATTTATTTTTCAAAATACTCATAAACTAATTCATCTAACAAACCCTTTTATGGTACCGAAGCCCTATGTTTTGAGGGTTGGATATTGGATTTTTAGAATTTGTAGCTGAAATATATCGTAAACAGTTTAATATAAATGTAGATAATTAAAACTTTTGTATTAATTTGTATTACTTTTCAACATAAACTCAAAATTATCGAGAATAATCGTTTTTATTAAAGTCTAATGTTCAGTCGAAAAATTTTGTTTACAAATTTTCAATTTTATAACTTTATTTACGTTAACCATTGAATACGGTTTAACATTGCTCTTCTTCTGTTATTTAATTCTAAAATCGATCGCGAAAAAGCCGCTTTTTGGTTTTAGAACATCAAATATGCATAAGGTATAAGGTTTAAGGCTCTCCTTATGCCTTAGATATAGCGTACGACGTTATACCTTAAAAATGGTTGTTTACTGTTGCGCACGCGTAACTGTCACTGTAAGGCATACCGTATACCCCAAATGATGTGCAATAACTCTCTTATATCTAAGGCATAAGGAGAGCCTTAAACCTTATGCGTGTTGGGTGTTCTAAAACCAAAAAGCGGCTTTTTCGCGATCGATTTTAGAATTAAATAACAGAAGAAGATCACTGATATAGTTAAAAAATTGAAAATTTGTAAACAAAATTTTTCGACTGAACATTAGACTAATAAAAACGATTATTCTAGATAATTTTGAGTTTATGTTGAAAAGTAATACAAATTAATACAAAAGTTTTAATTATCTACAACATTTATATTAAACTGTTTACGATATATTTCAGCTACAAATTCTAAAAATCCAATATCCAACCCTCAAAACATAGGGCTTCGGTACCATAAAAGGGTTTGTTAGATGAATTAGTTTATGAGTATTTTGAAAAATAAAGAAAGTAAAAAATATTTTATTTCAAAGTAATTTAAACTTAATTCTACAACATATTTCTATTTCTTGCTTTGTTTTTTGCTACGATGGATCTTAAGAGTCTTTTCTTGTATGAATTTCCTGGTTCCCGGTTTTGATTGTTGAAATTTCATCAAAACCCTTCAACCTATTCGTATAATATAATCTTCTAAGCAAAATGCACAATCCTTCAAGTCCTGTAACACAAAATTAGGGGTAATAGGTTTTTACTTTCATTAGGAGAAAGTCAATAGTTTACCTGATATAACATTACTTCTTCTTGTTCTAATTACAGCTGGTAACATAAGACGTTCTGCTAAGAATACAATATGTTCTCTTTCAAATCGGAAATTTGATTTTATGTAATGGGTTAACATTAACTCTAAATTGAGGCGATCATAAATATTTCTTCCTCGACCTTCCCTATTATTGATAAGGTGAAATAATATGGCTTCATCTATGTGTTCATCTTCATGTTCTTCCTCAACAAAAATATTCAAAAGTTCTTCCGTAATTTCGTTAATACTTTTCTACCATCAACTCAAGCACAATATCCAATATTTATATTTCGACACCATTGACACCCCACTATTAGCATGTCAAACGTCACTACCTCGAGAAAAGCAACTGCAATAACTCACTATTTTACGCATACCTTACATCGTCATAGCGCTAAGGTATAACGTATACGGTATACATTCTGCCAGTTTGCAATAACTCTCTACTCTCTAATTAGGTGGCTGTCAACCGTTAATTATTTATTTTTTATTAGAGAGTTATTGCAAACTGGCAGAATGTATAGAGAGTTATTGCAAACTGGCAGAATGTATACCGTATACGTTATACCTTAGCGCTATGACGATGTAAGGTATGCGTAAAATAGTGAGTTATTGCAGTTGCTTTTCTCAAGGTAGTGACGTTTGACATGCTAATAGTGGGGTGTCAATGGTGTCGAAATATAAATATTGGATATTGTGCTTGAGTTGATGGTAGAAAAGTATTAACGAAATTACGGAAGAACTTTTGAATATTTTTGTTGAGGAAGAACATGAAGATGAACACATAGATGAAGCCATATTATTTCACCTTATCAATAATAGGGAAGGTCGAGGAAGAAATATCAATGATCGCCTCAATTTAGAGTTAATGTTAACCCATTACATAAAATCAAATTTCCGATTTGAAAGAGAACACATTGTATTCTTAGCAGAGCGTCTTATGTTACCAGCTGTAATTAGAACAAGAAGAAGTAATGTTATATCAGGTATAAACTATTGACTTTCTCCTAATGAAAGTAAAAACCTATTACCCCTAAGTTTGTGTTACAGGACTTGAAGGATTGTGCATTTTGCTTAGAAGATTAGATTATACGAATAGGTTGAAGGGTTTTGATGAAATTTCAACAATCAAAACCGGGAACCAGGAAGTTCATACAAGAAAAGACTCTTAAGATCCATCGGAGCAAAAAACAAACCAAGAAATAGAAATATGTTGTAGAATTAAGTTTAAATTACTTTGAAATAAAATATTTTTAACTTTCTTACCTTTATTAAGCAATAAATTAAGACTGATAGTTTTTTAGTTTTATTTAAAACCTAAAATGCAAATATCAGATATCAAAACTAATGGAAAATTTCATTTTTTGTATTTTAAATAATTAACATCTTTTCAATAATATATATTTAAATACATATAGAGAAAACATTACAATTAAGCACAGAATTTTGGAAAATGATTTCTTTAATCCCCAGCCAGTAGTTAAATTTACATTATAACGATTGGATTATAGGTTTTTCCCAATCTGTTGTAATCCAAACAGACTAAGTTCCTTGAAATAATGCAATAATTTATTTTTCAAAATACTCATAAACTAATTCATCTAACAAACCCTTTTATGGTACCGAAGCCCTATGTTTTGAGGGTTGGATATTGGATTTTTAGAATTTGTAGCTGAAATATATCGTAAACAGTTTAATATAAATGTAGATAATTAAAACTTTTGTATTAATTTGTATTACTTTTCAACATAAACTCAAAATTATTGAGAATAATCGTTTTTATTAAAGTCTAATGTTCAGTCGAAAAATTTTGTTAACAAATTTTCAATTTTTTAACTTTATTTACGTTAACAATTGAATACGGTTTAACATTGCTCTTCTTCTGTTATTTAATTCTAAAATCGATCGCGAAAAAGCCGCTTTTTGGTTTTAGAACATCAAATATGCATAAGGTATAAGGTTTAAGGCTCTCCTTATGCCTTAGATATAGCGTACGACGTTATACCTTAAAAATGGTTGTTTACTGTTGCGCACGCGTAACTGTCACTGTAAGGCATACCGTATATCCCAAATGATGTGCAATAGAGAGTTGAAGTTGTGCCAAGTACGTAAACGTTAGGAGCCGAATTGACATCTACGCATGCGCATTTGTCTGGAAATAGCGTTTACGTGAAAAATAGGATTGCGTATGTACGTAACCTTGCGTTCTCTCACGGATACCGTAAAAATCTACGTACGTTAACCGAAGATTATACGAGTGACACCGATAAATGGCGAATGTCCCAATTTTGAATTTTGACTTAAAGTAAATTATTCATAGCTTCAAAAAGACTTTCTTTATTTTTTTTTGTTAGATTACATTCAGTTATAATATAATATAATAATAATATAATATAATATATAATAGTTGAGAGATTCCTATAGAAGTAATAATAATAATCCTTTAATTTCTCTCTCTCTTTCCACTGGATTAAAACCACTTAGTTGTTAAAAAAGTTTTTTTATTGACAATAAAAAAACTTTTTTAACAACTAAGTGGTTTTAATCCAGTGGAAAGAGAGAGAGAAATTAAAATACAAACCACTTAGCTCTTGGCTAGTATTATTTTTACATTTAGGTTTACAAAAAAAAATAAATAGTTATATACTTATATTCACAACCTACATGTTCTTTTAAAGCTCATTAAATTATTGCAGTTTTTAATAAAATCAGGCAATTCATTGTATTGCTTTAATCCCTTATAAAACAGACTATATTCTGACTATATAACTATAGTGCTTACTCTGTCTAAATAAAAATTGTTTCTTGATCTTGTGGAATATTTATATATGTCTTTAACAAACCTACAATTATTTACAAGTTGAGGCACTATAGTTGATTAATCATTTTATATATAAATAACATGGTATTAAGGGTCACTCAAGAAGTTACTAAATATTCGTTTTTGTTTCATTTGATTTATATAATTTAGGAATTTAAGTGTGATTTAGAAGTTCTCAAAAGAATTTCTATATTTTTCTGTTATTAGATTACATTCCGTTGAGAAATTCCTATAGAAGTTACTAAATATTCGCTTATTATGTTTCTCAAGGTTATTTCCCATATTTCAGTAAGATAATAAAAAACTTTCAAGTTAAAACATTTTTTATTATATAAATATTTATTTATTAATCACAATAACAATAACAAAACAATATTACAGAATATTTATCTCTAAAACTACAAAACAACGAATCTTTACATTTTTAGAAAATATACTCAATAAAATTACATTTACAAAGTGTAGAAATGTTCAACTAAATTTAGTTGATGGCGCTTTTTACATCTTGAAACTACCAAACAATGCTAACAAAATATTGGTAATAAAACAAACATTAAAGTTGTTTTTGCTTGATAAAAGGTATGCTACTTTAATATTGCGATACTAACTTTACAAAAATCAATCTAGGTGCATTTACTAAAATTTAATCAGCATGAGGGATTTTGAAAATATGTGTGCTGAACAGAACATTAAATTTCCCAAATATTGTTCCAGTTGTGTGGAGGCTCAATCGCCCATAAAGCTCTGCTCGATTCCAAACAGGATTATTGTTGAATATATGTAGCAAGATTACCTCATCCATTTCATCTTCTTCGAAATCTGAATCCCCAAGTTGTGCTGCATCAAGAATACCTTCCACCTTAAATGAAATAAATAGAGCCTAATTGAACATGTATAAAGACGTGCTTACCATAAAAATGAAACTTCTATTTTAGTAGAATTTCAAGAAATCCAATTCCAATATATATTTTATTTTGTTTTTCATTTCTATAACCCATTAGTGGCTTTGTACT
Organism: Crepidodera aurea; assembly: GCA_949320105.2. Taxonomy (NCBI): domain Eukaryota; kingdom Metazoa; phylum Arthropoda; class Insecta; order Coleoptera; family Chrysomelidae; genus Crepidodera; species Crepidodera aurea. The sequence goes on from OX439480.2 coordinate 5,691,343, forward strand.
TCAAATACTCTTCTTAATGGATATAATAAAACCTCTTATTTTATTAAAAAAAATTTTAATTTTGACTTTTCGACTTTCTGCTCACATAAAACAACATAACAGCAAAATACAGACCAATTAATTAAGTGTTGACAGTTGACATCTATTTTACGTACGTACATGAACACTTCAACTCAAATTTCATACAACTTTATTACGTTATATTTCGTACGGTATTTTCTACGTAAAGGGTTACGTACTGTGTTTACTTCAACTCTCTTATACCGTATACGTTATACCTTAGCGCTATGACGATGTAAGGTATGCGTAAAATAGTGAGTTATTGCAGTTGCTTTTCTCAAGGTAGTGACGTTTGACATGCTAATAGTGGGGTGTCAATGGTGTCGAAATATAAATATTGGATATTGTGCTTGAGTTGATGGTAGAAAAGTATTAACGAAATTACGGAAGAACTTTTGAATATTTTTGTTGAGGAAGAACATGAAGATGAACACATAGATGAAGCCATATTATTTCACCTTATCAATAATAGGGAAGGTCGAGGAAGAAATATCAATGATCGCCTCAATTTAGAGTTAATGTTAACCCATTACATAAAATCAAATTTCCGATTTGAAAGAGAACACATTGTATTCTTAGCAGAGCGTCTTATGTTACCAGCTGTAATTAGAACAAGAAGAAGTAATGTTATATCAGGTATAAACTATTGACTTTCTCCTAATGAAAGTAAAAACCTATTACCCCTAATTTTGTGTTACAGGACTTGAAGGATTGTGCATTTTGCTTAGAAGATTAGATTATACGAATAGGTTGATGGGTTTTGATGAAATTTCAACAATCAAAACCGGGAACCAGCAAGTTCATACAAGAAAAGACTCTTAAGATCCATCGGAGCAAAAAACAAACCAAGAAATAGAAATATGTTGTAGAATTAAGTTTAAATTACTTTGAAATAAAATATTTTCAACTTTCTTACATTTATTAAGCAATAAATTAAGACTGATAGTTTTTTAGTTTTATTTAAAACCTAAAATGCAAATATCAGATATCAAAACTAATGGAAAGTTTCATTTTTTGTATTTTAAATAATTAACGTCTTTTCAATAATATATATTTAAATACATATAGAGAAAACATTACAATTAAGCACAGAATTTTGAAAAATGATTTCTTTAATCCCCAGCCAGCAGTTAAATTTACATTATAACGATTGGATTATAGGTTTTTCCCAATCTGTTGTAATCCAAACAGACTAAGTTCCTTGAAATAATGCAATAATTTATTTTTCAAAATACTCATAAACTAATTCATCTAACAAATCCTTTTATGGTACCGAAGCCCTATGTTTTGAGGGTTGGATATTGGATTTTTAGAATTTGTAGCTGAAATATATCGTAAACAGTTTAATATAAATGTAGATAATTAAAACTTTTGTATTAATTTGTATTACTTTTCAACATAAACTCAAAATTATCGAGAATAATCGTTTTTATTAAAGTCTAATGTTCAGTCGAAAAATTTTGTTTACAAATTTTCAATTTTTTAACTTTATTTACGTTAACCATTGAATACGGTTTAACATTGCTCTTCTTCTGTTATTTAATTCTAAAATCGATCGCGAAAAAGCCGCTTTTTGGTTTTAGAACATCAAATATGCATAAGGTATAAGGTTTAAGGCTCTCCTTATGCCTTAGATATAGCGTACGTTATACCTTAAAAATGGTTGTTTACTGTTGCGCACGCGTAACTGTCACTGTAAGGCATACCGTATACCCCAAATGATGTGCAATAACTCTCTATTATTTTGCTTTTATGTTGTTTTCTGTGAGCAGACAGTCGAAACGTTAAAATTAAAAAACTTTTTAATAAAATAAGTGGTTTTACTCTCCATTAAGAAGAGTATTTAAAGTGCAAAGCCACTATGAATTATAGAAATGAAAAACAAAATAATTATTGGAATTGGATTCGTTGAAATTCTACTAAAATAGAAGTTACATTTTTATGGTAAGCACGTCTTTATACATGTTCAATTAGGCTCTATTTATTTCATTTAAGGTGGAAGGTATTCTTTATGCAGCACAACTTGGGGATTTAGATTTCGAAGAAGATGAAATGGATGAGGTAATCTTGCTACATATATTCAACAATGATCCTGTTGTGAATCGAGCAGAGCTTTATGGGCGATTGAGCCTCCACACAACTGGAACAATATTTGGGAAATTTAATGTTCTGTGCTGATTAAATTTTAGTAAATGTACCTAGATTGATTTTTGTAAAGTTAGTATCGCAGTATTAAAGTAGCATACCTTTTATCAAGCAAAAACAACTTTAATGTTTGTTTTATTACTAATATTTTGTTTGCATTGTTTGCTAGTTTCAAGATGTAAAAAGCGCCATCAACTAAATTTAGTTGAACATTTCTACACTTTGTAAATGTAATTTTATTGAGTATATTTTCTAAAAATGTAAAGATTCGTTGTTTTGTAGTTTTAGAGATAAATATTCTGTAATATTGTTTTGTTATTGTTATTGTGATTAATAAATAAATATTTATATAATAAAAAATGTTTTAACTTGAAAGTTTTTTATTATCTTACTGAAATATGAGAAATAACCTTTAGAAACATAATAAGCGAATATTTATTAACTTCTATAGGAATTTCTCAACCGAATGTAATCTAATAACAGAAAAATAAAGAAATTCTTTTGAGAACTTCTAAATCACACTTAAATTCCTAAATTATATAAATCAAATGAAACAAAAACGAATATTTAGTAACTTCTGGAGTAACCCTTAATACCATGTTATTTATATATAAAATGATTAATCAACTATAGGTAACTCGGATTAAGATTGCAGCGCTCATGCGGTGAAATTGTAACTGTGCTAAGGAGTAGTAGTTTGTTTACTTCGTGCTTTCTTATGGGATATTTCATGTGTATTTAAGTTGTTTATTTGGTATCAGTCTTGTTTTTTTTGAATTATTTCTAGGTGTAAATTGTGTATTGTTTTTGTCTAGTGTTTAGTGTGACATTCATTTTATTTTATAAACTATACATAAACATTTATTTTATATCTTTAAAAGTGTGATATTTCCAGTTGTATTTAGGTGAGTAGTAGTCAGGAGTTTTACTCAAATACATTTTAGTCTCAAATTATTGTTTCCATTATTTTTTAGAAATGAAGTTAAGCACTTTAGAGTACATGAACTATTTGGGCGGATCGGCTAATTCTAAATCTGTAGTTGAAGGTGAAAATGTCCTGAATGCAGGACATCTTATTTTAGCGGGAAAGACCATAGAAACTTATAAGTGGATAGAAATATATGGTTTGTGTTTACAAACGAGTGCATTGGAATCTAATCCACAAGAAATTACTGTGAAATTATCTATTTCTAACACTGTAAAAGTGGAGAGCCTCTTATGTTTTTGTAAAGTTATAGCATGAGGCTTTAATGTTCTCCGTTTTACTCTAACTGTAAATAATAAATCAAAGCAAAGTGGTAAATAATAATTAAATATTTTTACCATACCTTTTTGAATAAAATCACTTTCAGTAAAATGTAGAGAACACGCTCTCATGGTATTTGAAACTTTCTTGCCAATTTTTAATGTTGTGATCCACAATCTTTTCCTATCCACTAATTTGCCAAGTTTGGTTTCAAAAAAAACTTTGGACGTTCCTGCTTTTGGAAACGAATGAAAACTTAGTTCAGGGTTTCTTTTTCCCCATGATGAACACTTAGGTACACAACAATAATGATTACTCATTATAAAAAAGATCAACAAATCAAAATTATTTGTAAAAACAAGACAAAAACACTATGAAAATTACTTAACAACGCTAAAGAAATAACCCAAAATGTCAAAACTACTCCTTAGCTCAGTTTTCGCAGTTTTCACCAGAGGGCGTATCAGTTAGGACGAGAAGCGAATAGTGCCTCAACTTGTAAATATTTATAGGTTTGTTAAAGACATATATAAATATTCCACAAGATCAAGAAACAATTTTTATTTAGACAGAGTAAGCACTATAGTTATATAGTCAGAATATAGTCTGTTTTATAAGGGATTAAAGCAATACAATGAATTGCCTGATTTTATTAAAAACTGCAATAATTTAATGAGCTTTAAAAGAACATGTAGGTTGTGAATATAAGTATATTTATTTTTTTTTTGTAAACCTAAATGTAAAAATAATACTAGCCAAGAGCTAAATTAAAGGATTATTCATTTCGGAAGCTCATAGTGGTTTGTATTTTAATTTCTCTCTCTCTTTCCACTGGATTAAAACCACTTAGTTGTTAAAAAAGGTTGTTAAAAAAGTTTTTTTATTGACAATAAAAAAACTTTTTTAACAACTAAGTAGTTTTAATCCAGTGGAAAGAGAGAAATTAAAGGATTATTATTATTATTACTTCTATAGGAATTTCTCAACTATTATTATATATTATATTATATTATTATTATATTATATTATAACTGAATGTAATCTAACAAAAAAAAAATAAAGAAAGTCTTTTTGAAGCTATGAATAATTTACTTTAAGTCAAAATTCAAAATTGGGACATTCGCCATTTATCGGTGTCACTCGTATAATCTTCGGTTAACGTACGTAGATTTTTAAGGTATCTGTGAGAGAACGCAAGGTTACGTACGTACGCAATCCTATTTTTCACGTAAACGCTATTTCTAGACAAATGCGCATGCGTAGATGTCAATTCGGCTCCTAACGTTTACGTACTTGGCACAACTTCAACTCTCTAATAGAGGTGAAATATGGTTCCCATAACATTTATATTTAAGTTTTATCGTGAACTCCAAAGTTTATGATAAATACATGTGAAATTTAGAAGATTTGAGTTATTCTATAGTTTTCACCATTCTTACCACTTTTTTTCGTAAATATGAAATGAAAACATTTCATAAAATTAAATGTTATGGCAACATAGGATATGGACGTTGAAGAGATGTCACAACAAGTCTTTTACCTAACCTATCTTTTGTAGTATTTGTTTCATTTAAAAAACGATTTAAGGCAGTTAAAATAAAAAACAATCGTAAATGATTATTTAAACTATCGCAAAGTGAGGGTTATCATTTAAAAGGTTATAAATGTTTCTGGCATCTGTCACGTAAATAACGGAAGAGTGGGATGGCTTAAAAACTCATTTTCGAAATACGTTAATAGGGAGGTTTTAAGCCACAACTTGAGCGTCATACGTTATATCCCTTTATCCGCTATTAAAGTAAACACAGAACGTTAATAACGTATTTCGAAAATGAGTTTTTAAGCCTAGAGGTTGCACATATTGTTGTGCACCTAGAGGTTTGTTCCAACAACAATTTTGTGACTGTACGTAAACTTGTCCACAACTTATTGTCGACTACATGTCAACGACTGTTAGTCGATGACCTGTCGAGGATCGGGCACTCAATTCAGAAGTGTTCCAACAAATTTTTTGTCAAATTTATACTGCCAATAACGTCACAACCAATGTCAAATTTTGAATTTGGGAAATAACAAAAACTAATGAAAATATTTATAAATTTGGATGTCTACAATCCTAAATAATAATTATGTGTTTACACAAGTGTACCTATTAAATAATATGAATGTTTACATAATAAAAATACAATCACAAAATTTTCAGGTTAGGATGACGTTTACTGACGTTTTACAAACTCGTTTTGCGCAAGTCTTGACAATTTGTACCTACTCAAACCCAGGAACAGATTTGACAGTACATAAACTGGTTTGTGATTAGTTTTGGTTGCGTTGGAACACTACATTTTTGTACAGGTTTGAGTCCGAAGTTTGTTGGAACACCAAATCTAGACTGCGCAGAATCCCGACAGTACGCAAACTGGTTTTGTGTTATGTTGGAACAAACCTTATAAGTATGATTTTGACTAACTGATTTCTAGTACCAACACTACTCTCTATGTCAAATGTAAACAAAACTAACCTAAAATATAAACAATATTTCGCTCCGTTCCGCTGAAGTGCAGTTAATAGTGCGGTATCCCTATATATTTTGCATCGACACTAAGCTGAGCTCAAGTGCAATACCGCCTATAGTGAGGTCTTACCTTAAAACCTCCCTATTATTACTCTGAGATCTCTATGTATATTATTACTCTGAGGTTTTTAAGTTTGATATCTACAATCGACGAGAAACTGACAATCTAGTGTTGCCAACATAACCGGTCAACATGGCACTTGAAAAACTTCATAATTACCCACAATTGGTTCCCATTCTCGAAACAGCGCGGAACGATTATTTATTATGCTAAAAATATTTTTAAAATAAAACATTTTAATACTATTTTTAATAAATAAACAAATTTAATAGTCTTTCATGAAATAAAACAAAATCAGAGAAAAATAAAATTCTTTTATTAAATATTTTAAATAAAAATCAACAACTTGCTTTGAGGATCTCATTAATTAATTGAAAATGATTATAAACAAACACCATTCATTCTAACCGAATATTTTTGTTTAATAGAAATTCTTTAATGAATTAGTATATGTTCTTCTAGATGTGACTTCTGAGTAAATAATTTTTTACAAATATTGCATTTAAAATTCTTCTTACCAGAATGAATTAATAAATGCTCTTTCAGATGTGACTTCCTAGTAAATGATTTTTCACAAACGTCGCATTTAAAATTCTTATCACCAGAATGAATTAATAAATGTAATTTCAGAGATGACTTGTGAATAAATGATTTTTTACAAACGTCGCATTTAAAATTGTTATCACCAGAATGAATTAGTAAATGTTCTTTCAGACTTGACTTGTGAGTAAATGATTTTTCACAAACGTTGCATTTAAGATTCCTATCACCAGAATGAATTAGTAAATGTGTTTTCAGAGTTGACTTCTGAGTAAATGATTTTTTACAAACGTCGCAATTAAAATTCTTAACACCAGAATGAATTAGTAAATGTTTTTTCAGATCTGAGTTATGAATAAATGATTTTTTACAAATATCGCAATAAAAATTCTTAACAACACCAGAATGAATTAGCAAATGTCTTTTCAGATCTGAGTTATGAATAAATGATTTTTTACAAACGTCGCATTTAAAATTGTTATCACCAGAATGAATTAGTAAATGTTCTTTCAGATATGACTTACGAGTAAATAATTTTTCACAAACGTTGCATTTAAAATTGCTATCTTCAAAATGAATTAGTAAATGTCTATTTAAATCACCTTTCCAAGTAAATGATTTTTTACAAACGTCGCATTTAAAATTCTTAACGCCAGAATGAATTAGTAAATGTTTTTTCAGAAATGACTTGTGAGTAAATGATTTTTTACAAACGTTGCATTTAAAATTTTTATCACCAGAATGAATTAGTAAATGCGTTTTCAGAGTTGACTTCTGAGTAAATGATTTTTTACAAATGTCGCAATTAAAATTCTTAACACCAGAATGAATTCGTAAATGTAATTTCAGATATGCCTTTGTAGTAAATGATTTTTTACAAACATCGCATTTAATATTGTTATCACCAGAATGAATTACTAAATGTTTTTTCAGATGTGACTTCAAAGCAAATGATGTTTTACAAATGTCGCAATTAAAATTCATTACTCTAGAATGAGTTAGTAAATGTCTATTCAGATCTGACTTCCTAGTAAATGATTTCTCACAAATGTTGCATTTAAAATTCTTAACACCAGAATGAAATACTAAATGTTCCTTCAGATGTGACTTCTTAGTAAATGATGTTTTACAAATGTCGCAATTAAAATTCCTTACACCAGAATGAATTAGTAAATGTATATTTAGGCTGGACCTCCGCGTAAATGATTTTTCACAAACATTGCACTTGATTTTCTTTTCATTAGAATGATTCAGTAACTGTTGATCTAGATTCACTTTCTTGCTGTTTTTATCAGCTTCTTCTAAAAGTAGTTCAGTTTCATCCTTAATATCTACTTCTTCTTCTTCAATCTTAAAACTGCTATCACTGAATAATTTTGTCCCAATATCTGTATATTGAACTGTACAAGAATCTTTTGTAACATCAAGTCGCTTCTCTATCTTGAGAGACTTCACCTCCAGTTGTTTAATGTTCTTATCAACTTCTTCTAAAAGTAGTTCACTTTCATCCTTAATATCTACTTCTTCTTCTTCAATCTTAAAACTGCTATCACTGAATAATTTTGTCCCAATATCTGTATATTGAACTGTACAAGAATCTTTTGTAACATCAAGTCGCTTCTCTATCTTGAGAGACTTCACCTCCAGTTGTTTAATGTTCTTATCAACTTCTTCTAAAAGTAGTTCACTTTCATCCTTAATATCTACTTCTTCTTCTTCAATCTTAAAACTGCTATCACTGAATAATTTTGTCCCAATATCTGTATATTGAACTGTACAAGAATCTTTTGTAACATTAAGTCGCTTCTCTATCTTGAGAGACTTCACCTCCAGTTGTTTAATGTTCTTATCAACTTCTTCTAAAAGTAGTTCACTTTCATCCTTAATATCTACTTCTTCTTCTTCAATCTTAAAACTGCTATCACTGAATAATTTTGTCTCAATATCTGTATATTGAACTGTACAAGAATCTTTTGTAACATCAAGTTTCTCCTCTATCTTGAGATACTTCCCCTCCAGTTGTTTAATGTTCTTATCAACTTCTTCTAAAAGTAGTCCACTTTCATCCTTAATATCTACTTCTTCTTCTTCTTTAATCTTAAAACTGTTATCACTGAATAATTTTGTCTCAATATCTGTATATTGAACTGTACAAGAATCTTTTGTAACACCAAGTTTCTCCTCCATCTTGAGATACTTCTCCTTTAGTTGTTTAATGTTTATCCCATCCTCCCATTCGTATTCAATTTTTATTTGAGCTTGAGAAATAATTTCTGTTTGTTGAGATGCCATCTTATTAGTTATAAAAAACTTTACTATTTGCTATCTACAGTGTCTGTCATATGTCATATGATTAGAAAAGGAAAAGAATATAATCACATGTTGGCAAATCGTAATCGAACTTTATTTTTTATTGTGATTTAAAAAGTAGATCAACTAAATCGATTCTACCAACATTCCTAAATATTTTGAAACACAATTTTTAACTACATTTTAATAATAAAATACTATTGAATTAAGTGAAAATGAATTATTCAATTAATTAATCAACCAATGAAATAATAACTATTACTTATACATAATTAAACTTTTTTCTTTTGGTTATATATTCAATTACTCATTGAATTTAAAATTACATAGAGATGCCTTTCTATCCTTGTTTTTGAAGCCAACATCTATTTGTTTATGTTTACATCAGTCGTCTGAGTAACAAAAATAGATAATACCGGTTCGTGTTTCATCGAGTTCTGATGTATCCGGGTTCTCGTGTTCCATCGGAATTATATTATTTGTTCTCATTGTTTGTGTTTATTGATGGGGTCGTGGTTATTATTCGTTGTATAATTATTGGAAGTTTTTGGTGATTTGAGTGTTTATTGACTGAGATATTGACTCTTTAGTGCAAATAGCAATATTGAAGATGGTTAAAACTTAAAACCTGTATTGTTTGTGGATTTTCACAATCTTCTGATGTTGATGTAACATTTCACAGGTAAACAACACATTAACCATGGTATTATTTAAAATCAAATGTGAAAAAAACATGGATGTTTATAATTTTGATCACTAACGATATGAAACATCGATGTTTTTAAGGTTGATATGTACAATCGAAAAGAAACTGACAATCCAGTGCTGCCAACATAACCGGTCAACATGGCACTTGAAAAACTTCAAAATTACCCACATTGGTTCCCATTCACGAGACAGCGCGGAACGATTATTTTTTATGCTAAAAATATTTTTAAAATAAAACTTTTTAATATTATTTTTAATAAATAAACAAATTTAATAGTTTTTCATGAAATAAAACAAAATCAGAAAAAAATTAAAATTCTTTTATTAAATATTTTAAATAAAAATCAACAACTTGCTTTGAGGAACTCCTTAATTAATTGAAAATGATTATAAACAAACACCATTCATTCTAACCGAATATTTTTCGTTTAATAGAAATTCTTTAATGAATTAGTATATGTTCTTCTAGATGTGACTTCTGAGTAAATAATTTTTTACAAATATTGCATTTAAATTTCTTCTTACTAGAATGAATTAATAAATGCTCTTTCAGATGTGACTTCCTAGTAAATGATTTTTTACAAATGTCGCATTTAAAATTCTTATCACCAGAATGAATTAATAAATGTTCTTTCACACTTGACTTGTGAATAAACGATTTTTTACAAACGTCGCATTTAAAATTGTTATCACCAGAATGAATTAGTAAATGTTCTTTCAGACTTGACTTGTGAGTAAATGATTTTTCACAAACGTTGCATTTAAGATTCCTATCACCAGAATGAATTAGTAAATGTCTTTTCAGAGATGACTTATCAGTAAATGGTTTTTCACAAATGTCGCATTTAAAATCCTTAATACCAGAATGAATTAGCAAATGTCTTTTCAGTTCTGAGTTATAAATAAATGATTTTTCACAAAAGTTGCATTTAAGATTCCTATCACCAGAATGAATTAGTAAATGTCTTTTCAGAGATGACTTATCAATAAATGATTTTTTACAAATGTCGCAATTAAAGGTCTTTACTCTAGAATGAGTTAGTACATGTTTATTCAGATCTGACTTCCTAGTAAATGATTTCTCACAAATGTTGCATTTAAAATTCTTAACACCAGAATGAATTACTAAATGTTCCTTCAGATGTGACTTCAAAGTAAATGATTTTTCACAAATGTTGCAATTAAAATTCTTTACACCAGAATGAATTAGTAAATGTATATTTAGGCTGGACCTCCGAGTAAATGATTTTTCACAAACATTGCACTTGATTTTCTTTACATTAGAGTGATTCAGTAAATGTTGATCTAGATTGACTTTGTGAATAAATGCTTTTTTGCAACATTGACAACCACCCTCTTCAAAATTCTTGCTGTTTTTATCAACTTCTTCTAAAAGTAGTTCACTTTCATCCTTAATATCTACTTCTTCTTCTTCAATCTTAAAACTGCTATCACTGAATAATTTTGTCCCAATATCTGTATATTGAACTGTACAAAAATCTTTTGTAACGTCAAGTCGCTTCTCTATCTTGAGAGACTTCACCTCCAGTTGTTTAATGTTCTTATCAACTTCTAAAAGTAGTTCACTTTCATCCTTAATATTTACTTCTTCTTCAATCTTAAAACTGCTATCACTGAATAATTTTGTCCCAATATCTGTATATTGAACCATACAAGAATCTTTTGTAACATCAAGTCGCTTCTCTATCTTGAGAGACTTCACCTCCAGTTGTTTAATGTTCTTATCAACTTCTTCTAAAAGTAGTTCACTTTCATCCTTAATATCTACTTCTTCTTCAATCTTAAAACTGTTATCACTGAATAATTTTGTCTCAATATCTGTATATTGAACTGTACAAGAATCTTTTGTACCACCAAGTTTCTCCTCCATCTTGAGATACTTCTCCTTTAGGTGTTTAATGTTTATCCCATCCTCCCATTCGTGTTCAATTTTTATTTGAGCTTGAGAAATAATTTCTATTTGTTGAGATGCCATCTTATTGTAAAAAACTTTACTATTTGCTATCTAGAGCGTCTGTCATATGTCATATGTCATATGATTAGAAAAGGGAAAGAATTGAGACGAGCACAACTTTGAAGCGACACCACCGGTATTAATTTGAACCTTCACGAAAAGCATAATTTTGTTTGTTTACCTGCAAGTCGAACGTGTGTTTTGATTTTGTGCTTCGTGTATTTTGCTGTACAATCACAAAAAGTCTTAAAATACTACAAATAAACCATTCACTCAGTATAAATTAATGCACTATTTACCAAAAATTACGCGTTTCGTGTGAACAGCTGATCGACGTGTGGCGCCGCCATCGGTAATTATTTGTCTCAATATAATCACATGTTGGCAAATCGTAATCGAACTTTATTTTTTATTGCGATTTAAAAAGTAGATCAACTAAATCGATTCTACCAACATTCCTAAATATTTTGAAACACAATTTTTAACTACATTTTAATAATAAAATACTATTGAGTTAAGTGAAAATGAATTATTCAATTAATTAATCAACCAATGAAATAATAACTATTACTTATACATAATTAAACTTTTTTCTTTTGGTTACAAACAGATTGATACAATTCCTAAGGGTGCGTTGTAACACGCAAGGTTAAACCGTAGTCGATGGTTAACGTAAATGGGGTTGTTGTAACACAAATTTTGAGACGGTCACCAGCTGGTTAACTTCTCAAAAGTTTACTATCCGATTTCGGTAGTTTAACCTGTGTTTGGGGCATGAAACGTTAAAAAAATTCTTGTTCTATAAATTTGCTGTCATTGTTTGGGCTTATTTTTTGGTTATATTTTATAATAACAGATGACCAAGATTTTCAAGAATTGTATTTAAATGAAATGTTTCCAATACGAGCCAGGATTTTCAGGGAAAGAGAAAATCATTTTTTAAAACTGAATGACAATGAGTTTAGGGATAGATTCAGACTATCAGAAGACACTGTGATTCACATTATTGAGAAAATTAGAGAATGTATATCATACAGTAGATATGAGTATGTACTGCTTATATAATTTATTTTATCATGATGGTAAATGTATATGCTTTTTAGATTTAATGCTGTAACTCCTGAAGGGAAAGTTTTAATAACTTTAAGATTCTTAGCAACAGGATGATGTATTCTTCAAATAATTGTGGTCGCTTGTGATTTGTGATGTTCTTCACAATATAGCTTGTCAAAAAAATGAACCAGTAAATCAAAATATTTTGGAAATAATAAAGGAAATTCATATTAATTTAATGTATGTGCACATACAGACCCTATAGGTCTAGATGATGCATTATGTCTTTTTGTTAAATGAAATGATTGTATAGGCAGTTTTTTCGTAAAATTTATTAAAGTTATTAAAATGAAATTTTATTATTAAAGGTTGCCTAGAACTTTTTCTTTCGCTATAATGAAAATACCAGTAAGGAACTTTGTGTCGACCGAATGGTCATTTTTCCTTATTTAGATTAAAAGCAATCAATATTTTTGGAATAAAGGAAATTTTTTGGAATTATACCAAATATACCTAGATTTAATATGAATGACTTAAGTGATATAATTTAATTTCACAATATCTTCAAGGGCTGCTATAAAAAAGTAAAATCTTTTTATATAAAACAAATTGTGTGATTGACTATATAACTAATTTGTAATATAAAATATTTTAATGTGAGCTTTTAATTTTTATAAATATTTTTTTTAAGTATTATAGGGCTATTCATAATTAAGATATATATTATTAAGTATGAAGAACTGTTAATTTTGTAAAAAAAAAACAAAATACATTGTCTATTTAGCTACTTAAGGATGTCTCAACGATTAGAGCAGTTCCTCCTTTATTTAAAAAAGATTGTTTTTAAATTAGATGTTTTAATATAATGTTCCTCCTTCATCGTTTTTATTTTTTCATCATGAATTTCCTTTTTATGTTGTATTTCTTGGTTGTGTTTTTCTTCAGCCTGTCTTATTCACTACCATTACAGCCGTCACAGCACTAATGTTGTTGGGATTTTTATTTTTAAGTCATTGGTGCCATTCTAAATACATTGGTTGATAATTCGTGTTACAACGAAAAATGACATAACCACTGATTGAAGGTTAACCGTAGTTTAACCATTGGTTCCGTGACCACTTGGTTAACTAGATGAGTTACAACGCACCATAAGAAGAGTAATTATTGTCTGTCAACCTTAAATTGAATTCGCGCCATATTTTTGCATCGAAATAATTTCAAGGTCCTAGCGGTCAATCGTTTTGACATTTGAGAACGCCTTCTTGGGTATCTTTATTCTTTGGTTTGGCGTGGAGCGATGGATTGGAACAACCGTTACGCTAAGGCCACACGGCACTCTAAACGGAACGGGTCCGGCCCGTTCGAATTTATGATACATGGAGAGCAGTGATACAGGCCACACGACAACCTAAACGGGACGGGTCCGTAAATTGGCTAACGGACCCGTTTTTGTGTAGCGGACCCTCCGTCGGTTCTGCTACTTTGGACGGGCCCGTCTCCGTTTTTCGCATCGTCACTAGCTAGCGGATCATTGTTTGTTATCTACGAGGCCACACGGGCATTCACGGACCCGTCTCGTCTTCCATCGCGCAGACACTGCTAGACTTTCAAGCATCAGTACCGTATTCATTTATTTCATTATTCAGTTGATGTGTTGCTGTTTTGACGATGTCTCAAGAAATAGATATTGAAATTTTAATAGCTTGTGTTGAAAGCAGACCCCTGTTGTGGGATAAGTCAAATGAGGACTATAAAAACAAACAATTAAAAAGTAATGCTTGGAAGAATGTATGTGAGATGCTAAAAGAGAACTTCGAGGAGCTTCCCGATAAAGAGCGTCAAGAATTTGGTAAGTAAATACCTTTGTATTATAGTATTTTTAAATTTTATACATACATTTTCTCATATTTGTATCTTTCTTTTGTATTTGGACTTCAATACGAGCAAGCAGTTCATCAAAGGATTTAACAGACATCCTAAAATAATTAAAAAATTTTGTTTCCTCCTCTCTCAGGTCCATAAATAACGTAGTAAATGCACCATGTAAATGTCTTTTCTCGTTAATTGGGTGAACCCAATAATTTCTCTTTCTCCGCCTACGCAACAAACAACACACTAGCAATTTTCGTCTTTCCAACTCCATGGTAGTTAAGGGTACTGAATCAAGACCTGTAATGTATATTTTGTAAAACAAGGCGCCGATGGAAACATGATGGAAGGGGTCGCTCCGTGACGCTCGTCAAACCGCTATTTGTGACTAGAGAGATCAACGGGTCCGTCACCCGTCCTCCGTTCTCCGTTCCCTTTAGGGTGCCGTGTGGCCTTACGCTTAATGGGCACCTTTCGCATCTCTCGTTGCTAAAGGGCCCACGATCCGATTTGGTCGGGAGTTGTGGTCAACTTGGTCAGGTAGGGTGAGAAATCAGGTCGTGTGTAGAGAATGCACTAGCCCGATTTGGTCAGGTCCCTAAGGGTAAAAACACAGTGGAGCATGGCAGGACGCTGGTAGCTTAGATAGTCGCTTACTCGCTTAGAGCGAAGTAGAATTAAAGCGTGAGCACTTACGGGCGTGTAAACGTTGGAGCATAGCAGTTAGCTGGGACAGTAGCAGTGATATAATTGACAAGTCGATTGTTTACATCGCTTAGAGAGAGGATGCTCCGACTCGCGCACGCGCATTGACACGTTTTATGTGACGTGTCCAGTGTTGCCATTAAGGGAATTTTATTTTATACGTTTTACGTGTGTATTTATTTACTTTTGATTACTTTTTATTCTTTGTGTATCTATAATAAAGTTTATTTTGCTTTATTCCATAAATTCATACTGATCAATGGCGACTTTTTACTTTGTTAACGCTGGCAACACTGCGTGTTCTACACGGAATCATTCACTTCATTTTCTCTGTGAAGTACAGACAGTTGTGTTGTTAATACGTAAGTTTTTGTAAGTCATTTAGTAGCTGAATTATCAAAAAGTAACTCTTCATCACTAGAAATCGCCATCTTTAACGCGCCGACCTGCGACTGACTGAAACTCCAGTGTGTGTTTACAGCTTCCTGCCAGGGCCCCGATGTTTGAAATGTGTGAGTACAACTCGTCTGCGAGAATGTACCACGTGACCATCTCGAAATCGTGTCAACGTTGCCAAATTTAAATTTAGACAGTTCAACAAAAAGTAGAGCAAAACATATTTTAGTTCACTTGAAACCTTCGTACAAGAAGAAATAGAAGAAGTGATTAGGACAGACAGCCAAATTATTGGATTCAGACCAATTATAAGCTCTTTAGATCCGTTATGGAAATATTAATTCAAAATATAAAACATTTTTCAGAAAAATATTTATTTTTCACAGTTGTACGAATTTAAATTAAGAAAAAGCTTAATTTTCAATCGAAAAAATTAGTTTATACATTTTCAATTTATAATTTTATCCAGAGCTCATTTGTTAATTATCTAATTGTATGTCTACATAACTGCCTATCCTTAAAAATCAAATAACTCACTTATTTTTCATCTAAACTTCAACATATTATACATTTTCGGAAAGGGAAAGAGTTCACCTTTCAGATAGAATAAAAATATATAGGGTGTGTCGTTAAAAAAATCGACGTTATTTGCATTTTAAAAAGACCGCTTTTTTAAAACACCCTATATTTTACTAAATAAACATTTATACTGAAAAAAACTTTATATACAAAGAAACTGTTCAGTGAAAACCGCACCTTCCTATCATTTCTGAGTTCCGAGATATTTGCAGTTAAAATGGGTCAGAAACTTCTGGGACACCCGGTATTTCAAAAATAAAGGTACTTTATTCCTGAGTAAATTTCTACGACTGAAAAAATTTGATGAGATAGTTGCATTTTGGGTTTTTAAATAAAAAACTGTTAGTTATAAAAGTCTTTTTAATATAATAATAATATAAGAGTATTTTTTTGTATGAACTTTCTGGTTACCGGTTTTGATATCTGAAATTTCATCAGAATTGATCATAAAAGTATATGACAGGAAATCTTTGAATATGTTGGCAATAAAGTACATTCAAATCTGTTTAGGATTATAATAAATAGGACCTTTTGAAATTTGTTTTAGGGTAAATCGGCGTTAGTCTACAACAGTGATGGCTTAATATGGCTTATCTGTATACACGGAAATTGGTATAATAAAAATAGTCCTGGTTTCCCCTACTTTAAGGGAAAGAAATCTGTAAATTCTCTTTTCCAATAAATATTTTATTTATTCCTAAAACAAATAGTGTTTAGTGAAGTTCGCAGCCAATAAAAATATATTTTTTTGTGTTTACCAATATTTTTCTAGTTTTGTTGATTCAGTCTGGTAAGTTAAAATATTTTAATATATTTTTTATTTGGTGTTTGTTTTTCAAATAGAACTTTTTCATTTTATAGATTTTATTAATTTTAAATATTATATAATTATTCTTTTTATGATATATATAATAAAATACATACAAACTACAAATCACATACCAAACTATTAATATCAAAGATATAGGTTATAATTAATATAAATTTGAATAGATAGTCTCGACACTTAACCAGCGTTGCCAAACTGCGGGGAATCTCAAGATGATTGGGGATTTATTGGGGATTGGCATTATGCGGGGAAAATGCGGGGATTTTGAAATCTCATCGTTAAACAATATAATAAATAATCATGCAGGAATTAAAATTAAAATAAAAAAACATTTCAGATTGGGCATAGAACTCAAGACCATTTGCACAGCAGCAAATCATTTGTACATTGTACCTACTTTTGTTATAATAAATCATATTATAATCGGGTAAGTTCGTTTATCTCCGCGCGGTGCAAACGCGAACACATAGAGAAAACCTTTCTGTGATTCCCTTAGTTTTAGACGCTTCTAATTTGCTAGCTTTGCGATAGATAAGTTGATAATCCTAAGGTAAGGTACTTAACCTATTGAGGGGAATTTTTGGGGAATCAGCAGATTTTTGTCCCCAAATTTTGGGAATTTGACTTGGGATATTGGGGAATATGATAAAATGGCACCGGCAACACTGCACTTAACGCCTTCACGGCACTATTGCACATGTTTCCTCTCTTACTAAACTCAACTCTACTGGTACAACCCAGTAGAGCACTTCTATGCGAACTTGTAGATGATTTCTCTTGGTTTCAAACATACCGATTTTGTGACGCTGAGAGAGTGAGGAGTGATCACGTGGTACATTCTCGCACACGAATTGAAAATTTATAAACTAACTTTTTCGATTGAAAATTAGGCTTGTTCTTAATTTAAATTCGTATAAATTTGAAAATTAAATATTTTGCTTTGAAAAAATTACTACTTTAATACACAAAAAAGAACGTTTCCACCAGAGGTTTCATAAAAAAATTATTTTTGCAAGAGATAAAAATTAAAAACGAAAAACATGGTTTTATCGTATTTGTATTTTCTTTTCTAAAGGCTGATGTTTTAAAACAAATTGTTATTGATGTTTATTAGTACATCAAGAAACTTGTCTACTTTTTTCTCATAAGATTAAGAGACAGCAACATTTGGAAATTTCTTTTTTGTGTTTTAAATAACCTGTAATTTTGCCAAGACAAAACATTGAATTTTCGAATTTATATTAAAAAAAATATAATTATTATACTTTTTTTAAACAATATATATTGTTAATTATTATTTAATTAAATTATTAATTATTATAAACTAACTTTTTTTTCGATTGAAAATTAGGCTTTTTCTTCGTATAACTGAAAAATAGATATTTTGCTTTGAAAAATTGTCATTTTAATTTTTGATAATTTTTCTAAAAAATGTTTTGTATTTTTAATAAAAGAATTAATATTTCCATAACGGATCTAAAGAGCTTATAATTGGTCTGAATCCAATAATTTGGCTGTCTGTCTTAATCACTTCTTCTATTTCTTCTGGTTTCAAGTGAACTAAAATATATGTTTTGCTCTACTTTTTGTTGAACTGTCTAAATTTAAATTTGGCAACGTTGACCGATTTCGAGATGGTCACGTGGTACATTCTCTCAGACGAGTTGTACTCACATATTTCAAACATCGGGGCCCAGGTGACCAACGAGTATGCGAGTAAAGCACGGGTCAGACTAGGCTGATTCCCAGCCGCGACATCGTCAGCCGGCGAATATTTGTCCGCAGCTGGCTAAGTTGGACTTTTGGTAGCAGGTAGCGCGTCACGTGATCCAGCTGATCAGCAGCGGCTGATAACCAGCCTAGTCTGACCCGTGCTTAAGCGACCAGCTAGGCTACCAGCGACCTGCTCTGCTCCACTGTGTTTTTACCCTGAGGTGGTTTTGGTACGCCCACGATCCTTTTTTGGTATTTTTATGGTTACAAAAAATTCCACCGTCGTTAGAGCATTATATTACTGAAGAGGAACAACAATTCCGAAACCGACTTGGTCGGGCGCCAAACCACGTCTGGACTTTCGTAATTCAATACCTGGAGGGGCATATAGCCCAAGGAGTAGTTGTTGAAGTCCAGACGCTGGTGCAGTGGAGGACATTTAATATCTTTGTTCTTGGGAACAAGTGTGATTTATTTCACAACCTTAGGTAGTTTTGGTACGCCCATGGTCCTTTTTTGGTATTTTTATGGTTACAAAAAATTCCACCGTCGTTAGAGCATTATATGAACATCTTCAGTTGCTAAAGTTTTCTTCAACCTTCTGTTGCCTGTTCGGTAGTAGGACCTTGGACGTCCTTTGGGCATTTTAACATAAAAACTACTCTATTTACTCTTTAGTTGTTACTTATTATTTAATATTATCTATACACAACGTAATCTGTCAAAAATATATTTTAATAAAGAATCCCGTCAATATAATTTGTCAAAAAAACATGTTTATATAAAAACTCATTGTCAATGTAGGGGTAGGGCTCCAATTTTACAACTAAAAAAATATGTCATGACTTACCTTCATTACCTTTTTTTTTTCAATAAACCCTGCAATAAACTAAA
This sequence comes from Crepidodera aurea, assembly GCA_949320105.2. Taxonomy (NCBI): domain Eukaryota; kingdom Metazoa; phylum Arthropoda; class Insecta; order Coleoptera; family Chrysomelidae; genus Crepidodera; species Crepidodera aurea. The sequence continues at coordinate 5,710,998 of OX439480.2, forward strand.
AACTAATACTGAGGTTAGGTTACTCACATATGGCTAACCCTACTTTAAATAAAAACTAATAGGTAAACCTAACCACAAAAGTCACAAAACTGACGGGAGTGACGGGTGACGTGATAGCGACGTTGCCGGATAGTATTTTTAAATCCGTTATTTACTGTTGAAAATATGAAAATGACCAACATAAAAAAATCCATCAATTTTATTTTTAATAAAAGATAATTAATATGTACACAGAATGTATTTAGAATATTCTATATTAATGTACTAGGAATATAATATATACTCTGTCTAAGAGATAAGTCAGAAAGAAAGAAACACACCGTCAAAGGTACCGCTGAGACCGAAGCGCTCGGATTTCCTTTGAAGAAAGGAGCCTCTTTAATGTCGCCGGCACTGCGGCGTCTCACTCAAATAGGGCGACATAGGCGGTACCTTTGGCGGTGTGTTCCTTTCTTTCTGACTTATCTCTTGGACAGACTATACAAATATTCATAGAATATTTTAATATATCCAATACATTCTATGATCGTTCTCAGAATATTTGCTTAGGAATATTCTGTAAAAAGAACATTGGTATCTTGTGAGGATATTCTGGGAATATCCTGTGCTGTGTAGGTAGTATATATCCTCTACTAAGAGCCCTGTAATAAACTAATCGATAAACCCTTAGATCATATATGCTATGCTAGATACGGTATTCAGGTTATTTGTTGTGGTGTACAGGAGGGAGTTAGAGTACCATCCCACTGATTGGTCGATTTCAAATTTCGACGATACCCGCTCATATCGTAAATTTTGACAGATGTCAGATATTCTGTTTTTTGGGAATTATTGTGCCAATCTTGTGTATTTTTATAGTTTTTTGAAAGTTTTTGCTAGGTACAATTAGTTTAGAGAACAGTGGTCGCATTTCTCAACAAAATGCCAAAGCCTTGTTAAGTGTACAACATCAAATTTGAGAAAGGTGCTGTCATCGGCATGTATTGGATAGGCGTGTTGTTGGATAGGACAGGAAGTGAAAATAAGAACTAATCGTAAATTATGTATACTTTATTTGAATTGTAAATGAATTGTTTAAATATCTATCTATTGTATGTCAATTTATGTTTTATTAAAATAAACAATGTTCATCACTAAATTTTTCTTTTATTACTCAACCTAATCTATATGAAGGTTCATTTTTTAGGTAGGTATCTTTTGTGTTAATATACCTACTAACTTTTCATTTTGTTTTTTCTATATTAACGAGTTTATAATCATTGGGATTTTTAATTTGCTATAAAAAAATATTTACAGAAGCGCAAGATGATGGTATTCAACCTCAGATTATTCCCATTCCAAACAATTTTCGTATGCATGCTATTTTATTTATTTTCGATTCACATTAATTCCCATTTTACTGTAACCTACAGTCACTCATGTTTTGTGGGTTCTTCAATAAAACTGATTAGCTTTATTAAGTAACTTTATTAACTTTCCAAGTAAACGTGGTAATACAACAATGCTTGTTCACCTCAAGTTGTCGGCCATCGCCAATCTCCCGGAAGTGCGGAAGTGACACGTCTGACACCTGTCAGTGATAGTGTGTTCGAACGTATCTTAAGATGTTAAGATACGTTCGATATCTTATTACATACAACATATATAACATGCTCTCTCATTTTTTTTTTTTTTTTTTTTAATTTTAATTAGAGTCATCATCAGAAATGACGTAATCTTTCAATCTCTCCGGTTTTTTTATATTCCGTTTTGGTCTATTTTTGACACTGTGGAAAGATTCGTTTGTCTCTGTATCACTTTCATGTTCATTACAATTATCCATATTATGATCAGATTCAGAGATACTAGCAAAACTATTATTAGTATTAACAGAACTATTTAACTCTAAACTAGAAGAAACAGAAGGTTCTTGTTCCACTGGATCAGTAGAAAGATTAACACCAAAGTCATAAATCAGATTATCACTACGTTTATAAAAAGGAAGTTGAGTTATGCGTAAGTACCTTCTATTTCTTGTATATTCACTACCAAATTCATCTTTTACAACATATGTCCTATCATTAACCACACTCTTAACTTTTCCCTTCTTCCATCCCTTATATTCTTGAATCAAAACAGTATCACCAATTCCTAATTTTGGTAGGTCTTTAGCATGTCCATTGTAGAATTTAGTTTCATTGTCTTGTTTACCTCAAGTTGTCGGCCATCGCCAATCTCCCGGAAGTGCGGAAGTGACACGTCTGACACCTGTCAGTGATGTGTGTTCGAACGTATCTTAAGATGTTAAGATACGTTCGATATCTTATTACATACAACATATATAACAACTCAATCCTTAGAAAACGAAATATGTGTTGTATAAATATGACAATATATTACACTGTATCAAAATATTCCGAATGGTACGCCACTGTATCATGGTACGCTATTGCCCCTTCACCCCCTCACGTCTTTACCCCTCTAGAGCCAAACAAATACTATAGGATGCCGTATCTAGCGAAGCATATATGATCTAAGGGTAAACCTAACCACAAAACTGACGGGAAAGACGGGTGACGTGACAGCGACGTTGCCGTATAGTATTTATGATAAGTTGATTTTTGGTTTTAACTTTTAATTAAATGTTTATTGCAACTCTTGTCAGTGAAAATTAATGTACAAACCTAATTAAATTTTTTTAGTAAGTATAGGAGTATATAAATAAAAATATGAATTAATTTGTTCATGTTAGCTTTCTATTACAAGATGGCAATGCTGTATTGAACTTGCGCATTTGATTTACATTAAGACTTAGATTTTACAACTACAAAATTTTTCATAGATTTTTCCTAAGGTTTCAAATTAACGCGCTTATTTTTTTACACTTATTTATTGTAGAAAATATGAAAATGACCAACATAAAAAATCCATCAATTTTATTTTTAATAATAGTATGTACATAGAATGTATTTAGAATATTTTATATTAATGTACTAGGAATATAATATATAAATATTCATAGAAATATTTTAATATATCCAATACATTCTATGATCGTTCACAGAATATTTGCTTAGGAATATTCTGCAAAAAGAACATTGGTATCTTGTGAGGATATTCTGGGAATATCCTGTGCCTGTGTGGGATGTATATGGGTTCATACATGTATGCTCGTGTGTGTGTGTGGGTATGTGAATGAGTGTGTGTGAGTATTGTCGACCGTGTGTGAGTGTTTGTGAGTATTCACGCCTTATTTGATGAAAGTTTTCACAGAATTTGGCGAAATCGCCTTTTTACACTTCAAACACAGTTTTCACACCAAGATCCGCCAAGGCCCACTTTCTAATATACATGGAAAGAAGCGCTGAAAAGTGTAGAATATCATGCAAAAAAATCAGCTGCGGATATCCGCGGACTTGGAAGTTATGGGCATCCAAGTAAACCGGAAAATGCTATATAGCGTAATAAAAAGTAGGCATACTCACAAACGGTCGACAATACTCACACACACTCAATCACACATCCTCACACACACGTACATACAGGTATGAACCCATATACATATATGACGTGCAAATAAACAGTCACACATAGACTCACACACTAATGTACATGTCTACACCCACACATAATAGTATTCCATCCACAGAAACATACCGATTTCGGTCCCGCTTCCTTTATCACACTGTCACACAAGGGTACACAGACACACAATCACTCACACAGACACACAATCACTCACACACACATTGTAGAACTATAAAGGACCACATAGACCACACGCATATGACTTACATGTCGGCAAAGTCAGTTAAAAGCCCAATGCGCGCCCACGGAGGCATTCTGGACCAGTATGCGCCCCATTGCCGGCCCAACATATGCTGGCCAGAAGAGACCGGAACGGCAAATCATCTGTAGCTGTTGACGGGCCAGTGAAGGTAGGTAGGTCACTCTGGCCATCAGTAGGGCCAATGCCGGCCAACAGGAACTTGTAATAACGGGCCTTCGAAGGCCCAATGCTGGTCAACAGTGTCTTTTGACGGGCCAATGCTGGCCAACGGTGTCTTTTAATGACGGGCATTCAAAGGCCCAATTCTGGCCAACAGTGTCTTGAATGACGTCCCTTTGCAGAGCCAATGCTGGCAAACGGTGCCTTTTGACGGGCCTTTGCAGGACCAATGCTGGCCAACGGTGTCTTGAATGACGGGCCTCTGAAGGCAAAATGGTGGAAATCATTGATGGCCCAGTAGAAATACTGCAATGGAAGTTACCTACTTAGAGGGTTGGCCCACTGTGAATCATACATATTTACTGACTGTCTTTTCTTTGAAAAGTATATATTTTGAGTGAAAATTTCACACCAACATTTTTTAACCAATACCACAGCGATGTCTAGTGTCAAAATACACCGGCCTTACGAAAATGTCATGTTATAATTTTTTATATTACTTTGGTGTGACATTTTCTTACCGAATCTCCCACGATCTTGAATTACTATCTGGAAATATCTCCTCGGGATACTTTTAAAAAATTCATGCTTTCGGAAATATTTCTGATAGTAATTCAAGCTCTAGGGAGATTAAAAGTGAAAATAAAGTTCAAATTTCCCTTAAGCAATCGTACCAAAATGAACTTGAATTCATAGAAAAATATCACAAAAAACTGGAGAAAGATGAAAATCTATAGTTTATATATAATTATTTAATGAATTGAAAAAAAAGGAAACAACATATTAAAACAATTATTTGGTTTAAAAGAAAAAAATCACAAAGGTTAATATTACACGTACTGGGAATGTTGGAAACTTCGGTTTCTTTTTCTTTGATGTATTTTCTAAAAATAAAATGAATTATAATATACAATATTATAGCCTATTTACTAATTTCGACAAAATTTAAATTTGTACCGAAATAAGGAATGTAATATTACAAATATATATATATATATATATATGATTTTTCGAAATCGTAACTTTTAATTAAATAATGTTTTACTAATAAATTTATTTGGTTATTGTTCTAATTTAGAATTTTAAATAATATTGTTATGATATTTCAAAAAATGTAAAATTTTAATAATTTTAATAATAATTTTTTTATACCACCACGACTATGCTCAATTTTATATCTGTCAATCTTCCAATCTCCAAAATACAGTGATGAAAATGTCAGTCTTAACCTCACAAATGCAAAACCACACTATTTGTTTCTGGTCTGCAGTATGTTGTAATTAATTATAATGAATTTATACCTTGTGAATGTTCCTATTCCTTCTTCTTTCTCGTACAACAGTGAGGAGTTATAACCAGATTTATAGTTATGTGTTGTTTCCACTTTCTGTTGTTTTTTAACGAAATTGATGTCCCGATGATTTCCGCAACAAACCAAACAACCTTTAGGTAAGTCGTCTACGTGTTATTTAATACAATCACATACTAAATATAAACAATTCGCCGTAATAATTTTCCTCCAGAATATAAACGTACTTCTTCTAATTTTGTAATTTTCCTTAATAAGTTTTTTTTTACTCTTCAAAATTAATTTTCTCAAATTCTCCTACCAAACTCCTTCTACCATTTCTTTTGATAAACTAATTTTTTTTTTAAAACTTTTTAGATTCAAAAATCTTAATTTTTTTTCTATCAAGAAAAAAAAACTCTCTTCCTAATTTTCTTTTTAACTATCTCCAACTAACTAACTTCCTTTTTTTCTATTGCTATGTTACCCTTTTACGTCATGCAGAAATTTTCAAATTATTTCAAACTTTTGATTATGTTATACTTTATTTTCGATTTTATGTATTTTGAATTTTATAATTTCAATTATAACAAATAAGCTACTTTCCATCTATATTCTGGTTTTCAATTCTCTACATTTTATTAATTTATAATTTAGTTACTAAAGTTGGTATGCTGTTATTTCATTTTAAATAGTTGTCACAACCCTTATTTCATTTTGCTATACAGATTGCCCTATGATTATTTTTTATTATAAAGATTGTCCCAAATTAAAATGTTAATAAAATTTTGAATTTTGAATATGATTTAATTTTGATTTTAATTTTTTTAGGTTACTATCAGAGCTTTATTAAGAAGGATTTTTCTAATAATAAGGATCTCACAATAAATCAATCCCTTAGGTAAGTTCACCTTTAACGTTTCTCCTTATCTATAAAATATTATTTTGTTTATTTTTCTAAATTGTATTTTAATAATATGGTTTCTTTATTTGTAGGTGACGTTAATTTTCTTTTAGCTGACAAAATAATCTTAAAAAGAAATATAGGATTGGGCATAGTCTTGGTATTTATTTTCTTCAATTTATAATTTATTTTTACCTAAATATTATAATTTTGATAATGTTAAATTTCTATTTCATTTTAAAATATTAAATTCCATTTCAATATATATATATATATATATATATATATATATATATATATATATATATATATATATATATATATATATATATATATATATTGTTATAATAATTGTGATTATAACTTTTAATTATTTTGATTTAATTTAATTTTATTATTTGGATTTGGAATTTTAAATAATGTTCTATAATTTATTTTGTTATTTAATTTTAATATTTTTGTTGATACCACCACGACTATGCTCAAATTGATATCTGTAAATCTTTCTAATCTCAGGGATTCTTTAATTGTGAGTTCATGTTCTTATAACTTCCCCTTAATCTACGCTACTGATAGTCTCTGTATTTGGAACAAAATAAAATGTTGTTTCAAAATTTAGAATGAGTTTATTTTAATAGAAATTCAAAAAAATTTATATACACAGATCAGACTATTGACTATAATGAGTTACTTTCACGCCCACACACTCAATGATATCTTATATCTAAAAAAAAATTAAATTTGGCGCATAAAATTTCAACTTAACTAAGGTTGGCATACCCGAAATGCTAAACAGTGATTAATACGTCTATCTTAACCCCACAAAAGCATACCTCAGTCTTTGTTTTTGGTCTGCAGTATGTGAAAATTGATTATAATGAATTGATACCTTTCAATATCCTTATTTCTTCTTCTTCTCCCTCGTACAGACAGTGAGGTGTTATAACTAGATTTCTAGTTAATATCCAGATGATATCCACAACAAGCCAAATAACTTCCAGGTAAGTTGTTTAAGTATTATTTAATACTAACCACTTATTATTCATAAACAAATTCGCCGTAATAATTGTCCTCCCAGAATATAAATGTACTTCTTCAAAACTTGTAACTTTTCCTTAATAATTTTTTTAACTTTTCAAAATTTACTTTCTTAAATTTTTCTACTAAACACCTTCTACCATTTTATAAACTAACTTCCTTTTTAAACTTTTAAATTAAAATATTTTCTTCAATTTTCTCTACCAAAAAAACTTCTACCATACTTTCTTTTTTTTCTGTTGCTAGGTTCCCTTCTGACGTCATGCAGAAACTCTCAAATTATTTCAAAATTTTGATTCTATTATACTTTATTATCGATTTTATGTGTTTTGAATTTCATAATTTTAATTATAACAATTAAGATACTTTCCCTTTATATTCTGGTGTTCAATTTTCTACATTTGATCAATTTATAATTTAATTACTAAAGTTGGTATGCTGACATTTCATTTTAAATAGTTGTCACAACCCTTATTTTATTTCGCCATACAGGTTGTCTTGATATTATAATTTGTTATAAAGATTGTCCCAAATTAAATTGTTAATAAAATTTTGAATTTTGAATATTAATTAATTTTGGTTTTAAATTTTTAGATTATTATCAGAGCTTTTAAAAAGGAGTTTTCTAATAATAAGGATCTCACATTAAATCAATCCCTTAGGTAAGTTCACCTTTAACGTTTCTCTTTATCTATAAAATACCATTTTGTTTATTTTTCTAAATTCTATTTTAATAATGTGATTTCTTTATTTTTAGGTGACGTTCATTTTATTTTAAATGACAACATAATTTTAAGAAGAAATATCGGATTGGGCATAGTCTGGGTATTTATTTTCTTCAATTTATAATTTAATTTTACCTAAATATTATAATTTTGATAATGTTAAATTCCACTTACTTTTGATAATGTTAAATTCCATTACAAAATATATATATAGTCAATATATCTAGAAATATGTAAAATGTACTTACGAATATACAAATATTAAAATAGCTTCTATAAACACTTTTAAAATCTTTCTTATGACCCTAATACTACACTCACTTCACTTCAACCGCTTGGCTTGGGTGTGTTTAGAAAGTGATCGTTGTCATGCGCAAACAAAGATGGCCGCGTCACACTTCGGGTCTTCATTGACGGCCCATTGCTGGCTGGATTATAGGTATCCGATTACAGTATGCCATACACTGGGCCTTCATTTTGCTTTGTGGTGGCCATCATATTGCCTGCATGGCCAGAATTGGGCCAGATGACGGCCAGAGATTCATTGTTTGCTGGGTTTCTACGAAAAGTTGTTAGAAGCGGCAACTAAGCGCTGTCAAACGTTATATCTTTAGGAATGAAACCAGGGGATAGAATCTTAGATCATATATGCTTCGTGAAGGGGCAATAGCGTACTAGGATACAGTGGCGTACCATTTGGAATATTTTGGTACAGTGTAATATATTGTCATATTTATACAACACATATTTCAATTTCATTTTCTAAGGAATGAGTGACTTCTATGTAGGTTACAGTAAAATGGGAATTAATAATGTAAATCGAAAATAAATAAAATACCATGGAAGACTACGAAAATTGTTTGGACTGGGAATAATCTGAGAGGTTGAATACCATCATCTTGCGCTTCTGTTTATTTTAAATGCTGTATCATATAATATGCTTTATGTATCTAGTATTAATTTTTTAGATGTTATGTTTATGCCATACATAATTGTATTATTCATTTGGTAGCCAGCAATAGACCCATATATTTGAAAATAATCATACATTCTATTCACGTTTGTGACTAAATTTTCTAGGCTAATTTTATCATGATATTAATGATCGCCTTTCTTGGTTTCAAATCGTCGTTATGGCAACAATAATTAAACCTAGCAATTATGTCAATTCAATCAATAACTCAAATATTTTTTTATAGCAAATTAAAAATCCCATTGATTATAAACTCGTTGATACAGAAAAAACAAAATGAAAAGTTGGTAGGTATATTAATGCAAAAGATACGTCAAAATGTACCTTTCGTATAGATTGGGTTGAGTAATAAATGAAAAATTTGCTGATGAACATGTTTTTTTTTAATAAAACAAATTGACATACAATAGATAGATATTTAAACAATTCATTTACAATTCAAATAAAGTATTGAGACGAGCACAACTTTGAAGCGACACCACCGGATTAATTTGAACTGCCCGAAAAGCATAATTTTGTTTATTTACCTGCAGTCGAACGTGTGTTTTGATTTTGTGCTTCGTGTATTTTGCTGTTATTTGTTAGTTAAAAGTTAAAAATGACCAATAAAAATAATACAAACTATTGCGTTTATGGGTATACCTCTAGGAAATCTAAAAATCCGGAATTAGACTTCCATTATGATCCACCCAAGAAACAACAAAAAAGGTGTCATCGAGAAAGTTGATCGTCGTAAATTCCGGCAATTTTAAATCTGAAGATTATATTACAAAATCAGATAAGATAAAGATTAGCATTTCTGAGATTATTTCTTGATTATTACTGAAATGTTTGCAGGAATTGTTTCAAACAAAATAGCACCCAAGTAGTGCAAAAAGGATGTGCCATCACATCATTTGCCCAGTAAGCCACTTGATGTTAAAACCATTAAATGTGCAAGGAATGATGATTAGTTAGAAGACAGCAAAGTGTTGCCTATAAACTAAGTAAACTTGTCCTTACAAACTGTCGAAACTGTGTACAGTTGTACTTTTATATATGTAAACTTAAAATCTAATTAGCTATGCACATCACTGCTGATATTTCAACTTATCATTTTTCTAAAGGTAAAATTCAGTAAAATAAAACCTTCGTCACATCATAATTTTAAAAATACCGTTATTATGTGCCCCTCTTGTACAACACCTGTTTTCAATAATTATACAGTTACAATTAGTAATTAATTATTATAATAAAAAGTTAAATACTACTAAAACTGAATAATTCAAAGTTAGCTTTGAACTTATGTTAAAATAAAGGATTAAAAAATATACATTTTGTGTTTATTTTGAAAAAAAACAAAGTAGATAAACAAAACAAAAAGTTTTGCAACAGATACATTTGATGGCCTATAAAGTGTTTTAAGCCAAGAAAAAAATTTCTTAATTTCTATATTTTAATTTGATATTGATTTAAAAAAAATTTTGAAACAAGGAATAGGATATATTTTACATAAATCAATCAAAAGTAGGTTCTTAGAAATCATTTTTTATTTAAATCACTTTTACAATTACAATAATTATTATCCTGAAAAAATTGAAATGAAATTTATCAGCAGAAAACTGTTGTATGTTTCTTTGGCATATGATTTAGCTCCCTTCCAATATCATTCTATATTAGTAGAGGTGAAGATGATAATACCTCTAGGCTATATTCATCCTGAAACATAAAAAAAGCACACAGAAACAGAAGTAAACAATAACTTTCTGAAAAACGTAAGATATGCTAAATAAATAACCTCAATTTTAGAATAACGACACAAAAAACAGATTCAATTGAGTCTAAATACTTACACGTACAGGTATATTATGGTAATTTCCAAATCAAAAACCTCAAACAATCACAAAAAGTCTTAAAATACTACAAATAATAAACCATTCACTCAGTATAACCATTGTATATAGATTATATAGTAGTATCGCCTTACGGACTTTTATCAGTAGGATTATGTGAACGCACTGGAGATGGCAGCACTCCAAGTGGACACAAGTCATTACATTTTCAAAATTCAGTCAGGATTTTCTACAAAACTGTGTGATTAGTCATCTTTATTTACTAAGGATAAAATTTATGATATGATGTGCTATATCAATTCTGTTTAGAATTTTGAGCATCATATTGAAATATGGAAGAATATACATTTTTATTTTAAAAATAGTGATTATTTATATAAATTAGAAATTATTTTTTTTAAATAAAGATAAAAATACACTTTATAATGTACATGGGCGGATCCAGGCGATTTTCAAGAGGGGATCCCCAGAAATTTTATTATATATAAAGTACTTAAAAACTTCTTTTTGGGCTATTTTAAATGAAGAAATTTACATTTTCTCCCAATGTAACATGAAACCCATTTTATTCCAATACGATACATTTGTATATTTATTTTAATTAATAAACATCTTTATACAATTTTATAATAGCCCAGTTGCCAGAGCCACATTTACTTAAAAATCTCACATAAAATGTGATATCGCTGAAACTAGGCTCTTAGTACTTTATTGGGTGTAGAAAACGTTAAAAAAAATCTTTGCTGCTCTAAAGTATATGCTTAAGTTTACAATTTCGAAAACAAAATCGAAAATTTGGTTATTGCGTTATCTAATATCTCGAAAAATAAAAAAATCGAGAAACCAACAGCACCACGTGTGAAACAGCGGAAAATTTTACTCAAATTTATATTATAAGTTATTTATAACTATAAAAAATTATGAAATATAAGAAAAAGCGTATTCTAAAAATACAAAAATACAAAAAAAACAAAAGGCTAAAATGTAAAAAAGAATTTTATTCTCAGGAAGCTATTAGTTTTTAACTTTTTTTTGCTCATAGATAATTTGACCGGAAGTTATAATTTCTAAAATTCTCACTTCGCAACTCTTAAAAGTGTGCTTTTAAAATTTTACTAGTATAATATGAAATGTGCACTTGAAAAAAAATGAGCACTGATAAAGTTAAAAAATTGATAATTTGTTAGTGAACTTTTTCGATTGAAAATTAGGCTTTTTTAATTTAAATTCGTTTAAAATCGAAAAATAAATATTTTGCATTGAAAAAATTACAGCTTATTTAAAACACAAAGAAGAATGTTTTCACAAAGTTTCATAAAAAAAATTTATTTTTGCGGGAGATAAAAATTAAAAACTAAAAAAGCTATTTTTAACGATTTTCTCAATAATTTTGAAGTTGAAAAATGAATAATACAAAAGTTTTATATTTTTTAATTACCTATCTACAAATGTTACATTAAACTTTTTTCGATAGGATGTTTCAGCCACAAATCGTAAAAACCAATATCCAACCCTCAAGTTGTATATTTAGCTACCCTCATCCCCTTCCAGAACTTTTAATTTGTCCAATTTATTTTTTTAATTTACTTATAATTTTCCCTACATTTTCCGACCATCCACATACTGCTAAGAATTTTTTTATGAATTCGGGTATTTAAAATCGGTTTGGACTTGGTCTACAAACATCATTCAAAACCAACGATAAGTTTTTATTATTGGCAGGGCATCAGATTCTGGTGACCTTCAATTAACAACGCAAATCTATTCAAAACTATTTATTAACCCTATAAACAGGAAAATTCCACTGAAACTCAGGTTGTCTTGGTGTGTCTAGAGTTCTTGATAACAGCGTTGCCAAACTTTGGTGGATTACTCACAACTTTAAAATATCAATAGCAAGACAGTTTTTTTAATATAATAAACTAATATATCTGTCTAACCAGCATCAGATAAAAAAGATTAAAGTTGTTTAGCATCAAACAACAACATATAATAATTTATTAATTTTACCAGAAAATAAAATACTAATAAATAAAAAATAAATTATTTTATACTCTTAAAATTAACTAAAACAATCATATAATATCCATATTATAAACAAGAAACCAAACTATTGCAAAAAATATACTTTAAGAAAAAAATATTTCGATTTAACTCTCTAGTCTTAGTCCTTTTTATTCCAAATTTTAGTGTTAAAAGTTAAACGGGTTTAATAAATTATCAGATTAGAATGTTTCATAATTACTTTTTTTTTTTAGTTTATTATTTATTTTCATTTGGTATATATTACATTTTCTAGGACATTTCATTTTCCTAATTCCCTGCTATAGGAGTTTTCCTCCTTTTCAGGGTGAGGCCCTGATTACAATATTTGTAACCTAGCTAGCTAATTTTTCCTAAGGTTTCTGTGCGCGTTGGTGTGTTATGTTTTGTGTGTGTTGGTTGGGGCCTGTGTGGGCAGGAGCTGTTTCCCAGTTTTTTATCTAAGAATCGCCAATTTTGCTATTTCCACCCTTATGTTTGGGGAAAACGGTGCCCAATCTAAGGGGGGAAATATGATTTAGGAAAACCACGAAAACCTAAATCACGATTCTGTACAGGTGGTTCTTATGTTCTATTTATTATGTTCTATATTGTTATGGTATTGTATGTTGGGGGTTGGGGTTTGTGGGGGGTTTACCTTATGGTGAGGGGGGCGGAGTCCATTAGATCCTGGTGTTCGGGGGGGAGGGGGAGGTCTTGGGCGTCAGCCAGAAGTCTGAGGTTGGGCTGTGGGAGTTTAGCTTTGGGTTTCCTGAAGAGGGGGAGACGACGAGGTCGCCAAGGGGTGAGGAGGGTGTTTTGGGCTTGGGTGTTTGAGCCATTCAGGGTGCGAGAGACGTATTTTTTCCGTAGGAGTTGGAAACGAGAGAGAATTGGGGTGCTGGAGACGTTGTTGTAGACTTCTCTAGCTAGAAGGAAACAGATAGGGGAGATATTGACATCGTCGTAGGATACGTCTCTCGAGTGAGGAAATTTTTCGGGCTAGATGGGGGGTAGTACGCCATAAGGGACTGCTCTGTATTCGGCAACGGGGCGGATGTAGGAGTTGTATGTGTGTATGAGGGTTTTGGTGTTGCACCGTCCAAACCGGCCACACAAAGCGCCAAGGAGGCGGGCTCGTTTACGCATTCTGTTAAGCGTGTTGTCAAGGTCAGGAGACCATTTAAGTGTTTGAGAGAATCGAACACCTAAATAATCTTCTTCCCTTTGTTGAGCGAGCCTGACTCCCTGGAGGTTTACAATGACGTCTTGGGGGAGCTGGGTGGGTCATTTTGAATTCGGATGTTTAAAGATGATGAATTGTGTTTTTTGAGGATTCAATGAGACCCTCCACCTATTGCTCCAGCTGGTGAACTGATTCAGTAGGTTTTGGGTTCTGATGCTAAGTTGGTTAGAGTTTTGGGCTACCGAAATCAGAGCAGTGTCGTCGGCGTATAGAAGGCGGGTTGATGATGGGTGGTTTGGGGGCGGGAGGTCGCAGGTGTAGATGAGATAGAGGAGGGGGGCCAGGACGGGGGGGGGGGGACCTAGTGTCCGTGAGGGATATTATTTGTGGTGAGTGCTTCTGAAGGAATTTTTTCACCATGGGCCTCTTCCGATTAAGGCCACAGCAATTAATTGTTCCTAACAGACAATCCATCAACATTCGGTGTGTATGGGGGAGAATGTGAAAATGGCTTGGTTTCCATGACCAGTGATGGTGCATGTATGGCCGAAGATGGCTGGGACCAAGTACCCAAGGGTTTTGGAGATATGTTCGCGACTGTTGGGAAGAATATTCATCAGCAACGTCGCGAATAATTGGGTGGTGATTTTGAGCTCTGATGACAGCTCAAGTGGGGGGGTGGAGGGGGGGAGGGTGACCGTTGCTACTTGCTCCGGTTTTGGGGGCGTTTTTTGTCTTGCGGGGCAAGAGAGGGTGTATGCGGGGTGGTTGCCCTTGCAATTAGGGCAGATGGGCACCTCTGATTTTTTACAATCAGCTGGCCTGTGGTGCTGACTGTCATTGGGACAGGCGGGTTTTTTGGAGCATTCTAAAGCCGAATGTCCAAGGCCGGTGCACTGCGTGCAGTATTTGGGGATTGGGGGGAGGGGGTTAGCGTTGGAGGGTTCGCAAGGGTGGATTCGGCCGAAGATGCCGAATCCTTGTCTAAGGAGTAGGGAGTAGTGCGATTCTGAAGGAATCAGCACCCGGATGAATGAGGTAAACTCTTGCGTTTTTTAGGAGCGTATCCTCCAAATTTTGGTATGGGGGATGCTCCGGGAATCGAGGGCCGCCTGGATTTCAGCGGTTGTGATGTTCTTGTCAACCTGACGGATGACAAGAGAAAATTGGGGGGGTGGGGGGCTTCTTGGGGCGGGTGTGGGTTTGGGGGTTTTTTGTCTCAGGTTGAGGACAATTTTGCTGTCGCCCAACCTTTGCCGGAGTTGGCTTTGGAGAAGAGTGGGGGTTTTATTAGAAGAGGTGGAGATGAGGGCGGTTTTGTTAAAGTTAGCTTTAACGATGGTCAAGGTGTTTCTTAAAAGCTCCTGGGTATTAAGGATATTGAAGAGAGCTTTTTGGGTGGCATATTCAGAGGGGATGTTTCTCATGACGTAAGTCGAGATTTGGGGTTGGGTGTTGGTGGTTTTGGGGGACGGGGTGGCTTCTGGCAGGGGGGAAGCAGTTTTTAGTCTGCTGAAGATGTTTGGGTTGGGACGAATGGTTACGTCCATGAGGGAGGGGATCTCTGACGAGATCGAGCTAGGGGGGCTGTGGGGGTCTGTGGTGGTCCGTGGACTGTTGCCATGCTGCGTCGACGATGACGCAGAGGGGCTGGCGTTAGAGAGGGATCTCGCTTGGTTGCGAGTGTTCACCATAGTGAACAATTTTTGGGTTGGATTGTTAGTGGGGGTCCCTAATCCAACTAGTGAGTGGCAGCCTCACCACCCAAGGGCTGTTAACCCCTGCAAATTAGGCTTGACACTAGAAGGATAACGTTTGTTAGTTTTTTGTTATGTTTCTTACTCTTATGGTCCTGTTTTTCTTTCTTGGCTGAAATAAATAATTATTGTTTTGGAATTCTTTCAAATTCTTCCAATGGATACCTGAAAGAGAAGGTTAGAAATTCTTTCAAATTCTTCCACTGGAATACCTAAAAGAGAGAGTTTAGAAATTCTTTCAAATTCTTCCACTAGTATCCTAAAAGAGAAATTGTTTTTTTGGCTTGGGTTGATCGCTCCGGCTCAGCGGCTTGTATGTATTAGTGTACCGGGACAGTGACTAATACTAAGCTACTGTTTAGCTTTCGCTCTTCCTGCGCGCGCACGATGCTCCGACTACTAGCGTCTTACAGTCCGTCCGCTCGCTCGTTCGACACGTCCTTCCAACTACGCTGCTCGAACTGGAATGGTTCATAATTACCATTATCGATAGTATATAGACCTTTTGATTACAATGCACAATTGCCCTTTACTCACAAAATTACTTACATACTAGTAAAATACTCACAAATTGACAACCCTAGTTTCTCGGGAGATAATTAAATATTTTGGGCCTTCAATTTCATACGTCTTCCAATTCCCTTTCGTTGTAACTAAATAACACATTAACAAAAGACAAGCAGAAATGAAAAAGAAGATTTCAAATTATAATTTCACTCAAGCAACGACATGACCTAAAGACATGACTTGTGTCCACTTGGAGTGCTGCCATCTCCAGTGCGTTCACATAATCCTACTGATAAAAGTCCGTAAGGCGATACTACTATATAATCTATATACAATGGTATAACTTAATGCACTATTTATCAAAAATTACGCGTTTCGTTGAACAGCTGATCGAGGAAAGTGGCGCCACCATCGGTAATTATTTGTCTCAATACATAATTTACGTTTATTTATTTTCACTTCCTGTTCTATCCAACAGCACGCCTATGGAATACATACCTGTGAAAAGATCTGACAGCATCTTTTTCAAATTTGATGTTGTACACTTAACAAGACTTTGGCATTTTGTTGAGAAATACATAGCAAAAACTTTCAAAAAACTATAAAAATACGCAAAATTCCCAAAATAACAGAATATCTGACATCTGTCAAACTTTACGATATAAGCGGGTATCGTCGAAATTTGAAATCGACCAATCAGTGGATTAGTTCTCTAAACTCCCCCATGTACACCAAAACAAACAACTTGAGTACCGTATCTAGCGTAGCATATATTAGAGAGTTGAAGTTGTGCCAAGTACGTAAACGTTAGGAGCCGATTTGACATCTACGCATGCGCATTTGTCTGGAAATAGCGTTTACGTGAAAAATAGGATTGCGTACGTACGTAACCTTGCGTTCTCTCACGGATACCGTAAAAATCTACGTACGTTAAACGAAGATTATACGAGTGACACTGATAAATGGCGAATTTCACAATTTTGAATTTGGACTTAAAGTAAATTATTCATAACTTCAAAAAGACTCTTTATTTTTTTTGTTTAGTATTTTTTATTAGATTACATTCTGTTGAGAAATTCCTATAGAAGTAATAATAATAATAATCCTTTAATTTAGCTCTTGGCTAATATTATTTTTACGTTTAGGTTTACAAAAAAAAAATGTAACAAAAATAAATAGTTATATACTTATATTTACAACCTACATATTTTAAAGCTCATTAAATTATTGCAGTTTTTAATAAAATCAGGCAATTCATTAATCCCTTATAAAACAGACTATATTCTGACTATAGTGCTTACTCTGTCTAAATAAAAATTGTTTCTTGATCTTGTGGAATATTTATATATGTCTTTAACAAACCTACAATTATTTACAAGTTGAGGCACTATAGTTGATTAATCATTTTATATATAAATAACATGGTGTTAAGGGTCACTCAAGAAGTTACTAAATATTCGTTTTTGTTTCATTTGATTTATATAATTTAGGAATTTAAGTGTGATTTAGAAGTTCTCAAAAGAATTTCTTTATTTTTCTGTTATTAGATTACATTCGGTTGAGAAATTCCTATAGAAGTTACTAAATATTTGTTTATTATGTTTCTAAAGGTTATTTCTCATATTTCAGTAAGATAATAAAAAACTTTCAAGTTAAAACATTTTTTATTATATAAATATTTATTTATTAATCACAATAACAATAATAAAACAATATTACAGAATATTTATTTCTAAAACTACAAAACAACGAATCTTTACATTTTTAGAAAATATACTCAATAAAATTACATTTACAAAGTGTAGAAATGTTCAACTAAATTTAGTTGATGGCTTTAGTTGATGGCGCTTTTTACATCTTAAAACTAGCAAAAAATGCAAACAAAATATTGGTAATAAAACAAACATTAAAGTTGTTTTTGCTTGATAAAAGGTATGCTACTTTAATATTGCGATACTAACTTTACAAAAATCAATCTAGGTACATTTACTAAAATTTAATCAGCACGATGGATTTTGAAAAGCTGTGTGTGCTGAACAGAACATTAAATTTCCCAAATATTGTTCCAGTTGTGTGGAGGCTCAATCGCCCATAAAGCTCTGCTCGATTCCCAACAGGATCATTGTTGAATATATGTAGCAAGATTACCTCATCCATTTCATCTTCTTCGAAATCTGAATCCCCAAGTTGTGCTGAATAAATGAAATAAATAGAGGCTAATTGAACATGTATAAAGACGTGCTTACCATAAAAATGTATCTTCTATTTTAGTAGAATTTCAACGAATCCAATTCCAATAATTATTTTGTTTTTCATTTCTATAACTCATATAGTGGCTTTGCACTTTAAATACTCTTCTTAATGGAGAATAAAACCACTTATTGTATTAAAAAGTTTTTTAATTTTAACGTTTCGACTGTGTTTACTTCAACTCTCTATTTTAAAAATATTGTTATTGAGACGAGCACAACTTTGAAGCGACGCCACCGGTATTAATTTGAACTACCATGAAAAGCATAATTGTTTGTTTACCTTGCAGTCGAACGTGTGTTTTGATTTTGTGCTTCGTGTATTTTGTTAGTTAAAAGTTAAAAATGCCCAATAAAAATAATACAAACTGTTGCGTTTATGGGTGTACCTCTAGGAAATCTAAAAATCCGGAGTTACACTTTCATTATTTTCCACCCAAGAAGCAACAAACAGTTTATATAACTAACAAAAGAGGTATCGTGGAAGAAGTTGACCGCCGTAAATTTTGGGAAAATGTGTTGTTAATGTGTAAACCTGTCACCAAGCATATGAGAGTATGCTCGAAACATTTTAAGTTTGAAGATTATATTACAAAATCAGGTAAGATAAAGATTAGCATTTCTGAGATTATTTCTTGATTATAACTGAAATTTTTGCAGGAATTCTTTCAAACAAAGTAGCAGCCAGGTTGTGCAAAAAAGCTGTGCCATCTCAACATTTGCCCAGCAAGCCATTTGATGTTAAAACCATCAAATGTGCAAGGAATGATAGGTTGGTTAGAAGACAGCAGCTGAGGCAGCAAAGTGTTCCAAAACCAACATCACCTGTTCTTGGGGAAGTATCTCCTGTTGAGATGCATAATATTTCTGTTCAGGAATTCCATATAACTGGAATGGAACAAGATGCTATTGATGGCTTGTTACAATTATTCGAAAGGGGGGACCAGCCATCTACATCTTCACAATGTGATAAAACCTTTCAAGTCTCAAGTGGAGATTTTAAAACTGAATTTTGGCAAACTATTAATAGTGATTCAATGCTGAATTCCATTAGTGGTGTACCAAATTTTGTGCTGCTGAAAGTTATTTGTGGATTAGTTGATCAGTATTATCCAAGAAAAAGACATACTATTCTGTGTACAATGGATAGCATTTTACTAGTCTTCATGAAATTAAAACTGGGTATTAAATTTAAGGTAATTTCATTCTTTTTTCATGTTTCATCTTCATTATGTTTGAAAGTATTTCATGAATTAATTAAAATATTATCAAATATTTTTAAATCATTTATTGTGTGGCCCTCTATTGATGAATGTAGACAAAATATACCCAAATCATTCAAAAACTTCCAAAACGTAAGGGTGATTCTGGATTGTACAGAAATTGGTATTAACCAGCAAAAATGTCTTTGTTGTAGAGTAAAAACATACTCTTTTTACAAAAAGAAAAATTCTTTAAAAATTATGACAGGTGTTAGTCCTGGTGGGCTGCTAACTTTTGTCAGCAAAGTTTATGGTGGTCGTACATCAGACAAAACAATTTTTGAAGAGAGTGGCATAATAAATATGTTAGAACCACAAGTGGATGCAATTATGGTTGACAAAGGTTTCCTTGTGGAGGATTTATGTAATAGCCATTTTATAAAAATGATACAACCAAGTTTTTTGAGAAAAAAAAGCAATTTAATGAGCAGGAATCATTACAAAACAGAGAAATTGCTAGAGCAAGAGTTCATGTTGAAAGGGTCAATCAAAAATTACGCATTTTCAATATCTTGAATGTACAAATGCCATGGTCTCTAGCACGACATATTGATGATATCATTACAGTTTGTAGTGGTATGGTGAATCTACGAAACCCTCTTTTCTCTGAAGATAAATTCATTTAGATTTATATATTTTCTCGACTAATACAAAAGTACAACCGTACAATTTCAACAGTTTACTTAGAAGGACATGGACTAAAATTTAATAATGTATGTATTATTGTTTTTAAGAAAACGAAAAATTCATTAAAATGGTTATTTAAGCTTTAAGTTTGAATTTATATTTTGCTTAGCATAATAATTGTCTATTTGTATTACACGTTCTATTAATTTTGTATTATATACTTTAATTATAGTTGTTTGGTGTAAAATAAATAAATATATATTATTATATATATAAATTTTGTGTTTATTTCGGAAAAAACAAAGTAGACAAGTCAAGAGAGAAACTCTATTCTTTGTCTAAAGGAAAAATGTCCAATGTTTTCATAAACAAAAAGTTTTGCAACAGAAACATTTGATGGCATGTGAAGTGTTTAAGCCAAGAAAAAATTTTCTTAATTTTTTATATTTTAATTTTATATTGAGTAAAAAAAATCATTTTGAAGCAAGGAAGAGGATAGATTATACCATAAATCAATCAAAAGTAGGTACTTAGAACTCATTTTTTATTTAAATCATTTTTACAATTATTGCCCTGAAAAATTAAAATAAAATTAATCAAAGGTAATTCCAAATTTTATTGATTAAATTTTTGGTTTTCACAGCTTTATTTGGAAAAACCACGAAAACAAACTGATCTTATCTCAAATCAGTTTGTTTGAGTGGTTTTGCCTGAAATAAAGGCGTTTGAGTATGGAGACCAAAAATTTAATCTATAAAATTTAAGAGGACGAGTGGTATTTGTATAATTTTGTATTAAAAACGGAGAATATAGTCATTTATGCAAAAGACACTACACACACATGATCTATATTTCTCTTATTGGCTAAAACCACAAAATCTCACTTTTTTGACAGATGGAAAAAATAATCAGCAGAAAACAATTACTCGATTACATGTCTTAACAGGCATTGATTTAGATCTAACAGTCAGACAGCTCGAGGAGCAATCAAACTTGTGAGACTCTACTTCAACTTGGATCTAAGATATAAAAATTACTCAATTTCTGTTGCTTCACAAAGAGTATGTATGTAACATTTTGCAGAAATATTTTTCTGTAATTGATGATATCATATTTCTAGCAAATGACTCATCAAATGGAACTTCCAATCTCAAAAACGTCTTTGAAAAACTGGAATAAATAACAAAATCACACGTTTTTACATTTAAAAGTGTCAAACCTAGCTGGATCTGTCCATAATTTTATTCAATTCCAACCCTGCTGGAGAAGTTTTGAGATAATGGCATGCAGTTACAAAACAATCTGCATCTCTTGTTTTTCCTATAATTAAGTATTATTAATGAAAAATATAAAAAAAAACCTTTATTAATGTCTACTATTACCTATGAAAGGGCATTTTATTTCAACAAGCTTGGCAGGTGTTCCTCTATCTACAACTAAAGCATCTGGAGAAAATCCAAGCCATGGAAAATACTTTGGAATGACAATACCCAGATTATCAATAACTTCCAACTCTGAACTTTCTATATAGGCTTTAATTGCATTTTTTTCTTCATTTTTTCCATGTTCCATACATTCGTTTGAAAATTGTTTAGGAAAAAAATATTGTTTGGCTTTTCTTTTCCAGCATTCATTGCTTTTGTTTAAGTTGTATGTAAAAATAGAATAGCAATTACTGCCTAAAAAGTGGTCTAAATATCAATTCAGAGAAATACAAAAATTTAAAACTTTTGTTTAAGTTGTATGTAAAAATAGAATAGCAATTACTGCCTAAAAAGTGGTCTAAATATCAATTCAGAGAAATACAAAAATTTAAAACTCAGTAAAGAATATAATAAAGGAAATATGTACCTGTAATTCTACATTTTCGAATATTATGCCACTCTTCAGAGTTTTGGGACAACAGCAAACATTCTAAATTGTTGCAGTTTTCAATTTGTCTCCACTTATTTAGGCAACATTCCTTTAAATTATATTTTTGAAAAAATAAATCTTTAACAAGATTATTTAACAACTCTGATGTACTACAGTGTGTAAGAATACTGTTCATTTGGGTACGTACAATATTAGAGTTTGAGCCATTTGAATGTTTTACGTTTTGATTTTTTCTCTTTCTCAAAATAAAAAATTAATTGTTCAAAATAACTACCTTAACTCTAATATCATTAATATTTACCGATGTTTACTTAAATTACTGTCAGGTGCAGCTTTCATTATAACATCTAACGAATTCCTCATTTCATCTGCTGTTAACTCTCGAACACGTTTTAACTTACTCTTAGTTTTAACCAAACATGAATATTCACTCACTGGTTGAGGTTTGTATGTTTCTTTGGCATACGGTTATATCTCGAGGCTGCTTATAATCATCCTGAAACACAAAAAAACACACAGAAACAGAACTAAACAATCAATTTTGGTTTTAGTATCAATAAAATTGCTTGGGCATGATATTGCGCTTCTTCAGTTTTTTAATAAATACAACCTTGTGCAGTTCAACAGTAATGCAGAAATATGTTTGCAAGTTCCAGATAGTCCTGCTTTACATGTACACTTCATCCCTCCAATCTTTACACCGTCATCAATAATAAAAATGCCCTCAATTTGGTGAGGTTGTCCTTGTAAGGCAGATGTTTGTAGGCAAAGACCTACAATTTGGATGTTTTCTTTTGAACTCTCCTTCTTGCCACATAAAATTAAATGATTAGCGTGCAACACTTGCTCACCCTCCACAATACAACGACTATCAGCTGTTGCCTGTAAATACTTAAAAACTTCCGATAACTTCAAGTACATCCTTACAAGTCTTACAGAAAACCTGAAAAAAGTAAGATATGCTAAATAAATAACCTCAATTTTAGAATAACAACTCAAAAAAACAGGTTCAATTGAATCTAAATACTTACATGCACAGATATATTATGGTAATTTCCAATAAAAAACCTCAAACAATCACAAAAAGTCTTAAAATACTACAAATAAACCACTCACTCAGTATAACTTAATGCACTATTTACCAAAAATTACGCGTTTCGCGTGAACAGCTGATCGACGTGTGGCGCCGCCATCGGTAATTATTTGTCTCAATAGCAGTAAAAATGGCGGGTAATTTTGAAGTTCTTCAAGCGGTATGTTGGCACCACTGGATTAGTGTTCCTTAAACATCGATGGTACAAACTAGCGATAAAATTATAAAAAATATTGATACTATCGAATTTCGAGTAATTTCTAAAATAATAAAATTTCATGAAATTTGAACACCTCAATATTTTGATTTTTATTGATCTTGCTCTGTGGTACGTCGAAACAAAAAGTGTAAACTTAAAACAATAGGGAGGTTTAAGAGGGGCCTTGCCACTGCCGACCTCGTTTTCAGTTGGCAATACTGAATATGCATAAAAATTTGACGATTTTTTGGAGAGTTAATCTCAAGAACGGAATTTTTGTTTGTGGAAATATTTATACCCGTTATAGCTTATACATTGGAATAGGACATCTCCTTTTTTGAGTCAATTTTAAGGATTAATAAAAAAGATATCAGCCATTTAGTGGAGGTGTGTTTTTGACAGTTTTGACAATTTGTGATCACCAATTTTAACGTGAAAAGGAGATGTCCTAAATGAAGGATACAGAATTAATTTCCGAGAATACCAATTCGCAAAACTTTATAATTTTTGAGATTAACTCTCCAGAAAAATTTTTTTTATGTAAGTTGCCTATATCCCAGTAAGATTTTCTCTTTCCATAGTTCAGGAGTTTTCCGCCTGACACTTTGAGACAGTGGCGCTTTTTGGTTTTATTTTGAACGATGTATGCAACCAGTTTTACGAATACGAAGTTAGGAAGAAAGAAAGTTTATATGTTTAGAACTGACATTTTAGGTTATGTTGGCTAATTTATTCGTGTGTTTTGCAATTTTTTTTAATGAGTAAATTAGTATTAACTAAAACCAGTTCTTCAATTTAAAGTATTTCAATTAATGCCGTATACCTCATGTAGGACATGTTTCACTTTAAAATTGGTGATCACAAATTGTCAAAAGCACACCTTCCACTAAATGATTAATATGTTTATTATTCTTTAAAATTTGTTGAAAAATGAAGATGTCCTATTCCAAGGTGTAAGCTATAACGGGTAAAATTATTTCCACGAACAAAAATTCCATTCTCGAGAGGCTGTTCAAAAAATCTTCAATTTTTATGCATATTCGAAGGAAGTGTGAAAGTGTGCAAAATTAGTGATTAGTAATATGGAGAATGTGCAATTCAACTATAACAGTTTTTTGTGATTTTTATTCGTGCATTCAAAATAGTGTCTGCATAGTTGGGAATCACAGACATTTACAGAAATTAATATTTACAGTATGTCTCACATATTAACCCGTCCATGGGACTCTTGATGTAGGTTTGTTACACATTTTATTTGCTATTATGTCTTTTGTCCATTGCTAAAAAGCAATGCAGTTTTTTCATAGTGTATTGTTTTGTTTTTGTTTTAGTGAATAACTGTAATTAGGTACTTTTAAATAAAGAAATAATTATTAATTGTTCAATTTATTTTCTTACAAAAATGATTTTATAATATTTAATGATTTACAATAAAGTTAACATTAAAGAAATGAGTTTACAATTAATACATGCAAGTATTAGAACTAAGAATCTGAAATAAATTTGTGATTAATAAATGCAAGTACTCGAACTGAAAATCTGAAATAAATTTATGATTAATAAATGCAAGTACTAGAAATAAGAATCTGAAATAAATATATGATTAATAAATGCAAGTACTCGGTACTAGAAATAAGATTCTGAAATAAATTTATGATTAATAAATACAAGTACTCAAACTGAAAATATGAAATAAATGCAAGTACTCGAACTGAAAATCTGAAATAAATTTATGATTAATAAATGCAAGTACTAGAACATGTCGATAGCTAACTGGCCAAGAATTTTCATTATGGTTTATAAGTCTAAAGATAGATATAATGTACCCATGCATTAAAAATATTAATTCACCTAATTAGAATGCCTTGGTCAATACTGTCAACAAAACGGACACAAGAATTTCCTTGTTGTTATCTAGTTAAATTCTTGGTATGTAAAACTCTATTTATGCAAATATTCTAATATTTCTTATCTGTCATATTCATCTGAAGAAATTATTCCAGGTTTTGAATTATTATATGATTTTAAATTTATTTCTTCTTGGCTCAGGAAGTGCTCTTCTAAATTTTCTTGTGTGAAATCCTCTTCTGTATTTCCACTTGTGGAAAGTCATTGAGTTGGATGACCTCTTCTAAAATATCCTCTTGCAGAAAACTCTCATCTTGTCAGCTTCTTTCTTTCTTGTGGGAATCCCTCTTTTTAGATGTTCTCTTCTGGGACGTTCGCATCTGGGACACTTTCTTCATTAAACCTAAGAAAATGTACATAATCAAAAAATTGAAATAAAAAGCTAGGTACATGAAAATTACTTTGACAGACTTTTTATTATGGGTACTTCATAGGAATAACTTATAAAAAATAAAACTTTATGAAAACTTACAATTCTTGTAATATTTCGCTGCAATCATTTGGGAATCCCTCTTCTTCGATGTTCTGTTCTGGGACACTTTCTTCATTAAATCTAGGAATATGTACATAATCAAAAAATTGAAATAAAAAGCTTAATAACTTATAAAAAATATGGTTAAAACATAACTTTAGAAAACTTACGATTCTTCTAATATTTCTGTGGAAATGTCCCTGTTTTCTCTATTTTCCCAATTCAATCGCGCTGCTGCAGTGCACTTGTTCTTCTTTCTAGTTTTACGCGAACTTCGAGGCATCTTTGGATAATATCCTACCCTATATAAAAAATAATAAAAAAAAATTGTGTCTTTTTTCACAAAAATGAAAAGGGTGTCCTTTTTCACCGAGGAGGGTAAACAATCAGAATCTAAAACCTAAAAATACTGTTGTGTTCGTTTCACACCACTTTTGTACCGTAATAATGTAGCTCTAATGGAGACAAAACAGCAAAAAACTAAAAACTGAAATGAAAAAACACACCAATGTTGCCGTAATGCCCGCAACCTCTAAATTATCAATTACTAAAAAGCTGTTTTTCACTTTTTTAAAATAAATGTACATATTATATTTTCCATTTAAAATATTTTGGAATGTAATATAAAAACGCTTTTCATATAAATTCATATCGTATATTGATAATAAAGAAATATCTAGGTAGGTATTTTCGACACTGTTCTGATGCTGTGGTAAATAAATAAAGTATAAAGTTTAGTATGGATACTAAATACGTGTCACTGGTTTTTTGGGTAAAATTTTAAAGTAGGTTTATATTTGTATATTATTCTTATAGGAAAAATCACACTGAATACAATGGTGACATTAAAAAATTTGTAAATAGCCGTCTTCATTGTTAAAAGCGATGGTTTTTGGTGAGCATTTTAATTTTTCAACCCTTTTTTTTGGACTTTTTAACGAAAACAGTGACACGGACAAAAAAAATTTCAAGGGATGAAACATGAACAATTTATCATAACCCATGGTTTAAGACTTGCAGCGATTTTTTATCTGTAACCGTTCTATTGTTATATACAAATTAATGTTCCAACATTAACAATTTTTTTTATAAAAGGACTTGCAGATAATTTATTGTGGTTACAATGTTGCATTTTGTTCATAGAACGCAGTTTTTTGTGTCGATAACTCATGTATTCTGCAATTGTTTAAACAAATAGATATTGATAAAAACATTTTGCGTTTGGGGCTGCCAATTATTTATTAATTCATTTTTTAAAAAAATTCTTGCTTCACCCTAAAGATTATACATTTATATAATTCTCAATTTTCGTATGAATCCATTCATGTTTAAATATTTTTTTTATGTTAGAAATATTATTTTCCGAGCTCCATTCCTATCTGATGTATTTAGTGAGATTAGTCGCGTGACAGCGCTATTCATATTAAAATAAACGGATTTATACGAAAATAATTGAAAATTAATTAAATTAATAAAATATAAACTCTATTTTGATGCTAGAAAAAAAATAGTAAACAAAAAAAATGAAATTTCCTAAAAATAAAAAATAAAATTTCTGTCGTGGCTGAAGCCGGTATCGAACTCATGACAAATGGATTATTAGCGCTCTCTGCGACAAGACTAACTGTGAAAATAAAGAAAATTTATTCTCTCAGATTCCTTAGATATCCCAAATAATATATTATATTTTAATACTAGCAGCGCCACCTAGCATACAGGAGATTCACTGAAGTCTTAAGATATCTATCTCTCTTCATTATTGCAGAAAGACAGTGATAAAAGATAAAGATAAAGATGGGGATTTTTGGTGTTTGTAGTTTGGCATACCTGTCGCGACGCCCCTCTTAAGCCACAACTTGAGCGTCATACGTTATATCCCTTTATCCGCTATTAAAGTAAACACAGAACGTTAATAACGTATTTCGAAAATGAGTTTTTAAGCCATCCCACTCTTCCGTTATTTACTTGACAGATGCCAGAAACATTTATAACCTTATAAATGATAACCCTCACTTTGTGATAGTTTAAATAATCATTTACGATTTTTTTTTTATTTTAACTGCCTTAAATCGTTTTTAAATGAAGCCAGAATGAAACAAATACTACAAAAGATAGGTTAGGTAAAAGACTTGTTGTGACATCTCTTCAATGTCCATATCCTATGTTGCCATAACACTTAATTTTATAAAATGTTTTCATTTCATATTTAAGAAAAAAAGTGGTAAGAATGGTGAAAACTAGAGACTTACTCAAATCTTCTAAATTTCACATGTATTTATCATAAACTTTGGAGTTCACGATAAAACTTAAATATAAATGTTCTACATGCGGCACCATTGCGAAAACAATATCCGTTATTAAGGGAACCTTATTTCACCTCTAATAACGTAAAACAATACCAGTTAATAAAGTTTCCCCTATTTTAGCGCTATTGCGCATGCGATGTATAACGTTTAAAGTATATTGGTGTTGAAATAGGTGGCTTAAAACCTCCCTAATGTAAAATTCTTTTTTTAAAACGTTAAATTCTCGATATATTTTTTGATAGGACATCTGCATTGATAATAACGATGTATATCGATACTATCGATATCGATGTTTGAGGAACACTGGATTGTCAATAGTCAGTTTGTTTTGGAGTTTTGGGTAGTAGACGTTTTCACTTATACCTTTTACAAATATGGGATCTCAAGAAATAAAAATTGAACCCGAATGGGAGAGTGAGATAAACATTAATCAAGTAGAGGGGCAGTATCTCAAAGTAGAGGATTCTTGTACAGTTCAAAATAAAGATATTGTGACAAAATTATTCAGTGATAACAGTTTTAAGATTGAAGCAGAAGAAATACATACCAAGGATGAAACTGAACTACCTTTAGAAGATGTTGATAAGAACATTAAACAACTAGAGGGGAAGTATCTCAAGATAGAGGAGACACATGATGTTACAAAAGATTCTTGTACAGTTCAATATACAGATATTGAGACAAAATTATTCAGTGATAACAGTATTAAGATTGAAGAAGAAGAAATACATATCAAGGATGAAACTGAACTACTTTTAGAGGAAGTTGATAAGAACAGCAAGAATTTTGAAGAGGGTGGTTGCCAACAATGCTTTACTAATGATGAAGAAAAATATAAACCCAATGTTTGTAAACATACACGTTCTCAAGAAGGCAATCTTGATTCGCTTTTATTAGTTCACACAAGTGAAAAAAATTGTACATGTGTCGTTTGCGAAAAATCATTTACTCAAAAGGGGTCTCTGAAATTACATTTACTAATTCATCAAAAATTTAAATGCAATGTTTGTGAAAAATCATTTACTCATAAGTCACTTCTGAAAAGGCATGTACTAAGTGATTCTGGTGTTAAGAATTTTAAATGCAATGCTTGTGAAAAATCATTTAGTCATAAGACACATCTGAAAGAACATTTACTAATTCATTCTGGTGATAAAAAATTTAAATGCAACTTTTGTGAAAAATCATTTACTCGTAAATCATATCTGAAAGAACATTTACTAATTCATTCTGGTGTTAACAATTTTAAATGTGACATTTGTAAAAAATCATTTATTCGGAAGTCAGATCTTAAAGAACATTTACTAATTCATTCTGGTGATAAAAATTTTAAATGCAATGTTTGTGAAAAATCATTTACTAACAGGTCAAATCTGAGACGACATTTACTAATTCATTCTGGCGTTAAGAATTTTAAATGTGACGTTTGTGAAAAATCATTTACTAACAAGTCAAATCTGAGAGGACATGTACTAATTCATTCTGGTGTTAAGAATTTTAAATGTGACGTTTGTGAAAAATCATTTACTCAAAATTCACAACTGAAAGGACATTTACTAATTCATTCTGATGTTAAAAATTTTAAATGCGACGTTTGTGAAAAATCATTTACTCAGAAGTCAACTCTGAAAACACATTTACTAAATCATTCCGGTGATAAGAATTTTAAATGCAACGTTTGTAAAAAATCATTTACTCAGAAGTCAGATCTGAAAAGACATTTACTAATTCATTCTGGTGTTAAGAGTTTTAAATGTGATGTTTGTAAAAAATCATTTACTCAAAAGGGGTCTCTGAAAAAACATTTACTAATTCATTCTGGCGATAAAAAATTTAAATGCGACGTTTGTGAAAAATCATTTACTCGTAAATCATATCTGAAAACACATTTACTAAATCATTCCGGTGTTAAGAATTTTAAATGCGACGTTTGTGAAAAATCATTTACTCGGAAGTCAGATCTGAAAAGACATTTACACAGAAGTCACATCTAAAAGGACATTTACTAATTCATTAAAGAATTTTTGTGTTATATTATGAAATAAAATTAAATTTATTCGTTTATTAAAAATAATATTAAAATGTTTTATTTTAAAAATATTTTTAGCAGTAAAAATGGCGGGTAATTTTGAAATTCCTCAAGCGCTATGTTGGCAACACTGGATTAGTGTTCCTTAACATCGATGGTACAAACTATTGATAGTTATCGATAAAAGTATAAAAAATATCGATACTATCGGGGTTCGAGTAATTTCTAAAATAATAAAAGTTCATGAAATTTGAACACCTCAATATTTTGATTTTTATTGATCTTGCTCTGTGGTACGTCGAAACAAAAAGTGTAAACTTAAAACAATGTAAAATTCTTTTTTTAAAACGTTAAATTCTCGATATATTTTTTGATAGGACATCTGCATTGATAATAACGATGCATATCGATATCGATGTTTGAGGAACACTGGATTGTCAATTGTCAGTTTGTTTTGGAGTTTTGGGTAGTAGACGTTTTTACTTATACCTTTTACAAATATGGGATCTCAAGAAATAAAAATTGAACCCGAATGGGAGAGTGAGATAAACATTAAACAATTAGAGGGGCAGTATCTCAAAGTAGAGGATTCTTGTACAGTTCAAAATAAAGATATTGTGACAAAATTATTCAGTGATAACAGTTTTAAGATTGAAGCAGAAGAAATACATATCAAGGATGAAATTGAACTACCTTTAGAAGATGTTGATAAGAACATTAAACAACTAGAGGGGAAGTATCTCAAGATAGAGGAGACACATGATGTTACAAAAGATTCTTGTACAGTTCAATATACAGATATTGAGACAAAATTATTCAGTGATAACAGTATTAAGATTGAAGAAGAAGAAATACATATCAAGGATGAAACTGAACTACTTTTAGAGGAAGTTGATAAGAACAGCAAGAATTTTGAAGAGGGTGGTTGCCAACAATGCTTTACTAATGATGAAGAAAAATATAAACCCAATGTTTGTAAACATACACGTTCTCAAGAAGGCAATCTTGATTCGCTTTTATTAGTTCACACAAGTGAAAAAAATTATACATGTGTCGTTTGCGAAAAATCATTTACTCAAAAGGGGTCTCTGAAATTACATTTACTAATTCATCAAAAATTTAAATGCAATGCTTGTGAAAAATCATTTAGTCAAAAGCAACATCTGAAAGAACATTTACTAATTCATTCTGGTGATAAAAATTTTAAATGCAATGTTTGTGAAAAATCATTTACTAACAAGTCAAATCTGA
Source organism: Crepidodera aurea (assembly GCA_949320105.2). Lineage (NCBI taxonomy): Eukaryota > Metazoa > Arthropoda > Insecta > Coleoptera > Chrysomelidae > Crepidodera > Crepidodera aurea. The sequence goes on from OX439480.2 coordinate 5,742,429, forward strand.
GAGGACATGTACTAATTCATTCTGGTGTTAAGAATTTTAAATGCAACATTTGTAAAAAATCATTTACTCAGAAGTCAGATCTGAAAAGACATTTACTAATTCATTCTGGTGTTAAGAATTTTAAATGTGACGTTTGTGAAAAATCATTTACTCAAAATTCACAACTGAAAGGACATTTACTAATTCATTCTGATGTTAAAAATTTTAAATGCGACGTTTGTGAAAAATCATTTACTCAGAAGTCAACTCTGAAAACACATTTACTAAATCATTCCGGTGATAAGAATTTTAAATGCAACGTTTGTAAAAAATCATTTACTCAGAAGTCAGATCTGAAAAGACATTTACTAATTCATTCTGGTGTTAAGAGTTTTAAATGTGATGTTTGTAAAAAATCATTTACTCAAAAGGGGTCTCTGAAAAAACATTTACTAATTCATTCTGGTGATAAAAAATTTAAATGCGACGTTTGTGAAAAATCATTTACTCAGAAGTCAACTCTGAAAACACATTTACTAAATCATTCCGGTGATAAGAATTTTAAATGCAACATTTGTAAAAAATCATTTACTCAGAAGTCAGATCTGAAAAGACATTTACTAATTCATTCGGGTGTTAAGAGTTTTAAATTTGACGTTTGTAAAAAATCATTTACTCAGAAGTCAGATCTGAAAAAACATTTACTAACCCATTCTGGTGATAAAAAATTTAAATGCAATGTTTGTGAAAACTCATTTATTCGGAAAAGTGATTTAAATCAACATTTACTAATTCATTCTGGTGATAAAAAATTTAAATGCAACGTTTGTGAAAAATCATTTGCTCAGAAGTCACATCTGAGAGGACATTTACTAATTCATTCTGGTGTTAAGAATTTTAAATGCGACGTTTGTGAAAAATCATTTACTCGGAAGTCAGATCTGAAAAGACATTTACACAGAAGTCACATCTAAAAGGACATTTACTAATTCATTAAAGAATTTTTGTGTTATATTATGAAATAAAATTAAATTTATTCGTTTATTAAAAATAATATTAAAATGTTTTATTTTAAAAATATTTTTAGTAGCAAAAATGGCGGGTAATTTTGAAATTCCTCAAGCGCTATGTTGGCAACACTGGATTAGTGTTCCAAGAGGAGCCTTGCCACTGACGACCTCGTTTTCAGTTGGCAATACTGAATATGCATAAAAATTTGACGATTTTTTGGAGAGTTAATCTCGAGAACGGAATTTTTGTCTGTGGAAATATTTATACCCGTTATAGCTTATACCTTGGAATAGGACATCTCCTTTTTTGAGTCAATTTTAAGGATTAATAAAAAAGATATCAGCCATTTAGTGGAGGTGTGTTTTTGACAATTTGTGATCACCAATTTTAACGTGAAAAGGAGATGTCCTAAATGAAGGATACAGAATTAATTTCCGAGAATACCAATTCTCAAAACTTTATAATTTTTGAGATTAACTCTCCAGAAAAAAAAAGGTTATGTAAGTTGCCTATATCCCAGTAAAATTTTCTCTTTCCATAGTTCAGGCGTTTTCCGCCTGACACTTTGAGACAGTGGCGCTTTTTGGTTTTATTTTGAACGATGTATGCAACCAGTTTTACGAATACGAAGTTACGAAGAAAGAAAGTTTTTAGATGTTTAGAACTGACATTTTAGGTTATGTTGGTTAATTTATTCGTGTGTTTTGCAATTTTTTTTAATGAGTAAATTAGTATTAACTAAAACCAGTTCTTCAGTTTAAAGTATTTCAATTAATGCCGTATACCTCATTTAGGACATGTTTCACAAATTGTCAAAAGTACACGTTCCACTAAATGATTAATATGTTTATTATTCCTTAAAATTTGTTGAAAAATGGAAATGTCCTATTCCAAGGTGTAAGCTATAACGGGTAAAAATATTTCCACAAACAAAAATTCCATTCTCGAGAGGCTGTTCAAAAAATCTTCAATTTTTATGCATATTCAATGTGAAAAATTAGTGATTAGTAATATGGAGAATGTGCAATTCAACTATAACAGTTTTTTGTGATTTTTATTCGTGCATTCAAAATAGTGTCTGCATAGTTGGGTGTTGGAAAATGTGTTATTTTCCGGCAGGATAAGTGCAAAATTTAATATGTGTCATTCCGTTGCCTCTCAAAAGGTTAATTCGCACGCCTCTGCAAAATAACATCATATCATCGAAGACGAGATGATCTGGTATGCGCGATTTTTGACATGTAATGTCAGATGTAAAAAATTATCATACAAATAGCTTCAGACTAGTAATTAATTTAAAAATGTCTATTAGTATATGTGTTTAGTTTAGTTAGTAATCATTTGTGTTTCATCCAAATAATAAACAATAGTTGTGAAAAACCTCGTTATTTGAATCCCACTCCAATACAGTCCATTTCAACACACAAACTTGGGAAATATCAGCCCCAATTTTGCGCAGTTGGGAATCACCGACATTTGCAGAAATTAATATTTACAGTATGTCTCACTTATTAACCCGTCCATGGGACTCTTGATGTAGGTTTGTTACACATTTTATTTGCTATTATGTCTTTTGTCCATTGCTAAAAAGCAATGCAGTTTTTTCAAAGTGTATTGTTTTGTTTTTGTTTTAGTGAATAACTGTAATTAGGTACTTTTAAATAAAGAAATAATTATTAATTATTCAATTTATTTTCTTACAAAAATGATTTTATAATATTTAATGATTTACAATAAAGTTAACATTAAAGAAATGAGTTTACGATTAATACATGCAAGTATTAGAACTAAGAATCTGAAATAAATTTATGATTAATAAATGCAAGTACTCGAACTGAAATATAAATATTAGTTAATTCTGTAAGGTACAACTATTTACCTGTCCTAATTCATTTTCAATCTTATAGGACATGCTCAAACTCATGGTGGGTATATCCATGGATGTTCACTAGTATGTGAATATGTGCTTCCAGATGCAATTGTTCCCCACACTGCACCAATATTAGCAACGGATTTTATTTTATTTGGATTTTCAGTTTCATATTGATATTCTCTTTCACAGACAGAACATTTGTATACTATTGTACTATTCAACCCCTTGCCCTTTTGGCGTTCTTCTTTAACACTTAGTTTTCCGAGAGTACATATTTTGGAATGATCGTATTGTAGATTAGTAGCCCAATCCAGTACATACCCAAGTTCTACAATTCTCACACCTATTATCGGGTTCTCAGGTTTCGGTACTCTCTCATATTCTAGCTCATGTTTGTTTATGCTAGAAAATTAATGAAATATTAAATTATAAAGGGTGTATCATAAGGAATGGTCAATATTTTAATCATAGGTTCAGGACCTCGAAATATTAATATTTTACAAAATAACTCTGGGTCAAATTAACATAACTCTACTACTAAGATACAGGGTGTTGAAGATAAAATGTATTTTTCGTTTTTTTGCAATAATTTCTTTATTATTTAATATATTGACTTGAAATTTGGTATGGTTATACTTTTAAGAAATTATTGCAAAAAAACGAAAAATACATTTTATCTTCAACACCCTGTATCCAGGCCCAGATTCAGAGCCCCTTGTATCCGGGCCTGCCTGTATCTTAGTAGTAGATAACATTTGACCCAGAGTTATTTAGTAAAATATTAATATTTCGAGGTCCTGAACCAATTATTAAAATATTGACCATTCCTTATGATACACCATGTAGATAGCTAGCTGGTCAAGAAATTTCATTATGGTTTATAAATCTAAAGATAGATATAATGTACCCATGCATTAAAAATATTAATTCACCTAATTAGAATGCCTTGGTCAATACTGTCAACAAAACGGACACAAGAATTTCCTTGTTGTTATCTAGTTAAATTCTTGGTATGTAAAAACTCTATTTATGCAAATATTCTAATATTTCTTATCTGTCATATTCATCTGAAGAAATTATTCCAGGTTCTGAATTATTATATGATTTTAAATTTATTTCTTCTTGGCTCAGGAAATCCTCTTCTAAATTTTCTTGTGTGAAATCCTCTTCAATATCCTCTGTATTTCCTTCTCGTGGAAAGTCATTGAGTTGGATGACCTCTTCTAAAATATCCTCTTGCAGAAAACTCTCCTCTTGATTGTCGGCTTCTTTCTTTCTTGTGGGAATCCCTCTTTTTGGATGTTCTCTTCTGGGATGTTCGCTTCTGGGACACTTTCTTCATTAAACCTAAGAAAATGTACATAATCAAAAAATTGAAATAAAAAGCTGGGTATATGAAAATTACTTTGACAGACTTTTGATTATGGGTACTTCATAGGAATAACTTATAAAAAATAAAACTTTATGAAAACTTACAATTCTTGTAATATTTCGCTGCAATCATTTGGGAATCCCTCTTCTTCGATGTTCTGTTCTGGGCCACTTTCTTCATTAAATCTAGGAAAATGTACATAATCAAAAAATTGAAATAAAAAGCTTAATAACTTAAAAAATATGGCTAAAATATAACTTTAGAAAACTTACGATTCTTCTAATATTTCTGTGGAAATGCCCCTGTTTTTTCTATTTTCCCTATTCAATCGCGCTGCTGCAGTGCGCTTGTTCTTCTTTCTAGTTTTACGCGAACTTCGAGGCATCTTTGGATAATAACCTACCCTATAATAAAAATAATTGTGTCTTGTTTCACAAAAATGAAAAGGGTGTCCTTTTTCACCGAGGAGGGTAAACAATCAGAATCTAAAACCTAAAACCTAAAAATACTGTTGTGTCCGTTTCACACCACTTTTGTACCGCAATAATATAGCTCTAATGGAGATAAAAGCAAAAATGCAATATGCGTTAGCGTGACCTACTCAATCAGAGACCAACCAAATCACCACTAATAACTAAATTGTAACATCACGTCACACGAAGAACTGCTTCCGCTCTTTGTCTAATCATTAAAATTAGTAGTGTTATCTTATTTTATTTCAGAATTAGAGAGCGGACGTGGCAAAAACAAAGACAAAACAGCAAAAAACTAAAAACTGAAATGAAAAAACACACCAATGTTGCCGTAATGCCCGCAACCTCTAAATTATCAATTACTAAAAAGCTGTTTTTCACTTTTTTAAAATAAATATTATATTTTCAATTTAAAATATTTTGGAATGTAATATAAAAACGTTTTTCATATAAATTAATATCGTATATTGATAATAAAGAAATATCTAGGTAGGTATTTTCGACACTGTTTCGAAATGCTCGTTCTGATGCTGCGGTAAATAAATAAAGTATAAAGTTTAGTATGGATACTAAATACGTGTCACTGGTTTTTTGGGTAAAATTTTAAAGTAGGTTTATTGTTGGATATTATTCTTATAGGAAAAATCACACTGAATACAATGGTGACATTAAAAAATTTATAAATAGCCGTCTTCATTGTTAAAAGCGATCGTTTGTGAGCATTTTAATTTTTCAACCCTATTTTTTGGACTTTTTAACGAAAACGGTGACACGGACAAAAAAAATTTCAAGGGATGAATCATGAACAATTTATCATAACCCATGGTTTAAGACTTGCAGCGATTTTTTATCTGTAACCGTTCAATTGTTATATACAAATTAATGCTCCAACTTTAACAATTTTTTTTTATAAAAGGACTTGCAGATAATTTATTGTGGTTACAATGTTTCATTTTGTTCATAGAACGCAGTTTTTTGTGTCGATAACTCATGTATTCTGCAATTGTTTAAACAAATAGATATTGATAAAAACATTTTGCGTTTGGGGCCGCCAATTATTTATTAATTCATTTTTTAAAAAAATTCTTGCTTTAATAGTAGTTTACGTAACAAGTGCCGAAAGTGGTATTTTACTGGATGAGTGGGCAAATTGCAGGGCGAGCCGCAGGCGAGTCCTGCAAGCCTGCGAGTCCAGTAAAAGCACTTTTGGGACGTATTATGTACAATATTTTTTTTAAAACGCGTAGTGTTGTACTATAAACATCATATTATTCAGTTTACATTTTTATAACAAGAACTCTTTATTAACTAATTTTAACAATTGCTTGGGTCCCCGCCTTAACAATTTCATCTTCCATTAATTCACAATCAAAAGCATCATTTTGAATATCCATTTTATAGTAAATGTCACGTTTTCAACTAAACGTCAAAATATGTCAAGTTATTTTATAGTTTTAAATAATACAAAACTCGGTTACTATAGAAACCAATTGACCGCTATCTTAGACTAACTATATTATTATTTTTTTCATTAAAGATAGGCCGGAAAGTAAATAAAAATGAGTCCGGTAAAAACTTTTACCGGACTATCACAATAATTTTCTGGCTCGGTCCGACAAAATGAGATTTTCTGACCTAAAAATAAACCGGAAAGTACTAATTTCTGGCCGGTTTTAAAAAAAGATTATACATTTATATAATTCTCAATTTTCGTACGAATCCATTGATGTTTAACTATTTTTTTATGTTAGAAATATTATTTTCCGAGCTCCATTCCTATCTGATGTATTTAGTGAGATTAGTCGCGTGGCAGCGCTATTCATTATATTATTAAAATAAACGAATTTATACGAAAATAATTGAAAATTAATTAAATTAATAAAATATAAACTCTATTTTGATGCTAGAAAAAAATAGTAAACAAAAAAAATGAAATTTCCTAAAAATAAAAAATAAAATTTCTGTCGTGCTGAAATAGGCATCGAACTTATGACAAATGGATTATTAGCGCTCTCTGCGACCCGACTAATCGTGAAAATAAAGAAAATTTATTATCTGAGATTCCAAGTAATATCATTGTATATAGATTATATAGTAGTATCGAGCTCTAGTTAAAAGTGTCTGATGCAGTCTCGAGCGGCATCTATTGACGTTCTATATGAAGTTATCAATTTTTAATGCTGTACAGATACTCCTTCTATATCTTCTTTCACATGGCCTTTACCAAGTAGTTCCTTCAGCTATTAAAGTTGCTGTCTGTAATATTGCAGTTACGTATTTAATAATAAACATCTGTTGAACAGATATTACATTTTCAAAATTCAGTCAGGATTTTCTACAAAACTGTGTGCGTAGTCATCTTTATTTACTAAGGATAAAATTTATGATATGATGTGCTATATCAATTCTGTTTAGAAAAATAGTGATTATTTATATAAATTAGAAATTATTTTTTTTAAATAAAGATAAAAATACACTTTATAATGTACATGGGCGGATCCAGACGATTTTCAAGAGGGGGTCCCCAGAAATTTTATTAAATATAAAGTACTTGAAAACTTCTTTTTGGGCTATTTTAAATGAAGAAATTTACTCAAAAATCTCACATAAAATGTGATATCGCTGAAACTAGGCTCTTAGTACTTTATTGGGTGTAGAAAACGTTAAAAAAATCTTTGCTGCTCTAAAGTCTATGCTTAAGTTTACAATTTCGAAAACAAAAAAATTTGGTTTTTGCGTTATCTAATATCTCGAAAAATAAAAAAAATCGAGAAACCAACAGCACCACGTGTGAAACAGCGGAAAATTTTACTTAAATTTATATTATAAGTTATTTATAACTATAAAAAATTATTAAATATAAGAAAAAGCGTATTCTAAAAATACAAAAATCCAAAAAAAACAAAAGTACCTTTGCCTAAAATGTAAAAAAGAATTTTATTCTCATAAAACCATTAAGGTTTATTCACTTTGTATTAATCTCTGAAAGGGATAAAAAAGAAGAGAGTGACATCTTGACTAGATTCAGTCAAAATTTAATGTCAATACTCTCTTCTTACCATAGATGGTAGCACATCTACAAATGTTATCTTATAGCGGATATAGCTATTGATTTGTACGAGTTTGGAATTTTATTTATTGGATTCGAAAAGCCTATCTGATGAAGTCGAAAGACAGAAACCGGTCTTAGGATGTCGAATCTAATAAATTAAAATTCCTTACTGGTTTACTCACAAAGAAGAATGTTTTCACAAAGTTTCATAAAAAAAATTTATTTTTGCGGGAGATAAAAATTAAAAACTTAAAACTCGATTTTTAACGATTTTCTCAATAATTTTGAAGTTGAAAAATGATTAATACAAAAGTTTTACATTTTTTAATTACCTATCTACAAATGTTACATTAAACTTTTTTCGATAGGATGTTTCAGCCACAAATCGTAAAAACCAATATCCAACCCTCAAGTTGTATATTTAGCTACCCCATCCCCTTCCAGAACTTTTAATTTGTCCAATTTATTTTTTTAATTTACTTATAATTTTCCCTACATTTTCCGACCATCCACATACTGCTAAGAATTTTTTTATGAATTCGGGTATTTAAAATCGGTTTGGACTTGGTCTACAAACATCATTCAAAACCAACGATAAGTTTTTATTATTGGCAGGGCATCAGATTCTGGTGACCTTCAATTAACAACGCAAATCTATTCAAAACTATTTATTAACGCTATAAACAGGAAAATTCCACTGAAACTCGGGTTGTCTTGGTGTGTCTAGAGTTTTTGATGACAGCGTTGCCAAACTTTGGTGGATTACTCACAACTTTAAAATATCAATAGCAAGACAGTTTTTTTTAATATAATAAACTAATATCTGTCTAACCAGCATCAGATAAAAAAGATTAAAGTTGTTTAGTATCAAACAACAACATATAATAATTTATTAATTTTACCAGAAAATAAAATACTAATAAATAAAAAATAAATTATTTTATACTCTTAAAATTAACTAAAACAATCATATAATATCCATATTATAAACAAGAAACCAAACTATTGCAAAAAATATACTTTAAGAAAAAATATTTCGATTTAACTCTCTAGTCTTAGTCCTTTTTATTCCAAATTTTAGTGTTAAAAGTTAAACGGGTTTAATAAATTATCAGATTAGAATGTTTCATAATTACCATTATCGATAGTATATAGACCTTTTGATTACAATTCACAATTGTCCTTTACTCACAAAATTACTTACATACTAGTAAAATACTCACAAATTGACAACCCTGGTTTCTCGGGAGATAATTAAATATTTTGCGCCTTCAATTTCATACATCTTCCAATTCCCTTTCGTTGTAACTAAATAACACATTAACAAAAGACAAGTAGAAACGAAAAAGAAGATTTCAAATTATAATTTCACTCAAGCAACGACATGACCTAAAGACATGACTTGTGTCCACTTCGAGTGCTGCCATCTCCAGTGCGTTCACATAATCCTACTGATAAAAGTTCGTAAGGCGATACTACTATATTGAGACGAGCACAACTTTGAAGCGACACCACCGGTATTAATTTGAACCTTCACGAAAAGCATAATTTTGTTTGTTTAACTGCAAGTCGAACATGTGTTTTGATTTTGTGCTTCGTGTATTTTGCTGTTATTTGTTAGTTAAACGTTAAAAATGCCCAATAACAATAATACAAACTATTGCGTTTATGGGTATACCTCTAGGAAATCTAAAAATTCGGAATTACACTTCCGTTATGATCCACCCAAGAAGCAACAAAAAAGGTGTCACGGAGGAAGTTGATCGTCGTAAATTCCGGGAAAAGTGTAATCAATTTTAAATCTGAAGATTATATTACAAAATCAGGTAAGATAACGATTAGCATTTCTGAGATTATTTCTTGATTACTACTGAAATATTTTTAGGAATTATTTCAAACAAAATAGCATCCAAGTAGTGCAAAACGTGTGTGCCATCACAGCATTTGCCCAGTAAGCCACTTGATGTTAAAACCATTAAATGTGCAAAGAATGATGGTTAGTTAGAAGACAGCAAAGTGTTGCCTATAAACTAAGTAAAGTTGCCCTTACAAACTGTCGAAACTGTACAGTTGTACTTTTATATATGTAAACTTAAAATCTAGTTAGGTGTGCACATCATTGCTGATATTTCAACTTATCATTTTTCTAAAGGTAATATTCAGTAAAATAAAACCTTTGTCACATTATAATAATTTTTAAAATACCATTATTATGTTCCCCTCTTGTACAACACCTGTTTTCAATTATTATACAATTAGTAATGAATTATTATAATAAAATGTTAAATACTACTAAAACTGAATAATTCAAAGTTAGCTTTGAACTTATGTTAAAATAAAGGATTAAAAATATACATTTTGTGTTTATTTTGAAAAAAACAAAGTAGATAAACAAAACAAAAAGTTTTGCAACAGATACATTTGATGGCCTATGAAGTGTTTTAAGCCAAGAAAAAAATTTCTTAATTTCTATATTTTCATTTGATATTGATTTAAAAAAAATTTTGAAACAAGGAATAGGATATATTTTACATAAATCAATCAAAAGTAGGTTCTTAGAAATCATTTTTTATTTAAATCACTTTTACAATTACAATAATTATCCTGAAAAAATTGAAATAAAATTTATCAGCAGAAAACTGTTGTATGTTTCTTTGGCATATGATTTAGCTCCCTTCCAATATCATTGTTGTTAACTTAGTTTTGTATCCACAAAGAGCAAAAGACATAGAGTATTTTACAAACTTTATTTTATTATTTCTTAACACGTGTTTATTACAATTAACCATTACAACTACTTGACAACTGACAACTCTTCTTCTAGATATTTTATTGACATAAAATATTTGTTGCCAACCTAATTCTAACATTCCCCCTCAACAAATATTTTATCAAAAATAAAATTTTTCAAAACAGCTTATTTTACTTCAGAATACAATTTCTAAATTTTTGAAATAATATCTTATTCAAAGGCTTTGTAAAGAGATCGGCTACATTATCTGATGTTTGTATATATCTTAACTCAACAAATCCTTCGTTTATACTATCTAAAATATAATTGTACTTAACATCCACATGTTTTAAGCGTTTGTTGTTCTCATTTTTTTGAGTTATTTTAATTACAGACTGATTGTCTTCATATAACAAAATAGGATGATTACAATTTAGCTTAAAATCTAATATTAGTTTTTTTATCCAAAGGGCTTCTGTTATTTATTTATTTATTTATTTATTTATTGTTACACTGTTCAAACAGGACAAACTCAACTACAGAACAGGAATACACGTATATTATTTAACAAGAATATCATTTTTCAAAGAAAAATGCATTAATCGCAGATATACGACAGTGGAAAATATCAAGCTGGTAATTTACAGTATTACAAATTGAACACATCCTGTAAAGTGGCGAAAATTTTAAAATATTTGTTCGAGGGGTAGGAAGGTAAAATGTATTGTCAACTCTAGAAGCTAATCTCGGGATATTAAACCTCAGTTTTTGAAGAAAATTGGGGTCGCTGATTTTATTATTTACGAGTTTAAACAAGAATATCAATAGGTGACAGTCACGACGAGAACTTAAGCTATCCACACAATGTCTCATTTGAAGCGTACTATTAAGAACTCCAGTAGGAGGATAAATAGCGTCCATTTTGAAAGAAAGAAGCTTCAGAAATCTCCGTTGAACTGATTCAAGTTTCTGAATGTGTACGTCATAAAATGGACTCCAGATAACATCCGCGTACTCAATTTTAGATCTAACATAGGCATAGTACAGCACCTTTAAAGTATCCTGATCAGTGAAGTCACGCGAGTTTCGAGCTAAGAAACCATACATTTTGTTAGCAGACGAATAAGCAGCCTCAATATGAGGAACGAACGAAAGTTTGGAGTCAAAAGTGACACCCAAATCAACAAATGTCGTCGGGCGCTCAAGAACAGAATTATTAATTTCATAATGATGTAAAATCTTGTCAGTTTTAAGAGAAAATGTCATTACCTTACATTTATCAGCGTTAAGTGACAATTTATTACTTATACACCACACCTCAACACGTCGTAAGTTAGCTGAAAGTGAAACACAATCACTTATATCATCGATTTGGCAGAATAATTTTAAGTCATCAGCATACAGTAAATAGTTAACGTCAAGGTCATCAACTATATCATTGATGAAAACATTAAATAATAGAGGGCCCAGATTACTTCCCTGAGGAACTCCGGATGTTACTAAGTGTTCGACGGACTTGTAACCATTAAAGACCACAAACTGCCGTCTACTACTTAAATAGGAGCTAAATAATTTAATCAGAGGTGCCGATAATCCATACCGAGATAGTTTTTTTAAAAGAATTCCGTGGTCTAGTCTGTCGAACGCTTTGGAAAAGTCGGTGTACACAACGTCAGTTTGCGACCGCCCATCAATGCTTTCAGCAATAAATTGAGTTATATTTGCCAAATTGGTGATAGTAGAGCGACCCTTTACGAACCCATGTTGATTTATGGTTATACAGTTACTTAAGTGACCATACATTCTATTGTACAACAGAATTTCAAATACCTTACAAAAGTTACAAATAATTGAGATAGGCCGAAAGTTGCCAATATCAAATTTGTCGCCATGCTTGTAGATAGGTATAACTTTCGATAGCTTCCAGATGTTAGGAACAGTGCAAGTCTTAAGGCATGTGTTAAGCAATATTGTTAAAGGCAGAGCAAGTACTGGCGCACAATCTTTCAAAATAAAAGCCGGAATAAAATCAGGTCCTGTTGTCATTTTATTCGTAAATTGTTTTAAGGCTATAAGGACTTCATCTTCCAGAAAAGACACAATATTTAAAACATGTGAGGTCAATGAGTCATCATGGGAGACAAGAGGTGTGCTAACTGAGAAAGATTTTGCAAAATAGTCGGAAAAGCCGTTAAGTATATCTGTGGGACTATTAAGTGTTTGGCCATTGTATGTCATTCTGTCAGAAATATTCGTTGATCCTTTTTTGCTATTGACAAAAGCCCAAAATTTTTTTAGATCTGCTTTCATGTTAGATTCGGCAGATTTAGCGTAGTTTTTGTACGACTTGTCGATGTCGGATTTCACTTTTGCTCGTAAATGTTTAAATTGATTAAGAGTATTTACATCTTTGTTTTTTTTACATTGCTGATTTAATTTTGATTTAAGTTGAATTTGCCTAATAATATCTCGTGTAAACCACGGCGGAAAACTTCTTTTACATTTTTTTTTTGGTTGCATTGGAACACACTCATCAAACGCATTATATAACTTACCATAAAGGTAGGTACAGGCATCATCAGATCTGTCAAATGTTGGAAGGAAAGTCCAATCTATATTTGAGAGACGTTGATATAATAACGGGAAATTTGCTTTTCGGAAGTTATATTCATTGCATGAAGTTGTGGGAAAATTTCTTTTTAAACTATGGCTAAAATTTAGTTTACACGATATATTTAGCGCGGGATGATGTCGATCTTCAGCAACCAAATTTTCTAACGATTTTTCCACCACACAGTTATTGTTATACAAGACAAGATCGAGAATATGTCCAAAATCATTCATAACAGTATTGTATTGAGTTAAATTATAAATTGGTAAAAAGTTGGTAAGAGCAGAAATAATTACATTACCTAAGTTATTATGAAGATGTGCGGCATAAGAAGGTATATTAAAGTCACCCAGAACAAGCAAGTTATTATTAAGCATTTATTAAGTTATGGCGAAACTTAAAGCTATATATTCTGCCTCACACGAGGACAAAGCTACAGTCATTTGTTTTTTTGAATACCATGATATTATACAATCATAATATGTTAAAATGTAACCTGAAGTTGATTTACGGTCACTTGTGTCGCTTGCCCAATCGGCATCTACAAAACCTTTCAGTTCAGAATCTGAATTACAATCATAGATAAGAGATAAATCCAAAGTACTTTTTACATAACGCAAAATTCGCTTAAGATATTTATATAGATTTATACTTGCACAATGTTGATATCGACTTAAAAATATTACTGATACACATAAATCAGGTCTAGTTCCTGAAACAGCATAAAGTAAACTACCTATTAATTGTCTGCATTGTTTTTCTATTTGCTTACTTTCGGATTCTTTTATATTTAAACATTCAAAGTTGAAGTTATGTTCCATTGGAGTATCTACCCCTTTACAATCTGACATATTAAATTTTTTTAAAACATTTTCTAAGTACTTCTTTTGATTTATAATTGTTATTCCTTTAATAACATCTTGTTTTATACTGATACCTAAATAATTGCTAGCTAAACCAAGATATTTAGTTTTAAAATTGTTATTTAACTTTACTTTAAAATTTTCAACATCATCAATTTTCGAGCCAAAGATAAGCAAATCATCCACATAAATTAGAAGATACAACATGTTGTTATCTTTGTGATAGCTATATAGACATAAATCATTTTTTGACCTAATAAAATTTTCTGTTATCATAAATGAATCAAATTTTTCATTCCAATACATTGGCGATTTTTTTAGACCATATATAGAGTGATTTAACTTACAATAAGTTCCACAAGGTAATTTCATATAGATGGTTTCTTTTATGTCACCATATAGAAAAGCACCTGTAATATCTAACTGATGAACGGGTAGCCTCATCTTATTTGCCATTACCATAAACAATCTAAAGGTGGTTAACCTTGCCACTGGGGCATATATTTCAGGATCACAATCCACTTGTTCAAATCCTCTTGCTACTAGACGAGCCTTGAATTGTTTCTCGCCATTGAGATTTTCTTTAATTTTAAACACCCACTTACTACTTACAATCTGAGCATCTACTGGCACTTCAGTTACTTCAGTCCATGTATTGTTCTCAGTTAATGTTTGTGTTTCTTTTTCTATAGCTTCCAGCCAGTTTTCTTTGTCTTGAGCTTCCATTGCTTCTTGGTATGTACTTGGTTCATTGTTGATACATAACAAATTTGTTTCAAAATCATCAAGCCATTTTGGCTGTCTTCTATTTCTATTTCTTATATTCTCAGTTTCATTTATAATTTCAATGTTTTCGTTATTTCTCAATTCATTTATGTGGTCCATTTCTTCTTGATTCACTTCTGTATCATTTGTCCATTGTTCACTTATTTCATTTTCTTCTTCTTCAACCATGGGTTCATTTTCAGGATATTCTTCAGTCAAAGTAACATTATTTTCTTGTAATATACTAGTTTTCTGTTTTTGAACATTGTTATTAATAAATATGACATCTTTCCTAATTTCTACTGTGTGTTTATTGGGATAATATATTATATATCCTTTAGTGTCTTGTCCATAGCCAACAAATATACCAAGCTCAGACTTAGGGTCCCACTTCTTCCTCTTTTCATCTGGTATATGTACCGCTACTTCAGATCCAAAAATTTTTAATTTTTCTATATTGAAAAGGTCTGTGTTGAACCAAATTTCAAATGGTGTTTTCCCTCTTATCCTGCTTCGGCCAGTCCTATTTAATACATAGACTGCCGTATTTACAGCTTCAGCCCAAAGATTTTTGTTAAAATTGTTTTCTAGGATCATTGTTCTCGCAGCTTCTACAATTGTGCGCATCTCCCTCTCTGCTCGGCCATTCTGTTGCGGTGTATAGACTACAGTCGTCTGATGTTGGATTCCGTTGTCAATCATAATTTTTCTTACTTTATTGTTCACAAACTCAGTCCCATTGTCACTCCTCATTATTTGAATTACATGGCCAGGATTAACTTGGGTTCTCATCACAAATTCATGAATTTTATTTTCAACTTCAAATTTATGTTTTAAGAAGAATATTGATCTGAATCCTGAGAAGTCATCGTTTATTAATAAAAAATATTTAGCTCCTCCCAATGAGCTTGTTTCCATTGGGCCACACACGTCCATATGAATTAATTGTCCTGGTTTTTCAGTTTTTGATTCACTTAATTCGAAACTTTGTTTGTGCTGTTTGCCTTTAATGCAAGGGATGCACATGGAATTTTCACCATTTTCAAAATTTATATTGCTTCTTTTCAATATGTTTTTAATCTGATCTATATTTTGGTGTACCATTTTGCGATGCCATTCAGTTAATTTGTCACATGTACTCCCAACATTGGCATATATGATTTCATCATCACATTTGACTACCATTTTATAAATTTTATTATATCTTTTTGCAATAGCGCATACTATATCATTTTTCAAGAACTTACATTGTTCATAGTTCATGTTTATGTTTATATTATAGCCTCTATTTGTAGCGGCACTAACAGAAAATAAGTTTGCTGTCATTTTGGGCACATGCAAAACATTATTTAATATTGTCTCAATCCACTTTTGTCCATTAAAGGCTTGTAGTTTTATGTTTCCAATACCCACTGCTTCAATTATGGTTCCATCACCTATAACAATATTTTTGCACTGTAACAGTTCATCATACTTAAAAAAACTATGTTTGTCATGACACATATGTTCGGATGCCCCACTATCAACTATCCAATCTTGGATTACACTTTTGCCATAAAATGCAGTGCTTATTGCAGTAAATGCATTACTGGGTCCTTGTGTGCTATTTTGACCCTCTTTATTTAAAAACCAACAGTTCTTTCTTAAATGTCCTCTTTTTTTGCAATTTTCACAATATTTGTCCCTGTAACAGTCTTTTTTTAAGTGTCCTACTTTGTTACATGTAAAACACTTTCTGATATTTTCCTGAGCAACTAATGCATCACACTTAAGACAGTTTCTGTTTTGTTGTGCAATTAGTGCTGTAACTTCTTCTTGTCTATAATTTACTCTCTGCTCTTCGATAAGTAGCCTGGCCGTTAACTCAGATAACTCTTGCTTATCTGAGGGTACTGACTCCCAGGCAGACACAAAATGTTTATATTTTTCAGGCAATGCTGTTAAAATTTTTGTCAAAACCATCTTTTCGGGTACTTCACCTTTTAGCTGCTTTATCTGACAGACATTTTCTTCGATTTTTGCCAAAAATGTGGCTATATCTTCGTTTTCCTTATACTGCATTGCAAAGAATTTTTGCTGTAATAAATGCAGAGAAGTTTCTGATGTTTGTTCATATATTGTATGCAATTTATCCCAAATCGCCTTTGCAGATTCGCAGGTCATTACTTGCAACATTACTTTTTCTGATAGCCTTGTAACTATTACACTTTGAGCCTTGGCATCTTTTTTATTCCATTTGTCAATTTCTGATGCTTCTTCTGGTTTTGGCAAGGAACCATCAACTGTAGTATATACTTCTAGGGCTTTCAACATAACCCTTAATTGAAATTTCCATGTCGACCAATTTGAAATTCCTTCCAACTTTAGATTATTGGAATTAGATCCAGTATTGTTAAGTAACACACTTTCCATTTTATTTATAATCTATTTTTCTTGAGCTTTACGGCCTTTTATATTTTATTTGCTTTACCGCCTTTTCTGTTTTATTGGCTTTACCGCCTTTTCTGACTTTTCGGCTTTACCACCGGTTTCTATGCTTTTCCCCTTATGGCACTGGGCCCATAACCTGTTGTTAACTTAGTTTTGTATCCACAAAGAGCAAAAGACATAGAGTATTTTACAAACTTTATTTTATTATTTCTTAACACGTGTTTATTACAATTAACCATTACAACTACTTGACAACTGACAACTCTTCTTCTAGATATTTTATTGACATAAAATATTTGTTGCCAACCTAATTCTAACAATCATTCTATATTAGTAGAGGTGAAGATGATAATACGTCTAGGCTAAATTCATCCTGAAACACAAAAAAAGCACACAGAAACAGAAGTAAACAATAAATTTCTGAAAAACGTAAGATATGCTAAATAAATATCCTCAATTTTAGAATAACGACACAAAAAACAGGTTCAATTGAGTCTAAATACTTACATGTACAGGTATATTATAGTAATTATAGTGTGAACAGCTGATCGACGTGTGGCGCCGCCATCGGTAATTATTTGTCTCATTGGAACGTAGCGCTAATCATATGACATATGACAGACACTGTAGATAGTAAATAGTAAAGTTTTTTACAACTAATAAGATGGCATCTCAACAAATAGAAATTAGTTCTCAAGCTCAAATAAAAATTGAACACGAATGGGAGGATGGGATAAACATTAAACAACTGGAGGGGAAGTATCTCAAGATAGAGAAGCGACTTGATGTTACAAAAGATTCTTGTACGTTTCAATATACAGATATTGGGACAAAATCATTCAGTGATAGCAGTTTTAAGATTGAAGATGAAGTAGTAGATATTAAGGATGAAAGTGAACTACTTTTAGAAGAAGTTGATAAGGACATTAAACAACTGGAGGGGAAGTATCTCAAGATAGAGAAGCGACTTTATGTTACAAAAGATTCTTGTACAGTTCAATATACAGATATTGAGACAAAATCATTCAGTGATAGCAGTTTTAAGATTGAAGAAGAAGTAGTAGATATTAAGGATGAAAGTGAACTACTTTTAGAAGAAGTTGATAAGGACATTAAACAACTGGAGGGGAAGTATCTCAAGATAGAGAAGCGACTTGATGTTACAAAAGATTCTTGTACGTTTCAATATACAGATATTGGGACAAAATCATTCAGTGATAGCAGTTTTAAGATTGAAGATGAAGTAGTAGATATTAAGGATGAAAGTGAACTACTTTTAGAAGAAGTTGATAAGGACATTAAACAACTGGAGGGGAAGTATCTCAAGATAGAGAAGCGACTTTATGTTACAAAAGATTCTTGTACAGTTCAATATACAGATATTGAGACAAAATCATTCAGTGATAGCAGTTTTAAGATTGAAGAAGAAGTAGATATTAAGGCTGAAAGTGAACTACTTTTAGAGGAAGTTGATAAGAACATTAAACAACTGGAGGGGAAGTATCTCAAGATAGAGAAGCGACTTGATGTTACAAAAGATTCTTGTACGTTTCAATATACAGATATTGGGACAAAATTATTCAGTGATAGCGATTTTAAGATTGAAGAAGAAGAAGTAGATATTAAGGATGAAAGTGAACTACTTTTAGAAGAAGTTGATAAAAACAGCAAGAATTTTGAAGTCAATCTAGATCAACATTTACTGAATCACTCTAATGTAAAGAAAATCAAGTGCAATGTTTGTGAAAAATCATTTACTCGGAAAAATGATTTAAATAAACATTTACTAATTCATTCTGGTGATAACAATTTTAAATGCGACGTTTGTAAAAAATCATTTACTCTGAAGTCATATCTGAAATTACATTTACTAACTCATTCTGGTGTAAAGAATTTTAATTGCGACATTTGTAAAAAATCATTTACTCAGAAGTCAAATTTGAAAGTACATTTACTAACTCATTCTGGTGTAAATAATTTTAATTGCGACATTTGTAAAAAATCATTTACCACGAAGGCATATCTGAAATTACATTTACTAATTCATTCTGGTGATAACAATTTTAAGTGCAACGTTTGTGAAAAATCATTTACTTCTAAGTCATATCTGAAAGTACATTTACTAACTCATTCTGGTGTAAGGAATTTTAATTGCGACATTTGTAAAAAATCATTTACTCAGAAGTCAACTCTGAAACAACATTTACTAACCCATTCTGGTGTAAAGAATTTTAATTGCGACATTTGTAAAAAATCATTTACTCTGAAGTCAGATCTGAAAAGACATTTACTAACCCATTCTGGTGTAAAGAATTTTAATTGCGACATTTGTAAAAAGTCATTTACTCAAAAGAGGTCTCTGAAAAATCATTTACTAATTCATTCTGGTGATAACAATATTAAATGCGACGTTTGTAAAAAATCATTTACCACGAAGGCATATCTGAAATTACATTTACTAATTCATTCTGGTGATAACAATTTTAAGTGCAACGTTTGTGAAAAATCATTTACTTCTAAGTCATATCTGAAAGTACATTTACTAACTCATTCTGGTGTATGGAATTTTAATTGCGACATTTGTAAAAAATCATTTACTCAGAAGTCAACTCTGAAACAACATTTACTAACCCATTCTGGTGTAAAGAATTTTAATTGCGACATTTGTAAAAAATCATTTACTCAGAAGTCAACTCTGAAACAACATTTACTAACCCATTCTGGTGTAATGAATTTTAATTGCGACATTTGTAAAAAATCATTTACTCAGAAGTCAACTCTGAAACATTTACTAACCCATTCTGGTGTAAAGAATTTTAATTGCGACATTTGTAAAAAATCATTTACTCAGAAGTCAACTCTGAAACAACATTTACTAACCCATTCTGGTGTAATGAATTTTAATTGCGACATTTGTAAAAAATCATTTACCAGGAAGGAATATCTGAAATTACACTTACTAATTCATTCTGGTGTTAAGAATTTTAATTGCGACGTTTGTAAAAAACCATTTACTCACAAGTCAAGTCTGAAAGAACATTTACTAACTCATTCTGGTGTAAGGAATTTTAATTGCGACATTTGTAAAAAATCATTTACTAGGAAGTCACATCTGAAAAAACATTTACTAACCCATTCTGGTGTAAAGAATTTTAATTGCGACATTTGTAAAAAATCATTTACTCAGAAGTCAGATCTGAAAAGACATTTACTAATTCATTCTGGTGTAATGAATTTTAATTGCGACATTTGTAAAAAATCATTTACCAGGAAGGAATATCTGAAATTACACTTACTAATTCATTCTGGTGATAAGAATTTTAATTGCGACATTTGTAAAAAATCATTTACTCAGAAGTCAACTCTGAAAGGACATTTACTAACCCATTCTGGTGTAAAGAATTTTAATTGCGACATTTGTAAAAAACCATTTACCACGAAGGCATATCTGAAATTACATTTACTAATTCATTCTGGTGTTAAGAATTTTAATTGCGACGTTTGTAAAAAACCATTTACTCGCAAGTCAAGTCTGAAAGAACATTTACTAACTCATTCTGGTGTAAGGAATTTTAATTGCGACATTTGTAAAAAATCATTTACTAGGAAGTCACATCTGAAAGAACATTTACTAACCCATTCTGGTGTAAAGAATTTTAATTGCGACGTTTGTAAAAAACCATTTAGTCGCAAGTCAAATCTGAAATTACATTTATTAATTCATTCTGGTCATTACTAGGAAGTCACATCTGAAAGAGCATTTATTAATTCATTCTAGTAAGAAGAAATTTAAATGCAATATTTGTAAAAAATTATTTACTCAGAAGTCACATCTAGAAGAACATATACTAATTCATTAAAGAATTTCTATTAAACTCGGTTAGAATGAATGGTGCTTGTTTATAATCATTTTCAATTAATTAACGAGTTCCTCAAATTAAGTTTGTTGATTCTTATTTAAAATATTTAATAAAAGAATTTTATTTTTGTCTGATTTTGTTTTATTTCATGAAAGACTATTAAATTTGTTTATTTACTAAAAATAGTATTAAAATGTTTTGTTTTAAAAATATTTTTAACATCAAAAATAATCGTTCCGCGATGTCTCGAAAATGGGAACCAATGGTGGGTAATTTTGAAGTTTTTTAAGTGCCATGTTGGCGTCACTAGATTGTCAGCAGCAACTGTAGAATTCTATTAATCGACCTGAAACTATAGTTTGGCGCCCTTACAAAAAATGTAAAGGGGGGCACATTTTTTCAAATCAAAGTATTGCATTAAATTGAAATGAAGATCCTGTTTGTTGCGAGTCACATTGGTCTCGACGGCCGACGTAGTCCAGTAAATTAACGCTAGAAAAACCCTAAACCTGGGCATCAAGTCTATCCGTCAAAATTTTTTTTTAATTTGCAGGTATTCATATGTACATTTACCTCCGAAAATCTCAGCTATATGAAATATGAAAAAAAGAAAAATGCCATCGACAAACTTCCTAATCATGTGCGTTGAAAACCGATATGGTCCTTGATTATCTATTAATTCTCGATAGACCCGAGCATTTTCGAAAACTGCGGAAATCCAAAAAAAAAAACGCCCTAACAAAAGGTTGTTTATGAAAATACACAAAAATAATTTATCGAGTCTTTGTGAATATATTTACCACCTTGCAAAGCCCCATTATCCAAAAGAATTCGGTGAAATTGGTATTGATAGGAGGGCCAAAATATCGAGCAAAAAAAAAACTTTGGCTCGGTTTTTCAATAATTCAGATAAATAGATAAAAGGAAAAAGTAACATGATATTACAGCTACAGGTTCCTTTTTTCAGATGAACTTTGATTCATAAAAAAATATTCATTTTTACGTGATTTATTGAAAAATTTGTAATCCGCTTGGGAGTGTCATTCCTTTAGAACGTTCTCTCTAGATGCAGTGCAGGAGCTAAAATTGAGGGTGCGTTTTGGAGCCGGTTATGTCGAAAAGTATCATATTTTTGACAAAAATGATAAGGGCCATTTTTGTAGGTAATGAACTGATCTTCATTTTCGTCAAAACAAAAATTCTCTAAGTGTCGTATTTTCGGAAATATCGGCAAAAAAACACATTTTTGAGACCAATGGGGCATTTTCCCGTCCTTCCACAAATTTCAGACAGCTGAGATTTTCGGGGGTGAATGTACCCATGAATACCTGCAGATTAAAAAAAAATGGTGCCGGATAGACCTGATTGCCAGGTTGGCACTGTAACACGTGTGTTCTACAACGTGTATATTAGATAAGGTTATATCGAGTCAGGTGTGAATAAAACGAGCTCTCAGATAGGACTGTCTTTATTTGAGGTTCGTGACATTGACGTTCTGTCACATTGTCAGGCGTTTTGTAACGACTGACTTAGTCTTACTTCACGTCTCCCCTTTTCAGTTACATATATGTATAAAAATTTACATTACAATAGTTTACATTTTCCACTTGAACATACACTTTAAAAAACCAAAATACAATAAACAATTTAAAATAGGGAAACTACACTATTAGTCTCGTGACTAATTTGACTTCTACTTTTATAATTATGCATATAATATTTATTTAAAACTTAGAAACTCTTTATAGTTACTAGGTGGTTTACTAACTCTACCTGTTCTGGTTTTGATTTGCCGAGTCTCAAATTCAGTGATTTCCTCAGGATAACTGTTTGTACAATTACTACTGGTTTTTCCCGATTCTGTCTTACTATTTACAAGTTGTGCATTGCCTGCTCTGTAGATGCCTACCTTAGTTGTTAAAAAAGTTTTTTTATTGACGTTTCGGCTTTCGATCTGGAAATTATTTATGATATGATGTGCTATATCAATTCTGTTTAGAATTTTGAGCATCATATTGAAATATGGAAGAATATACATTTTTATTTTAAAAATAGTGATTATTTATATAAATTAGAAATTATTTTTTTTTTAAATAAAGATAAAAATACACTTTATAATGTACATGGGCGGATCCAGACGATTTTCAAGAGGGGGTCCACAGAAATTTTATTAAATATAAAGTACTTGAAAACTTCTTTTTGGGCTATTTTAAACGAAGAAATTTACATTTTCTCCCAATGTAACATGAAAACCATTTTATTCCAATACGATACATTTGTATATTTATTTTAATTAATAAACATCTTTATACAATTTTATAATAGCCCAGTTGCCAGAGCCACATTTACTCAAAAATCTCACATAAAATGTGATATCGCTGAAACTAGGCTCTTAGTACTTTATTGGGTGTAGAAAACGTTAAAAAAAATCTTTGCTGCTCTAAAGTGTATGCTTAAGTTTACAATTTCGAAAACAAAATCGAAAATTTGGTTTTTGCGTTATCCAATATCTCGAAAAATAAAAAAATCGAGAAACCAATAGTACCACGTGTGAAACAGCGGAAAATTTTACTCAAATTTATATTATTATAAGTTATTTATAAATATAAAAAATTATTAAATATAAGTATTCTAAAAATACAAAAATACAAAAAAAAACAAATGTACCTTTGCCTAAAATGTAAAAAAAAAATTTTATTCTCAGGAAGATATTAGTTTTTTGTTAGTGAACTTTTTCGATTGAAAATTAGGCTTTTTTAATTTAAATTCGTATAAAATCGAAAAATAAATATTTTGCATTGAAAAAATTACAGCTTATTTAAAACACAAAGAAGAATGTTTTCACAAAGTTTCATAAAAAAAATTATTTTTGCGGGAGATAAAAATTAAAAACTAAAAAAGCGGTTTTTAACGATTTTCTCAATAATTTTGAAGTTATGTTGAAAAATGATTAATACAAAATTTTTACATTTTTTAATTATCTACAAATGTTATTACATTAAACTTTTCTTGATAGGATGCATGTTTCAGCCACAAATCGTAAAAACCAATATCCAACCCTCAAGTTGTATATTTACCCCATCCCCTTCCAGAACTTTTAATTTGTCCAATTTATTTTTTTTAATTTACATATAATTTTCCCTACATTTTCCGACCATCCATATACTGCTAAGAATTTTTTTATGAATTCGGGTAGGTACTTAAAATCGGTTTGGACTTGGTCTACAAACATCTTTCAAAACCAACGATAAGTTTTTATTATTGGCAGGGCATCAGATTCTGGTGACCTTCAATTAACAACGCAAATCTATTCAAAACTATTTATTAACCCTATAAACAGGAAAATTCCACTGAAACTCAGGTTGTCTTGGTGTGTCTAGAGTTCTTGATAACAGCGTTGCCAAACTTTGGTGGATTACTCACAACTTTAAAATATCAATAGCAAGACAGTTTTTTTAATATAATAAACTAATATATCTGTCTAACCAGCATCAGATAAAAAAGATTAAAGTTGTTTAGCATCAAACAACAACATATAATAATTTATTAATTTTACCAGAAAATAAAATACTAATAAATAAAAAATAAATTATTTTATACTTTTAAAATTAATTAAAACAATCATATAATATCCATATTATAAACAAGAAACCAAACATTTGCAAAAAATATACTATAAGAAAACAATATTTCGATTTAAAAATTGACCTCTAGTCTTATTGCTTTTTATTCCAAATTTTAATTTTAAAAGTTAAACGGATTTAATAAATTATCAGATTAGAATTTTTCATAATTACCATTATCGATAGTATAGACCTTTTGATTACAATTCACAATTGCCCTTTACTCACAAAATTACTTAGAGACTAGTAAAATACTCACAAATTGGCAACCCTGGTTTCTCGGGAGATAATTAAATATTTTGGGCCTTCAATTTCATACGTCTTCCAATTCCCTTTCGTTGTAACTAAATAACACATTAACAAAAGACAAACATAAATGAAAAAGAAGACTTCAAATTATAATTTCACTCAAGCAACGACATGACCTAAAGACATGACTTGTGTCCACTTGGAGTGCTGCCATCTCCAGTGCGTCCACATAATCCTACTGATAAAAGTCCGTAAGGCGATACTACTATATTGAGACAAATAATTACCGATGGCGGCGCCACACGTCGATCAGCTGTTCACACGAAACGCGTAATTTTTGGTAAATAGTGCATTAAGTTATACTGAGTGAATGGTTTATTTGTAGTATTTTAAGACTTTTTGTGATTGTTTGAGGTTTTTGATTTGGAAATTACCATAATATACCTGTACATGTAAGTATTTAGACTCAATTGAACCTGTTTTTTGTGTCGTTATTCTAAAATTGAGGTTATTTATTTAGCATATCTTACGTTTTTCAGAAATTTATTGTTTACTTCTGTTTCTGTGTGCTTTTTTTGTGTTTCAGGATGAATATAGCCTAGAGGTATTGTTGTGACTGCGATGCCGGGCACGTTCGCGAATGTTGTAGTGCGCGTTGCTCCGGTGTTTCCAAGCGGAACGCGGCACAATGTGACAGAGGACAAGGGACAGGGGACGTGTCAGCGCGCGAGACACGTGTGTTGCATGCCGCTTTCTCTTATGTGCATCACCATTTTTACTGTTATAAAGTTCAGAGTTACAATAAAGTATTTTGGTTCTACGTGTTGTTTTACTACCAAACTAACAGGTATTATCATCTTCACCTCTACTAATATAGAATGATATTGGAAGGGAGCTAAATCATATGCCAAAGAAACATACAACAGTTTTCTGCTGATAAATTTTATTTCAATTTTTACAGAATAATAATTGTAATTATAAAAGTGATTTAAATAAAAAATGATTTCTAAGAACCTACTTTTGATTGATTTATGGTAAAATATATCCTATTCCTTGTTTCAAAATTATTTTTTAAATCAATATCAAATTAAAATATAAAAAATTAAGAAATTTTTTTCTTGGCTTAAAACACTTCATAGGCCATCAAATGTAAAATTTTTTATTTCGTTTATCTACTTTGTTTTTTTCAAAATAAACACAAAATGTATATTTTTTAATCCTTTATTTTAACATAAGTTCAAAGCTAACTTTGAATTATTCAGTTTTAGTAGTATTTAACATTTTATTATAATAATTCATTACTAATTGTAACTGTATAATTATTGAAAACAGGTGGTGTACAAGAGGGGAACATAATAATGGTATTTTTAAAATTATGATGTGACAAAGGTTTTATTTTACTGAATATTACCTTTAGAAAAATGATAAGTTGAAATATCAGCAATGATGTGCACACCTAACTAGATTTTAAGTTTACATATATAAAAGTACAACTGTACAGTTTCGACAGTTTGTAAGGGCAACTTTACTTAGTTTATAGGCAACACTTTGCTGTCTTCTAACTAACCATCATTCTTTGCACATTTAATGGTTTTAACATCAAGTGGCTTACTGGGCAAATGCTGTGATGGCACACACGTTTTGCACTACTTGGATGCTATTTTGTTTGAAATAATTCCTAAAAATATATAACCTGAAAATTTTATGATTGTATTTTTATTATGTACACATTCATATTATTTAATAGGTACACTTGTGTAAACACATAATTATTATTTAGGATTGTAGACATCCAAATTTATAAATATTTTCATTAGTTTTTGTTATTTCCCAAATTCAAAATTTGACATTGGTTGTGACGTTATTGGCAGTATAAATTTGACAAAAAATTTGTTGGAACACTTCTGAATTGAGTGCCCGATCCTCGACAGGTCATCGACTAACAGTCGTTGACAATAAGTTGTGGACAAGTTTACGTACAGTCACAAAATTGTTGTTGGAACAAACCTAAAATTATGCTTTTCGTGAAGGTTCAAATTAATACCGGTGGTGTCACTTCAAAGTTGTGCTCGTCTCAATAATCTATATACAATGGTGGAACGTAGCGCTAATCATATGACATATGACAGACACTGTAGATAGTAAATAGTAAAGTTTTTTACAACTAATAAGATGGCATCTCAACAAATAGAGATTATTTCTCAAGCTCAAATAAAAATTGAACACGAAAGGGAGGATGGGATAAACATTAAACAACTAGAGGGGAAGTATCTCAAGATGGAGGAGAAACTTGGTGTTACAAAAGATTCTTGTATAGTTCAATATACAGATATTGAGACAAAATCATTCAGTGATAGCAGTTTTAAGATTGAAAATGAAGTAGTAGATATTAAGGATGAAAGTGAACTACTTTTAGAAGAAGTTAATAAGGACATTAAACAACTGGAGGGGAAGTATCTCAAGATAGAGAAGCGACTTGATGTTACAAAAGATTCTTGTACAGTTCAATATACAGATATTGAGACAAAATCATTCAGTGATAGCAGTTTTAAGATTGAAGAAGAAGAAGTAGATATTAAGAATGAAAGTGAACTACTTTTAGAGGAAGTTGATAAGAACATTAAACAACTGGAGGGGAAGTATCTCAAAATAGAGAAGCTACTTGATGTTACAAAAGATTCTTGTACGTTTCAATATACAGATATTGGGACACAATTATTCAGTGATAGCGATTTTAAGATTGAAGAAGAAGAAGTAGATATTAAGGATGAAAGTGAACTACTTTTAGAAGAAGTTGATAAAAACAGCAAGAATTCTGAAGTCAATCTAGATCAACATTTACTGAATCACTCTAATGTAAAGAAAATCAAGTGCAATGTTTGTGAAAAATCATTTACTCGGAAAAATGATTTAAATAAACATTTACTAATTCATTCTGGTGTAAAGAATTTTAATTGCGATATTTGTAAAAAATCATTTACTTTGAAGTCACATCTGAGGGAACATTTAGTAATTCATTCTGGTGTTAAGAATTTTAAATGCAACATTTGTGAGAAATTATTTACTAGGAAGTCAGATCTGAATAAACATTTACTAACAACCCATTCTGGTGTAAAGAATTTTAATTGCGACATTTGTGAAAAATCATTTACTCGGAAAAATGATTTAAATAAACATTTACTAATTCATTGTGGTGTAATGAATTTTAATTGCGACATTTGTAAAAAATCATTTACTCAGAAGTCAAATCTGAAAACACATTTACTAATTCATTCTGGTGATAGGAATCTTAAATGCAACGTTTGTGAAAAATCATTTACTCACAAGTCAAGTCTGAAAGAACATTTACTAATTCATTCTGGTGATAACAATTTTAAATGCGACATTTGTAAAAAATCATTTACTCAAAAGAGGTCTCTGAAAAATCATTTACTAATTCATTCTGGTGATAACAATATTAAATGCGACGTTTGTAAAAAATCATTTACTCAGAAGTCAATTCTGAA
Organism: Crepidodera aurea; assembly: GCA_949320105.2. Taxonomy (NCBI): domain Eukaryota; kingdom Metazoa; phylum Arthropoda; class Insecta; order Coleoptera; family Chrysomelidae; genus Crepidodera; species Crepidodera aurea. The sequence goes on from OX439480.2 coordinate 5,770,827, forward strand.
ACAACATTTACTAACCCATTCTGGTGTAAAGAATTTTAATTGCGACATTTGTAAAAAATCATTTACTCTGAAGTCAGATCTGAAAAGACATTTACTAACCCATTCTGGTGTAACGAATTTTAATTGCGACATTTGTAAAAAATCATTTACTCAAAAGAGGTCTCTGAAAAATCATTTACTAATTCATTCTGGTGATAACAATATTAAATGCGACGTTTGTAAAAAATCATTTACCACGAAGGCATATCTGAAATTACATTTACTAATTCATTCTGGTGTTAAGAATTTTAATTGCGACGTTTGTAAAAAACCATTTACTCAGAAGTCAAGTCTGAAAAAACATTTACTAACTCATTCTGGTGTAAGGAATTTTAATTGCGACATTTGTAAAAAATCATTTACTCAGAAGTCAACTCTGAAACAACATTTACTAACCCATTCTGGTGTAAAGAATTTTAATTGCGACATTTGTAAAAAATCATTTACTCAAAAGAGGTCTCTGAAAAATCATTTACTAATTCATTCTGGTGATAACAATTTTAAATGCAACGTTTGTGAAAAATCATTTACTTCTAAGTCATATCTGAAAGTACATTTACTAACTCATTCTGGTGTAAATAATTTTAATTGCGACATTTGTAAAAAATCATTTACCACGAAGGCATATCTGAAATTACATTTACTAATTCATTCTGGTGTTAAGAATTTTAATTGCGACGTTTGTAAAAAACCATTTACTCACAAGTCAAGTCTGAAAACACATTTACTAATTCATTCTGGTGTAAGGAATTTTAATTGCGACATTTGTAAAAAATCATTTACTCTGAAGTCAGATCTGAAAAGACATTTACTAATTCATTCTGGTGATAACAATTTTAATTGCAACGTTTGTGAAAAATCATTTACTTCTAAGTCATATCTGAAAGTACATTTACTAACTCATTCTGGTGTAAATAATTTTAATTGCGACATTTGTAAAAAATCATTTACCACGAAGGCATATCTGAAATTACATTTACTAATTCATTCTGGTGTTAAGAATTTTAATTGCGACGTTTGTAAAAAACCATTTACTCACAAGTCAAGTCTGAAAGAACATTTACTAACTCATTCTGGTGTAAGGAATTTTAATTGCGACATTTGTAAAAAATCATTTACCAGGAAGGAATATCTGAAATTACACTTACTAATTCATTCTGGTGATAAGAATTTTAAATGCGACGTTTGTAAAAAATCATTTACTCAGAAAGGTGATTTAAATAGACATTTACTAATTCATTCTGGTGATAAAAAATTTAAATGCGACGTTTGTGAAAAATCATTTACTAAGAAGTCACATCTGAAAGAACATTTACTAACCCATTCTGGTGTTAAGAATTTTAATTGCGACGTTTGTAAAAAACCATTTAGTCGCAAGTCAAATCTGAAATTACATTTATTAATTCATTCTGGTGATAAGCATTTTAAATGCGACGTTTGTAAAAAATCATTTACTAGGAAGTCACATCTGAAAGAGCATTTATTAATTCATTCTAGTAAGAAGAAATTTAAATGCAATATTTGTAAAAAATTATTTACTCAGAAGTCACATCTAGAAGAACATATACCAATTCATTAAAGAATTTCTATTAAACTCGGTTAGAATGAATGGTGCTTGTTTATAATCATTTTCAATTAATTAACGAGTTCCTCAAATTAAGTTTGTTGATTCTTATTTAAAATATTTAATAAAAGAATTTTATTTTTGTCTGATTTTGTTTTATTTCATGAAAGACTATTAAATTTGTTTATTTATTAAAAATAGTATTAAAATGTTTTGTTTTAAAAATATTTTTAACATCAAAAATAATCGTTCCGCGATGTCTCGAAAATGGGAACCAATGGTGGGTAATTTTGAAGTTTTTTAAGTGCCATGTTGGCGTCACTAGTTTGTCAGCAGCAACTGTAGAATTCTATTAATCGACCTGAAACTATAGTTTGGCACCTTGGGCGCCGTTACAAAAAATGTCAAGGGGGGGCACATTTTTTCAAATCAAAGTATTGCATTAAATTGAAATGAAGATCCTGTTTGTTGCGAGTCACATTGGTCTCTACGGCCGACGTAGTCCAGTAAATTAACGTTAGAAAAACCCTAAACCTGGGCATCAAGTCTATCCGTCAAATTTTTTTTTTAATTTGCAGGTATTCATATGTACATTTACCTCCGAAAATCTCAGTTACGTGGAATTTGTGGAAGGGTGGAAAATGGCTCTAGAGTTCCCGAAAATCTGTGTTTTTCGACGATATCTGCCGAAATATGACCCTTAGAGTTTTTGTTTAGACAAAAAAATGAAGAGCAGTTAATTACCTACAAAAGTTGTCCATATGATTTTTTTCGCTACACCAATATTTTTTGCAAAAACGGCTTTTCAAAAATTCGCATTTTTTTTTTGTGGTGAAAACGGAAAACTTGAATATCCTCGCAAAACTTGAATATCCTCCCGTTTTTGTCTGAAGACAAAAGATAAGACAATAATAACCAACTTTTTTCCACTTTTTGAACTTGATTAATAAATTTATTGTAAAAAAATCCAATTTGAGAAAGTTTGAAGGTAGAAGTTTTTTTTTGTGCTGCACTTAATAAAATACTTGATATATACATATATTGATGAAAAGGTCAGAATGTGATCTTTTATTTAGTACAATTCCTAACCCCAAAAAATTTTAGCACGAAAAGAAAATAATCCTCAAAAAGAAAAATGTTGATTTTTCATAGGGGTGAGAATTTTCCGGAAAACCAAACAATATGAAAAAAAGAAAAATGCCATCGACAAACTTCCTAATGATGTGCGTTGAAAACCGATATGGTCCTTGATTATCTATTAATTCTCGATAGACCCGAGCATTTTCGAAATCCAAAAAAAAAAAACGCCCTAACAAAAGGTTGTTTATGAAAATACACAAAAATAATTTATCGAGTCTTAGTGAATATATTTACCACCTTGCAAAGCCCCATTATCCAAAAGAATTCGGTGAAATTGGTATTGATAGGAGGGCCAAAATATCGAGCAAAAAAAAAACTTTGGCTCGGTTTTTCAATAATTCAGATAAATAGATAAAAGGAAAAAGTAACATGATATTACAGCTACAGGTTCCTTTTTTCAGCTGAACTTTGATTCATAAAAAAATATTCATTTTTACGTGATTTATTGAAAAATTTGTAATCCGCTTGGGAGTGTCATTCCTTTAGAACGTTCTCTTTAGATGCAGTGCAGGAGCTAAACTTGAGGGTGCGTTTTGGAGCCGGTTATGTCGAAAAATATCATATTTTTGACAAAAATGATGAGGGCCATTTTTGTAGGTCTGATCTTCATTTTCGTCAAAACAAAAATTCTCTAAGTGTCGTATTTTCGGAAATATCGGCAAAAAAACACATTTTTGAGACCAATGGGGCATTTTCCCGTCCTTCCACAAATTTCAGACAGCTGAGATTTTCGGGGGTGAATGTACCCATGAATACCTGCAGATTAAAAAAAAATGGTGCCGGATAGACCTGATTGCCAGGTTGGCACTGTAACACGTGTGTTCTACAACGTGTATATTAGATAAGGTTATAGAGAGTTGAAGTAAACACAGTACGTAACCCTTTACGTAGAAAATACCGTACGAAATATAACGTAATAAAGTTGTATGAAATTTGAGTTGAAGTGTTCATATACGTACGTAAAATAGATGTCAACTGTCAACCTTTAATTAATTGGTCTGTATTTTGCTGTTATGTTGTTTTATGTGAGCAGAAAGTCGAAAAGTCAAAATTAAAAAAAATTTTAATAAAATAAGAGGTTTTATTATATCCATTAAGAAGAGTATTTGAAGTACAAAGCCACTAATGAGTTATAGAAATGAAAAACAAAAAATATATATTGGAATTGGATTTCTTGAAATTCTACTAAAATAGAAGTTACATTTTTATGGTAAGCACGTCTTTATACATGTTCAATTAGGCCCTATTTATTTCATTTAAGGTGGAAGGTATTCTTGATGCAGCACAACTTGGGGATTCAGATTTCGAAGAAGATGAAATGGATGAGGTAATCTTGCTATATATATTCAACAATGATCCTGTTGGGAATCGAGCAGAGCTTTATGGGCGATTGAGCCTCCACACAACTGGAACAATATTTGGGAAATTTAATGTTCTGTTCAGCACACACATATTTTCAAAATCCATCATGCGGATTAAATTTTAGTAAATGCACCTAGATTGATTTTTGTAAAGTTAGTATCGCAATATTAAAGTAGCATACCTTTTATCAAGCAAAAACAACTTTAATGTTTGTTTTATTACCAATATTTTGTTTGCTAGTTTCAAGATGCAAAAAGCGCCATCAACTAAATTTAGTTGAACATTTCTACACTTTGTAAATGTAATTTTATTGAGTATATTTTCTAAAAATGTAAAGATTCGTTGTTTTGTAGTTTTAGAGATAAATATTCAGTAATATTGTTTTGTTATTGTTATTGTGATTCATAAATATTTATATAATAAAAAATGTTTTAACTTGAAAGTTTTTTATTATCTTACTGAAATATGAGAAATAACCTTTAGAAACATAATAAGCGAATATTTAGTAACTTCTATAGGAATTTCTCAACCGAATGTAATCTAATAACAGAAAAATAAACAAATTCTTTTGAGAATTTCTAAATCACTTAAATTACTAAATTATATAAATCAAATGAAACAAAACGAATATTTAGTAACTTCTTGAGTGACCCTTAATACCATGTTATTTATATATAAAATGATTAATCAACTATAGTGCCTCAATTTGTAAATAATTGTAGGTTTGTTAAAGACATATATAAATATTCCACAAGATCAAGAAACAATTTTTATTTAGACAGAGTAAGCACTATAGTTATATAGTCAGAATATAGTCTGTTTTATAAGGGATTAAAGCAATACAATAGGGAGGTTTTAAGCCACAACTTGAGCGTCATACGTTATATCCCTTTATCCGCTATTAAAGTAAACACAGAACGTTAATAGGGAGGTTTTAAGCCACCTATTTGAACACCAATATACTTTAAACGTTATACATCGCATGCGCAATAGCGCTAAAATAAGGGAAACTTTATTAACTGATATTGTTTTACGTTATTAGAGGTGAAATAAGGTTCCCTTAATAACGGATATTGTTTTCGCAATGGTGCCGCATGTAGAACATTTATATTTAAGTTTTATCGTGAACTCCAAAGTCTATGATAAATACATGTGAAATTTAGAAGATTTGAGTAAGTCTATAGTTTTCACCATTCTTACCACTTTTTTTCTTAAATATGAAATGAAAACATTTCATAAAATTAAGTGTTATGGCAACATAGGATATGGACATTGAAGAGATGTCACAAGTCTTTTACCTAACCTATCTTTTGTAGTATTTGTTTCATTCTGGCTTCATTTAAAAACGATTTAAGGCAGTTAAAATAAAAAAAAAATCGTAAATGATTATTTAAACTATCACAAAGTGAGGGTTATCATTTATAAGGTTATAAATGTTTCTGGCATCTGTCACGTAAATAACGGAAGAGTGGGATGGCTTAAAAACTCATTTTCGAAATACGTTATTAACGTTCTGTGTTTACTTTAATAGCGGATAAAGGGATATAACGTATGACGCTCAAGTTGTGGCTTAAAACCTCCCTATTAACGTATTTCGAAAATGAGTTTTTAAGCCATCCCACTCTTCCGTTATTTACGTGACAGATGCCAGAAACATTTATAACCTTATAAATGATAACCCTCACTTTGTGATAGTTTAAATAATCATTTACGATTTTTTTTTATTTTAACTGCCTTAAATCGTTTTTAAATGAAGCCAGAATGAAACAAATACTACAAAAGATAGGTTAGGTAAAAGATTTGTTGTGACATCTCTTCAATGTCCATATCCTATGTTGCCATAACACTTAATTTTATGAAATGTTTTCATTTCATATTTAAGAAAAAAAGTGGTAAGAATGGTGAAAACTATAGACTTACTCAAATCTTCTAAATTTCACATGTATTTATCATAGACTTTGGAGTTCACGATAAAACTTAAATATAAATTTTCTACATGCGGCACCATTGCGAAAACAATATCCGTTATTAAGGGAACCTTATTTCACCTCTAATAACGTAAAACAATATCAGTTAATAAAGTTTCCCTTATTTTAGTGCTATTGCGCATGCGATGTATAACGTTTAAAGTATATTGGTGTTCAAATAGGTGGCTTAAAACCTCCCTATTGAATTGCCTGATTTTATTAAAAACTGCAATAATTTAATGAGCTTTAAAAGAACATGTAGGTTGTGAATATAAGTATATAACTATTTATTTTTTTTTGTAAACCTAAATGTAAAAATAATACTAGCCAAGAGATAAATTAAAGGATTATTCATTTCGGAAGCTCATAGTGGTTTGTATTTTAATTTCTATCTCTCTTTCCACTGTATTAAAACCACTTAGTTGTTAAAAAAGTTTTTTTATTGTCAATAAAAAAACTTTTTTAACAACTAAGTGGTTTTAATTCAGTGGAAAGAGAGAGAGAAATTAAAGGATTATTATTATTATTACTTCTATAGGAAATTCTCAACTATTATTATATATTATATTATATTATAACTGAATGTAATCTAACAAAAAAAAATAAAGAAAGTCATTTTGAAGCTATGAATAATTTACTTTAAGTCAAAATTCAAAATTGGGACATTCGCCATTTATCGGTGTCACTCGTATAATCTTCGGTTAACGTACGTAGATTTTTAAGGTATCCGTGAGAGAACGCAAGGTTACGTACGTACGCAATCCTATTTTTCACGTAAACGCTATTTCCAGACAAATGCGCATGCGTAGATGTCAATTCGGCTCCTAACGTTTACGTACTTGGCACAACTTCAACTCTCTTATATCGAGTCAGGTGTGAATAAAACGAGCGCTCAGATAGGACTGTCTTTATTTGAGGTTCGTGACATTGACGTTCTGTCACATTGTCAGGCGTTTTGTAACGACTGACTTAGTCTTACTTCACATCTCCCCTTTTCAGTTACATATATGTATAAAAATTTACATTACAATAGTTTACATTTTCCACTTGAACATACACTTTAAAAAACCAAAATACAATAAACAATTTAAAATAGGGAAACTACACTATTAGTCTCGTGACTAATTTGACTTCTACTTTTATAATTATGCATATAATATTTATTTAAAACTTAGAAACTCTTTATAGTTACTAGGTGGTTTACTAACTCTACCTGTTCTGGTTTTGATTTGCCGAGTCTCAAATTCAGTGATTTCCTCAGGATAACTGTTTGTACAATTACTACTGGTTTTTCCCGATTCTGTCTTACTATTTACAAGTTGTGCATTGCCTGCTCTGTAGATGTTGTGGCAATATCTTTATCACTATGCCTACCTTCATCACCTATCTCGCACTCAAAACTCTGGTAACTGTTATCAGATTCCTCACTATCATGTTCTTCACTGAAACCCGTTTTTTCACTATCTTCTAATATACTCGTTTCGCTTGTGCTTTTGTCACTATTTCCATTTTCGCTACTTTCACTTGGTACTACATTTACATAAACATAATTGTTATTTCGTTTTTACAAACTTTATTGGAAATTGTTTAACTTTGCTCTTTAAATATTCTGATATATTTGGTGTTTCTTACAATACTATTACCATTGTATATAGATTATATAGTAATACCGCCATTGTATAAAGATTATTTAGTAGTATCGAGCTCTAGTTAAAAAGTGTGATGCAGTCTCGAGCGGCATCTATTGACGTTCTATATGAAGTTATCAATTTTTAATGCTGTACAGAAACTCCCTCTATATCTTCTTTCACATGGCCTTTACCAAGTAGTTCTTTCAGCTATTAAAGTTGCTGTCTGTAATATTGCAGTTACGTATTTAATAATAAACATCTGTTGAACAGATATTACATTTTCAAAATTCAGTCAGGATTTTCTACAAAACTGTGTGATTAGTCATCTTTATTTACTAATAAGGATAAAATTTATGATATGATGTGCTATATCAATTCTGTTTAGAATTTTGAGCATCATATTGAAATATGGAAGAATATACATTTTTATTTTAAAAATAGTGCTTATTTATATAAATTATAAATTATTTTTTTTAAATAAAGATAAAAATACACTTTATAATGTACATGGGCGGATCAAGACGATTTTCAAGAGGGGGTCCCCAGAAATTTTATTAAATATAAAGTACTTGAAAACTTCTTTTTGGGCTATTTTAAACGAAGAAATTTACATTTTCTCCCAATGTAACATGAAAACCATTTTATTCCAATACGATACATTTGTATATTTATTTTAATTAATAAACATCTTTATACAATTTTATAATAGCCCAGTTGCCAGAGCCACATTTACTCAAAAATCTCACATAAAATGTGATATCGCTGAAACTAGGCTCGTAGTACTTTATTGGGTGTAGAAAACGTTAAAAAAAATCTTTGCTGCTCTAAAGTCTAGTTTACAATTTCGAAAACAAAATCGAAAATTTGGTTTTTGCGTTATCTAATATCTCGAAAAATAAAAAAATCGAGAAACCAATAGCACCACGTGTGAAACAGCGGAAAATTTTACTCAAATTTATATTATAAGTTATTTATAACTATAAAAATTATTAAATATAAGAAAAAGCGTATTCTAAAAATACAAAAAAAACAAAAGTACCTTTGCCTAAAATGTAAAAAAAAAAATTTTATTCTCAGGAAGATATTAGTTTTTAACTTTTTTTTTGCTCATAGAAAATTTGACCGGAAGTTATAATTTCTAAAACTCTCACTTCGCAACTCTTAAAAGTGTGCTTTTAAAATTTTACTAGTATAATATGAAACGTGTAGTTTCGAAAACTTGAAAAAAAATGGGCACTGATAAAGTTAAAAAATTGATAATTTGTTAGTGAACTTTTTCGATTGAAAATTAGGCTTTTTTAATTTAAATTCGTATAAAATCGAAAAATAAATATTTTGCATTGAAAAAATTACAGCTTATTTAAAACACAAAGAAGAATGTTTTCACAAAGTTTCATAACAAAAATTATTTTTGCGGGAGATAAAAATTAAAAACTAAAAAAGCGGTTTTTAACGATTTTCTCAATAATTTTGAAGTTATGTTGAAAAATGATTAATACAAAATTTTTACATTTTTTAATTATCTACAAATGTTATTACATTAAACTTTTCTTGATAGGATGCATGTTTCAGCCACAAATCGTAAAAACCAATATCCAACCCTCAAGTTGTATATTTACCCCCATCCCCTTCCAGAACTTTTAATTTGTCCAATTTATTTTTTTAATTTACTTATAATTTTCCCTACATTTTCCGACCATCCACATACTGCTAAGAATTTTTTTATGAATTCGGGTATTTAAAATCGGTTTGGACTTGGTCTACAAACATCATTCAAAACCAACGATAAGTTTTTATTATTGGCAGGGCATCAGATTCTGGTGACCTTCAATTAACAACGCAAATCTATTCAAAACTATTTATTAACGCTATAAACAGGAAAATTCCACTGAAACTCGGGTTGTCTTGGTGTGTCTAGAGTTTTTGATGACAGCGTTGCCAAACTTTGGTGGATTACTCACAACTTTAAAATATCAATAGCAAGACAGTTTTTTTTAATATAATAAACTAATATCTGTCTAACCAGCATCAGATAAAAAAGATTAAAGTTGTTTAGTATCAAACAACAACATATAATAATTTATTAATTTTACCAGAAAATAAAATACTAATAAATAAAAAATAAATTATTTTATACTTTTAAAATTAATTAAAACAATCATATAATATCCATATTATAAACAAGAAACCAAACATTTGCAAAAAATATACTATAAGAAAACAATATTTCGATTTAAAAATTGACCTCTAGTCTTATTGCTTTTTATTCCAAATTTTAATTTTAAAAGTTAAACGGATTTAATAAATTATCAGATTAGAATTTTTCATAATTACCATTATCGATAGTATAGACCTTTTGATTACAATTCACAATTGCCCTTTACTCACAAAATTACTTACAGACTAGTAAAATACTCACAAATTGGCAACCCTGGTTTCTCGGGAGATAATTAAATATTTTGGGCCTTCAATTTCATACGTCTTCCAATTCCCTTTCGTTGTAACTAAATAACACATTAACAAAAGACAAACATAAATGAAAAAGAAGACTTCAAATTATAATTTCACTCAAGCAACGACATGACCTAAAGACATGACTTGTGTCCACTTGGAGTGCTGCCATCTCCAGTGCGTCCACATAATCCTACTGATAAAAGTCCGTAAGGCGATACTACTATATTGAGACAAATAATTACCGATGGCGGCGCCACACGTCGATCAGCTGTTCACACGAAACGCGTAATTTTTGGTAAATAGTGCATTAAGTTATACTGAGTGAATGGTTTATTTGTAGTATTTTAAGACTTTTTGTGATTGTTTGAGGTTTTTGATTTGGAAATTACCATAATATACCTGTACATGTAAGTATTTAGACTCAATTGAACCTGTTTTTTGTGTCGTTATTCTAAAATTGAGGTTATTTATTTAGCATATCTTACGTTTTTCAGAAATTTATTGTTTACTTCTGTTTCTGTGTGCTTTTTTTGTGTTTCAGGATGAATATAGCCTAGAGGTATTATCATCTTCACCTCTACTAATATAGAATGATATTGGAAGGGAGCTAAATCATATGCCAAAGAAACATACAACAGTTTTCTGCTGATAAATTTTATTTCAATTTTTTCAGGATAATAATTGTAATTATAAAAGTGATTTAAATAAAAAATGATTTCTAAGAACCTACTTTTGATTGATTTATGGTAAAATATATCCTATTCCTTGTTTCAAAATTATTTTTTAAATCAATATCATATTAAAATATAAAAAATTAAGAAATTTTTTTCTTGGCTTCATAGGCCATCAAATGTAAAATTTTTTATTTCGTTTATCTACTTTGTTTTTTTCAAAATAAACACAAAATGTATATTTTTTAATCCTTTATTTTAACATAAGTTCAAAGCTAACTTTGAATTATTCAGTTTTAGTAGTATTTAACATTTTATTATAATAATTCATTACTAATTGTAACTGTATAATTATTGAAAACAGGTGGTGTACAAGAGGGGAACATAATAATGGTATTTTTAAAATTATGATGTGACAAAGGTTTTATTTTACTGAATATTACCTTTAGAAAAATGATAAGTTGAAATATCAGCAATGATGTGCACACCTAATAATTAGATTTTAAGTTTACATATATAAAAGTACAACTGTACACAGTTTCGACAGTTTGTAAGGACAAGTTTACTTAGTTTATAGGCAACACTTTGCTGTCTTCTAACTAACCATCATTCCTTGCACATTTAATGGTTTTAACATCAAGTGGCTTACTGGGCAAATGATGTGATGTCACAAACTTTTTGCACTACTTGGGTGCTATTTTGTTTGAAATAATTCCTAAAAACATTTCAGTAGTAATCAAGAAATAATCTCAGAAATGCTAATCTTTATCTTACCTGATTTTGTAATATAATCTTCAGATTTAAAATTGATTACACTTTTTCCGGAATTTACGACGTTCAACTTCCTCGAGGTATACCCATAAACGCAATAGTTTGTATTATTGTTATTGGGCATTTTTAACGTTTAACTAACAAATAACAGCAAAATACACGAAGCACAAAATCAGAACACATGTTCGACTTGCAGTTAAACAAACAATAGGTTTGTTCCAACATAACACAAAACCAGTTTGCGTACTGTCGGGATTCTGCGCAGTCTAGATTTGGTGTTCCAACAAACTTCGGACTCAAACCTGTACAAAAATGTAGTGTTCCAACACAACCAAAACTAATCACAAACCAGTTTATGTACTGTCAAATCTGTTCCTGGGTTTGAGTAGGTACAAATTGTCAAGACTTGCGCAAAACGAGTTTGTAAAACGTCAGTAAACGTCATCCTAACCTGAAAATTTTATGATTGTATTTTTATTATGTAAACATTCATATTATTTAATAGGTACACTTGTGTAAACACATAATTATTATTTAGGATTGTAGACATCCAAATTTATAAATATTTTCATTAGTTTTTGTTATTTCCCAAATTCAAAATTTGACATTGGTTGTGACGTTATTGGCAGTATAAATTTGACAAAAAATTTGTTGGAACACTTCTGAATTGAGTGCCCGATCCTCGACAGGTCATCGACTAACAGTCGTTGACATGTCGTTCCAACAACAATTTTGTGACTGTACGTAAACTTGTCCACAACTTATTGTCGACGACATGTCAACGACTATTAGTCGACGACCTGTCGAGGATCGGGCACTTAATTCGGAAGTGTTCCAACAAATTTTTTGTCAAAATACTGTCAGTAATGTCACAACCAATGTCAAATTTTGAATTTGGAAATAACAAAAACTAATGAAAATATTTATAAATTTGGATGTCTACAATCCGAAATAATAATTATGTGTTTACACAAGTGTACCTATTAAATAATATGAATGTTTACATAATAAAAATACAATCATAAAATTTTCAGGTTAGGATGACGTTTTACAAACTCGTTTTGCGCAAGTCTTGACAATTTGTACCTACTCAAACCCAGGAACAGATTTGACAGTACATAAACTGGTTTGTGATTAGTTTTGGTTGTGTTGGAACACTAAATTTTTGTACAGGTTTGAGTCCGAAGTTTGTTGGAACACAAAATCTAGACTGCGCAGAATCCCGACAGTACGCAAACTGGTTTTGTGTTATGTTGGAACAAACCTAATAATAGGTTTGTTCCAACATAACACAAAACCAGTTTGCGTACTGTCGGGATTCTGCGCAGTCTAGATTTGGTCCAACAAACTTCGGACTCAAACCTGTACAAAAATGTAGTGTTCCAACACAACCAAAACTAATCACAAACCAGTTTATGTACTGTCAAATCTGTTCCTGGGTTTGAGTAGGTACAAATTGTCAAGACTTGCGCAAAACGAGTTTGTAAAACGTCAGTAAACGTCATCCTAACCTGAAAATTTTATGATTGTATTTTTATTATGTACACATTCATATTATTTAATAGGTACACTTGTGTAAACACATAATTATTATTTAGGATTGTAGACATCCAAATTTATAAATATTTTCATTAGTTTTTGTTATTTCCCAAATTCAAAATTTGACATTGGTTGTGACGTTATTGGCAGTATAAATTTGACAAAAAATTTGTTGGAACACTTCTGAATTGAGTGCCCGATCCTCGACAGGTCATCGACTAACAGTCGTTGACAATAAGTTGTGGACAAGTTTACGTACAGTCACAAAATTGTTGTTGGAACAAACCTAAAATTATGCTTTTCGTGAAGGTTCAAATTAATACCGGTGGTGTCACTTCAAAGTTGTGCTCGTCTCAATAATCTATATACAATGGTGGAACGTAGCGCTAATCATATGACATATGACAGACACTGTAGATAGTAAATAGTAAAGTTTTTTACAACTAATAAGATGGCATCTCAACAAATAGAGATTATTTCTCAAGCTCAAATAAAAATTGAACACGAAAGGGAGGATGGGATAAACATTAAACAACTAGAGGGGAAGTATCTCAAGATGGAGGAGAAACTTGGTGTTACAAAAGATTCTTGTATAGTTCAATATACAGATATTGAGACAAAATCATTCAGTGATAGCAGTTTTAAGATTGAAAATGAAGTAGTAGATATTAAGGATGAAAGTGAACTACTTTTAGAAGAAGTTGATAAGGACATTAAACAACTGGAGGGGAAGTATCTCAAGATAGAGAAGCGACTTGATGTTACAAAAGATTCTTGTACAGTTCAATATACAGATATTGAGACAAAATCATTCAGTGATAGCAGTTTTAAGATTGAAGAAGAAGAAGTAGATATTAAGAATGAAAGTGAACTACTTTTAGAGGAAGTTGATAAGAACATTAAACAACTGGAGGGGAAGTATCTCAAAATAGAGAAGCTACTTGATGTTACAAAAGATTCTTGTACGTTTCAATATACAGATATTGGGACACAATTATTCAGTGATAGCGATTTTAAGATTGAAGAAGAAGAAGTAGATATTAAGGATGAAAGTGAACTACTTTTAGAAGAAGTTGATAAAAACAGCAAGAATTCTGAAGTCAATCTAGATCAACATTTACTGAATCACTCTAATGTAAAGAAAATCAAGTGCAATGTTTGTGAAAAATCATTTACTCGGAAAAATGATTTAAATAAACATTTACTAATTCATTCTGGTGTAAAGAATTTTAATTGCGATATTTGTAAAAAATCATTTACTTTGAAGTCACATCTGAGGGAACATTTAGTAATTCATTCTGGTGTTAAGAATTTTAAATGCAACATTTGTGAGAAATTATTTACTAGGAAGTCAGATCTGAATAAACATTTACTAACAACCCATTCTGGTGTAAAGAATTTTAATTGCGACATTTGTGAAAAATCATTTACTCGGAAAAATGATTTAAATAAACATTTACTAATTCATTGTGGTGTAAAGAATTTTAATTGCGACATTTGTAAAAAATCATTTACTCAGAAGTCAAATCTGAAAACACATTTACTAATTCATTCTGGTGATAGGAATCTTAAATGCAACGTTTGTGAAAAATCATTTACTCACAAGTCAAGTCTGAAAGAACATTTACTAATTCATTCTGGTGATAACAATTTTAAATGCGACATTTGTAAAAAATCATTTACTCAAAAGAGGTCTCTGAAAAATCATTTACTAATTCATTCTGGTGATAACAATATTAAATGCGACGTTTGTAAAAAATCATTTACTCAGAAGTCAATTCTGAAACAACATTTACTAACCCATTCTGGTGTAAAGAATTTTAATTGCGACATTTGTAAAAAATCATTTACTAGGAAGTCACATCTGAAAGAACATTTACTAATTCATTCTGGTGATAACAATATTAAATGCGACGTTTGTAAAAAATCATTTACCACGAAGGCATATCTGAAATTACATTTACTAATTCATTCTGGTGTTAAGAATTTTAATTGCGACGTTTGTAAAAAACCATTTACTCAGAAGTCAAGTCTGAAAAAACATTTACTAACTCATTCTGGTGTAAGGAATTTTAATTGCGACATTTGTAAAAAATCATTTACTCAGAAGTCAACTCTGAAACAACATTTACTAACCCATTCTGGTGTAAAGAATTTTAATTGCGACATTTGTAAAAAATCATTTACTCAAAAGAGGTCTCTGAAAAATCATTTACTAATTCATTCTGGTGATAACAATTTTAAATGCAACGTTTGTGAAAAATCATTTACTTCTAAGTCATATCTGAAAGTACATTTACTAACTCATTCTGGTGTAAATAATTTTAATTGCGACATTTGTAAAAAATCATTTACCACGAAGGCATATCTGAAATTACATTTACTAATTCATTCTGGTGTTAAGAATTTTAATTGCGACGTTTGTAAAAAACCATTTACTCACAAGTCAAGTCTGAAAACACATTTACTAATTCATTCTGGTGTAAGGAATTTTAATTGCGACATTTGTAAAAAATCATTTACTCTGAAGTCAGATCTGAAAAGACATTTACTAATTCATTCTGGTGATAACAATTTTAATTGCAACGTTTGTGAAAAATCATTTACTTCTAAGTCATATCTGAAAGTACATTTACTAACTCATTCTGGTGTAAATAATTTTAATTGCGACATTTGTAAAAAATCATTTACCACGAAGGCATATCTGAAATTACATTTACTAATTCATTCTGGTGTTAAGAATTTTAATTGCGACGTTTGTAAAAAACCATTTACTCACAAGTCAAGTCTGAAAGAACATTTACTAACTCATTCTGGTGTAAGGAATTTTAATTGCGACATTTGTAAAAAATCATTTACCAGGAAGGAATATCTGAAATTACACTTACTAATTCATTCTGGTGATAAGAATTTTAAATGCGACGTTTGTAAAAAATCATTTACTCAGAAAGGTGATTTAAATAGACATTTACTAATTCATTCTGGTGATAAAAAATTTAAATGCGACGTTTGTGAAAAATCATTTACTAAGAAGTCACATCTGAAAGAACATTTACTAACCCATTCTGGTGTTAAGAATTTTAATTGCGACGTTTGTAAAAAACCATTTAGTCGCAAGTCAAATCTGAAATTACATTTATTAATTCATTCTGGTGATAAGCTTTTTAAATGCGACGTTTGTAAAAAATCATTTACTAGGAAGTCACATCTGAAAGAGCATTTATTAATTCATTCTAGTAAGAAGAAATTTAAATGCAATATTTGTAAAAAATTATTTACTCAGAAGTCACATCTAGAAGAACATATACTAATTCATTAAAGAATTTCTATTAAACTCGGTTAGAATGAATGGTGCTTGTTTATAATCATTTTCAATTAATTAACGAGTTCCTCAAATTAAGTTTGTTGATTCTTATTTAAAATATTTAATAAAAGAATTTTATTTTTGTCTGATTTTGTTTTATTTCATGAAAGACTATTAAATTTGTTTATTTATTAAAAATAGTATTAAAATGTTTTGTTTTAAAAATATTTTTAACATCAAAAATAATCGTTCCGCGATGTCTCGAAAATGGGAACCAATGGTGGGTAATTTTGAAGTTTTTTAAGTGCCATGTTGGCGTCACTAGTTTGTCAGCAGCAACTGTAGAATTCTATTAATCGACCTGAAACTATAGTTTGGCACCTTGGGCGCCGTTACAAAAAATGTCAAGGGGGGGCACATTTTTTCAAATCAAAGTATTGCATTAAATTGAAATGAAGATCCTGTTTGTTGCGAGTCACATTGGTCTCTACGGCCGACGTAGTCCAGTAAATTAACGTTAGAAAAACCCTAAACCTGGGCATCAAGTCTATCCGTCAAAATTTTTTTTTTAATTTGCAGGTATTCATATGTACATTTACCTCCGAGAATCTCAGTTACGTGGAATTTGTGGAAGGGTGGAAAATGGCTCTAGAGTTCCCGAAAATCTGTGTTTTTCGACGATATCTGCCGAAATATGACCCTTAGAGTTTTTGTTTAGACAAAAAAATGAAGAGCAGTTAATTACCTACAAAAGTTGTCCATATGATTTTTTTCGCTACACCAATATTTTTTGCAAAAACGGCTTTTCAAAAATTCGCATTTTTTTTTTGTGGTGAAAACGGAAAACTTGAATATCCTCGCAAAACTTGAATATCCTCCCGTTTTTGTCTGAAGACAAAAGATAAGACAATAATAACCAACTTTTTTCCACTTTTTGAACTTGATTAATAAATTTATTGTAAAAAAATCCAATTTGAGAAAGTTTGAAGGTAGAAGTTTTTTTTTGTGCTGCACTTAATAAAATACTTGATATATACATATATTGATGAAAAGGTCAGAATGTGATCTTTTATTTAGTACAATTCCTAACCCCAAAAAATTTTAGCACGAAAAGAAAATAATCCTCAAAAAGAAAAATGTTGATTTTTCATAGGGGTGAGAATTTTCCGGAAAACCAAACAATATGAAAAAAAGAAAAATGCCATCGACAAACTTCCTAATGATGTGCGTTGAAAACCGATATGGTCCTTGATTATCTATTAATTCTCGATAGACCCGAGCATTTTCGAAATCCAAAAAAAAAAAACGCCCTAACAAAAGGTTGTTTATGAAAATACACAAAAATAATTTATCGAGTCTTAGTGAATATATTTACCACCTTGCAAAGCCCCATTATCCAAAAGAATTCGGTGAAATTGGTATTGATAGGAGGGCCAAAATATCGAGCAAAAAAAAAACTTTGGCTCGGTTTTTCAATAA
Organism: Crepidodera aurea; assembly: GCA_949320105.2. Classification (NCBI taxonomy): domain Eukaryota; kingdom Metazoa; phylum Arthropoda; class Insecta; order Coleoptera; family Chrysomelidae; genus Crepidodera; species Crepidodera aurea. Next base: position 5,788,748 of record OX439480.2, read on the forward strand.
TTCAGATAAATAGATAAAAGGAAAAAGTAACATGATATTACAGCTACAGGTTCCTTTTTTCAGCTGAACTTTGATTCATAAAAAAATATTCATTTTTACGTGATTTATTGAAAAATTTGTAATCCGCTTGGGAGTGTCATTCCTTTAGAACGTTCTCTTTAGATGCAGTGCAGGAGCTAAACTTGAGGGTGCGTTTTGGAGCCGGTTATGTCGAAAAGTATCATATTTTTGACAAAAATGATGAGGGCCATTTTTGTAGGTCTGATCTTCATTTTCGTCAAAACAAAAATTCTCTAAGTGTCGTATTTTCGGAAATATCGGCAAAAAAACACATTTTTGAGACCAATGGGGCATTTTCCCGTCCTTCCACAAATTTCAGACAGCTGAGATTTTCGGGGGTGAATGTACCCATGAATACCTGCAGATTAAAAAAAAATGGTGCCGGATAGACCTGATTGCCAGGTTGGCACTGTAACACGTGTGTTCTACAACGTGTATATTAGATAAGGTTATAGAGAGTTGAAGTAAACACAGTACGTAACCCTTTACGTAGAAAATACCGTACGAAATATAACGTAATAAAGTTGTATGAAATTTGAGTTGAAGTGTTCATATACGTACGTAAAATAGATGTCAACTGTCAACCTTTAATTAATTGGTCTGTATTTTGCTGTTATGTTGTTTTATGTGAGCAAAAAGTCGAAAAGTCAAAATTAAAAAAAATTTTAATAAAATAAGAGGTTTTATTATATCCATTAAGAAGAGTATTTGAAGTACAAAGCCACTAATGAGTTATAGAAATGAAAAACAAAAAATATATATTGGAATTGGATTTCTTGAAATTCTACTAAAATAGAAGTTACATTTTTATGGTAAGCACGTCTTTATACATGTTCAATTAGGCCCTATTTATTTCATTTAAGGTGGAAGGTATTCTTGATGCAGCACAACTTGGGGATTCAGATTTCGAAGAAGATGAAATGGATGAGGTAATCTTGCTATATATATTCAACAATGATCCTGTTGGGAATCGAGCAGAGCTTTATGGGCGATTGAGCCTCCACACAACTGGAACAATATTTGGGAAATTTAATGTTCTGTTCAGCACACACATATTTTCAAAATCCATCATGCGGATTAAATTTTAGTAAATGCACCTAGATTGATTTTTGTAAAGTTAGTATCGCAATATTAAAGTAGCATACCTTTTATCAAGCAAAAACAACTTTAATGTTTGTTTTATTACCAATATTTTGTTTGCTAGTTTCAAGATGCAAAAAGCGCCATCAACTAAATTTAGTTGAACATTTCTACACTTTGTAAATGTAATTTTATTGAGTATATTTTCTAAAAATGTAAAGATTCGTTGTTTTGTAGTTTTAGAGATAAATATTCAGTAATATTGTTTTGTTATTGTTATTGTGATTCATAAATATTTATATAATAAAAAATGTTTTAACTTGAAAGTTTTTTATTATCTTACTGAAATATGAGAAATAACCTTTAGAAACATAATAAGCGAATATTTAGTAACTTCTATAGGAATTTCTCAACCGAATGTAATCTAATAACAGAAAAATAAACAAATTCTTTTGAGAATTTCTAAATCACTTAAATTACTAAATTATATAAATCAAATGAAACAAAACGAATATTTAGTAACTTCTTGAGTGACCCTTAATACCATGTTATTTATATATAAAATGATTAATCAACTATAGTGCCTCAATTTGTAAATAATTGTAGGTTTGTTAAAGACATATATAAATATTCCACAAGATCAAGAAACAATTTTTATTTAGACAGAGTAAGCACTATAGTTATATAGTCAGAATATAGTCTGTTTTATAAGGGATTAAAGCAATACAATAGGGAGGTTTTAAGCCACAACTTGAGCGTCATACGTTATATCCCTTTATCCGCTATTAAAGTAAACACAGAACGTTAATAGGGAGGTTTTAAGCCACCTATTTGAACACCAATATACTTTAAACGTTATACATCGCATGCGCAATAGCGCTAAAATAAGGGAAACTTTATTAACTGATATTGTTTTACGTTATTAGAGGTGAAATAAGGTTCCCTTAATAACGGATATTGTTTTCGCAATGGTGCCGCATGTAGAACATTTATATTTAAGTTTTATCGTGAACTCCAAAGTCTATGATAAATACATGTGAAATTTAGAAGATTTGAGTAAGTCTATAGTTTTCACCATTCTTACCACTTTTTTTCTTAAATATGAAATGAAAACATTTCATAAAATTAAGTGTTATGGCAACATAGGATATGGACATTGAAGAGATGTCACAAGTCTTTTACCTAACCTATCTTTTGTAGTATTTGTTTCATTCTGGCTTCATTTAAAAACGATTTAAGGCAGTTAAAATAAAAAAAAAATCGTAAATGATTATTTCAACTATCACAAAGTGAGGGTTATCATTTATAAGGTTATAAATGTTTCTGGCATCTGTCACGTAAATAACGGAAGAGTGGGATGGCTTAAAAACTCATTTTCGAAATACGTTATTAACGTTCTGTGTTTACTTTAATAGCGGATAAAGGGATATAACGTATGACGCTCAAGTTGTGGCTTAAAACCTCCCTATTAACGTATTTCGAAAATGAGTTTTTAAGCCATCCCACTCTTCCGTTATTTACGTGACAGATGCCAGAAACATTTATAACCTTATAAATGATAACCCTCACTTTGTGATAGTTTAAATAATCATTTACGATTTTTTTTTATTTTAACTGCCTTAAATCGTTTTTAAATGAAGCCAGAATGAAACAAATACTACAAAAGATAGGTTAGGTAAAAGATTTGTTGTGACATCTCTTCAATGTCCATATCCTATGTTGCCATAACACTTAATTTTATGAAATGTTTTCATTTCATATTTAAGAAAAAAAGTGGTAAGAATGGTGAAAACTATAGACTTACTCAAATCTTCTAAATTTCACATGTATTTATCATAGACTTTGGAGTTCACGATAAAACTTAAATATAAATTTTCTACATGCGGCACCATTGCGAAAACAATATCCGTTATTAAGGGAACCTTATTTCACCTCTAATAACGTAAAACAATATCAGTTAATAAAGTTTCCCTTATTTTAGTGCTATTGCGCATGCGATGTATAACGTTTAAAGTATATTGGTGTTCAAATAGGTGGCTTAAAACCTCCCTATTGAATTGCCTGATTTTATTAAAAACTGCAATAATTTAATGAGCTTTAAAAGAACATGTAGGTTGTGAATATAAGTATATAACTATTTATTTTTTTTTGTAAACCTAAATGTAAAAATAATACTAGCCAAGAGATAAATTAAAGGATTATTCATTTCGGAAGCTCATAGTGGTTTGTATTTTAATTTCTATCTCTCTTTCCACTGTATTAAAACCACTTAGTTGTTAAAAAAGTTTTTTTATTGTCAATAAAAAAACTTTTTTAACAACTAAGTGGTTTTAATTCAGTGGAAAGAGAGAGAGAAATTAAAGGATTATTATTATTATTACTTCTATAGGAAATTCTCAACTATTATTATATATTATATTATATTATAACTGAATGTAATCTAACAAAAAAAAATAAAGAAAGTCATTTTGAAGCTATGAATAATTTACTTTAAGTCAAAATTCAAAATTGGGACATTCGCCATTTATCGGTGTCACTCGTATAATCTTCGGTTAACGTACGTAGATTTTTAAGGTATCCGTGAGAGAACGCAAGGTTACGTACGTACGCAATCCTATTTTTCACGTAAACGCTATTTCCAGACAAATGCGCATGCGTAGATGTCAATTCGGCTCCTAACGTTTACGTACTTGGCACAACTTCAACTCTCTTATATCGAGTCAGGTGTGAATAAAACGAGCGCTCAGATAGGACTGTCTTTATTTGAGGTTCGTGACATTGACGTTCTGTCACATTGTCAGGCGTTTTGTAACGACTGACTTAGTCTTACTTCACATCTCCCCTTTTCAGTTACATATATGTATAAAAATTTACATTACAATAGTTTACATTTTCCACTTGAACATACACTTTAAAAAACCAAAATACAATAAACAATTTAAAATAGGGAAACTACACTATTAGTCTCGTGACTAATTTGACTTCTACTTTTATAATTATGCATATAATATTTATTTAAAACTTAAAAACTCTTTATAGTTACTAGGTGGTTTACTAACTCTACCTGTTCTGGTTTTGATTTGCCGAGTCTCAAATTCAGTGATTTCCTCAGGATAACTGTTTGTACAATTACTACTGGTTTTTCCCGATTCTGTCTTACTATTTACAAGTTGTGCATTGCCTGCTCTGTAGATGTTGTGGCAATATCTTTATCACTATGCCTACCTTCATCACCTATCTCGCACTCAAAACTCTGGTAACTGTTATCAGATTCCTCACTATCATGTTCTTCACTGAAACCCGTTTTTTCACTATCTTCTAATATACTCGTTTCGCTTGTGCTTTTGTCACTATTTCCATTTTCGCTACTTTCACTTGGTACTACATTTACATAAACATAATTGTTATTTCGTTTTTACAAACTTTATTGGAAATTGTTTAACTTTGCTCTTTAAATATTCTGATATATTTGGTGTTTCTTACAATACTATTACCATTGTATATAGATTATATAGTAATACCGCCATTGTATAAAGATTATTTAGTAGTATCGAGCTCTAGTTAAAAAGTGTGATGCAGTCTCGAGCGGCATCTATTGACGTTCTATATGAAGTTATCAATTTTTAATGCTGTACAGAAACTCCCTCTATATCTTCTTTCACATGGCCTTTACCAAGTAGTTCTTTCAGCTATTAAAGTTGCTGTCTGTAATATTGCAGTTACGTATTTAATAATAAACATCTGTTGAACAGATATTACATTTTCAAAATTCAGTCAGGATTTTCTACAAAACTGTGTGATTAGTCATCTTTATTTACTAATAAGGATAAAATTTATGATATGATGTGCTATATCAATTCTGTTTAGAATTTTGAGCATCATATTGAAATATGGAAGAATATACATTTTTATTTTAAAAATAGTGCTTATTTATATAAATTATAAATTATTTTTTTTAAATAAAGATAAAAATACACTTTATAATGTACATGGGCGGATCAAGACGATTTTCAAGAGGGGGTCCCCAGAAATTTTATTAAATATAAAGTACTTGAAAACTTCTTTTTGGGCTATTTTAAACGAAGAAATTTACATTTTCTCCCAATGTAACATGAAAACCATTTTATTCCAATACGATACATTTGTATATTTATTTTAATTAATAAACATCTTTATACAATTTTATAATAGCCCAGTTGCCAGAGCCACATTTACTCAAAAATCTCACATAAAATGTGATATCGCTGAAACTAGGCTCGTAGTACTTTATTGGGTGTAGAAAACGTTAAAAAAAATCTTTGCTGCTCTAAAGTCTAGTTTACAATTTCGAAAACAAAATCGAAAATTTGGTTTTTGCGTTATCTAATATCTCGAAAAATAAAAAAATCGAGAAACCAATAGCACCACGTGTGAAACAGCGGAAAATTTTACTCAAATTTATATTATAAGTTATTTATAACTATAAAAATTATTAAATATAAGAAAAAGCGTATTCTAAAAATACAAAAAAAACAAAAGTACCTTTGCCTAAAATGTAAAAAAAAAAATTTTATTCTCAGGAAGATATTAGTTTTTAACTTTTTTTTTGCTCATAGAAAATTTGACCGGAAGTTATAATTTCTAAAACTCTCACTTCGCAACTCTTAAAAGTGTGCTTTTAAAATTTTACTAGTATAATATGAAACGTGCAGTTTCGAAAACTTGAAAAAAAATGGGCACTGATAAAGTTAAAAAATTGATAATTTGTTAGTGAACTTTTTCGATTGAAAATTAGGCTTTTTTAATTTAAATTCGTATAAAATCGAAAAATAAATATTTTGCATTGAAAAAATTACAGCTTATTTAAAACACAAAGAAGAATGTTTTCACAAAGTTTCATAAAAAAAATTATTTTTGCGGGAGATAAAAATTAAAAACTAAAAAAGCGGTTTTTAACGATTTTCTCAATAATTTTGAAGTTATGTTGAAAAATGATTAATACAAAATTTTTACATTTTTTAATTATCTACAAATGTTATTACATTAAACTTTTCTTGATAGGATGCATGTTTCAGCCACAAATCGTAAAAACCAATATCCAACCCTCAAGTTGTATATTTACCCCCATCCCCTTCCAGAACTTTTAATTTGTCCAATTTATTTTTTTAATTTACTTATAATTTTCCCTACATTTTCCGACCATCCACATACTGCTAAGAATTTTTTTATGAATTCGGGTATTTAAAATCGGTTTGGACTTGGTCTACAAACATCATTCAAAACCAACGATAAGTTTTTATTATTGGCAGGGCATCAGATTCTGGTGACCTTCAATTAACAACGCAAATCTATTCAAAACTATTTATTAACGCTATAAACAGGAAAATTCCACTGAAACTCAGGTTGTCTTGGTGTGTCTAGAGTTCTTGATGACAGCGTTGCCAAACTTTGGTGGATTACTCACAACTTTAAAATATCAATAGCAAGACAGTTTTTTTTAATATAATAAACTAATATCTGTCTAACCAGCATCAGATAAAAAAGATTAAAGTTGTTTAGTATCAAACAACAACATATAATAATTTATTAATTTTACCAGAAAATAAAATACTAATAAATAAAAAATAAATTATTTTATACTTTTAAAATTAATTAAAACAATCATATAATATCCATATTATAAACAAGAAACCAAACATTTGCAAAAAATATACTATAAGAAAACAATATTTCGATTTAAAAATTGACCTCTAGTCTTATTGCTTTTTATTCCAAATTTTAATTTTAAAAGTTAAACGGATTTAATAAATTATCAGATTAGAATTTTTCATAATTACCATTATCGATAGTATAGACCTTTTGATTACAATTCACAATTGCCCTTTACTCACAAAATTACTTACAGACTAGTAAAATACTCACAAATTGGCAACCCTGGTTTCTCGGGAGATAATTAAATATTTTGGGCCTTCAATTTCATACGTCTTCCAATTCCCTTTCGTTGTAACTAAATAACACATTAACAAAAGACAAACATAAATGAAAAAGAAGACTTCAAATTATAATTTCACTCAAGCAACGACATGACCTAAAGACATGACTTGTGTCCACTTGGAGTGCTGCCATCTCCAGTGCGTCCACATAATCCTACTGATAAAAGTCCGTAAGGCGATACTACTATATTGAGACAAATAATTACCGATGGCGGCGCCACACGTCGATCAGCTGTTCACACGAAACGCGTAATTTTTGGTAAATAGTGCATTAAGTTATACTGAGTGAATGGTTTATTTGTAGTATTTTAAGACTTTTTGTGATTGTTTGAGGTTTTTGATTTGGAAATTACCATAATATACCTGTACATGTAAGTATTTAGACTCAATTGAACCTGTTTTTTGTGTCGTTATTCTAAAATTGAGGTTATTTATTTAGCATATCTTACGTTTTTCAGAAATTTATTGTTTACTTCTGTTTCTGTGTGCTTTTTTTGTGTTTCAGGATGAATATAGCCTAGAGGTATTATCATCTTCACCTCTACTAATATAGAATGATATTGGAAGGGAGCTAAATCATATGCCAAAGAAACATACAACAGTTTTCTGCTGATAAATTTTATTTCAATTTTTTCAGGATAATAATTGTAATTATAAAAGTGATTTAAATAAAAAATGATTTCTAAGAACCTACTTTTGATTGATTTATGGTAAAATATATCCTATTCCTTGTTTCAAAATTATTTTTTAAATCAATATCATATTAAAATATAAAAAATTAAGAAATTTTTTTCTTGGCTTCATAGGCCATCAAATGTAAAATTTTTTATTTCGTTTAGCTACTTTGTTTTTTTCAAAATAAACACAAAATGTATATTTTTTAATCCTTTATTTTAACATAAGTTCAAAGCTAGTAGTATTTAACATTTTATTATAATAATTCATTACTAATTGTAACTGTATAATTATTGAAAACAGGTGGTGTACAAGAGGGGAACATAATAATGGTATTTTTAAAATTATGATGTGACAAAGGTTTTATTTTACTGAATATTACCTTTAGAAAAATGATAAGTTGAAATATCAGCAATGATGTGCACACCTAATAATTAGATTTTAAGTTTACATATATAAAAGTACAACTGTACACAGTTTCGACAGTTTGTAAGGACAAGTTTACTTAGTTTATAGGCAACACTTTGCTGTCTTCTAACTAACCATCATTCCTTGCACATTTAATGGTTTTACCATCAGGTGGCTTACTGGGCAAATGATGTGATGTCACAAACTTTTTGCACTACTTGGGTGCTATTTTGTTTGAAATAATTCCTAAAAACATTTCAGTAGTAATCAAGAAATAATCTCAGAAATGCTAATCTTTATCTTACCTGATTTTGTAATATAATCTTCAGATTTAAAATTGATTACACTTTTTCCGGAATTTACGACGTTCAACTTCCTCGAGGTATACCCATAAACGCAATAGTTTGTATTATTGTTATTGGGCATTTTTAACGTTTAACTAACAAATAACAGCAAAATACACGAAGCACAAAATCAGAACACATGTTCGACTTGCAGTTAAACAAACAATAGGTTTGTTCCAACATAACACAAACCCAGTTTGCGTACTGTCGGGATTCTGCGCAGTCTAGATTTGGTGTTCCAACAAACTTCGGACTCAAACCTGTACAAAAATGTAGTGTTCCAACACAACCAAAACTAATCACAAACCAGTTTATGTACTGTCAAATCTGTTCCTGGGTTTGAGTAGGTACAAATTGTCAAGACTTGCGCAAAACGAGTTTGTAAAACGTCAGTAAACGTCATCCTAACCTGAAAATTTTATGATTGTATTTTTATTATGTAAACATTCATATTATTTAATAGGTACACTTGTGTAAACACATAATTATTATTTAGGATTGTAGACATCCAAATTTATAAATATTTTCATTAGTTTTTGTTATTTCCCAAATTCAAAATTTGACATTGGTTGTGACGTTATTGGCAGTATAAATTTGACAAAAAATTTGTTGGAACACTTCTGAATTGAGTGCCCGATCCTCGACAGGTCATCGACTAACAGTCGTTGACATGTCGTTCCAACAACAATTTTGTGACTGTACGTAAACTTGTCCACAACTTATTGTCGACGACATGTCAACGACTATTAGTCGACGACCTGTCGAGGATCGGGCACTTAATTCGGAAGTGTTCCAACAAATTTTTTGTCAAAATACTGTCAGTAATGTCACAACCAATGTCAAATTTTGAATTTGGAAATAACAAAAACTAATGAAAATATTTATAAATTTGGATGTCTACAATCCGAAATAATAATTATGTGTTTACACAAGTGTATCTATTAAATAATATGAATGTTTACATAATAAAAATACAATCATAAAATTTTCAGGTTAGGATGACGTTTTACAAACTCGTTTTGCGCAAGTCTTGACAATTTGTACCTACTCAAACCCAGGAACAGATTTGACAGTACATAAACTGGTTTGTGATTAGTTTTGGTTGTGTTGGAACACTAAATTTTTGTACAGGTTTGAGTCCGAAGTTTGTTGGAACACAAAATCTAGACTGCGCAGAATCCCGACAGTACGCAAACTGGTTTTGTGTTATGTTGGAACAAACCTAATAAGTTGTGGACAAGTTTTCGTACAGTCACAAAATTGTTGTTGGAACAAACCTAAAATTATGCTTTTCGTGAAGGTTCAAATTAATACCGGTGGTGTCACTTCAAAGTTGTGCTCGTCTCAATAATCTATATACAATGGTGGAACGTAGCGCTAATCATATGACATATGACAGACACTGTAGATAGTAAATAGTAAAGTTTTTTACAACTAATAAGATGGCATCTCAACAAATAGAAATTATTTCTCAAGCTCAAATAAAAATTGAACACGAAAGGGAGGATGGGATAAACATTAAACAACTAGAGGGGAAGTATCTCAAGATGGAGGAGAAACTTGGTGTTACAAAAGATTCTTGTATAGTTCAATATACAGATATTGAGACAAAATCATTCAGTGATAGCAGTTTTAAGATTGAAAATGAAGTAGTAGATATTAAGGATGAAAGTGAACTACTTTTAGAAGAAGTTGATACGGACATTAAACAACTGGAGGGGAAGTATCTCAAGATAGAGAAGCGACTTGATGTTACAAAAGATTCTTGTACAGTTCAATATACAGATATTGAGACAAAATCATTCAGTGATAGCAGTTTTAAGATTGAAGAAGAAGAAGTAGATATTAAGGATGAAAGTGAACTACTTTTAGAGGAAGTTGATAAGAACATTAAACAACTGGAGGGGAAGTATCTCAAGATAGAGAAGCGACTTGATGTTACAAAAGATTCTTGTACGTTTCAATATACAGGGACAAAATTATTCTGTGATAGCGATTTTAAGATTGAAGAAGAAGAAGTAGATATTAAGGATGAAAGTGAACTACTTTTAAAAGAAGTTGATAAAAACAGCAAGAATTTTGAAGTCAATCTAGATCAACATTTACTGAATCACTCTAATGTAAAGAAAATCAAGTGCAATGTTTGTGAAAAATCATTTACTCGGAGGTCCAGCCTAAATATACATTTACTAATTCATTCTGGTGTAAAGAATTTTAATTGCGACATTTGTGAAAAATCATTTACTTTGAAGACACATCTGAAGGAACATTTAGTAATTCATTCTGGTGTTAAGAATTTTAAATGCAACATTTGTGAGAAATCATTTACTAGGAAGTCAGATCTGAATAAACATGTACTAACTCATTCTGGTGTAAAGAATTTTAATTGCGACATTTGTAAAAAATCATTTACTCAGAAGTCAACTCTGAAAGGACATTTACTAACCCATTCTGGTGTAAAGAATTTTAATTGCGACATTTGTAAAAAATCATTTACTCTGAAGTCATATCTGAAAGGACATTTACTAACCCATTCTGGTGTAAAGAATTTTAATTGCGACATTTGTAAAAATTCATTTACTCAGAAGTCAACTCTGAAAGGACATTTACTAACCCATTCTGGTGTAAAGAATTTTAATTGCGACATTTGTAAAAAATCATTTACCATGAAGAGATATCTGAAATTACATTTACTAATTCATTCTGTTGATAACAATATTAAATGCGACGTTTGTAAAAAATCATTTACCACGAAGGCATATCTGAAATTACATTTACTAATTCATTCTGGTGATAACAATTTTAAGTGCAACGTTTGTGAAAAATCATTTACTTCTAAGTCATATCTGAAAGTACATTTACTAACTCATTCTGGTGTAAATAATTTTAATTGCGACATTTGTAAAAAATCATTTACCACGAAGGCATATCTGAAATTACATTTACTAATTCATTCTGGTGTTAAGAATTTTAATTGCGACGTTTGTAAAAAACCATTTACTCACAAGTCAAGTCTGAAAGAACATTTACTAATTCATTCTGGCAATAACAATTTTAAATGCGACGTTTGTAAAAAACCATTTACTAGGAAGTCAAATCTGAAAGTACATTTACTAACTCATTCTGGTGTAAGGAATTTTAGTAAGAAGAAATTTAAATGCAATATTTGTAAAAAATCATTTACTCAGAAGTCAAATCTGAAAGTACATTTACTAACTCATTCTGGTGTAAAGAATTTTAATTGCGACATTTGTAAAAAATCATTTACTCAAAAGAGGTCTCTGAAAAATCATTTACTAATTCATTCTGGTGATAAGCATTTTAAATGCGACGTTTGAAGGGAGTGGGTGGCTCAGTGGTAGAGCACTGGACTCATAATCCAAGGGTTGTGGGTTCGAATCCCACCGTCGGCAGAAATCTTTTTCTGATTTTTAATTAATTAAAAATTTAGAAATTGATTTTCATATACCAGGTGTGATTCCCCACTCGACCATTCACTGTTGGGTTCTAATTAACAGTGCTGTTCCTAAAGTGGCGCTGGGAAACAGTAACAAAGCCTACACAGAACACGAGGCTAATGACCAGAGTAGTCGATGCCGTTGACACAGAAGTAAAAAAAAAAAAAAATGCGACGTTTGTAAAAAATCATTTACTAGGAAGTCACATCTGAAAGAACATTTACTAACCCATTCTGGTGTAAAGAATTTTAATTGCGACGTTTGTAAAAAAACATTTAGTCGCAAGTCAAATCTGAAATTACATTTATTAATTCATTCTGGTGATAAGCATTTTAAATGCGACGTTTGTAAAAAATCATTTACTAGGAAGTCACATCTGAAAGAGCATTTATTAATTCATTCTATTAAGAAGAAATTTAAATGCAATATTTGTAAAAAATTATTTACTCAGAAGTCACATCTAGAAGAACATATACTAATTCATTAAAGAATTTCTATTAAACTCGGTTAGAATGAATGGTGCTTGTTTATAATCATTTTCAATTAATTAACGAGTTCCTCAAATTAAGTTTGTTGATTCTTATTTAAAATATTTAATAAAAGAATTTTATTTTTGTCTGATTTTGTTTTATTTCATGAAAGACTATTAAATTTGTTTATTTATTAAAAATAGTATTAAAATGTTTTGTTTTAAAAATATTTTTAACATCAAAAATAATCGTTCCGCGATGTCTCGAAAATGGGAACCAATGGTGGGTAATTTTGAAGTTTTTTAAGTGCCATGTTGGCGTCACTAGATTGTCAGCAGCAACTGTAGAATTCTATTAATCGACCTGAAACTATAGTTTGGCGCCGTTACAAAAAATGTAAAGGGGGGCACATTTTTTCAAATCAAAGTATTGCATTAAATTGAAATGAAGATCCTGTTTGTTGCGAGTCACATTGGTCTCTACGGCCGACGTAGTCCAGTAAATTAACGTTAGAAAAACCCTAAACCTGGGCATCAAGTCTATCCGTCAAAATTTTTTTTTTAATTTGCAGGTATTCATATGTACATTTACCTCCGAAAATCTCAGTTACGTGGAATTTGTGGAAGGGTGGAAAATGGCTCTAGAGTTCCCGAAAATCTGTGTTTTTCGACGATATCTGCCGAAATATGACCCTTAGAGTTTTTGTTTAGACAAAAAAATGAAGAGCAGTTAATTACCTACAAAAGTTGTCCATATGATTTTTTTCGCTACACCAATATTTTTTGCAAAAACGGCTTTTCAAAAATTCGCATTTTTTTTTGTGGTGAACATGATATTACAGCTACAGGTTCCTTTTTTCAGCTGAACTTTGATTCATAAAAAAATATTCATTTTTACGTGATTTATTGAAAAATTTGTAATCCGCTTGGGAGTGTCATTCCTTTAGAACGTTCTCTCTAGATGCAGTGCAGGAGCTAAAATTGAGGGTGCGTTTTGGAGCCGGTTATGTCGAAAAGTATCATATTTTTGACAAAAATGATGAGGGCCATTTTTGTAGGTAATGAACTGATCTTCATTTTCGTCAAAACAAAAATTCTCTAAGTGTCGTATTTTCGGAAATATCGGCAAAAAAACACATTTTTGAGACCAATGGGGCATTTTCCCGTCCTTCCACAAATTTCAGACAGCTGAGATTTTCGGGGGTGAATGTACCCATGAATACCTGCAGATTAAAAAAAAATGGTGCCGGATAGACCTGATTGCCAGGTTGGCACTGTAACACGTGTGTTCTACAACGTGTATATTAGATAAGGTTATATCGAGTCAGGTGTGAATAAAACGAGCTCTCAGATAGGACTGTCTTTATTTGAGGTTCGTGACATTGACGTTCTGTCACATTGTCAGGCGTTTTGTAACGACTGACTTAGTCTTACTTCACATCTCCCCTTTTCAGTTACATATATGTATAAAAATTTACATACAATAGTTTACATTTTCCACTTGAACATACACTTTAAAAAACCAAAATACAATAAACAATTTAAAATAGGGAAACTACACTATTAGTCTCGTGACTAATTTGACTTCTACTTTTATAATTATGCATATAATATTTATTTAAAACTTAGAAACTCTTTATAGTTACTAGGTGGTTTACTAACTCTACCTGTTCTGGTTTTGATTTGCCGAGTCTCAAATTCAGTGATTTCCTCAGGATAACTGTTTGTACAATTACTACTGGTTTTTCCCGATTCTGTCTTACTATTTACAAGTTGTGCATTGCCTGCTCTGTAGATGTTGTGGCAATATCTTTATCACTATGCCTACCTTCATCACCTATCTCGCACTCAAAACTCTGGTAACTGTGATCAGATTCCTCACTGAATCCTCACTTCACTGAAACCCGTTTTTTCACTATCTTCTAATATACTCGTTTCGCTTGTGCTTTTGTCACTATTTCCATTTTCGCTACTTTCACTTGGTACTACATTTACATAAACATAATTGTAATTTCTATTTGTAATTTCGTTTTTACAAACTTTATTGGAAATTGGTTTACTTTGCTCTTTAAATATTCTGATATATTTGGTGTTTCTTACAATACTATTACCATTGTATATAGATTATATAGTAGTATCGCCGTTGTATATAGATTATAATCTAAATACAATAGTATCGCCTTACGGAGTTTTTTGTATTTTTGTATTTTTAGAATACGCTTTTTCTTATATTTAATAATTTTTTATAGTTATAAATAACTTATAATATAAATTTGAGTAAAATTTTCCGCTGTTTCACACGTGGTGCTATTGGTTTTTTTTTATTTTTCGAGATATTAGATAACGCAAAAACCAAATTTTCGATTTTTTTTAACATTTTCTACACCCAATAAAGTACTAAGAGCCTAGTTTCAGGGATATCACATTTTATGTGAGATTTTTGAGTAAATGTGGCTCTGGCAACTGGGCTATTATAAAATTGTATAAAGATGTTTATTAATTAAAATAAATATACAAATGTATCGTATTGGAATAAAATGGTTTTCATGTTACATTGGGAGAAAATGTAAATTTCTTAGTTTAAAATAACCCAAAAAGAAGTTTTCAAGTACTTTATTAATAAAATTTCTGGGGACCCCCTCTTGAAAATCGTCTGGATCCGCCCATGTACATTATAAAGTGTATTTTTCTCTTTATTTAAAAAAAATAATTTCTAATTTATATAAATAATCACTATTTTTAAAATAAAAATGTATATTCTTCCATATTTCAATATGATGCTCAAAATTATAAACAGAATTGATATAGCACATCATACCATAAATTTTATCCTTATTAGTAAATAAAGATGACTAATCACACAGTTTTGTAGAAAATCCTGACTGAATTTTGAAAATGTAATATCTGTTCAACAGATGTTTATTATTAAATACGTAACTGCAATATTACAGACAGCAACTTTAATAGCTGAAGGAACTACTTGGTAAAGGCCATGTGAAAGAAGATATAGGAGGGAGTGTCTGTACAGCATTAGAAATTGATAACTTCATTTAGAACGTCAATAGATGCCGCTCGAGACTGCATCAGACACTTTTTAACTAGAGCTTGATACTACTATATAATCTAATATCTGGTCACCGAGCTTCGCTCTTAATATTCAAATCTACATTTTTAAGCAGCCCAATGAGTATATAATTTAAGTATATTTATAACATGACAAATTATTAATTAATTCGCGAAAATCACGGAGTGGGGGACATCTACTTGAACTACTGATAAGGAGATAAATAAAAACTTGATTGGCGATTGGCCTGAAAGTAGGCGGGAAAATTAAAAAAGCTGTCAGTGTTAATTTTCAATTGGCTGCAGCTGTTGTTGACGTTTATCAACTGCTTGTCACAGAGGTTAGTTAAATGCATTAAAAGTTGCCTAGTTTTTGGGGATTTCACCCTTTTAGAGCAACATCTACTGACGCTTGATCTTCGCGAATTGTCACGGTGGACAGGCCCCGTTTCCGGGACGGGCAACAGCAGCGTGTAGGGCACACGTCCCGTGAACAGAAGATCGCTCAGCTCACTCTATTTATCACTATATAAGAAAAACTCTATGTTCAATTGATTTTATTATT
This sequence comes from Crepidodera aurea, assembly GCA_949320105.2. Lineage (NCBI taxonomy): Eukaryota > Metazoa > Arthropoda > Insecta > Coleoptera > Chrysomelidae > Crepidodera > Crepidodera aurea. Next base: position 5,804,842 of record OX439480.2, read on the forward strand.
TATTGATCTGCAGTGAAGGAAAATTATAGGTCTGATATTCATACTTGGGTAAATACCTCCACAAAAACCTGTGACCAGACTCTCGAGGTGTGGCAGATATTGATATCATATTTTTTCAAAGTTTTTCAGTTACAAAAATAGTTCGTACATTACATTACAATTTGCTCTGGGAAAATACAAAGTCACAATCAACCTTAAAATGTACTATGAAAATAGAGAATTTTAAATGTCTCTTTAAAGTTTCTTGTAAAATAAAAAATTGAAATCTATGTTAATAGTACACGTGTACAAGCATTCATTCTTTTCTCTCTCTCTCTCTCTCTATGATAATGAAAACTTAAATATTAAAACTGTCCGCATAATAAAATAGTAGCCGTAAGGGGTAGTCTCACACTATTGGGGAAGGTAAGAACCTTTACCCGACGTGCATAAAGCATTTCCACCTGCCAAAAAAAAAAGATTAACTTTAGGTTAGGTTAGATCTTTGTAATAAATAAAGAAAAGTACGATACGTATGACATTTTGACATTTGTTACATTCTGACAGGTGTCATATTTTGACATTTGTTCATTTTGAGATTTGTTCATTTTGACAGTTGTTACATTCTGACACGTATCACATTTTAACAGTTGTCACGTTTTTACAGGTGTCACATTTTGACAAGTGTCCATTTTAACAGTGTTACTCAACGTTCCTATAAATATTTACCTAAACCCATGATTTCTGAAATTGAATTGGCAACGTTGTATTTTCAACTTTGAATTAATAAGATGGCTGTCATTTGACAAGCAAATTATTTATGTCCGTCAAATGAACCTTTCCTTTTTTATATAAAGCGGCAAATTTAAAAATGAATTCTTTCAAATTAAAACGCCAGAAATTAAATAAAGTCAAACCTTTTTACTACTATACTATACAGAAGAAAGGAGTGCAGTATTTAATTTAATTTGCAGAACGTAGTACAGGTTCAAGAGGTAGAAATTTTATTTTTACCTCATCCTTCAATGCTTATTTGTTGTTAAAATTTAAATTTTAATACATCTGATCGGCCTAATATAGTTTTTGTCTAGATAAACCTGTTCTTTTGACAGATAAGTCAGACTTTATTTATTCATAGCCGTATCGTATGTATTTTAATTGATTCAGAATTTTGTATTAATATATATTTCAAAATGGCTTCATTCTAAAAATATTATCTGTCCTCCTAAATCCTTGAAGGCAGAATTATTAGTAATAGCAAGGCAACATAAAAACAAATTCAAAAAATATATTATAGATGAGATGGCCAGAGAAAAAGGAATTAAAATTCTCAGATTGCCTCCGAACCACGCAGAGTTAAATTCCATTGAACTGATCTGGTCACAATTATTAAAATGTTATGTTTCTCAACACAATAAAACATTTAAATTTCCTGATGTGCGAAATTTGTTTTTGAAGGCAGTTTCAGATGTAAATATTGGGGAAAGTGCATTGGTCATGTTAAAAATGTGTAAAATTCATTTAGGAAAGTGGATATATCAATGGATAATTTAATAGAACCGATAATAATAAACCTCAGAAAAGACAATTATGGTGATACCAGTAGTTTTAGTGAAGACAGTGACTTTTAAAGATAGTTCTTGAACTAACTTTTTTTTTTAATCTTTGAGTTTAGGTAAGTACTGAAGCGTTACTTTTAATGCCAAGAGATTAAAAAAAGTTTAATCCCAACATATAATCATCCTTGTTATTTATTGGTTAAATTTAATTCGTTCAATGTTAAAGTGTCAGATGCATAAAGTTTATTTTTATTTTTTGTAAATAATATAACTTCAAAATTTAATCTACGAAGTGCGTATATATATTTTATATGCTGTGACCTTATTTATATTATAGAAACTTATTTTGCAAAGTACGCCTATGGAATGTGACTTTATATCCCCACTTTTACTGTACTCTGTGACCTTATTTATATTATAGAAACTTATTTTGCAAAGTACGCCTATGGAATGTGACTTTATATCCCCACTTTTACTGTACTCATCTATCCTTTATAGTATATATTACTATAGAAACAAGTTATTATATCTGCCGTTGCTAGGAAATAAAAGTAAAAGCTTAACTTTTCTTGTAAATATCTCGGAAGATCGAATTTTCACAGGCATGAGACCTACATTTTTTGCCGATTTAGATAGGAATTAGTCTACTCTGAAAGTTTCATTGAATTCTGACGAGTGGATTTCGAGATCCTCTGGACACACACACATACAAACCTTGCTCGTTTAATAGTATTTGATATCTGGTCACCGAGCTTCGCTCTTAATATTCAAATCTACATTTTTAAGCAGCCCAATGAGTATATAATTTAAGTATATTTATAACATGACAAATTACTGATAGGGAGATAAATAAAAAGTTGATTGGCGATTGGCTTGAAAGTAGGCGGGAAAATTAAAAAAGCTTGTCAGTGTTAATTTTCAATTGGCTGCAGCTGTTGTTGACGTTTATCAACTGCTTGTCACAGAGGTTAGTTAAATGCATTAAAAGTTGCCTAGTTTCTAGGGATTTCACCCTTTTAGGGCAACATCTACTGACGCTTGATCTTCGCGAATTGTCACGATGGACAGGCCCCGTTTCCGGAACGGGCAACAGCAGCACTATATAAGAAAAACTCTATGTTCAATTGATTTTATTATTTATTGATCTGCAATGAAGGAAAATTATAGGTCTGATATTCATACTTGGGTAAAAACCTCCACAAAAACCTGTGACCAGACTCTCGACGTGTGGCAGATATTGATATCATATTTTTTCAAAAATTTTCAGTTACAAAAATAGTTCATTCGTACATTACATTACAATTTGCTCTTGGAAAATACAAAGTCACAATCAACCTTAAAATGTACTATGAAAATAGAGAATTTTAAATGTCTCTTTAAAGTTTCTTGTAAAATAAAAAATTGAAATCTATGTTAATAGTACACGTGTACAAGCATTCATTCTTTTTCTCTCTCTCTCTCTCTCTATGATAATGAAAACTTAAATATTAAAACTGTCCGCATAATAAAATAGTAGCCGTAAGGGGTAGTCTCACACTATCGGGGAAGGGAAGAACCTTTACCCGATGTGCATAAAGTATTTCCACCCGCCAAAAAAAAAAAGATCAGCTTTAGGTTAGGTTAGATCTGTGTAATAAGTGTCCATTTTAACAGTGTTACTCAACGTTCCTATAAATATTTACCTAAACCCGTGATTTCTGAAATTGAATTGGCAACGTTGTATTTTCAACTTAGAATTTATGAGATGGCTGTCATTTGACAAGCAAATTATTTATGTCCGTCAAATGAACCTTTTCTTTTTTATACTTTTCAGGTTTATTCTGGTTATAAATTGCTACTTGGGCATTTGTAGAATAAAAAAATGTGAAAAATATTTTTCCGCGCAAAAATTTCTATTGCTAAGTATATTGATTTTATGATGATTTATAGCATCTGCGAAAATTTCATGAAAATCCCAGCCGGTCCCATTTTCTTAACGTTCAACCAGAGATGTGCGTGTCAGTAGTTGTCAAAATTTGTAGGTCATTATGGATAAACAGCGGCAAATTTAAAATTGAATTCTTTCAGATTTAAACGCCAGAGATTCAATAAAGTCAAACCTTTTCACTACTATACTATACAGAAGAAAGGAGTGCAGTATTTAATTTGCAGAACGTAGTACAGGTTCAAGAGGTAGAAATTTTATTTTTACCTCATCCTTCAATGCTTATTTGTAGTTAAAATTTAAATTTTAATACATCTGATCGGCCTAATATAGTTTTTGTCTAGATTTAATCTTGTTTCCATGGTTTTTACTGTAATAAACCTGTTCTTTTGACAGATAAGTCAGACTTTATTTACTCATAGCCGTATCGTATGTATTTTAATTGATTCGGAATTTTGTATTAATATATATTTCAAAATGGCTTCATTCTAAAAATATTATCAGTCTTCCTAAATCCTTGAAGGCAGAATTATTAGTAATTCAAATTCAAAATTCAAAAAATATATTATAGATGAGATGGCCAGAGAAAAACTAATTAAAATTCTCAGATTGCCTCCGTACCACGCAGAGTTAAATCCCATTGAACTGATCTGGTCACAATTATTAAAAGGTTATGTTTCTCAAAACAATAAAACATTTAAATTTCCTGATGTGCGAAATTTGTTTTTGAAGGCATTTTCAGATGTAAATAGAGAAAATGCATTGATCATGTTAAAAAGGTGGAAAATTCATTTAGAAAAGTATATCCACTATCAATGGATAATTTAATGTGTAATGTATAATAATAAACCTCAGAAAAGACAATTATAGTGATACCAGTAGTTTTAGTGAAGACAGTGACTTTTAAAGATAGTTCTTGAACTAACTTTTTTTTTAATCTTTGAGTTTAGGTAAGTACTGAAGCGTTACTTTTAATGCCAAGAGATTAAAAACAGTTTAATCCCAACATATAATCCTCCTTGTTATTTCTTGGTTAAATTTAATTCGTTCAATGTTAAAGTGTCAGATCCATAAGGTTTATTTTTATTTTTTGTAAATAATATAACTTCAAAATTTAATCTACGAAGTGGGTATATATATTTTATATGCTGTGACCTTATTTATATTATAGAAACTTATTTTGCAAAGTACGCCTATGGAATGTGACGTTATATCCTCTCTCCTTATAGTATATTACTATAGAAACAAGTTGCCGTTGCTAGGAAATAAAACTAAAAACTTAACTTAACACACACACACACACACACACACACACACACACACACACACACACACACACACACACACACACACACACACACACACACACACACACACACACACACACACACACACACACACACACACACACACACACACACACACACACACACACACACACACACACACACACACACACACACACACACACACACACACACACACACACACACACACACACACACACACACACACACACACACACACACACACACACACACACACACACACACACACACACACACACACACACACACACACACACACACACACACACACACACACACACACACACACACACACACACACACACACACACACACACACACACACACACACACACACACACACACACACACACACACACACACACACACACACACACACACACACACACACACACACACACACACACACACACACACACACACACACACACACACACACACACACACACACACACACACACACACACACACACACACACACACACACACACACACACACACACACACACACACACACACACACACACACACACACACACACACACACACACACACACACACACACACACACACACACACACACACACACACACACACACACACACACACACACACACACACACACACACACACACACACACACACACACACACACACACACACACACACACACACACACACACACACACACACACACACACACACACACACACACACACACACACACACACACACACACACACACACACACACACACACACACACACACACACACACACACACACACACACACACACACACACACACACACACACACACACACACACACACACACACACACACACACACACACACACACACACACACACACACACACACACACACACACACACACACACACACACACACACACACACACACACACACACACACACACACACACACACACACACACACACACACACACACACACACACACACACACACACACACACACACACACACACACACACACACACACACACACACACACACACACACACACACACACACACACACACACACACACACACACACACACACACACACACACACACACACACACACACACACACACACACACACACACACACACACACACACACACACACACACACACACACACACACACACACACACACACACACACACACACACACACACACACACACACACACACACACACACACACACACACACACACACACACACACACACACACACACACACACACACACACACACACACACACACACACACACACACACACACACACACACACACACACACACACACACACACACACACACACACACACACACACACACACACACACACACACACACACACACACACACACACACACACACACACACACACACACACACACACACACACACACACACACACACACACACACACACACACACACACACACACACACACACACACACACACACACACACACACACACACACACACACACACACACACACACACACACACACACACACACACACACACACACACACACACACACACACACACACACACACACACACACACACACACACACACACACACACACACACACACACACACACACACACACACACACACACACACACACACACACACACACACACACACACACACACACACACACACACACACACACACACACACACACACACACACACACACACACACACACACACACACACACACACACACACACACACACACACACACACACACACACACACACACACACACACACACACACACACACACACACACACACACACACACACACACACACACACACACACACACACACACACACACACACACACACACACAAACACACAAACACACACACAAACACACACACACACACACACACACACACACACACACACACACACACACACACACACACACACACACACACACACACACACACACACACACACACACACACACACACACACACACACACACACACACACACACACACACACACACACACACACACACACACACACACACACACACACACACACACACACACACACACACACACACACACACACACACACACACACACACACACACACACACACACACACACACACACACACACACACACACACACACACACACACACACACACACACACACACACACACACACACACACACACACACACACACACACACACACACACACACACACACACACACACACACAAACCTTGCTCGTTTAATAGTATTTGATATACAATGCTATTACCATTTCCAATTTTTATTTGATACGATCGTATTCCCACTTTTTTTTCAATTATTCCTATCTCCCAGTTATCCTTTAGAGATTTTTTTACTAAAACTTTAACGTTTTTTGTCAAGTGTTGTGAAGATCTAGAGGATCTTTTGTTATAATAATACTTTTGTCTGTTTTGAGACTCGTCAATAAACCTATCATAATTATTTTTATTAAACATAACATTACACGGTTTAGGAAGTATTTCCCTTACATTTCTGTTATTGAGACAAATAATTACCGATGGCGGCGCCACACGTCGATCAGCTGTTCACACGAAACGCGTAATTTTGTGATTGTTTGAGGTTTTTGATTTGGAAATTACCATAATATACCTGTACATGTAAGCATTTAGACTCAATTGAACCCGTTTTTTTTGTGTCGTTATTCTAAAATTGAGGTTATTTATTTAGCATATCTTACGTTTTTCAGAAATTTATTGTTTACTTCTGTTTCTGTGTGCTTTTTTTGTGTTTCAGGATGAATATAGCCTAGAGGTATTATCATCTTCACCTCTACTAATATAGAATGATATTGGAAGGGAGCTAAATCATATGCCAAAGAAACATACAACAGTTTTCTGCTGATAAATTTTATTTCAATTTTTTCAGGATAATAATTGTAATTGTAAAAGTGATTTAAATAAAAAATGATTTCTAAGAACCTACTTTTGATTGATTTATGGTAAAATATATCCTATTCCTTGTTTCAAAATTATTTTTTAAATCAATATCAAATTAAAATATAAAAAATTAAGAAATTTTTTTCTTGGCTTAAAACACCTCATAGGCCATCAAATGTATGTTGCAAAATTTTTTATTTCGTTTATCTACTTTGTTTTTTTCAAAATAAACACAAAATGTATATTTTTTAATCCTTTATTTTAACATAAGTTCAAAGCTAACTTAGAATTATTCAGTTTTAGTGTTATTTAACATTTTATTATAATAATTCATTACTAATTGTAACTGTATAATTATTGAAAACAGGTGGTGTACAAGAGGGGAACATAATAATGGTATTTTTAAAATTATGATGTGACAAAGGTTTTATTTTACTGAATATTACCTTTAGAAAAATGATCAGTTGAAATATCAGCAATGATGTGCACACCTAATTAGATTTTAAGTTTACATCTATCTATCTATCTATCTATCTATCTATCTGTGATGGGGGTGTCGATACACTGCGACCTATAAGATCTATTGTGCCCCCTACTGCTGCCCAATCGTTAAGGATGTCTCAACGATTAGAGCAGTTCCTCCAGTCCTATTGCTTTCAAAAAGTTCAGGATGTCGGTAGGCTTCAGGTTAGGTAAATCTTCCTCTTCTATTTGATATTCTCCGAGGTATCGTACCCTTGGATTTTGCAGGGTAAAGCATTCTGAGAGAATGTGGATGGAGGTTTCCTCCTCTTCCTCGCAGAATCTGCATTCTTCTTTGTCTACTAATCCGAGTTTCTTTAGGTGGCCTCTCAGCCGGCAGTGCCCTGTTAGGATACCCGTTAGTATTCTGAGCTTATTTTTACTTTTACTGACGCAGTCGTCAGATCTCTTCTCCTATCCAGTATTGGCATCTTTTGTTATTTACTTCTTTTCCAAGTTCATCAAGTATTGTACTGGTGCTTATTCCGCAGAAGGGTTCAGGTCCCAGAAATGGTGTTTCAGCCCCTTTTTTTGCGAGTATGTCTGCTATTTCATTACCCTCCACTCCAGTGTGTCCCGGAACCCATAGGAGGGTAACAGTGTTATTCTTGCCCAGTTCGTTTAGATTCTCTAGGCACTCCCAAACCATCTGGGAGTTGATTTCGTGGGAGTTCAAAGCATTAATGGCTGCTTGGCTGTCTGACATGATGATGATCTCTTGTCTGCTAAAATTTCTTTCTATGTTGAACTGGACACATTTTCCGATGGCGTATATTTCAGCTTGGAAAATGCTCGGAGATTTGCCTAAACTTTCAGAATATTTGGTTCCAGGCCCATATACTCCTATTCCTGTTCCTTCTGTTGTTCTAGAACCATCTGTGTACCATTTAATGGCACTTCTCTTGAGTTTTGGGATGGTATCTTTGTCCCATTCGCTTTTGTTACTTAGCTTTGTGTTGAATTCTTTCACAAAGCTAAACTTCTTTGTCATCTCATCTTGGGGCATGTCCCAGGTTTGATGATTTCCAGGAAGGAGTCGAAACTTGCGTTTAGTTGATCCTTCTCTGGTCATTCTGTAGGTTGTTCTTATCGCTATACTCTCCACTACTATATGGAGGGGTGTAAGGCTTAGGATTACCTCCATGGCGGCCGTTGGGCACGTTCTCATTGCACCTGTTATGCATACGTAGGCTAGTCTTTGGATTTTCGCTAGATTTGCCTTTGTACTGGCCAGCTTAGTTCTGCTGCCCCAGACCACTGCTCCATAAGTGATGGCCGGTCTCACTATTGACGTGTACATCCACTGCAGGATCTTTGGGTTACATCCCCAGTTTTTTCCCGCAAAATTTCTGCACACCATTAGAGCTTTCGTGGCTTTGCTGGTTACTTCTTTTTCGTGCTTATTCCAGATGAGTTTATTATCTAGTATTAGTCCCAGATATTTGACATCTGGCTTCCATTCAATAACTTTCCCGTCCAATTCGATGGTTTTGAGGTTAATGTTTCTTTTCCGTGTAAAGGCAACTAAGGTAGTCTTGGTGGGGTTCACGCTAAGTCCCATCGATTGACACCATTCTTTGGTATAGTCTAGCCCTCTTTGAACTATATCGCAGAGGGTATTCTCGAATTTTCCTCTTGCGATTATGACTATGTCATCTGCATAGCCTTGACACGATATACCAATCTCGGTCAAATCGCAGAGGAGTCGATCCACTGTTAGGCTCCACATAAGAGGGGAGGCAACTCCTCCTTGTGGACATCCTCTGGTTGTGCAGATGGAAACAGTGTCTTGTCCCATTTTAGTCTCTGCTATTCTGGTAGACAAAAGTCGCGACATCCATCTGGTTGTCGTGTTGTCTACCCCTCTTTCTTCTAGTGCTCTTTTAACGGCTTCGTGTGGTGTGTTGTCAAAAGCCCCTTCTATGTCTAGAAAGGCACACACTACAGATTCTTTGTTCTCTAGTGCATCCTGGATTTCATCTGTCAATTGCACCAATGCGGTCTCCGTGGATTTGCCCGTTTGGTACGCATGCTGATGAGGGTGCAGAGGCACCCGTTCCAGGATTTCTGTTCTGATATAGTTATCAGTTGCTTTCTCCACCGTTTTCAGAACGAACGATGTGAGACTAATTGGTCGAAGGGATTTAGGATTGGTTGTATCCCTTTTCCCTGTATTAGGAATGAAGGTGACTCTGGCCCTTCTCCATACTTCCGGTATATATCCCAGTTCTAGACTGCTACGACACATACTCACTAGGTGTGGTAGAATTTCTTCTTGCCCGCGCTGGAGTAAGGCGGGGAATATTCCATCAGCTCCTGCTGATTTAAACGGTTGGAAGGTGTTCAAGGCCCATCTTATGCGTCTATTGCTGCAGATATGTCTGGCCATTGCCGTATCTTCTCTGGTAGGTCTACTATACCGTTCTGGAGTGTGCCCTATAGAGATAGGTTCATTCCCAGGGAAGTGAGTATCCAGTAAGAGCTGGGCTCTTTCATTTTCACTTTCGGTGTAGCTACCATCTGGCTTCTTTAGAGCCATTGCGTTATCGACTCTACCTTTTGCCATGACTCTATATAGTCTAGCGGCAGCAGGTGTGGAGTCAATATCCTCACAAAATTTTCTAAAACTATTTCGTTTTGCTGTTCTTAGTTCTTTGTTGTAGGTGGTTAGTTTCTCGGTGTAGCTCTGCCAATCTCCGCTACTCTTTGCCCTATTGAAGAGCTTTCGAGTTTCGGATCTTAATTTTGCCAGATTACAATTCCACCAAGGTGCGTCCCTGCAATTTCTGCTTACTTGTTCGGGGCAGCTCGATTCGTATGCATCGATTATTGCCCCATTAACTTCTTCAATAATATTCTCCAGTTCTAGGTGGTGCCTAGCCTTTTTATTCTGGACGTGTGCTAAATTTGCTTTCAGATTGGTGTTATATATTTCCCAATTTGTTTTTCTAGGGTTCCTTCTGAGGATTGGCTCAGGTGGATCTGTCTCTAGTCTGAACGTAATTATTCTGTGATCAGACAGAGACGGCTCACTCGATACTCTCCAGTTTATCACTAGATCTTTTAGGCTCGGTGTACTTACTGTAATATCTAATACTTCTTCCCTTACCCTAGTTACAAACGTGGGAGTATTTCCTATGTTATGTACGATAAGGTTTCTTTCAAAAATAAATTCTAATAATTGCTCACCTCTCTGGTTGGTGTCCTTGCTACCCCAAACAGTGTTGTGAGCGTTGGCGTCACATCCTAGGAGTAGTGGCAGTTTCTTCCTCTGGCAGTACTCTACTAATCTATGGGCTTCTGGAGGCGGTACAGGCCCGTCTCCTGCCATATAGCATGAGGCTATAACCACTTCTTGACGATTCTTCTTGAATTCGAGGTAGGCTCGGATAGGGACGAGGTCTCTCGTCATGAATTCTGAAAGACAAAAATAATTAATATTTTTCCTTACCATAATGCATGTTCTGGGTGTGTTCTCAGCCATGTGGTGTATTACTTTGGAGTCCTGACAGTTAAGGCCCCTTACCTGGTTTTTGTAGACCCAAGGTTCTTGGATCAGCACGACCCCCAATTGGTTCTTGGTGAACGTCCTGGAGATCACTGCTGATGCTCCTTTAGCATGATGGACGTTCACCTGGGCGATCTCAATGCCCGCCATCTTATTCTTTACCGGTGGGGGTGTTGTCCCCACTAGTAGAGGTGCGGTCTTCCACCCCCACTACTTCGACTTCCATAGTCTCCTCGGATAATGGTGATTCTCCGCTGTACATTTCAGAGATGTGGACTGCCCGTGCTCTCCACATCATCTTCTACTTCATGGGTGGTGGGAGTCACCACTTCATCCACTTTCTCCTCTTCATCTCTCTTCAGGCCATGCACGGGTATTTTCCCAAACCTATAGTGGATGGTGTGCCCGTTTTCCCTGATTTTTTGGCAGGATAGATCATCTATCCCTGCCCTCAGGATTTGGCCTGTGCCCTCTTCTTTCAGGCTGATGACCTTCCATTGGGAAGTTCTCAGCCCTTCATTCTGAGCTTCTACTAAACGTAGAAGTTTTCCTTCTTCCATTTTCTGGCTTCTGGGGAGAAAGAGAGTGATAGTGTGTACCTTTGGGATGTCGTCTCCCGCACACACCGTCAATTCTACTCCCTCCCAGCTTTTTAGGTGGGGAGCTTTCATCCGCAACCATGCCGCTGACTGTGGTGTTTCACAGTCGACCAGGATCATGCCCGGACGGAAATGGATGCCTCCGAAATGGAGCTTATGCTCCCATCCGTCGCACATCTCTTCTACTAGAGCCTCCTCCAGTTTGGTTTGTTCGTCCGCACTGAGGGATGTCTCAGGGAACGCTCTGGGGAGGATGGCCAGCTTTTCACTTTTCACGGCAGCTGCATAGCTGCCGCCCGTGGAGGTGGTGGTGCTTTGTCCCGCCGTCCTTCTTTTGGGAGCTTGCTTTCCCGTGCTACTTTGCGGGGTGATGCTTGTCACATCCCGCTTTCGTTTTCCGGATTTCCCGTGCTCCGGTTCTTGTGTTTTGTGCCCCAAGGCTTTCTTCCTGGCTTCCTCAGGTACAAGCCCTTGGTTGAGGTAGCGCAGGTACCACCTAACTCCTGCCCCACTGAGTCCACACCTCAGAGGGTCATCTCTACCCCCGGGTTGACCCGGTTCAGGTAGGTGAGGTAGATTTCTCCTCTGCTCTCTTTTCCGGGGAGTCTCCCGCCTTGTTGAAGGGACCGAGGAGGATGTGGAGGGAGCGTGGATGCTCTCTCTCTCCTTCTCTGTCTCTCCTTTCTTCTTTTCCCCCCCTATTCTTTCCTTGTGAGGAGGTCTCACATGAGATAGGGGTTTCTTTTGTGAACGGATGGCATGCTCCGTTTTAGAATGAGTAGCGGGGATGTCCCGCTTTGGTTTTGTGGTGTCTTTCTTCATTTCCATTTTTAATCCCACGAGAAGCAAGGGAACAAAGAGGTCAACTCCTGCAGAGCCCCGCATGCAGGAGCAAGGGTGTTGAAACTGGAGGTCCCCAGGTCTCCAGAGTTCGCATACTCACGATAAAGCTTCCCCTTTACCACGCATCCATCGGCGTATGATGTTCCACCTTGGCTTGGGGGGATTTTTATTGTGGCTCCCATCCACTTGGCCGGCCGGTTAAGGCAAGCCCCCACATCCAGTGAATATTTCCTCAACAACCACCAATTCACTGGATCCGGTGTATATCAGGCAGGCTTCCACAAAAGAGACAACTCTTTCTCCACGCTGTGTTTCCTGATATCTTGAGACTTCTGTGTCAACGAGGTGCAATGCTATATAGCTCTCGGTGCATGACCACGGAAGTCTCGCTGAGCTGTCCTTGGTTTCACTGCCCCTCCCCGTCCCGTCAGGCTCGAGGAGGGGCGGTTACTCGGCCCCCCCACCAGCGTCGAGGTCTCACAGCTCCTTGGGGGGGAAATGTGACGTTATATCCCCACTTTTACAGCGCTCCTCTCTCCTTTATAGTATATATTACTATAGAAACAAGTTATATTATCTCTGTCGTTGCTAGGAAATAAACTAAAAGCTTAACTTTTCTTGTAAATATCTCGGAAGATCGAATTTTCACAGACATGAGACATGCTTTTTTTGCCGATTTAGATAGGAATTAGTCTACCCTGAAAGTTTCATTGAATTCTGACGAGTGGATTTTGAGATCCTCCAGACATACATACAAACCTTACTCATTTAATAGTATTTGATTTGATAAGACTGCAATTTTTTTCCCTACCTGATATAAATACGGTAATCTTATGTTCACAACCACTATGGTGCTTTCTCGATTTCTAATTTTACTTATTACCTTTATATGTTATCGAATTAAAAATGTAGTTGTGTTTTACTTCAACATATTTTTTTCTTATTGACATTATATAACTCTTAAAATAAACAACCGTATATAGTTGATCTGTATCTAAACGGTGTTCTTTACGAACATGTCAAGTATACCACTGTTTACATATATAACAGTACAACTGGACACAGTTTCGACAGTTTGTAAGGACAAGTTTACTTAGTTTATAGGCAACACTTTGCTCTCTTCTAACTAACCATCATTCCTTGCACATTTAATGGTTTTAACATCAAGTGGCTTACTGGGCAAATGATGTGATGGCACACACTTTTTGCACTACTTGGGTGCTATTTTGTTTGAAATAATTCCTAAAAACATTTCAGTAGTAATGAAGAAATAATCTCAGAAATGCTAATCTTTATCTTACCTGATTTTGTAATATAATCTTCAGATTTAAAATTGATTACACTTTTTCCGGAATTTACGACGATCAACTTCCTGGATGACACCTTTTTTGTTGCTTCTTGGGTGGATCATAATGAAAGTGTAATTCCGGATTTTTAGATTTCCTAGAGGTATACCCATAAACGCAATAGTTTGTATTATTTTTGTTGGGCATTTTTAACGTTTAACTAACAAATAACAGCAAAATACACGAAGCACAAAATCAAAACACACGTTCGACTTGCAGATAAATAAACAAAATTATGCTTTTCGTGAAGGTTCAAATTAATACCGGTGGTGTCACTTCAAAGTTGTGCTCGTCTCAATACATTATAGTTACAGGTGAATTTTGTCCATCTAAAGGAGCGTTTCTTAACGATAATAATGCTAAATAAGGGTCTTTTCCATCGATCTGACATTTCTTTAAAATATTTTTAATAGTTTGTATAGTCCTTTCAACTTCACCATTAGATTTTGGATATCTAGGTGATGAAGTAATGTGATTAAATTCCCACTCTTTTGAGAACTTTTTAAACACAAAACTACTAAACTCAGGCCGATTATCTGAAATTATTGTTTTTGGTATTCCCTGTCTTGCAAATGTAGATTTTAATTTTATAATAACATTATTGCTGGTCAGATCCTTATTTAGATTAGATATCTCAAATTTTTTTGAATAATAATCAACTACAATTAAAAATGATTCATTGTTAAAATGAAATATATCAGTTCCTACCTTACTCCATGGTGTTTTAGTGATCAGGTGTGGTATCATGGTCTCGAGTAGTAGGGCTATACCATTCCTAGGCCAACATGGCCGCCATTTCCGGTTTAAGCCCCGCCCCCTTTGAAGATACCCCGCCCCTTGACCAATAGCAACGCGCTCCCCCCTCTTAAGCCATGCCCTGACCAATAGAAATGCTGACCACGCCCCTTTTCAAGATGGCCACCCTATAGCCCCCCCCCCCCTTTTCAAGGGGCTCCGCCCCTTGTCAAGATGGCCCCGCCCCTTGTCAAGATGGCTACTTCCTGTTGATAATACCAAGATGGCGGCAATAGATAACATATGGCGCCATGATGTCTGGAGGTCAAATTTCTGTCGACAAACAAGTCTTAACTTGTTTGAACATCTGGCTGGTTATTAATAAATAATTCTTAGAATTTCTGTCCGGCGCCAGGATGGCGGCAATAGATAACGTCTGGCGCCATGATGTCTGGAGGTCAAAGTTCAAATTTCTGTCGATAAACATATTTATAGAGCCTAGAGTAATTCTTAGAATTTCTGTCTGGCGCCAGGATGGCGGCAATAGATAACGCCAAGACGTCACTGGTACCAAGGTTAAGGATGACGTCACTGGTCCCTGGATCGAGACTTCCTGGTAATGATGTGAATGGTACCTGGATCGAGACTTCCTAGTAATGATGTGACTGGTACCTGGGTGGAGACTTCCTGGTAATAATGTGACGGGTCCCTGGGTGGATGCTTCCGGTTGATGACGTCACTGGTACCGATGTTAAAGTTCAAGGTCAAAAGGTCAAGGTCAAAAGGTCAAGGTCAAAAGGTCAAGGTCAAAAGGTCAAGGTCAAAAGGTCAAGGTCAAAAGGTCAAGGTCAAAAGGTCAAGGTCAAAAGGTCAAGGTCAAAAGGTCAAGGTCAAAAGGTCAAGGTCAAAAGGTCAAGGTCAAAAGGTCAAGGTCAAAAGGTCAAGGTCAAAAGGTCAAGGTCAAAAGGTCAAGGTCAAAAGGTCAAGGTCAAAAGGTCAAGGTCAAAAGGTCAAGGTCAAAAGGTCAAGGTCAAAAGGTCAAGGTCAAAGTCAAAGTCAAAAGGTCAAGGTCAAAAGGTCAAGGTCGAAAGGTCAAGGTCAAAAGGTCAAGGTCAAAAGGTCAAGGTCTAAAGGTCGAGGTCAAAAGGTCAAGATCAAAAGGTCAAGGTCAAAAGGTCAAGGTCAAAAGGTCACGGTCAAAAGGTCAAGGTCAAAAGGTCAAGGTCAAAAGGTCAAGGTCAAAAGGTCAAGGTCAAAAGGTCAAGGTCAAAAGGTCAAGGTCAAAAGGTCAAGGTCAAAAGGTCAAGGTCAAAAGGTCAAGGTCAAAAGGTCAAGGTCAAAAGGTCAAGGTCAAAAGGTCAAGGTCAAAAGGTCAAGGTCAAAAGGTCAAGGTCAAAATTTCAAGGTCAAAAGGTCAAGGTCAAAAGGTCAAGGTCAAAAGGTCAAGGTCAAAAGGTCAAGGTCAAAAGGTCAAGGTCAAAAGGTCAAGGTCAAAAGTCAAGGTCAAAAGGGCAAGGTCAAAAGGTCAATGTCAAAAGGTCAAGGTCAAAAGGTCAAGGTCAAAAGGGCAAGTTCAAAAGGTCAAGGTCAATGTCAAAAGGTCAAGGTCAAAAGGTCAAGGACAAAAGGTCAAGGTCAAAAGGTCAAGGTCAAAAGGTCAAGGTCAAAAGGTCAAGGTCAAAAGGTCAAGGTCAAAAGGTCAAGGTCAAAAGGTCAAGGTCAAAAGGTCAAAAGGTCAAGGTCAAAAGGTCAAGGTCAAAAGGTCAAGGTCAAAAGGTCAAGGTCAAAAGGTCAAGGTCAAAAGGTCAAGGTCAAAAGGTCAAGGTCAAAAGGTCAAGGTCAAAAGGTCAAGGTCAAAAGGTCAAGGTCAAAAGGTAAAGGTCGACACGACACGACGTAACAAGACGTAACCCGACTTTACCCGATGTTACACGACGTAACCCGACTTGTCCCGATCTGACGACCCGAACCAACCCAACTTTACTCGATGTTACCCGACTTGTCCCGATCTGACGACCCGACTTTACCCGATGTCACCCGATTTATGTCTATAAAAGCGGAATGCGACTCGATATTAAATCAGTTGTAGCTGTTTCTTTACAAAGTTAAGATATTGTGCTGCGACGTCCATCCAATTTTATAAAAGTGATATAAAACTCAGTGCCGGAGATAATTAAAATTGTAAGTTTACATCATAAATCAAGGTGTGTTATTTCTAATTTGTTGTGATTCTTCTAGTGAAATTAGAAGATAAAGAGGTGTTCCTAACATACAGAGAGAGAGAGAGAGAGAGAGATCAGCAGGCAGTCTAAAAGACTTGAGTTGAGCAACGGAAAATATTCGTTTGTGCATACAGAGCTGGGAATTCAAGAATTCTAAAAAGTGAGTTATAAGTTAAAATGTCTGATCAACTTGTAAAGGATATTGATAAATTAATTTTAAAATTTTATGAAAAATACCCGCTTAATATTGGGGACTGGGAGGCGTGGTTAAAACATGTAAAGATTGCTATTGATTTATGCTGTAATAGAATGACTGATACACCACATATGCTACCAGGTCAAGTTAGGTCGTGGCAAACAAAATTGGGACATTTAAAAGCAATTTGCAGAAAAGTAAATAACAATATAACTAATAATTCTGTGGAATGGGAGGATTTAATTTCAATTTTTAAAGATAACGTTATTACAGGAACGCGATTCAGGGTGGGCATTAAAAAGGGTAATATCACTTGAGGTTAACATTAATAAGTTTGTAATTGGAAACGGATCATCCTTCATTGGATTACTGAAACAAATTGCAGATAAAAAGTCATGTATAAATGTTAATAATAATGATGAGGAATGTTTTTATTGGAGTGTTGTGAGTGGTCTGTTTATGGTTTGGAATTGGTAGGGAATAAGTGGTTCCGTTTCGTCTAACTTAAATTAAAATGACGAGACACTTGAATTTATTATTAATGTTTATTAATGTTTATTTTCCCAAGTTAAATGATTATGATGCCCCCAATCCGAATGATGATGAACCAATCGATATAAAATTTCACTACTGTTGGATAAAGAATTTATCGAAATTACTCAATTACCAAGTGAATAAACAGGGACATAAAAAATATTTTTGCGATAGATGTTTCAACTATTTTAGCAGTCAAGAGCGTTTGAATTTGCATGTGGAATTGTGTGAAAAAATGAATGACTGTAAAATTTCCATTCCCAAGGAAAAATTTGTTCAATTTAAAAACTTTATAAATAAACAACGGACACCATTTGTTATATATGCAGATTTCGAGTTGTTATTGGATCCAATTCACGATAACTTAAATTTTAATACTATTAAATATCAGCAACATATCGCATTTAGTTGGGGTTATTATGTCAAATGTGACTATGATGATAGTCTGTCATATTTTAAGAGTTATCGAGGTTTGGACTGTATGGAATGGTTTGCAAACGAGATGATTGAATGTGCACAAATGGTTAAATCGAAATTTACACATATAGTTCCCATGGTGGAAAATTTATCAACTTTGAATGCTCGTATCTGCCACATTTGTGAAAAAAAGTTTACCGATAAAGATGTTGTCGTTCGGGATCATAATCATTTTACTTCGGAATTCCGAGGGTTTGCCCACAATGCCTGTAATGTAAATTTTAAAAAACAGTTTGTAGTACCAATTATTTTTCACAATTTATCCGGATATGATAGTCATTTCATAATAAGGGATTTAGCAAAATTGGGTAGAATTACTTTGTTGCCAATAAATAATGAAAAATACATATCATTTACCCAACATATAGATAATGGGATAAAATTTCGTTTTATTGATTCACTTCGATTTTTGAATGCCTCTTTGGAGGACTTAGTATCCATATTAAATGTACAAGACTTGAATAATTTAAGGCGTGAGTTTGGAGCATGTACTCAAGAACAATTTCACTTGCTCACACGAAAAGGAGTATTCTGTTACGATTACATTAATAACATAGATAAGCTTATGGAAACCAAATTACCATCACTATCCGATTTTTATAATAAACTATTTAATACAAATATTACCGATGAACAATATACACATGCTCAAAGAGTATGGAATCATTTTAATATACAAAATTTAGGTGAATATTCAGATTTGTATTTAAAAACTGACATTATTTTATTGGCAGACGTTTTTGAAAATTTTCGCAAAATTGGATATAATACCAGTGGATTATATCCTGCTTGGTATTATACGATACCGGGATACTCGTGGGATTGTATGTTGAAATACACGGGGTGTAAGTTAGAGCTTTTACAGGACGTAGACATGATAATGTTTATTGAGAATGGCATTCGTGGGGGAATCAGTCAATGTTGCTGTAGATATTCTGAGGCTAATAATAAATATATGGATAATTATGACGAGTCAAAACCAGATCAGTATTTATTTTATGTAGACGTCAATAATTTGTTTGGGTGGTCAATGTCTCAACCACTTCCCTATGGCGGTTTTGAATGGGTCGATAATAATTTAGATGTAACATCTATACCTGATGACGCGAGTAATGGATATATTTTGGAGGTCGATTTAGACTATCCATTGGAACTTCATAGTGAGCATAAAGATTTTCCTTTTTGTTCCAACTTCACATGGTTTACTAATTATTGTCATTTTTCATTTTTCATTTTTCATTTTTCATTTTTCATTTTTCATTTTTCATTTTTCATTTTTCATTTTTCATTTTTCATTTTTCATTTTTCATTTTTCATTTTTCATTTTTCATTTTTCATTTTTCATTTTTCATTTTTCATTTTTCATTTTTCATTTTTCATTTTTCATTTTTCATTTTTCATTTTTCATTTTTCATTTTTCATTTTTCATTTTTCATTTTTCATTTTTCATTTTTCATTTTTCATTTTTCACTTTTCATTTTTCATTTTTCATTTTTCATTTTTCATTTTTCATTTTTCATTTTTCATTTTTCATTTTCATATCTCACATCACTGCAGTACATAATAATATAGTTCGATATTAATTACAACTATCTACAATCTACACATATTTGAAAATGTTTATATAAACACAAAGAACCGAATCCGACCCTGTTAATATGCAGTGGGCGTGGAAACACCGAAATTTAAAGGAGCAGCGATAAGAACTTACAAAATATTTTCATATTTATAATGTTGATTACTCATGCAGAGGTTTCGTGCATGACATAGATTTTTGAGTAATTTTTGTTCAATCTTTTTCAACCTAGTGTCAAATGAAAGATAAATGTGCAAGTGAGGATCGTACTGTAATATTTTTTTAAATTTATTTGCCAAATTTTATAAAAAAAATTCTCAAAGTTGGTCTATTTGGGATACTTTCACTACTGATAGTAAAAAAAATGGTACAATATTTTGAAAAAATATTACAGTAGGATCTTAAAACAGGTCTTTATCTTCATTCCAGTGTTTATCTTATTTTTTTAAATAACACCGTTTTGAAGTAATCGTACATTTTCTAGCGCTCTACAGACACATAAATTTTGACCAGGGTACGGACTCTTAAAGAAAGGGTAGACTTTTATGAACTAAGGCAGTTCGAGAATGAGCCGATTAAAGATTTCTATGTACGAATTAAGTAAAGCTATCGAATGCAAGTTTGGAAATGGCTTAAATGATATATTAAGAGATAAATTCGTAGCGGGCCTAAGAAGGGGACAAATTTTAGACAGAGTCTGCGAAGAAGAACTTACAGCTACATTACAAGTTAGTGTGGAAGTCGCTTTGAAGAAAGAAGCAGCTTTGGTGAGGTCAACCACAGAGGTAAAAATAAATGCTTTATCTGCTTCTCGAAAGGGGAACAAGGATCCTGGAACGAGTCAGGAGAGCTATGATGTCAAAAGGCAGGCGGCAAGGTGCCACACGTGTGGAAGAGGATTCCACGATTTTAAACACTGCAAGTTTAAGACATATAAGTGCAATTTGTGCAAAAAGGTTGGATATTTGGCTAAGGTATGTACAACTACAAAAAAAGATATAATTATGTAGAAACTGTTGATGAACCTCAAAGCGAGGAAGAGGTTAGCTTTATGGAAATGTTCTATATGAACGAAGGTTTCAAGCATGTCAGACCTCATAAAATTTGTGTATTAATCAATGAGAAGCCTGTTCATATGGAACTGGATTCCGGGGCAGGAATTTCAGTCCTGCCTGAACAGATATTTAGTGAAAATTTTGCAAATTGTATTTTAAAAGAAACGTCTGTAAAATTAAGATGTTACGATGGTAGTATTGTTAAACCTGAGGGGGAATTCTTTGCTAACATTACGTATAAGAATAAAACTTTTGAAAATTGTAGGTTATTAATAGTTAAAAATGGATCAATTCCTTTGATGGGCTGGGATTTGATTAAACTTTTGAAAATTAAAATAGAATTCTCAGAGGATAAAAATGATAATTTAAATGAGGTTCAACAGGATGGTATAGTAGAACCCACTGCTTTATGAGAAAGAAAAAACTGTATAAAAACAGCAAAGGATACCGCCAATAGAAGAAATACTAATGGATCTGGACATTTTTGAGTATTTTAATGTCAAAAACACCGTACACTGTCCATATACATAAAAATAAAATATTATATTGGCTATTAGGACCACTGTGCAAAGATTCAATAACCAACTTACTGGAGATCGTTAGGGGTAATTGGCGTAAAATTTCTATATTGGTTAACTTTCTTTAATATGAATTTACATTTTAATTTCTATAACGCATATTAGATTTGAATAGAGGTTGACCACTCCACCTGGCCCATAGCTCCATTTTCTGATCTCCTGTGAGATTTACAAACGTTACTAAGTAAAATTTTGTCTCAAATTTTGATTCTAAAATTAAAAACACGGTGAATATTATGAATTAATTAAGCTTACCTACCCTATCTCAATCCTCACCATCGGATTCACTGTCATCAACATTGATAATAAATTTGGTCGGATTTTCTTCTTTGATGACATTTCTGCAAATCAGCTGAAATTTTGTTAATTTCTTCTGTGTCCAAACTTGCAACCAACCCGTCAAATTTGGGAAATACGTTATGACGCCTTATTCTTTTTTAAATTGTCCCAAAATTAATTCTATGGGGTTAAATACACAAAAATGGGGCGGAAGGCGCAATACGTTGTGGATAAAGATCATGATCATGATGAACTTTTTCTATTAAGCGCGAATAATATGAAGCATTATCCATCACTATGATGCTATTCTCTTCAATATTGTTTAACAGCTGATTTCCAAACCAATCTTCAAAACTTTCTCCAGACATATTTTTGTAGTAATCTAAAATACACTGTTGGGAACTCATTTCTTTGGTAAGATTAATAAATAATATACTACCAATTAATTTTGATATTGAAGGATCTAAAGTTTTAACCCATCCTTTATCACACCTCTCTTTACGATTTTTTGGACCCTTCTTTATAATTCTATAAAGAGTGCTAATGAGAACATTTGTTAAAAAAGATTCATTGGCACACCTAAACAATTAAACATATCGTTTGAGCATCTTTACAATTTTACATAGATATTATAAAATTAAACAAAATAAAATTATCCAAATCTCAAATGTGGCCTAATTTTTTCAAGAAAATTCAAAAACCTCAAAGTCGGTACCACATCGTGGTCTAATTTTATATTAGAATTTTTGTGGTACCGACTTTGAGGTTTTTGAATTTTCTTGAAAAAATTAGGCCACATTTGAGATTTGGATAATTTTATTTTGTTTAAACTGCCCGTCTGGCCGTTATTATCCCAGCCTGTTGGGCTGCCTATATTCTGGCAACTTTGATTGTGCTATTTAAGTGAAGATGGCGTTGGTATCTCCTCTATTACTCCGTCTCAACCAGTTTTATCAAATACCTGGCGGGTCCAATGCTATTTTCAGACATCGTTTAAAGATACGATGTCGAGCTGTCTATTTCTTACTGATGATGCAAAATAATGCCGAAACCGGTCTAAGAATGACGGCTCCTTAAATAACAAAATTAAAGTGTTGGTGTTGCTAATATAGCTATCCGACACACGTTTTGACTGATGTAATGCCTGTGGGGGTATTTGCCCCAGGAGTAGTTGTTTTCAGTCAAATCGTGGTGCAACCAATATCTAATTTTATATTAGAATTTTTGGAAAACGAGTAAGGAATTTAATTTATCAGATTCGACATCCTAAAAGCCTAACTGACGAAGCCGAAAGGCAGAAACCGGTCTTAGGATGTCGAATCTGATAAATTAAATTCCTTACTCGTTTTCTAACTTTGTATTAATCTCTGAAAGGGATACGAAAGAAGAGAGTGACATTTTGACTAGAATCAGTCAAATAAAAGCTTTGCAACACACAATGCAAATTGTGTATGCAACCCCAATACACCGGGAATTTTTTGCTTTTAATAATTGTCAATACTCTCTTCTAATCATAGATGGCAGCACATCTAAAAATTAGAATTTTTGTGGTACCGACTTTGAGGTTTTTGAATTTTCTTGGTATTATAAAATTATTTATTGATGAAATGGAATCAAAAAGGGGCCACGAGGTATTGCCCCTTCTGCCCTATTTTGTGTATTTAACCGCATAGAATTAATTTGGGGACAACATAAAAGAAGAATAAGGCATCATAACGTGTTTCCCAAATTTGACGGGTTGGTAAAAGAAGAAATTAACAAAATATCAGCTAATGATTGGCAGAAAAAAATCAAACATGTCATCAAAGAAGAAAATTCTTAAATAACGAGTCCGATCAAATTTATTATCAATGTTGATGACTGTGAATCAGATGGTGAGGATTGAGATAGGGTAGGTAAACTTAATTAATTTATAATATTTATGACTATATTCACCGTGTTTTCAATTTTAGAATTAAAATTTGAGACGAAATTTTAATTAGTAAATCTCACAAGAGATCAGAAAATGAAGCTATGGGCCAGGTGGAGTGGTCAACTTTTATTCAAATCTAATATGCGTTATAGAAATTAAAATGTAAATTCATATTAAAGAAAGTTAACCAATATAGAAATTTTACGCCAATTCCTCCTAACGATCTCCAGTAAGTTGGTTATTGAATCTTTGCACAGTGGTCCTAATAGCCAATATATTATTTTATTTTTATGTATATTGACAGTGTACGGTGTTTTCGATATTAAAGTACTCAAAAATGTCCAGATCCACTAGCATTCCTTCTATTGGCGGTATCCTTTGCTGTTTTTATAGAGTTTTTTCTTTCTCATAAAACAGTGGGTTCTACTATATTAAGGACTTAGACGTAGGTTTGTTTAAAACTGAGTTAGGGTTATACAAATTTGAAAAAATTGACTTAAAAATTAAATCTGATGTAAACCCAATATTTTGTAAACCAAGGTCAATTCCTTTCTTATTTAAAAAAAAATTATAAAGAGCTTGATGAGTTAGAAAATCGAGGTGTGATAACGTTAATAGAATATTCACAGTGGGGTACGCCATTGGTCCCTGTAATGAAAGAAGGGGGTGATATCAGATTATGCGCGGATTATAAAGTAACTGTGAACAAGTTTTTGGATGATAATAAGCACCCATTACCTAGGATTGAGGAGCTGTTCACAAAACTTCAGGGGGGAGAACGTTTTACGAAACTAGATTTTTCTAATGCATATAATCAGTTAGAGTTAACTGATGAAACTAAAAAACTTTTGTCTTGGAGCACACACAGGGGGATTTATCAACTAAATCGTTTACCTTATGGTACGAAACCAGCGTGCAGTATTTTTCAAAGAATTGTAGAAAAGGTTCTTTTGGGAATTCCGGGTGTAATAAATTTCCTGGATGACATAGTAATAACGGGACAGAACCGCGAGGAACATTTAAAAAATTTGCAAACCGTTTTTGAAAAACTTTCCAAGGCAGGATTTAAGTTAAATTAAAAAAAAAGTCGTTTTTTTGAACCAGAAATTAAATATTTGGGCCATATCATAAATAAAGAGGGGTTGCATAAAGATCCAGAAAAAATTAAGGCGATTATGGAATGTCCGCAACCTAATAGTATATTCTGTAACAAGGTTGGAATGAGAATTCGACACGAGTGGAGGATTTTCATTCCAACAGAGTAACAGACTGTACTTTCTCCATGGCCACAGAAAGTAGAAATTAAATATAGTAAAATGGAACCTCAATCTCTCAACATTGTGTAGTATTGTGTAGTATTTTTATATTCAAGCTTGGATTTTTGCGGTAGCAAATTTTGAGTTATATTATCGGCATATTTTTTTATTTCTGGAAGAGTATTTTCAAATTCTACATCTGAATCGTTTGATTTTCTTCTCCTTTTTAATAAATTAAAAGTTTTTACAAACCAATATTAAGACCACGTCAACTAATACTAACAGTTAATTTGACATTCATGGCAAACCTTATTTTTGTAAACAATCACGGAATACAGATTCTAGCTCTAGAGATAGAATGTAATACATATAAAATACATGAGAGACAAAAGTTTCAGAATTTTCTTTCAATCTCAAGAGCGAGAATGTTTCTTTTCTGTTATTATAAGTGGTTTCAGAATAACTACATTCAGTAGTGGCCGTGGAGTAAAATATTTCTGAAATTAAAGCTTATGCGGGTATGATAAATCATTATGGCAGATTCATTCCAAACCTTTCCACTTTATTAGATCCCATGTATAAATTACTTAAAAAGAATGTAACATTTATTTGGTCAAAGAAATGCCAAGAAGCTTTCAATGAAACTAAAAGGGCCATTTCTTCAGATCAAACGTTAACCTTTTTCGATCCCAAAAAGACTTTGAAATTAGTATGTGATGCTTCTAAGGTAGGAGTAGGTGCAGTATTGTTACAGGTACATTCGGATGGTACTGAAAGACCAGTTAGTTTTGCTTCGAGAACTTTGACAAGAGCGGAGACTAACTATTCGGTAATTGATAGGGAAGCACTTTCTATTTATTGGGGAGTTAAGAAGCATTATCAATACTTAATGGGAAAATATCTGGTCACCGAGCTTCGCTCTTAATTTTCAAATCTACATTTTTAAGCAGCCCAATGAGTATATAATTTAAGTATATTTATAACATGACAAATTATTAATTAATTCGCGAAAATCACGGAGTGGGCGACATCTACTTGAACTACTGAAAGGGAGATAAATAAAAAGTTGATTGGCGATTGGCTTGAAAGTAGGCGGGAAAATTAAAAAAGCTGTGAGTGTTAATTTTCAATTGGCTGCAGCTGTTGTTGACGTTTATCAACTACTTGTCACAGAGGTTAGTTAAATGCATTAAAGTTGCCTACTTTCTGGGGATTTCACCCTTTTAGAGGGCAACATCTACTGACGCTTGATCTTCGCGAATAGTCACGGCGGACAGGCCCCGTTTCCGGGACGGACAACAGCAGCGTGTAGGGCACAGGTCCCGTCACAGAAGATCGCTCAGCTCACTCTATTTATCACTATATAAGAAAAACTCTATGTTCAATTGATTTTATTATTTATTGATCTGCAGTGAAGGAAAATTATAGGTCTGATATTCATACTTGGGTAAAAACCTCCACAAAAACCTGTGACCAGACTCTCGACGTGTGGCAGATATTGATATCATATTTTTTCAAAAATTTTCAGTTACAAAAATAGTTCATTCGTACATTACATTACAATTTGTTCTTGGAAAATACAAAGTCACAATCAACCTTAAAATGTACTATGAAAATAGAGAATTTTAAATGTCTCTTTAAAGTTTCTTGTAAAATAAAAAATTGAAATCTATGTTAATAGTACACGTATACAAGCATTCATTCTTTTTCTCTCTCTCTCTCTCTCTCTCTATGATAATGAAAACTTAAATATTAAAACTGTCCGCATAATAAAATAGTAGCCTTAAGGGGTAGTCTCACACTATCGGGGAAGGGAAGAACCTTTACCCGATGTGCATAAAGCATTTCCACCCGCCAAAAAAAAAACAGCGTTACTCAACGTTCCTATAAATATTTACTGTTGAGGGTTCTGGAATAAACCCTATGTTGTGCCAGTTTCCCAGGACGGCCAACAATGTGTTACCGCCTTTTTAAACTGCATCGTAGTTCGAATTTCTAATGGACTGTATTTTTAGATTGAAGAAATGTGCCGTAGTAGGTTTGCCTTCTCAACTTCATCCAACAAAAACAATGGACACTTTTATTTAACCATTTATTAAACTTGTTAAATAAATAAATGAACAAAAACAACAACGTAACAAAGATTACATTAAACTAGTAATCATGAACAAAGTATTATAATTAATTTAAAGAAATGACCACATCATTCAGAAAATATTATTTTTGCGTGTGTTAAATTCTCGAAGCACTGAGTTTTGATTTTGAGTATAAAATGAACAGTAAAGTGGACCGCCTGATACGCAGCAAAGTACCACTGTGAAGAAATATTTTTAAAATAAAATGGACCGCTTGATTGCAGCTAAGTCCCACTGGTTTGACGAGGCCTTGCCCCGGAGCGTCGATGAGCACTGATATGAACTGATTTGAGAAACGATATGTATTTACGTTGTGTTGGACAACGGAGGGTTCTAGCCTGATTCGCAGCTAGATACACACTGATTCGCCGTACTAGGAGGCATTATGAATAATTTGTCAGAGAATTTTGGATATATAATATCCCTAACAAGCCCTTATGCGAAGGAACTTGCATTACGTCGCACTTGACGGAGTAGTGAATCGGTTGACGATCAAACACACACTGAGTTTAAATTCGACGAACCTCAGTCGCTTCAAAATCTTCCCTTCCGGATTGCGCAACACCTTCTCGAAAGATTCTTTAGCGTGAGCCGCGTAAACAAGCATGTAAAATTTTTTCTATTGTCTAGACGCGACGGTTAGATTTATGGCTTGATACCATCATTGTGAAATAGAGCAAAAAATTATCTTTGACGACACCGCTTCCTGGTTTGAATGCCGTTTGCAAATGTATTTTGGTGCGGCGTTGCCGGTTGAACGAATAAACGAATATGAGTTTACATGTTTAATTATCTGAAAATTAAACATTTACCTAAACCCATGATTTCTGAAATTGAATTGGCAACGTTGTATTTTCAACTTTGAATTTATTAGATGGCTGTCATTTGACTAGCAAATTATTTATGTCCGTCAAATGAACCTTTTCTTTTTTATATAAAGCGGCAAATTTAAAATTGAATTCTTTCAGATTCAAGAGGTAGAAATTTTATTTTTACCTCATCCTTCAATGCTTATTTGTAGTTAAAATATAAATTTTAATACATCTAATCGGCCTAATATAATTTCTCTCTCTTTCTACTGGATTAAAACCACTTAATTGTTAAAAAAGTTTTTTTATTGACGTTTCGGCTTTCCAGATCGAAAGCCGTTATCAAAATGACATAAAATAAATAAATTTACTAGAAACAGAACACTTGATAATCTTGCAAAAATATGACATCAACATAGTATACATAGAATAAGATTTTGAGATTGAAGATGTCAAAATCTGTTTCAATCATATTTTTGTGACGTTTCTGGGAACGAATTTTTGAAAGGATAGCGCATTTGCATATTATAAGAGAATTTATACTTGGCCTAATATAGTTTTTGTCTAGATAAACCTGTTCTTTTGACAGATAAGTCAGACTTTATTTATTCATAGCCGTATCGTATGTATTTTAATTGATTCAGAATTTTGTATTAATATATATTTCAAAATGGCTTCATTCTAAAAATATTATCAGTCCTCCTAAATCCTTGAAGGCAGAATTATTAGTAATAGCAAGGCAACATAAAAACAAATTCAAAAAATATATTATAGATGAGATGGCCAGAGAAAAAGGATTGCCTCCGAACCACGCAGAGTTATGTTTCTCAAAACAATAAAACATTTAAATTTCCTGATGTGCGAAATTTGTTTTTGAAGGCAGTTTCAGATGTAAATAGAGAACATTGGGGAAAATGCATTGGTCATGTTAAAAATGTGGAAAATTCATTTAGGAAAGTGGATATATCAATGGATAATTTAATAGAACCGATAATAGTAAACCTCAGAAAAGACAATTATAGTGATACCAGTAGTTTTAGTGAAGACAGTGACTTTTGAAGATAGTTCTTGAACTAACTTTTTTTTTAATCTTTGAGTTTAGGTAAGTACTGAAGCGTTACTTTTAATGCCAAGAGATTAAAAAAAGTTTAATCCCAACATATAATCCTCCTTGCTATTTATTGGTTAAATTTAATTCGTTCAATTTAAATTGTCAGATGCATAAAGTTTATTTTTATTTTTTGTAAATAATATAACTTCAAAATTTAATCTACGAAGTGCGTATATATATTTTATATGCTGTGACCTTATTTATATTATAGAAACTTATTTTGCAAAGTACGCCTATGGAATGTGACGTTATATCCCCACTTTTACTGTACTCATCTATCCTTTATAGTATATATTACCATAGAAACAAGTTATTATTATGTGCCGTTGCTAGGAAATAAAACTAAAAGCTTAACTTTTCTTGTAAATATCTCGGAAGATCGAATTTTCACAGACATGAAACCTACTTATTTTGCCGATTTAGATAGGAATTAGTCTACCCTGAAAGTTTCATTGAATTCTGACGAGTGGATTTCGAGATCATCTGGACACACATACATACATACATACATACATACATACATACATACAAACCTTGCTCGTTTAATAGTATTTGATAAATACATTTTATTTAATTTGATACTGCTTCAAAGATGTAGTAAAATTTCGCCACCGGCAAGTATTGGTAGTTATTTTTTTTATCAGTTAATTATTTCGTTTTTTTAAATTTATTAAGCAAGGCGCCTTTTAGGCACGGCGCCCATATGGACGGCGCGTTACTGCACCCTGTATTTGTTTTAAATTTAATTTTTTTCAACATTTCGACAACACTTTATCAAGGCACAAAGTTTTATCTTATCGCGGTCACTTTTTATTTCTCTCGATAGGGGAGCATAAATGAATACATGATGTAATGTAATTCAAAAATAAAACAAAAGTATAATTTTCTTACTTATTTATTATCAAAATCCTCTTTCATGTCTTCTAAGAATTTTATTGCTGATTTCTTTTTATGAATACTAACAGAAGATTTAGGTTCTTTTAAACCACGTAGTTCTTCAGGCTTACGTCCATCATCACTTTTTAATTTTCCATTGAGCAAAACTCTTGTTATATACGTTTGTCTAGAGGTAACAATCGGTGAGTTTTCCTTAGAAAACAACACTGGTGGTTTGGTTTCGAACCTATAGGAAGGAAAATGGTAAAATGAGCTGAAATAGAAATACACGGTGCGCCAATTATTTCCACTCGATCTCTAGCACCGAAACTAAAAGATATCAACAAGATTTTTTGTAGGGGTAGACAGTGTCACTCGGACTACAATTTTAAAATATTTTGATGTATACAGAGTGGCTAATTTTTGTGGAATGAGAATTAATTTGGTTTTTTTAAATTGAACACCCTGTATACGATAATGTCTTCTAATTCTACTTAATATTAGATTTACGGTAGTTTTTTGTATTTGTAAATCCGACGCGGCGTTGACAAGTTATTCCTATTTTAAGCAGATTTAATGAAAAAACAGCATTTCAGAAATATTAGCACAAAAACCACATTTTTTAAAAAATTCCTCAAAAAAGCTACTATGATGTAAATGAAACATGCACCTATCACAATAATCACACAACATCTTCACCTGTTGCACAGGGTGTTTGCCGATGGCGTGCCAATAGTCTAGTTTTCAAATGGCAATAACTTAATTTTTTCAAATGGGACACCCTGTATATTTTTCATCAGTTAGAAGCTCTCCCGAATACGCATTAAAAAATATAGGGTTTTGCACATCTAACTTTACTATTTACTTCAATAATTGACGTTAAGTGACAAACAGCATATTTTACACAATTTTTAATAAGTACAAAATTTTACAAAGTTTAATCGTAAGAAAACTACAATAGTGAAAGTTAAAATTTATAGTAGGTGTTCAAAATGTCTTCCATTTTCATTTATACATTTTCTTGCCCTTTTTTTCATTGATTTAGCACATCTCTTAGCATTGAAGGGGTCACCTGTCTAAATGCTGCAGTAATTCTTTCTTTCATATTTTCTTTTGTGGTAACCTCTTCTTTGTAAACAATATTTTTAATAAAACCCCACAAGAAAAAATCGCAAGGTGTAAGGCAAGGTGATCTAGTAGGCCAATTTATAGGTCGTCCCCTTCCTATCCAACGATCCTGAAATTCCCTATTTAACCAATTGCGAATATCTAATAGGTAATGTGGTATGGCACCATCTAATTGAAACCACATTCCGTTGCGATAATTTTGAGGCACATTTTGCAATAAGTTGCGAAAATCATGTCCTAAAAAATCATTCAAAGACCATCGATACTGTGGTTCTAAATAAATGTTCATTGTGGTCCGAATAATAATGGAAGTTGTGTCTATTTACACAACCGTTCTTATGAAACGTGGCTTCGTCGGAGAATAAAACTTTGTTTAAAAAGTTACGCTCTGTATTTATCTTGTTTATTAACCATCTACAGTATTCCACTCTACGCGCGAAATCACGTGGTAACAATTCTTGGTGAAGCTGGATATGATAGGGGTGATATTTATTCTTTTTTATTATGCGTCTAATTGTGGTATTGGAAATATCTAACTGATTGCTTAATTGCCTTGTGCTTATATTGGGATCTTCAACTATACTGATCATTACCTTATATTCGTTGTCAATAGTAACAGCTGTAGTTTCACGTGAATGTTTTTCATACTTGACGGCTCCTGTTCTATGAAATCTATTCTTTAAATTCTCAAAAGTATCCTTTTGTGGATGACGTCTTTCTGGGTATCTTTGACGATAGACCCTACTAGTAAGAAACGCATTTTTTTGACATTCACCCAGTATCCATATCATATCAATATTTTCTTGAACACTGTAATTCTTATTAAAATCCATTTTTATACACAATACCGATTAAATATAGTAGACGTGATACAATACAAAATTTTATGTTGACAATTAATGCCATAACAAAATATACCCACTGTCATTTTCATAGGTAACTTGATTTCTTATTAAAAATTGTATAAAATATGTTGTTTGTCACTTAACGTCAATTATTAAAGTAAATAGTAAAAGTTAGATGTGCAAAACCCTATATTTTTTTAATGCGTATTAGGGAGAGCTTCTAACTGAAGAAAAATATACAGGGTGTCCAATTTGAAAAAATTAAGTTATTGCCATTTGAAAACTAGACTATTGGCACGCCATCGGCAAACACCCTGTGCAACAGGTGAAGCTGTTGTGTGATTATTGTGATAGGTGCATGTTTCATTTACATCATAGTAGCTTTTTTGAGGAATTTTTTAAAAAATGTGGTTTTTGTGCTAATATTTCTGAAATGCTGTTTTTTCATTAAATCTGCTTAAAATAGGAATAACTTGTCAACGCCGCGTCGGATTTACAAATACAAAAAACTACCGTAAATCTAATATTAAGTAGAATCAGAAGACATAATCGTATACAGGGTGTTCAATTTAAAAAAACCAAATTAATTTTCATTCCACAAAAATTAGCCACCCTGTATACATCAAAATATCTTAAAATTGTAGTCCGAGTGACACTGTCTACCCCTACAAAAAATCTTGTTGATATCTCTTTTAGTTTCGGTGTTAGAGATCGAGTGGAAATAATTGGCGCACCCTGTATATCCAAAATTAGACAAATTATACACCGTCTTCTGGGGGATAGTCGAATACTTGGGGTAAAGGTCAGGTTTATGTGACAAAAGTGCAATGGGCTGGTTCGGAATATTTTATTTTAACTGAAATCGAGAGATTTTATGATAATAAAAATGATGACAAAAACTTCGTCTGCAAATTTTAAGATTTACGACCGCTATAAGCATTATAAAACCAAGAGCGAGGCTAGAAAACGTACCTGTGCGCGAGATTAGGCCGCGTTACGTCAGTAACCGGACACAAGCTCCGCCTCACTGCGTCGGTATACTGATTCAAGTAAACTGTCACCTACGCCACTGGCTGCAAATATGTCGCGATGTCATTCTGACTTGCCCTGACTTGGCGTACCTTAGGGAAAATGATTGGGTCTAGAACGAAAATAAGTGGAATGATGAAAACAATTTAGGATTTAGGTTGGAGTTTTCATTTACTGATTGGAAATAGTATTATTTGTGAGAACAGAATGTTTGTTATTGCAAAATAGTATAGTATAGGTATAAATAATTTATAAGCTTTAAAAGGGCGCGTCTCCTTTGATACCACCAAAAAAACATGACCCTTTAAGCGTAAGTAAAAATTGCATCTAAATAACTGTATTTTTGAGTTCTTTTTGTGAAAAAGTAGATTGGAATTTCAATTTTCCTTACGGCTCCTACATAGAAATCATGCAAAAGCCTGTCCTTGTTTGAAAGGAATAAATGAAATACAAGTAAACAGAATATATATTTCAAAAATATTTCAGGATGAAGGAAGTTTGTATATTTTTTACAAAATGGGATGGTTTGTTGAACGGTTCTTACACCAAAGTACAAAACACTTAATTTTTACAATAAATTCATTATTTCACTATCGAGTATCGGTCAAACACCAAACAGAACAGTGGACGCCTATGAACAAAAAACAATATGTCTCCTCGAATCGGCAAAGCTCGAGAACCGAAACCCAGATGTCAAACGTACTGGTGTCCTTTGCGCATTGCGCAGAGACGTTTTCGTAATGTTCAATTGGATGAGTTTCTTGTGTGGTGGGAATATGGATATTAGCCGTCTAGTTTAAGGTTATGTCGGTGCTTGCCCTTGTCACACTGAGCATTGTAGTTTAGTGCAGTTTTATTGTAAATACACAAACGTAGGTGACAGTTTTCTTGAATCCGTATACTGTATACAGTGTGGCGGAGCTTGTGTCTGGCAACTGACGCCACGCGGCGTTTTCTAGCCTCGCTCTGATCCTTGGTTTTATAATGCTTATCTTAAAATTTGCAATCGAAATTTTTGTCATCATTTTTTAATCATAAATTCTTTCGATTTTAGTTGAACTAAACCAAATTACGAAACATGTCGAACCAGCCTATTGAGCGCGAAGGTTATGTATAGGTTAGTTTATAGGGATATTTTAAACTTAAAAAGTTTGTATACAGGGTGTGTCACGATGGTGGCTCATTAGCCATATATAGAGAACTATAGATATTTGAAATTTCAAAAATTGGGTTACGGGGCTTTACCATTACGATCTATTCAATGAAAATATTTTCAACTTCCGGTTATACCAAAAGTAGACATCAACTTTATTATTTCAAATGGCATGTATAATTTTTCTTTTTATTTTTGGATTCAGCATCAAATTTTGAACAAAAAATTATCAACATACCACAGGTCTAAGTTTAACAGTTTCCGAGATTTTTGTAAAATTTTTTGAAAAACACGTGCTTTCCTGTTATTTTTGTGCGTTGCTTTTCGTTAATATTTTTAATAAAACGTTAATCGCAAGGTGCTTGTTTCCTTGAAGTTCTACAGACAGCAAAAACCAAAACACCTACAGTTCCACTTGTTCGGGATCACCAGAGCTCGTCGCTCGAGCCGCCCCTGTCCAAATCACATGGCCCACGACGGGTCGGGACCATGAGCGCCTGCGCGACTGTCGACGCGACCATGCGCGGTGGTCTAAGGCGAGGTGACTTTGCGAACGAAGTGTGCTCGAAAAGACAATAATTTTATGCCATTTTATTACTGTTTGATATTATATGTTAAATCTACATTACAGTCCATAAATAATATTTGAAATTAAACTAGAGTATTTCTACAATCATTCAAGTCAATACACCACTGAAAAAATGACAGACATTCGTTTAAAAAAGCGGCGTTGCTAAACATCGGCCGACTTGGTAAATGAATACAAAAGAAGTTCTCTACATTAGAGTCCTTAAACAATGGCTAATGGGCCATCTACGTGACACACCCTGTATCAACTGTCTCGTACAGCTTTTTATCGGTGGTTGTTTTGGGGGTAATTTGGCGCGTACATTGTTGTTTTAATAAGTGGCTTCCATGCTTGTGGGAGTCTGTTGTATTTAGACAATCTAGACGTTTTTCTATTTAAATGGCTCTCTGATAATTCGGGATTGGAAAGGACGGATAGAGGCAATGGTTTTGGCATAGGCAAAGTCCATGGTGTGGCTTGTTTGGATGTGATGTTGGGCTAGTAGTACAGTCATTGAACGTTTTCACCTCAATCGATTTTCATGAAAATTGGTGAGTAGTTAGAGGATACCTCAAGAAACAAAAGTGACATGGTGCCAACTTGCGCTTTTACCCTGGGGGTGGATGTCACCCCTTCTGGGGGGTGCAAATTATTTTATTAAAAATAACCCCAGGAATCGATAGAGGTACCAATTCTAAGCAAAATTTGTTATATAAAGTTATTAAAATAAGTCAATACTTTTTGAGTTATGAAAGATCAAAGATTTTGATTTTTCGTGAAAAAAATGCATGTTTTAAAGCGGGTTTTCATAAATAACTCAAAAACTATAAGTTTTTACAGAAAAGTTGTCATTACCAAAATTGAAGCTAATAAAAAATCGAATAAATTCCTTACTTTAAAAACTTTTAATATTAATTCAAAGTGAGTTATAGGTGAATGTATGTTTTTTTTCGGCGGGTACTCAAATCTATTCAAGCTTAAATAACGGGAAAACGGTGCATTTTATAAAATATACTTACTGAACACTTTTCAGAGTACTCAGAAATACCTATCAAATGAGCTCTAGAAGAAGTCGATAGCATCAAAATTAAGCAAGTTATGATGAAAATAAGAGGACCCTTTCGATTTTTTTAGGAAAAAGTGAAAAATAAAACATACGCCATTTCCACAAAAATTAAAATTTATAGTAATCCCTATAAGACTTTCTTTAGTTTAGCATAAGTAATGACCTCAAAAATTTTGACCGGTTTACAATGCATATTTTTTAAAAAAAAAATATGATTTAAAAAAATCAGAATTTTTCAAATTTTCGTAAATTTCATTTT
The DNA here is from genome assembly GCA_949320105.2 of Crepidodera aurea. Taxonomy (NCBI): domain Eukaryota; kingdom Metazoa; phylum Arthropoda; class Insecta; order Coleoptera; family Chrysomelidae; genus Crepidodera; species Crepidodera aurea. Next base: position 5,841,232 of record OX439480.2, read on the forward strand.
CTTTTGATAATAACTTCAAAAATACTCGTATACGTAAAAAATGATAGAGAACGAAATTTGAGTTTTTTTTAACAAAGATTTTACTTTTTTTATTTTTGTAGGATAAAAAATAACCGAGATAGAAAAGTTTAAAGCCTAAATTTTACTGCGAGAACCATGTAACCGGGGCCCTTTAATCTTTTATCTTTTAAAAAATAAGGGATTTAAAATTAAATTGGGAAATTGGAACCTTTGGTTTATCAACTAAGTTGAAAACTATCGTCGACCACTCAACCAAAACAGAATTTTCACACACTCTACGCGCGTTTCGCCAACTATGTTGGCATCATCAGGAGTTGATGATAGACTAAACAACATTGTCTATACTTATTCTATGATTTTGATTAAAAGCATGTCCGGCTATACTAGATTTTTCCGTACGCCCATATTTTAAGTGAGCCATGTGCTCTTTAAATCTGACCTGTACAGAGCGTCTAGTCTGCCCAACATACTTTCTATCGCAATCCCCACAACTAATTTCGTAAATACCACTTTTTTCCAAATTACTGTTTTTATCCTTGGGATTGCCTAATAATTGTTTTAAAGCCTGTTTGAATCTCATCTCAGTTATGGAATAATCGGATGGGGTGGAGTCACTAAAACTTAATTAAAGCCAATAGAAATTATTCAAAAAAGTTTTTTAAAAATAATGCTTAACAAAAACCGAAGATATCCCACTGAAAATGTTTATCATGAAACTCAAATATTTGACTTAAGTGGCAACCGGAGTTCTTGTGAGAAGAAAATTTCACTTCTATTTTATGAGGATTTTCTAATATAAACTTGTATTTATATGCGCGCCACTGGGAACACTTGGCCATGGAATATTTCTCGACAGCTTTAAATGTATGTAACGATGTGGCAGCACTTACAAGATATTTAAGAAAAAAGTGGGAAACCATATTATTTAAAAACTACTTGATATTTTTTTAAACAAATAGGAGCAAATTTTCATAGATTTAATGCAGAATGGCGCGGATATTTCTTTTTGTGATTTTCCATTAAAAATTAACAAAATAAATACTTTTCGAAGGTTTACAAAAAATCAAGATTTCTCCACCCTAAGTTTTATAATTATTAGTATTTCCTGAAAATTTCACAAAAATCCGACTAAAACTAAAGGCTTAAAAGGTTATTAAAATTTTGAAGGGGTTCGGTTTGCTCTTAAGGCAATTATTCTATCAAGCAATACTCACCCATCAATTCCAAAATCAAAATGAACTTCAGACAGCTTTACATCAATATGGCACAAGGAATAGAGAAAATTTCTTGCCGCCACGAATGAATAAATCAGTTGGACAAAACAGTTACAGTTATCTAGGACCAAAAATCTTTAATAGTATTCCACCAGAGCTTAGAGAAATAAAACCAATAAAAAAATTTAAAAAATCTACAAAAGAATTTATAAAAAAAATGCCGCGTCACTTCTTCCATAATATAATAGAATAAAGTATACAAAAAAAAAATTAAAAACATCAAATTCATACATGTTGTAAAGGTAATTATTTAAAATTAAAAATAAATGGGTAGTATGTTTTTGGATCACTCTTTCTTTCGCTACAATTAAAAAAAAAATTAAAAAAAAAAAAAATTAATAAAAAAAAAATTATTATTATTATTATTATGTATATTATTAGTTTATGTATATAGTCATGTATTCTACGTTTATGTTTTTCTATGTATGTCACGCACAATCTGTCATTGTACATAGTACAGTGAACAGATTTAGTTTATTTACATTGTGTAATATTTAATAAATCTGTATAATTTTGTATTTAGTAAATAAACATTATTATTATTATATAAAGTGTTGTTAGACTGAAAAACTAAACTTAAACCCGCTTTTTTGAACACGCTGGTAAGTCCTTTTTATGTAAGTGGGATTATACGGTATTGAAACGAATTTTTCAGTCTGTTTTTCGTGTTGGAAAAACGTGGTGTCACGTAGGTTTTTCTTAAATTTATGTTTGTTGGTTAGTTCGTCAACCAAGTCTTCGTCATAACCGTTTATTGCAGCTATATCCTCAATCAAATTCTTTTCCTTATCAAATCTTTCTTTACTTAGTGGGAAGTTTAATAAACGATGTACTAGGAAATGTAAGATAGCCATCTTGTGTTGATTACAATGAAAAGAATCTGATATACCTACTTGTGGCGGTATCTTTTCTAAAAATGTCAAATTCACTTATTCTCGTTCCTGATAACCAAAGTGTCTAGAAATGGTAGTTGTCCATTGTTTTCTATTTCATATTTCAGGTAAAGTTTATGGATGGAAATTGAGAGGTTAATTTTGTCACGAAGTCAGCTAAGTTAGTTTTCTTAGTATCGAAAACAGCAAATACATCATCCACATATCTGTACCATATCCTTGGAAAATACTCAAATTCTTGACTAATCTTGGTTTCGAATTTACTCATAAGAGTTCCTTCATACTGTTTAAAAAATTCATTTCTAAATTGAAAATAATTTTGATCCATGCAAAGTTTAGTCAAAAGCAAATATTGTTGTTGACAAACTAATCAACAAACATAAATTTAAGAAAAACCTACGTGACACCACGTTTTTCCAACACGAAAAACAGACTGAAAAATTCGTTTCAATACCGTATAATCCCACTTACACCAAAGGACTTACCAGCGTGTTCAAAAAAGCGGGTTTAAGTTTAGTTTTTCAGTCTAACAACACTTTAAAACAGTTATTAGGCAATCCCAAGGATAAAAACATTAATTTGGAAAAAAGTGGTATTTACGAAATTAGTTGTGGGGATTGCGATAGAAAGTATGTTGGGCAGACTAGACGCTCTGTACAGGTCAGATTTAAAGAGCACATGGCTCACTTAAAATCTAATATAGCCGAACATGCTTTTAATCAAAATCATAGAATAAGTATAGACAATGTAAAATTACTTAAAAATGTATCCAATAATAAATTGTTGGACGCATTTGAAAGTATAGAAATAGACAAATGTAAAACTAGTTTAAACAGAGACAAAGGACCAATTCCTCTTAGTCCGCTTTTTAGTTTAATCCATTAGGTACGGGTTACTCATCCTTGGCTGATTAGTCACACTTGGCTGATTAGGTCACCGGGGATGACGGTGCCAGACACCGCCCGGGGAGGGGGGTTAGTCATTTAGTATAAATAGCTGTTAGAAATAGTTAGTTGTTTAAGTTGCTTCATTGGAGAGACAATCACTTCTGATCACCTCCCTTTGATGTTATATACATCTCTCTTCACCCCCATCCCACCACCAGCCACAATCCACACCTTTCGCAACCTCAAAAAAGCAGATTTGCCCTTATTTCAGAGATCCATCTCTGCCAACCTTCTAGAGCAACGCCCGCTCAACACCCCCCTGGACATCGACACACTCGTGACCGAGGTCCAAACAGCCATCACCCACGCCGTCGAAACATCCGCCCCCCTCACTTCCATCAACACAGCCCAAAAAGCCCTCCCCCCATCAATCTTGAACCTTATCCGCCAAAAGCGCAGATTGTATAGACTTTATGTCCGTACCCACGACCCTGTCACCAAAACTGAATGGAACCGTCTCAATGCCCTGATCAGGCTCCGAATTAATCAACACAAACAACAACAATGGATCAATACCACCTCTAATTTGGACTTCAGAGACGGTTTCAAGTATTGGGACAAATTCCGAATTCTCACGGGTCAAAAATCCAAAACCCACTCACACGTCGAAATCGACGGCGTAACCCACACCTCCCCTGAAGAGAAAGCCCAAGCCCACAAAACCTACCTAGAAGCCATATTCAGAACCCCCAACAACCCCTACTTTGACGAAAACTTCCGCAACCAGACCGAACACTTTGTCCATCAGACACTTGCCAATCCAGCACCCCCCTTGGATGTCGAAAACCCCCTCACAACCCCCTTCACCCCCCATGACATCCTAGCCGCCTGTCAATCAGGCAAAAATACGGCCCCAGCGCCCGACTCCATCAACAGAAGAACGCTAAAACATCTACCTGAATCCATGTTTCCGATCTTAACCCTTCTCCTTAACGCCTGCCTCTCCCAATCCTACTTTCCCCTTGCCTGGAAATCCGCCAACACCATCCTAATTCCAAAACCAGGCAAGGACCCTAAATCCGTACACTCCTACCGTCCCATCTCTCTCATATCGGTCCTTGGAAAACTCCTTGAACTTCTGCTCAAGGAGAGAATATGGACCTATTGTGAAGAGAGAAACATCATCCCTCAATCCTAACATGGATTCAGAAACCACCACTCCACTCAGGACGCAATCTCCTCACTCCACACAATTACCGTCACGGCAGTTAACTCTAATCAAATCTCCTCAGCCGTTCTTCTGGATGTTCAAAAAGCCTTTGACCAAGTCTGGCATGCCGGATTAGTCAAAAAGCTCATGAACATAGGTCTCCCACTTAACATCACCAAACTCATCCACTCTTATCTCTCGGACCGTACCATCAAAGTCAAAGTAGGCAACGCCCAGTCCGAACCTTTCACTCCCCTCGCTGGAGTGCCTCAGGGCTCCGTCCTGGCCCCCCTCCTCTATCTCATCTACACCTGCGACCTCCCGCCCCCAAACCACCCATCATCAACCCGCCTTCTATACGCCGACGACACTGCTCTGATTTCGGTAGCCCAAAACTCTAACCAACTTAGCATCAGAACCCAAAACCTACTGAATCAGTTCACCAGCTGGAGCAATAGGTGGAGGGTCTCATTGAATCCTCAAAAAACACAATTCATCATCTTTAAACATCCGAATTCAAAAAGACCCACCCAGCTCCCCCAAGACGTCATTGTAAACCTCCAGGGAGTCAGGCTCGCTCAACAAAGGGAAGTAGATTATTTAGGTGTTTGATTCTCTCAAACACTTAAATGGTCTCCTGACCTTGACAGAACGCGTAAACGAGCCCGTCTCCTTGGCGCTTTGGGTGGCCGGTTTGGACGGTGCAACACCAAAACCCTCATACACACTTACAACTCCTACATCCGCCCCGTTGCCGAATACAGAGCAGTCCCATATGGCGTACTACCCCCCCATCTAGCCCGAAAAATTTCCTCACTCGAGAGACGTATCCTACGACGATGTCAATATCTCCCCTATCTGTTTCCTTCTAGAGAAGTCTACAACAACGTCTCCAGCGCCCCAATTCTCTCTCGTTTCCAACTCCTACTGAAAAAATACGTCTCTCGCACCCTGAATGGCTCAAACACCCACGCCCAAAACACCCTCCTCACCCCTTGGCGACCTCGTCGTCACCCCCTCTTCAGGAAACCCAAAGCAAAACTCCCACAGCCCAACCTCAGACTTCTGGCTGACGCCCAAGACCTCCCCCTCCCCCCCCGAACACCAGGATCTAATGGACTCCGCCTCCCTCACCATAAGGTAAACCCCCCCACAAACCCCAACCCCCTACATACAATACCATAACAATATAATAACATAATAAATAGAACATAAGAACCACCTGTACAGAATCGTGATTTAAGTTTTCGTGGTTTTCCTAAATCATATTTCCCCCCTTAGATTGGGCACCGTTTTCCCCAAACATAAGGGTGGAAATAGCAAAATTGGCGATTCTTAGATAAAAAACTGGGAAACAGCTCCTGCCCACACAGGCCCCAACCAACACACACAAAACATAACACACCAGCGCGCGCAGAAACCTTAGGAAAAATTAGCTAGCTAGGTTACTAATATTGTAATCAGGGCCTCACCCTGAAAAGGAGGAAAACTCCTATAGCAGGGAATTAGGAAAATGAAATGTCCTAAAAAATGTAATATATACCAAATGAAAATAAAAAAAAAAAAAAAAAAAAAGTTAGTTGTTTAGTCTATCATCAACTCCTGATGATGCCAACATAGTTGGCGAAACTCGCGTAGAGTGTTAAAATTGTGTTTTGGTTGAGTGGTCGATGATAGTTTTCAACTAAGGGATTTAAAAGATTAAATTTAATACGATGTTATAGTCCTTGAAATTACCTTTCAAATGGTTTTTGGATGAACCTGATGTCATAAAAATTATTGTAAAAAAACCAATAACATTTTTTTGGAAAAATTTTTGGAGCAGAGATTTTGTATATATAGGAAAAAAGATAGTAAGAAGTAGACGTGTCGATAGGTACATGCTCACAAAATATACTGGGTGTGGGTGTGTGAATGTATATTTTGAAGAAAAGTGAAAGGAATTCTGTACATCACAAATTTCGCAATAAATAAATAAAGATTTTAATACTCAGTAAATGAGATTGCTTGAAACCAATTTTTTCAATGATTCTGCTTTAAGTTGGTGGTTTTTAAGGGTTAAACATTAAACAAACTGTTTGTGTAATATATGCGATTTCATATTTCAGAAATATAAAAAATGATTTTTTCATGATTTTCGATTTAAGGGGTGGTTGCTAAAAGGGTTGAAAGATTAATTAAAATCATAAATCATGCATATAAATGTTGAAAAATATTTATTTTATTTAATTAAACGAGATTACTTACGCCAGAATGCTTAAATCTGCATGTTTACCATTTTTAACAAAAGGGGTGGATTTCACCACTAAAATGCAAAAAGCGCAAGTCGGGCATAAGTCATTTTTGAAATTGAGGGTAAAATATACTCAATCCCAAATTTTCATGCAAATCGATCAGTGGCGTAGCCAGGAATTTTTTTCGGAGGGGGCCCACTATTTCTCGTAGATAATAGTTACTATAAATACTTTTTTCAGCAGGGATGGGGTAAATATACAGGGTGACCCAGGGTTAAACCGTCAAACGTTCAGGATCGGTTTTTCAGGAAAAAATAAGATTTCTTATTCCCATAATCCTAGGTCCTAACTTGTTTTGATTTTAGAACAAGAGTTTTTTATGAATTGCTCAAAAAACAATTTGGTTGATTTTGATAAAACTTGGCACGCTTATTTGCGGCAATAATTTAAATATTATTAGAATTAAATTATTAATTCCAGTGACGTTCCACAAGGTAATTTAATTGATATTGGGACAAATCATTGTACGCCACTGTTTTTTTTGTATGTTCGTTACTTTTCTTGGATTAAACAGTTGAACACACAAATTTTTTGCTTCTTCAATTTTATTCGTATCTCGCTTAGTTTTTCAGCAAAAAATTAAAATCTTATTTTTTTCCTGAAAACCCGATCCTGAACGTTTAACGTTTAACTCTGGGTCACGCCAATGTAGGCTACTTAAATACATTATTTTATTTAACAACAATTTGTTCATTATTAAGATAAGATTAAAAGACTACTAATTATTAATATAAGATTGAACTTTGAATGAGCCCCAGATGGCCAAAATGAAACCATGAAACAACCGAAAGTGGAATCTTCCGATTGTAAATACTACGTGCTACACCCCATATTTTCATATTTATAATAAATACAGGGTCAAGGCGCCTATCAGTATTTCGCACGACAGCGCCCTGAATATGATTTCAATCTTTTCATCGATGAGAAACTTGCACAGATGCAGTGGTAACGGGTAAGACGGCTAAGATTTGGATTAGCGTAAAAATGTTCGGAAACAAACAAGGATCTGCTTCCTTTAAAGTATCGACTGCACTTTGAGGAAGACCGGAATCTACTTTTTGTCATTTCACTGTTCAAATATCCCATTCACTGCGTAGAATAACCGTGTTTATTGTTCGTAAATCATCTGAATATCTAACTAACTTGATCGCTGGTTCAAAAACTTTTCAAAAAATTTTCTTATAAACGTATAGAAGTTTCGAGGGGGAGGCCGCCCCCCCCTTTAAAGAACTCGAATTTTTTTCCAAAAACAACGGTTCCACGGGGAGAAGCATGCCCACAAAGTTGTAGCACATAATTTAATTATTGTTCAATTGTTGTGAACTGGCTAATTAACAAATTAACAACTCTGCTCTTGAAAATTGTCCAATTTGTTAAATAAATAATTATAAATGTCCGAACGTAAAGAGGTTAGTTGTAGATTTTGTTACTGATAATTTTTCGAAAATTTAAAAAAAACCGCATGTCGATACGATTTCTCCGAAAAAACTTACCAGGTATAATGCTAGTTTGACCCCACTAAATTGATCATATATGTATACGAATATGTGTAGATATCCTTTTGCAAGAACTATGTTTTTCTTTTATAATTTTTATTAATTAACCATTAGTTTTTTGAGTAATATATGTTTTGATACTTGTACCTACCAAACATTTTCTGAAAGTTCAGATACATTTAACGACGTATTTTTATCTATTTTAGTTCCTTCAACGTAGATAAAACTTCTTTCTGAAAGACAAATGAAAATATTAGACTAATTAGTGTCACATTTTTGTTATCAACTGATTTTTTTATTTAAAGTAGGGTTAGCCATATGTGAGTAATAATTATTGAAGGTATGGAAGAAAAAGTCCTTTTTATCTCACAAGTTAGTTATTGAGGGTGCGACCGGGTTCGGCGATCAAATCGCCATCATCAGGCCCTGCGTGGAAAAATTATGGAGTTAAAAAACAAATTTGTTAAGTTACATGATTTTAAGGAATTTATTTTATTTTTAATTTTTAATTTAATTTAATTTATTTCAAAAAAAGGCAAAACTCACCATAACTTTTCCACGCAGGAATTACCCCAGGAAAAACACCAACAACGTGTCAGCACATAAATCAAATTACAATTCTATTTTTAGAAAATAAGGAAACGAATTTTTCAGGTCCCAATATATTATAAATGTAATTTATAAGAATTTAAAATATTGTTATAAAATTTTAAAACTTTTTTAAAAAAACCAGTCATAAGGACATTTACATACAAATTAAAAATTAAACTAACAAAGAGACATTTTAAAAATTAGCTGGTTAAACAAAGGAATAAATTTTATCTTTATCAGCAAAGTTTTTATACAAATGAGACGTCATAAAATATTTTAACCAATAGGAAATGATTAGATTTAATATGGGTAATACAGAAATTAATTAATAAGATGATAAAGTTATCTGTAATAAGAACTATCGAAAACGTATGGTTTGTTGAAAATGAGGTAGGTGGCGTTAACATATATAATATAATTATTTAAATATTAGAATTTATTTCAAAAAATAAGAAATTGTAATGTAACATTTTGAACTGAAAACATTTAATATGAAAATTTAATATTAGAAGCTTTTGTATTTGGCCAAGGGTTAGACAATAAAAAGAAAAATTAATTGTAGGAGAGAAAAGGACGAAGATAATGAAAGAAACGAACAAACCGTTTCAAAGTGAAAGTAATTGGAAAAATGACAAAAGTGGGGGTTCACTGATAAATAGCATGAAAAGGAGCAATGATGTTCTTTTTAAGTGTGCTAAACAATGGAAGACTGAAGTTATTTGACGTGAGAAAAGTAAGTTATAAAATTGGAAAAACTGTACGGATAAGTAAATTATGATTGAAAAGATTTTAAGGAAATTAAATAATTAAATGATAAAGTATTCTTAAATTAATGCTGAAAAAGTTGGGGTACTATTGAAGTTAATTTGGGCGTTTAATGAACATGTGGGATTGAATTTGACGTTTTTTGCAATTTCCAGATTTTCAAAGTTATCAAGAAGAAATGGGAGAAGCCCGTGGTGTTGGTATTAAGGCATCTTGTATGTTCCCTCAAGCGCACTTTAAAATTTCGGAAAGTCCTTCCAACATAGGAACAAGGGCAAGTGGAGCAAGTTAATTTATAAATTCCGGATTGGTCCATGATGTCGACTTTATCTTTGTTTCTAATAAAAAGTTTACTTATGGAATTGGAAGATTTGAAAGAAACTTTAAAGGAATCTTTGAACAAGTTTGCTATTCGATAAGAGAAGCTACCTATAAAGGTAAGTGATAAATACTTACGATTGTCTAGCTCGACCATTGGGGGGTTAGTTATATAAGCATTATTCTGATTGATTTTATTTTTCTTTTTATTAAGCATTTTATCTATTAAATTACAATCATAGTTGTGGAAACTGGCTATTTGATGGCTAAAATATGTTTCATATGATTAAATATCGTTAGTGACTGGGTTAAACTTACCATTTTTGAGAAGATCAGTTTCTTCTTGTGTGAGGACACAATCAGAATAAATAATAAGTGGGGTATGGATATTAACTAATGTATTAGGTTCTGAGTTTCTATGATTATTATTTGTATTAGTGATAAGAAAACGTAATTTTTTATTCAATGTTTTCATTTTAATAATATATTGAGAAGCAATATAAGATTCTAAGTCGTTTAAAAAATAGTTCAAAATTTCGTAAGGCCATACCTCTTTCAACAAATCATACGTGGACTTTAAACGCATGTCTACGTAATACAATTTCTGGTATTGGGTCCTAATTTCGTCCTTGACCATGAGCAGTTTCAATCTGGAGAGGCACCTTCTACTGTGAGAAGAAAGCTGCTCCCTATCGACTTTGATGTTGATATATTTAGGTGTTACATGTTCTTGGAGACAACGATTATTAAAGTAAATGCTACAGTTAATTGTCATCCTCCTAAAGGAGAGTTTCCTGAAGTTACTGGCTAGAGTTGCTGGACTGGCAGTGTGATTTAAAGTAGGGTTTTTTTTTATATTTACAAATTCAGAAATAAGTGAAATCGTTATAAATAATTGTACAATGTTTGTCTTTAGACCCTCTCCTAAATGAATGGAATAATGAAGAAACATGCATAATTATGAGAGATGAATAATAGGATATGATAATAAACTTTATTGCTTCTTTTAAAAAATGCGTTTAAATAGCAAGGGTTCCCGTGGTAGGAAATATAATCAGTAAATAAATATGATTTTGTGATTTCATAGATTCGAGGTTCCTCTTTTACGTAATCACTATATAAAAGCTAAGGGAGGTGTGGAGGCGGGTAAATGAATCTCTAAAGATATGGAAAATCGGTTTTTCGCACGTAACTCGCTGAGTTTTATTCGCATCGAAACGAGTTCTGTATTATTTTATAGATTTAGACCGAGTGGTTGCAAAAACGCCTACACCAAGTTTTACCCGGTCTAGCGGTTCTCGAGATATTGCGATTTGAAAGTAAACGGATTTTCGCGGCTGCGAGAACACACCTAGAGCCTTATTCGCTTTTTTCGCAGGGAATAAAGTGACTTCGAGACTTGATAAAATTAAAGAAATACAGTGAAAAAAGGCAACAATAATAAAGTTTTATGGAATTTAAGAACTCAATAACAACGAACATAAAAAGTCTTTGTATAAAATTAATATAAGTAGGAATAGTGTGAAAATTATATCAAAATTATTCTTTTTGTCTCTAGAATAATTTGTTGTTAATGAAGTTAATAGTTTTTTGAATTTGTAAAAATTTACGTTAAAAAATTGTCAAATTTCAATCTAGTAAGCTATGACTTGGTGATTTATAAAAAGTATTTCGCGTTGTCAAGCAAGGCTTTTTCTAAAAAACTCTCAAAGTGTTCACATCGCTCCGCATAACAAATACAAATGAAATCGAGTCAAAGCAACACTGATTAAAAATATAACATTACCTGTCAAAGAAGTGACGCTATTTTAAAATAAAAAGAAAACTTTTAAAATCAAGAGAAGAAGCCAAATTAACCATCCTGCTCAGTACCTCATAAAGTGATCCAGTTGTATCCTGATTCAATTTTATCGCGTTCCTGTCTTGAAATATATTCGAATTGTAAATATTTAAAAAGAATATTTATCCATCCATACTAGCTGGTCACAGGTTTTTGTGGAGTTTTTTACCCAATTATGAATATCAGACCTATAATTTTCCTTCACTGCAGATCAATAAATAATAAAATCAATTGAACATAGAGTTTTTCTTATATAGTGATAAATAGAGAGAGCTGAGCGATCTTCTGTTGACGGGACGTGTGCCCTACACGCTGCTGTTGCCCGTCCCGGAAACGGGGCCTGTCCACCGTGACAATTCGCGAAGATCAAGCGTCAGTAGATGTTGCCCTAAAAGGGTGAAATGCATTTAACTAACCTCTGTGACAAGCAGTTGATAAACGTCAACAACAGCTGCAGCCAATTGAAAATTAACACTGACAGCTTTTTTAATTTTCCCGCCTACTTTCAAGCCAATCGCCAATCAACTTTTTATTTATCTCCCTATCAGTAGTTCAAGTAGATGTCGCCCACTCCGTGATTTTCGCGAATTAATTAAAAATTTGTCATGTTATAAATATACTTAAATTATATACTCATTGGGCTGCTTAAAAATGTAGAATTGAATATTAAGAGCGAAGTTCGGTGACCAGATATTTTTTATTAAATATCGATATTTAACAAAGCATCAAAACAATAAAAAGGCCATAAAACAATTAACTAAGGTTAAGATTTATTTAACCTAGAAATAAGTTAGGTTAGAGTATTAATTTGGAGAATAAGATAAGGGTGTGACAATAAAATTTTTTCATAACTGTTAATTTTATTATATAAATAAAAACTGTACTTATTTTATTCGACCAAGCACTTGTTACACATTTAATTAAAAGGTTTGTCGTTACTAAATTTCCTTCTATAAATAAATGTTTATGAATTCTATTTAATGAGTCGTTATTATTGATTTTTATAAATAGCAAGCCAATAGAAGCACACCTGAGGTTAAGAATCTCTACACTTTATAGTAGATGACGCCCAACGTAAACTGTCACCAATATAATTCACATTCTGTCTAAGATTACGAGGAAAGGTAAGAATAAAAAGATACTACGTGAATTTTAAAATCGTTTTAAAATTAGTTAAAAAAAATAAATTAAATTAAATCACATTACAAAGTCGTGGTTATAAAGATATAGGTTATGTACTAAAATTTAAAATTAAACAACAATAAAATAGATAAATTAAAAAAAACTACTTCATCATAAACACACAGTACAACAGTACGTAACAATATATTAAGGCCTGCAGGAGTGCGTGATATATTTATAAAAGTGAGTGCGCTCACTCAGCCGCCGTGAATTTAGATGCCGGAATATTATTTGTGAGAGAAGAGAGATGAAAGGGAGCGCTTAGCTCCTATCTCGGCATCCATTTTTACGGCGGCTCGGGGAGCGCACTCGCTTTTATCACGCACACCTGCAGTCCTTAATATAGATAGAGCTTTGTGGTAAAAAAAAATTGAAAGAGAACTGATTGCCCTTGAAAATGAGCCTAGCCTAGCCTTCTACAGGGCAAAATGCTTTCACCCCCTTCGCCCTTCCTAATTATCGGATTGAGTTCTTGTAGCTCAAATCAAAGAGACGCAATCGACGACGAATAAAAAATTTTCCTCACTTTACTCTTTCGTTACGAAAATCGAAAAATTGTCCGTTTTCGCGAAAACCATCATGACTATCTATCGGAGGAAAAAAAATCAAGTCTCGAAGTCACTTTCTTCCCTGCGCAAATCCGTGTACTTTCAAATCGCAATATCTCGAGAACCGTTAGACCGATTTAGACGGGTTAAAATTTAGTTTATGCGTTTTCGCGAGCAGTTTATTATATAGAGAGAAGTCGTTTCGATCCGAATAAAACTCAGCGAGTTACGAGCGAAAAACAGATTTGTTAATTTACCACTCCCCCCTCCACACCTTCCTTAGCTTTTATATAGTGATCACGTAAAAGAGGAACCTCGAATCTATGAAAATAGAAATTTTTTTTTGAAAAGAGCGACTTCGTTTATCGGTTTTTTTTCCGCCAGATCGACTCTACTACTGTATTTCTAATCCCTTCCAATGTCATTTTCTGACCAGAATCATCTTAAAGTATTTTGGAAGACGTTCTCCCATTTGAGCATTTGAATTATAATTTACTCGTTTACATAGAATAAATCTATTTACCAGTTATCTCACTGAAAATTATGTACCTGCTTGTGAAGAACCACACGTACATGTACTTTCTTCTATTATTTCTTCTGTCATTGGACAATTCACTCCAGAGTCGTTCATTTTACCTTAATAATTTTGTTATATTTTCCAAATTTGACACCTGAAAATGCCGAAATGAAATTGGGATTTGACTTATGGGTGGGGCTTACTTAATGTGACTGCTCAAACATTCCAATCAGCATTAAAAAAAAGTATTGTAAAATATTGAGACAAATAATTACCGATGGTGGCGCCACATTCCTCGATCAGTTGTTCAACGAAACGCGTAAGTTTTAATAAATAGTGCATTAAGTTATTTGTAGTATTTTAAGACTTTTTGTGATTGTTTGAGGTTTTTGATTTGGAAATTACCATAATATACCTGTACATGTAAGTATTTAGACTCAATTGAACCTGTTTTTTTGTGTCGTTATTGTAAAATTGAGGTTATTTATTTAGCATATCTTACGTTTTTCAGAAATTTATTGTTTACTTCTGTTACTGTGTGCTTTTTTTTGTGTTTCAGGATGAATATAGCCTAGAGGTATTGTCATCTTCACCTCTACTAATATAGAATTATATTGGAAGGGAGCTAAATCATATGCCAAAAAAATATGCAACAGTTTTCTGCTGATAAATTTTATTTCAATTTTTTCAGGATAATAATTGTAATTGTAAAAGTGATTTAAATAAAAAATAATTTCTAAGAACCTACTTTTGATTGATTTATGGTAAAATATATCCTATTCCTTGTTTCAAAATTATTTTTTAAATCAATATCAAATTAAAATATAAAAAATTAAGAAAATTTTTTCTTGGCTTAAAACACTTCATAGGCCATCAAATGTATCTGTTGCAAAACTTTTTGTTTTTTTCAAAATAAACACAAAATGTATATTTTTAATCCTTTATTTTAACATAAGTTCAAAGCTAACTTTGAATTATTCAGTTTTAGTAGTATTAACATTTTTTGTAACTGTATTGAGACGAGCACAACTTTGAAGCGACACCACCGGTATTAATTTGAACCTTCACGAAAAGCATAATTTTGTTTGTTTACCTGCAAGTAGAACGTGTGTTTTGATTTTGTGCTTCGTGTATTTTGCTGTTATTTGTTAGTTAAACGTTAAAAATGCCCAATAAAAGTAATACAAACTATTGCGTTTATGGGTATACCTCTAGGAAATCTAAAAATCCGAAATTACACTTCCATTATGATCCACCCAAGAAGCAACAAAAAAGGTGTCATCGAGGAAGTTGATCGTCGTAAATTCCGGGAACAGTGTAATCAATTTTAAATCTGAAGATTATATTACAAAATCAGGTAAGATAAAGATTAGCATTTCTGAGATTATTTCTTGATTACTACTGAAATGTTTTTAGGAATTATTTCAAACAAAATAGCACCAAGTAGTGCAAAAAGTGTGTGACATCACATCATTTGCCCAGTAAGCCACTTGATGTTAAAACCATTAAATGTGCAAGGAATGATGGTTAGTTAGAAGACAGCCTATAAACTAAGTAAACTTGTTCTTACAAACTGTGTACAGTTGTACTTTTATATATGTAAACTTAAAATCTAATTAGGTGTGCATCATTGCTGATATTTCAACTTATCATTTTTCTAAAGGTAATATTCAGTAAAATAAAACCTTTGTCACATCATAATTTTAAAAATACCATTATGTTCCCCTCTTGTACAACACCTGTTTTCAATAATTATACAGTTACAATTAGTAATGAATTATTATAATAAAATGTTAAATACTACTAAAACTGAATAATTCAAAGTTAGCTTTGAACTTATGTTAAAATAAAGGATTAAAAAATATACATTTTCTGTTTATTTTGAAAAAAAACAAAGTAGATAAACGAAATAAAAAATTTTGCAACAGACACATTTGATGGCCTATGAAGTGTTTTAAGCCAAGAAAAAAATTTCTTAATTTTTTATATTTTAATTTGATATTGATTTAAAAAATAATTTTGAAACAAGGAATAGGATATATTTTACCATAAATCAATCAAAAGTAGGTTCTTAGAAATCATTTTTTATTTAAATCACTTTTATAATTACAATTATTATCCTGAAAAAATTGAAATAAAATTTATCAGCAGAAAACTGTTGTATGTTTCTTTGGCATATGATTTAGCTCCCTTCCAATATCATTCTATATTAGTAGAGGTGAAGATGATAATACCTCTAGGCTATATTCATCCTGAAACACAAAAAAAGCACACAGAAACAGAAGTAAACAAATTTCTGAAAAACGTAAGATATGCTAAATAAATAACCTCAATTTTAGAATAACGACACAAAAAACAGGTTCAATTGAGTCTAAATACTTACATGTACAGGTATATTATGGTAATTTCCAAATCAAAAACCTCAAACAATCACAAAAAGTCTTAAAATACTACAAATAAACCATTCACTCAGTATAACTTAATGCACTATTTATCAAAAATTACGCGTTTCGTTGAACAGCTGATCGAGGAAAGTGGCGCCACCATCGGTAATTATTTGTCTCAATAGCTGTGGTGGTACTAGTAATTAAAAATTAAATTTTTGTACAAACAATTAAATTTTTGCAGGAAAAGTTATATTTTTTGAAATTTTGCTAATCTTTTAATTTATAGTCAAATTTGTTATTTTTATTAGAAATTGTGAGTAATTATGTGGAGAAAAAATAAATACGCCATTTTTATTGTCTATTTGTGTACTTTGTAAAATATTTATTAAAGTTTTCAAAAACCATATACAGGGTAAAATTTTTTATATGAACCAAACGAATTAATTTTTTTAGGCCCGAACCTGATTTTTTTGGGGTTGAGTTTACTATCTGAATCAAAAAAGTATTTTTCGATGTTCAGTTATACCCTTACGCCCCTCTCCGCCACAAAAATAACCTCGTGACCCCCCCCCCCCCCAAACGGAAGTCTGGATCCGCTCCTGACTTTAACGGTGGCTGATATATTTAACATGTGCAAGTTCTGTTGGCAAGGATTTTCAGATGCATGTTTACTTTTTTTAAAATAGATTTGACTCTAAAAATTAATGATTGCTTGCATATATTAAACGTCTTATATGTTCTCCGAATTATTTAATCATCCATACACAATTTTTGAGCAGGTCTTGCCAAAAGAAGTAACACTATGCGCAGGTTTTCCCACACCTACTTGATCCTTATTGTTTAACTTTTGATGTATGACTTTATAGAGAATATCAGGGGTCCAAAAAACCAAAGTAAAAATAAAGGATTTCATTTCAATTTGTTTTATTTTATTCCTAAGGCGAATTTGTCTATAAAAATAAATTTCGGTACGCACATGGGCTCTCCGCAATTTTCGTCATATCGTCTGGTGCTTTTGTTTGCTAGTTCAATGGAGGTTCACTTGAAACAGTTTGTCGTAAAAAAATCCCTAAAACCTCTCTATTGACAAATGACATTGGCATTTTATAACCGTTTTTAGATCATTGTTTATTGTTTTGAATTTTAAAATATTTGATACCATTTATAGTTTTTTATTATTTATATACTTCTGTTGAAAATGTGTACCAGGTGCCAAAAAAATAGTTGTTATTTTAATACTGTAACCCCAGCTTAATGCTAAAAAAATTTTATGTGACAAGAATGCACCATTTGCCAAAATTTTAGTCATAATTTGTTTAAATTGTATGGAAGCCGAACATGTACCATAATTTAACTTATACGGATTGATTTATATGATGGAACCAGATACAACAGATAATAAAAACGATGAGGATTCATCAACAAAATACATTTTAGAATACTATCGTAAATATTCACAAGATAAAAAATTGCCGAAGTATTTCTCCGGAACTTCTATAGCTTATCTTCCAGAAATTGTAGATGATGACGAGAAAAAATCCAACACAGATATAAACATTAATGTTGAAATCCCAACTGAAGATCAAAGCACGAAAGCACATGAAGCAGAAGAGTTGGAATTATCTCCTACAGGTTCAATAGGTTCAAATAAAAAACTAGAATGGGATAATTTAGCAGATATTGGTTATGACAATGCACAAACTGTGCATCGAAGCTCATCACTACCAAGTTTTTCACAGTTAAGTAAAAAAAACAATTGTGCAAGTTCAGAATTGTCAAAAAGTGGTGGTAGTAATGTCAAAGTAATTATATATCCATATTTAAGTAGTTCAGAAGAGAAAAGCGCTGATGCAAATGCTGAGTATTCTTCATATTCACCAATTGGTAATAAAGATCTTACACCTACAAGTAGTACTTCAAGTAGTGCCGCAAAAGAAAGTATAATCATTTCTGATAATACCAGTAGTGAGGACAAAGTTTCAAGTTTTAAGCAAACGCTTGATTACTTAAAAACAAAAATAGGTGTACCAGATGCTCATTCTACTCCATGTGAGTCTAAATTTCAAATGGAATCCATTGAAAAAATGTCTGGCACCAAAATACATGTACCAGATGCTCATTCTACTCCATGTGAGTCTAAATTTCAATTGGAATCCTTTGAAAAAATGTCTGGTACTCCTTTTACTACAAAACATGGAAAACCAGTAAAACAGTTAATCAACCCATCTAAAAATACTAAAATAGCTCCTAAAAATGCAGAGACCCAAACAAATAAAATACTAGATATTCAGGACAACTATTCAACAAAACTAACTTCTGGCAAAGCAGGTGAGCAGCTCCCATCTAATTTAAAAAAGAAAGTTGTGAATTTATGTCTTACAAAACCAGTATTGCTAGACTGCATATCAGAAAAAGTTAATACAACTCGGTTAACCATCGGGATTCAAACAGAAGCTACTTCTAAAGTTGAAGACAAATTACATCAACTAATACCCGTGAAAAAGCTTTCTGATGGTAAAAAAACTCGTATAGAAGCAGCTAAATCATCTAGCTCAAATGGTTTAGCTTCAAATTGTGATAGTTTCGAGTACATTAAGAATACTAAAGAAGAACCAATCATCAAAGTAAATGAGCAAAGTAATAAAGGTAAGAAGATTGATATTGTTATGCAATATGTAAATGCTCTTCTAAAAATACTTTTAAATGCTTTTAATCTTTATTTTAATAAATTCAGATTTGACATTTTACAAAAATTATTAACATCTGACAACTTCAAAATCATTAACATCAACATAAAACTTCAAACTTTCTAAATCTGTCAACACACTATCACCTTTTTTTTTATTTCACATAATTTTTCTTTTATAATTTATTTACTTACAAATTTTGCCCCATTTTAACATCATAACAACATTCCCTAAAATTTCGTTGAACTTTTCTTGCAAAGTAATGAATAAGAAAAATTCAACGAATTTTACAAATTTTGCCCCTTTATATTCATCATAATCATATATTTCATTTCATTTATTTATAATTCTTCCCCCCATTTCTATAATTTTCCCTTTATTTCATTATTAATAATTCTTATATTTTCATTTAGTCATAATCATATTCATATATTTTATTTTATCCCCCCATTTCTATAATTTCCCTCTTTTTTTATTTTTAATACCTTTTTATATCTTCTATATTACAATTCTT
The DNA here is from genome assembly GCA_949320105.2 of Crepidodera aurea. Lineage (NCBI taxonomy): Eukaryota > Metazoa > Arthropoda > Insecta > Coleoptera > Chrysomelidae > Crepidodera > Crepidodera aurea. The sequence continues at coordinate 5,860,656 of OX439480.2, forward strand.
ACAATATCCAAAAATTATTTAATAAATTTTTTTTTTAATTTTATCTTCCATTTGTGATAGTTTTGACCTGACCTGTTTTTATTCTTTAAAATTTCTACTTTTAAGGATTTATCTAAATTTTTACCATTTTTCTTATTTTTCTGCTCCTGTAATTCTTCTATTATTCTTGCCATCATTTCCCCTTTATTCTCTCTTCTTATTTCTTCCAATTCTTTATCTGTATCATTTCTTACATGTTGTCTGATTTCTTCCAAGCTATCTCCTACACTTCTTATTTTCTTTTTTATAGTTTCTTCTGCATGTGTTATATTTGCTTTCAGATTTTTCTTCAATTCCAATTCCTTCTCAATATTCCTTTTTATATTTCTTATTTTTTTTCCATTCTCATCTATTTCTTGTTTCAGTTTTCTCAATTTTTTTTGATTGTCTTCACTCATTTTCTCAACATCAACTTTAAGTTCTTTTTCGTATTCTTTGAGTTCCCCCTGTATTGCAACAGCCATAATTCCCACATCTTGTTTCACCTCTTCTATTCTTTGGACAACTTCATCATATTCCTGGTGAACTCTCAATCCGATTGTGTCCACTTCTTTTCTGATGCTTACTACTTCTTCTTGTATCTGTCTACTTTCTTTCATGCAATTTTCTTCAATTTTATTTACTCTTTCCATAAATTCTTCTCTGTTCTTCTTAATATTTATTTCTATTTCTTGTTTTATATTTTCCATTATGTCCTGTCTCATAAGACTCATATCTTCTTTGATGTCTTGCCTCATACTTTCCATTTTATTTTCTATTTTCCCCATGTCTTGTTTTATATTCTGACCAATATTTTCCATCTTCTGACCCATATTTTCCATATTCTCCATAAAACATTTCATCATGGTTCTTAAATCCATTTTAATTTATAAATTATTTTAGGCCCTGTTTATTTTTTTATATATAATAATATGTAAATGCTCTTCTAAAAATACTTTTAAATGCTTTCAATCTTTATTTTAATAAATTCAGATTTGACATTTTACAAAAATTATTAACATCTGACAACTTCAAAATCATTAACATCAACATAAAACTTCAAACTTTCTAAATCTGTCAACACACTATCACTTTTTTTTTTATTAAGTCTTTTTCACATAATTTTTCTTTTATAATTTATTTTAAAATACTTACAAATTTTGCCCCATTTTAACATATCTCTTTATTTATTTATTTATTCAATAAATACAATGAATGATAAGCTATAAGTGCTACTGCACTGTTTCGCATGAAAGGCATCATAAAACATCAACATTATAAATAGAATTATACCCAAAGACCAGACATCTGTATGAACCTTGACCGCTCTTCTTTCAAATTAAGTATTCCCTATTTTCCAGAGCATTTACTTCAGAATTTCGAGGATTCCAATGTGTTAATTAATGTGTTAATTAAGCAGGTTTTTTTTTACCTTTGATTTTCCAAAAATATCCATTCATGCGTTGTTCCCGCATATACACCTACTTGAATTTTCGTTCCACTCTTTTGGTATTTAGTTACAAACTAATTCTTTTACAATACATATAGTTTAAAAATACGTCACAAAGAAAACTCACTACAAACTAAAAATAAATAAAACTTAGGTACATACACAAATACTAAATATAACACTTAATTATCCAGAAAATATTCCTTCAGTCTCCATTTGAAAGTACATAATGATGAAGTATTTTTTAGGTCAATTCAATTGGCAGGTTATTATACATAACCTCTGCAATAATAAATGAAATACCATCCATATAGGTACAATAAAAAAGTAGGGGACCTAATTCGCTATCTTGCGGTACACCACACTCGTTTGTAATTTCCGTAGATAAAATATTATTTAATTTTAATTTCTGTTTTCTGTTATCTCAATATCCAATTATCCATTTTAGTGCCCCATCAATGATACCAAAACTTTCTATTTTTCTAATAAGTAAAGAATGATTAACAGTTTCAAATGCCCGCTGAAGATCTAAAAAGCGCCTGTTATTAATTTATTATTATGGTTTAGTTTCCAATCATCTAAAACATACTGTATTGCTGTTTCGCAACTATGTTTACCTCTAGATCCCGACTGTACACTATTTAACAAATTATTCTGTTCTAGATATTCAACAAGTTGACTATAAATTTCCTTTTCCAATACTTTCTCAATAGTACAAAGCATATTGATTGGTCTAAGATCAGTTGCCTTATTGGAATTAGTAACTTTAGCAATTGGTGTTATAGTGGAAACTTTTAAGATTGATGGAATTGTATTGGTTTCTATAGAAGTATTTATAATCAATCAATCAATTGCAACATTACCAAAACAATTCTTCAAAAATTCTACATTTCTGTCATCAGGACTTGCTTTATTTGCCATATCAAAAATAATTTCCTTTAAAATGTCCATATCAATTAATTTAAAACTTTTTAAGTAAACATTGTTAGTTCTAGTTACAATAGGAAAATCTAGACTGTATTCTATATTAGTGACTATTTCTTTGATACTGTTAACGTAATATTTGTTTAAAACCTCAGGAATTTCAAAAATATCTTTTAAAACTTGATTTTCACTCAACTCAATCTCCGTGAATCTAAGTTCTTTATTATTTTTACGTGTCATTTCCTTCAATATCTTCCACAATTTTACAAAGTTATGTTTGTTATTCTCAATTTCTTGTTGATAGTATTTAGTCTTTTCTTGTCGAATTACCTTAACTGCTAAATTTCTTTTCTGTTTGTTAATTAAATCGAATATATTCTGAAAAAATAGAAAACAATGCTGGCCCCCAAGGCAGTGTTTTGGGACCATTGCTTTTTTAAATTTATATTAACGATATAATTAACACTGCGGGTAAATGTAAATTTCGTCTATTTGCTGATGATGGCCTTATAGATTTCGCTTGCGATAGTTTACAAATTTAATTTATCAGATTCGACATCCTAAGACCGGTTTCTGCTATTCGGCTGCGTCAGTTAGGCTTTTCGAATCCAATAAATAAAATTCCAAACTCGCACAAGTCAATAGCTATATCCGCTATAAGATAAAATTCTTAGATGTGCCATCATCTATGGTTAGAAGAGATTTTGTATCGTTGCTTTGTGAAGTGTCAAAACTCGTTTGCTAACATCCACTTTGTTTTACTCACGTTAACCTTAGATAGATAAGATAAGATAATTTATTGCCCAAACTATGTACAATACATTTGAGGTTGTCAAAATTCCTGAAATTAAAAATACAAAACAAACAATAAAAATTTAAAAAAAGTTATACAACATTACACTACAAAAATTGAAAACGAGATAAAGTACAAGATAAAAGTACAAAAATAAAGGAAACAGGTAATAATAAACGTCATTCGGAAAGGAACTCATCTACACTGTAGTAGACCGAATTTAATAACAATTTTATTTCCATTTTAAATTTTTTAATTGGCAACGATTTTAGGTTCGTTGAAAGGTTATTATAAAGTTTAATTGCAATGTGGCTAATGGGTTGCCTTTAACAAATTCGCACAACAATACCTGTAAACCTCTTCCAAAGTGTTATTCACGACATCCATACAAATTTGTAAACTATCGCAAGCGAAATCTATAAAGCCATCATCAGCAAATAGGCGAAATTTACATTTACCCGCAGTGTTAATTATATCGTTAATATAAATTTAAAAAAGCAATGGTCCCAAAATACTGCCTTGGGGCCAACATCGTTTTCTATTTTTTCAGAATATATCCGATTTAATATTAGTTTCTGTTGTCTATTTGTTAAATAATCAATTATCCAGTTCAGTGCCATCTCATCAATTCCAACACTCTTAATTTTCTTTATTCGCCTCCCTCTATCAACTGTCTCGGGTCTTTGCAGGTCCAGAAATACTGCTATAGTAATGAAATTGTTTTCTATATTGTATTTCCAATTAAACAATACACTTTGCAAAACAGTTTCACAGCTGTGCTTGCTCCTAAACCCAGACTGATATTCACAGAACAAACTGTTTCCTTCCAAATAACTAACTAATTGCTCATAAATAACTTTTTCTAATATTTTGGCTGTGGCGCTTATTATATTAATTTTCCTCAAATGTATTGCTTTATTGCTATTTGGTACCTTAGGTATAGGAATAATGGCGACTAATTTCATTTCATTGGGGACCCTTCCTTGTTTAATAGAACTGTTAACTAAAGCTTAACATTAATGTAATGGTATCTGTACTACCTTTATTTTTTAATAAGTTTACAGTCTCGTTCAATTCTTCAATAGTGATAAAATTAAAATTCATTAGTTTGTTATTTGTAAACATCTCAATTATTGGATTCTCAGTGGAAAGAGTTTTATCAATTTGATCAGTAATTTCATTAATACTTCTGATATAAAATAAATTTAAGCAGTTAGGTATTACTAGGGTGTTATTTAGGACAAATTCTTTTAACGTCTTCCACATCTCAATTGGATTATTTTTGTTACGATCACTTTTCTTTTCTCTTCTCTTTTTGTTTGTTTCTGTTTGTAACTTTCCCAATTTTCCCTAGTTTTATTATTTCTATATATTTTAAAACTTTCATCCATTTCCTTTGTAACTTGACTTACGGTTTGGTTCCAAAATTCTTTATAGTGCTTATATATTTTTACCTGTTTTTTAGAAGCAACTTCATTTAAAACTGACAATATTTTCATAACAAATTGACTATATCTCTTATCCAAATCCCTTTCAGATCAGAAACAAATGTATGAAAAATCAGAGTCTTCACAAGATGTAAAAATTATTGAAACTACTTCAAAGAAAGCCAGTAATGACATAGAACACACCATTTATGTGTTGCAAAAGTTACTGAGGTCTAAAAAATATGATTCGTCAACTAAAAAAAAGTATATAAATAAAATTTTGCAAAAATTAATGGAATCTAAAAATATGGAGGATTCAAGTACTAGTTCTGAACTTTTTTACCCTAAAACAGATTCATCAAGGATACTAAAAGATCAAATTAAAAAATCTTTTAAAAATGAAGGATCTTCATCATCTTACCAGTCAAATGAAAATAAGAAGTTTTCACCAAGTAAGAGGAAACCCGAACTTACCAAAACTCAAAAACTATGTAAAGAAACTAAAATTGGTTTATCCAAAAATTTGGAATCTAAGTCATCAAGCTTACTATTGAGCCCAAAGCGGAAAAATACAAAAACTGATACTTTAGATAACTTTGCAAGTCTCTTAACAGAATTTGTTCCTAAAAAAGGTAAAGAAATAAGAAAGGGGCCGTTTACACTATCAACTCATTGTGACAATAGTAGTCATGAGGAAAAATATTTTTCATCTTCTACCACAAAATCTTATGAAAATTGGAAAGAATTGCAAACTAATTCAGAATTAACATTTGCAAGTAACGGAAAATCTCTTGTTGGAGATGGAGACCATTTATTTATAAATTTTGCTGATAAAGAAAGACAGTTTCAACTTAACTGGATAGACAGAGAAATCAATCATTTGGGAAAACTTAAATCTCTTTTAGAAAAGCCTAGAACTCCATTTGAAGAAGGACGAAAAATAACGACCACTTCTGTTTATGTGGTTTCAGGTGGTGATAATGGGAAGAATAACGCTCCTAGAAGAAATTATGTCATTGAAACTGAACTTGGAGTTAAAGGTAATTATTTTTCATTTCAGTAAAATTATCTTTACAGCCCGAATGCAATTTGAAATATATTTTGGTACAATATTAAATAGAAGCTATAAATAATAGGGTTTTAAGATCAAAATATAGAAATGGCAGTATAACATACAAACTTACTTTATTCACTTTTTTATATTTAGATTATAATAATTTATTTATCAGAAATAATGAACAAAAAGGATGTGAAATAAAATCACACAAGCTCCCAAGAACAAGGACATTAAAAATGTCCTACACTGCACCAGCGTCTGGGCTTCAACAACTACTCCTTGGGCTATATGCCCCACCAGGTATTGAATTACGAAAGTCCAGACGTGGTTTGGTGCCCGACCAAGTCGGGGCTTTAACCCAAAAACTTCGATTTTGTCATTAAAGGAGCTTGCCATTATTAGACCGGTTTCGGCATTATCGTGCCTCATCAGTAAGAAGCAGGCTAGCTCGACATCCTGTCACTCCCATGGTCCTTTTTTGGAATTTTTATGGTTCAAAAAATTCCACCTTCGTCTAGAAATAATGAAAACAAAACTTAAGTATTTAGTTACACTCATACAATAGAGTCAATCAATATCAAGTGGCACTAGTTGCTTGACCATCTCAGAAAAAATTAATATTTGGTATGTATTGTAATGGTATTGAATATAAAGCCTTTTTTAAACGTATAACTAATAACTTAGACAGGAAGAAAATATTACTTATAAAAGTTAATATTGTAACGTAGAACTGAATAGAAAAATCCATAATAGAATGATCACAGATAAATCTGCTGATATAATAACACTAAGAACGTTAAAATATCAAATCCTAGCAGAGAAAGAAAATCAAAAGTTAACTTTATTAAATTTAATCTAATAATAATTCAACATAATTAGTTAAGTTAAACCAAACGATGGTAAATTAAATGAAAAAGAGTTTAGGATTTCTAAAATTAAAGAAATATAGTAAAAAAGTACAATAATAATAAAGTTTAATGATATTTAGAAAATCAATGATGACGAACAAAAAGTGTCTTTGTACAAAGTTAATATAATTCGAAATTATATAAAAAGTATATCAAAAATAAGATATTAGTCAAAATTTGCAATAAAAACAATAATTTTTTTTAATTTTGTAAAAATTTAGGTTAAGAAATATCAAATTTTCATCTAGCAAGCTATGACTTTGTACTTTATAAAAACTATGTCGAGTGTCAAAGCAAGGCTTTTTACCAAAATCTTTTGAAGAGTTCACGTCGCTCCGTATCATAAAAACAAAAGAAAAACTCAAAGCAACGCGATTTAAAAGAATAAATTGTTACCTGTCAGAAAAAGTGAGGTTACGGAAAAATAAAAATAAATCAAGAAAAACAATCTTAAAAGGTGGCTTTTTTCAAAATTATCCATCCTATCCTGTGTTCCTGTTTGGACATCTCCAGTCCCAGCTGTATTCCTGTATAAAAATATCCAGATCCAACTATATTCGGCGTAAAAATATCCATCCTGTTTCCTGATTTTGGTGTTATATGGAAAAACGATTTTATAGAATCCCATTTATTTGAACAACTAAAATGAGAACGAAAAGCTTAAATTGAATAAAAGGTACCATTTTAATTACTAAATATCGATATTTAAAAAGTTTAAACTATAAAAGGCCACAATAATAAAGTTAGATTGAAAACAATCTAACCCTATAAAAGTTTAATTATGTTAGGTTAGAAAGTAATTCTGTGAATAAGGTACGAAGTTTAAGAAAATTTCGTATCACACTTGCAAATATTATTTTAATAAAAACTACACTTACCGTATTCCACCAAACAATTGTTCCTGTATAGATAAAATTTATCGTTAATTTTTCTTTAATAAATGTTTATAATTTTGCACTGCGTTCGTTGTCATTGACTTTTATAAAAATCTAACCTCTTAGAGAACCGTACTACCTGAGATTGAGATTGTCTATACTTTCCTACGTAATAAAGACAGATGGCGCCCAACAACAACAATATTTATAAAACACATTCTGTCTAAATTTACGAAAGAAGGTAAAATAAAAATTAATAATAAATAAAAAGAAAAATCACATACCATTATAGTGTATTCCAATATGTTTTGGGGGTTTAAAAATAATTTTTTAAAATTAAGAAACGCGTTTTTCCTGTCCAATCTGTTGAAAGAAGACAGTCCTTTTTGTTTTAAAAATTTCACAAACAAAAATTTGAATAAATGTGTTCAGAGTTGTATATGAATCTTAATTGAAGACAAGTGGATAAAGGTGTCATGTCACATTTTTTAAGTTTTGATATAATTAGCAAAACGCGTTTTGACTTGGAACATTTTTGTTTTTAACAAATATCTCCTATTAGAAGGCATATTATTAATATTCTCAATCCCTATATTTTATTAAGTTGAAACACTATCGTCGACCACTAAACCAAAATACAAATTTTAACACACTCTACGCGCGTTTCGCCAACTATGTTGGCATCATCATGACTTGATGATAGACTAAACAATTAACTATTTCGAGCAGCTATTTATACTAAATGACTAAACACTCCCTCCCCCGGCGATGCCGAGCACCGTCATCCCCGGTGGCCTAATCAGCCAAGGGTGACTAATCAGCCAAGGATGACTAACCCGCCCGTATCTAATGGATTAAACTACAAAGCGGACTAAGAGGAATTGGTCCTTTGTCTCTGTTTAAACTAGTTTTACATTTACCTATTTCTATACTTTCAAATGCGTCCAACAATTTATTATTGGATACATTTTTAAGTAATTTTACATTGTCTATACTTATTCTATGATTTTGATTAAAAGCATGTTCGGCTATACTAGATTAGTTTGTCAACTAAGTCTTCGTCATAACCGTTTCTTGCAGCTATATCCGTAATCAAATTCTTTTCCTTATTAAATTTTTCTTTACTTAGTGGGAAGTTAAATAAACTATGTACTAGGAAATGTAAGCTAGCCATCTTGTGTTGATTAAAATGAAAAGAATCTGATGGGATATACCTGCTTGTGGCGGTATCTTTCCTAAAAATGTCAAATTCTAACTTATTCTTAGTTTTCTTAGTATCGAAAACAGCAAATACATCATCCACATATCTGTACCATATCCTTGGGAGATACTCAAATTCTTGACTAATCTTGGTTTCAAATTTACTCATAAAAAGATTTGCCATGAACGGTGATAGACAATTGCCCATAGCAGATTCTTCATGTTGTTTAAAAAATTGATTTCTAAATTGAAAATAATTTTGATCCATGCAAAGTTTAGCCAAAAGTAAATATTCTTGAGTAATTTCGTCACCCAAGTCGTTTGACTTGAGCAATTCTTCAAGATATTCCAAGGTTTGCGGAATCGGTACACTAGGAAACAATGAACTTACATCAAACGAGATTAAAATTTCGCCTTTTGAATTGAAGTATTTTTAATTTTATCTATGAAATCTAAAGAATTTTTAACAGAAAAATTTTTAAGTTGTTAAGGTAAATTTTCGTTTGATAACCATTTGGAAATATTATAACTAGGTGTGCTTATTGCAGACACAATGGGTCGCATTGCCTTTCCAGTTTTGTGTATTTTGGGAAGGCAATACAACTTTGACATGGTTGGAACAGTAATTTGGAAAAAAATGGTATTTACGAAATTAGTTGTGGGGATTGTGATAGAAAGTATGTTGGGCAGACCAGACGCCCTCTACAGGTCAGATTTAAAGAACACATGGAAAAATCTAGTATAGCCGAACAAGCTTTTTATCAAAATCATAGAATACGTATAGACAATGTAAAATTGCTTAAAAATGTATCCAATAATAAATTGTTGGACGCATTTGAAAGTATAGAAATAGGTAAATGTAAAACTAGTTTAAACAGAGACAAAGGACCAATTCCTCTTAGTCCGCTTTTTAGTTTAATCCATTAGGTTCAGGCGGGTTAGTCATCCTTGGCTGATTAGTCACCCTTGGCTGATTAGGTCACCGGGGATGACGGTGCTCGGCACCGCCGGGGAGTGAGGGTATTTAGCCATTTAGTATAAATAGCTGTTAGAAATAGTTAATTGTTTAGTCTATCATCAACTCCTGATGATGCCAACATAGTTGGCGAGACGCGCGTAGAGTGTGTTAATATTTGTGTTTTGGTTTATTGGTCGACGATAGTGTTTCAACTTAGTTGATAAACCAAAGGTTCCATTTTCCCAATTTAACCTATATTTTATTATTTAATACAACTTTTTGAAAAAAATTAAGTTTTATGACACCTTTATCCACTGAACTTGAAATTAAAACGAGGTTACATTATCATAAATAAAAGAGTAATACGCAAACCCAGCAACGCCCAAAGCGACATCTTGTGGCGCGGCCCGTAAGTTAATAGTTAATGTTTGTTTACCTAAAATTCCGTTAGAGTCCCGTCCGTGTCAAGCGAAATCGAAATTGGCAGACGTATATTTGTCAAGATCACATTTTCTCTAGTGATTGCGAAATCGTCAACGATTTCGGATATTTGCAATTAGTAGAACCTGGGGATTCGAACTGAGCTGGTCAAAAGAAAGTGTACGCTTGTAATTTCTCCGTTTGCTGTAAATCCACAGTTTACTGCTTTAGATGAATACGTGTTTTCATGCTTCCTTTTGCTTTCTGCAACAGGAGTTTCTCTCAAAACAGTACTCAAAATTAATCTAAAACCATCCTCTCTAATTTCTTCCCTAACATTACTGATATGATAACTTTCGTACAATTTAGTTCCCTTAGATATACTTTTTCGTCGAAAGACTCTCATATTAACATTTTGGAAACCGCACTTAATAATTAGTGACATTATTTAATTTACTTTTTCCAATTTTATTTCCTTGTAATGTCTTGTTTAGGTTTGAATTTTAAAAAATTATGCTGTTTGTTTACCTAAAATTCCGCTAGTTTGACAATTGTGGTATCGAGAGTACTACCTTAATTTCTTCTATACTTAACTAGTGTTTTTTGTTGTATTATTTGATTAGCGTATACAAATCTATTATGTCTTAACACAATAAATGGTAACTAACTAACTATAAATTTTTTCATAGGTCCTCAACCACGTAATTTTTGTTTGAATGGTGAAAACTACACTGTCCGTGATCCTAAAATACAAGAAACAGGAAAACATAAAAAATCACAACCCGCAGTTGCTAATATAGAAGTTCATTCGGATGAGAAAACAACCAACATTAAAGTAAGAACGTATTGCAGTGTGTGCAAAAATGCACCTTGTATATGCAGATCGATTCTAGATAACTTGCAAACATTAGGTAATGATGAGAAACCTTGCAGTGCAAGAGCTAGCAGCAAATATTCAGAAAAAAGGTAAAATTTATCTTTATTGTAAATTGACAAATTAATCGATCAGTTTATTAATATAATAATTTATTGTCTCGATATACTTTTTTTATTTATATTATTATTTTGACTCAACTGACTTTTTCTATTTTTTATTTGACAACTCGTCTCCCCAAAATTTTCTAATCTTTCAAACTCCCCTGTTTCCCTAGCAATGCCTCTTTCCTTTTTTTTCTATACCCCTCTTTTTTATATCACCATATTGTCCCCCTTTTTACGGAATAGAACAACAATTTTTGAAAAAATTTGTTTTTTTTTTCATAAAACATTTTAGTTAATTGCTTTATGTAATCTCAACATTCCTTTTTCTTTTTATATTATTACACATAATATTATTTTTCTGTTAAATTATTTTTTTTAAGCTTATATTAAATATAAAGAGAAATAATGAAACAAATAAATTAATCAAAACCAATAAATAACTATTTATTTTAATTCAAATAATCATTAGACAAAATGTAATGTAGAAAATAAAGTTTGAAACTAATTTTACAGTAGTAATTACGTAATAAAATATAAAATTTTAGACATCAAATTTTAATTCCTCTTTATTTCTCTGGATTAAAACCACTTATTTTTCTTAAAAAAGTTTTAATTTGACGTTTCGGCTTTCTCTATCGAAAGCCTTTTTCAAAATAACATAACAAAATAAATAAATTTACTATAGAAATATTTGATCTTGCAAAAATATGACATCAACATAGTACACTTAGAAAAAGATTTTGAGATTGAAGATGTCAAAATCTGTTTCAATCATATTTTTGTGACGTTTCTGGGAACGAATTTTGAAAGGATAGCGCATTTGCATATTATAAGAGGATTTATACTTCGTCATAAATGAAGTTTTCTTATTATCATAAGAAAAAACCAGATAAAAACTTATGATACTATCCCGATATAGAGAGTATCCTTTTTGCAATTAACTCTTTTTGTAAAATAGGCATCCAAATTTTTGAAATATCGACCGAACAATTAGAAACACATTCGTTATTATTTAAGCATATCAATGCTGCTTCTTTAACTTTGCGGTTATAATTATTCTGTTCTTTAATGTTATTTACCAATCATACATTAAAAATAAACAATTCGAAAAATCCAAAATATGTGAACTTGCATGGGATTTTGGTCACAAAATACAATGGAATTCTTCAACTAGATTATTAAAAGAACCGAATAATTATAACCGCAAAGTTAAAGAAGCAGCAAGATTATCAAATGTTCTATTTCTATAGTAAATTTATTTATTTTGTTGTCATTTTGAAAAAGGCTTTCGATAGCGAAAGCCGAAACGTCAAATTAAAACTTTTTTAAGAAAAATAAGTGGTTTTAACCCAGAGAAATAAAGAGAAATTGAACTAGCAAACCACGATGAGCTTCCGAAATGAATCAAATTTTAACACGGCAATCCCATAAGGGTTTGACATCGACAATTTTAGTATATTTACAAATAACTAAGATCTAAATAGAAAAAGTTAAAGTAGAACAATCTCAGATAAGTCTGCGATCACTACAACAATGAGAACATTGTTATTTTAATTGTTATAAGAAAAATAAATTTTAAACTTAACCTGGAAATGATTGATCAATATGGTCAATTTAAATTAAGGGAAAATACAATAAATAGGTAAAATTAAGTGTTGGGACTTCTAAAATTAAAGTATTACTGTAAAAAAAGCAGTAATAATAATGTTTAATACAATTTAAGAAATCGATAATGATGAAAGTAGAAAGTTGTCATGTAACCTTAATGTAAGTAGAAATAGTAAATAAATTACATCAAAATCATTCTTTTTATCTCGAGAATCATGTTTTGATAGTGAAAAAGTGCATAAAAATCAATAATTTTTAATTTTATAATACTTTTAATTTAAAATTCTGTCAAATCTAAATCGAGTTCTCCTAGAGATGCTCGTTCATAAAAACCAAATTTCGCTGTCAAGCGGGCCTTTTGCCAAAAGATTCTTGAACTGTTCACATCAGAGCTCGTCGTAAAAACAAAAGAATCTTCAAATCAAAACTACAACGATTAATACAAAGAAGTTAAGAAAATTTTCCCTGTCAAATTTAAGTGAGGTTAGATTTGTATAATCCAAGAATAAGTTAATTAAGAAAAGAACTCCAATCATTGATTCCTGCTTTTGTTCCTGAAGGAGAATCCAGATCCTGTTTGTATCTTGTTTGTTATCCATATCCAACAGCATCCTGTAGTTTATCCTGTTTTCCTGATTGATTTTAGAGAATATTATATCCGTTATTTAGGAGTAACTAAAAATTGATGATTCGTTAAAAAAAGGTACCAATCATTTAATAATAAATATCGATATTTAAAAGATTAGAGTCGTCTATAAAAATAAACAAGGCCAATAGCATTTTATTTAATTAGGTTAGGTTTCATTTTAACAAACAACTAAGTTCAGATTAGAATAAGGTAACAGTATAATTATAGCATTAGTATTATTATTAATTTCATAAACAATAAAAAACATTACACTTACCTTTTTTTCTTTTCAATAAATTTTCACAATAACTATAACGTCAACCATTTTTTTTATTTTATTTTTAATTGTTAATAAAAATTTCTGCATTTACCTACTGTTCATTATTATCGATTTAAAAGGTTTCACGGTCAATTAATGAAGCACGTCTGAGGTTAAAGTCTCAAATCTTTCTACCGATTGGTATATGGCGCTCAACAATACATTCTGAGTAAGATTACGAAAGGAGATAAATAAATAAAAAACAAAAAACTATTTAATATAATTTTTTAAAAACATTAAAGTCAAGATTAAAAGATACACTCATTAAATCTCGACAATAAAATTAATAATTATTTTTAAAGTGCTTACAAGAAATTAAATCTTAACTTAAGTAAACCAAAGTCAAAATAAAATATTAAATATAAGTTAAGTATTTCTCTCGATTTGTTTCACTATCCAGACTAAAGTAACAGATCGTAACTAAACTAACAATATATGTCTGTTTATGTAAATGTATATAATAATTCAACATGAAACTTTCCTAAATTTTATCAGTTATTAGACTTATCAATTGATAGACATTGTTATCTAGTCTACTTTGCACTACACATGGACCCAAATAAGGTACATCTAACTTCCCACAAATTCCCGTTAAATTTGAAACACTAGAAACGAACAAAATTTGTTAACTTGAGTCAAGTGATGCGCCCATGGCAACGATTCGACGCATACTAATTTGCCGTACTAGGAGGCATTATGAATGATTTGAATTTTATTACGAAGTTTTCTGTAACTCCGGAGCAGCACTCGCGATCGGAGACTGAAGCATACTAATTAAAAATTCGCATCCCCGCTTGTGTATTTCGTTGCGGGACATGTAGGAATGTGAAACAATGATGGCTATCGGTATACTTCCGGTATATCTGTCTCTCTTTCCGTCTTACTTCCTCTCGTTAGGAACACAAAATTGAAATTTATTTTATCGTGTTTTAAAAGTTTTTAAACGTCCGGACACCTGCGTGACTCGCAGCGTTGCCGGTTTGATCGTAAGGTCCGATATGATTTTGGTTATTTCATAATCGCGCCGTGTTGCCGGTTTGATACGATTGAACATTTTGAATGTTATGTTTAATTTTATGATTGAAAATTAAACAACTTTATCTCGCACCTGAAATTGACACTCTCTTCTGCCGGATTTCCCTTACTTCTTAACTTCATAACTTGTGTCATTTCAAACCCTGCACTTGACCTATTTTTTTATTATTATTTTGACTCAACGACTTTTTCTATTTTTTATTTGACAACTCGTCTTTCCAAAATTTTATAATCTTTCAAACTCCCCTGCTTCCCAAGCAATGCCTCTTTCCTTTTTTTTTCTATTCCCCTCTTTTTTATATCACCACATTATACATCTTATGCTGTGTTAGTTATTTATTAAATCTGTCAGTTATTATTTAGTTTGGACCAGGATAACGGTAAATGACAAATGGTAGTACATAATTTGTTAATTAGAATGAAAAAAAAATGTACATAGTACAACCCTTTTCCATCATGTGGATGAAAATGAGGTTCAATTTTGTATTTTAGAACTCAAAGACCCGATAAGAATTCCTGTGTTGTGTGTGGATATGTTACATGTGTTTGTAATAATGGTAATGATAAAACTGAAAGCAAAAGTTGTAGTGTCTGCCAATCGCCTACTGTCTGTAATTGTGAAACTCAACGTTCTACATTACAAAATCCATGTTGTTCCGTACCTGTTAAGGGATATACCGCCAGTCCTAATGGGAAAGAGGAAGAAACAGAATTTTGTTTATGTGAGTTGGGTTTAAGTGATGGTAAGTAACTTTATAATTAGGTTTTGTAATTTTGTACACTGATTATGTATGACTATAATACCTTCAACCTTAAAAGCATCGCCTCTTATACATGGAAGGGTATATACACTTCTTCATGACTCACCCTGTATAGATATTCTTATACAAGGTGTATCATAAGTAATGGTCAATATTTTAATCATAGGTTCAGGATCTCCAAATATTAATATTTTACTAAATAACTCTCAGTCAAATGTTATCTACTACTAAGATAAAATTTATTTTTCGTTTTTTGCAATAATATATTCTATTACTTGATCAGTAAAGTTCTCTAAATTCAAATTGTTGTAATTAGGTCTGTTGTAATTTGTGATTGAAAATGCTGTGTATTTTGTTTTTTTTACGTTAAGTGAGATTTATTAAGGTCAAGCCAATCTTAAACTTTTTGAACACCTTCTGAAGCTTTTTCTCTAACTCCTTCCCGGGAGTTTCCTTCAAAGATTAGCACACAGTGTCGTCTGCATATGAAATTGTGGATTTACTAGTATTCAGACATAGTAAAGAATTTATATATACAATAAAGAGTAAAGGGCCCAATACAGTGCTCTTGGGGATGCCTAGTTGAGTATTCAAGGGTTCACTAAATGAGTCTCTAATTTTAACGATTTGTTTTCTATTATTAAGGTAGTTCTTGAAGACTTCTAATACGGTTCCACATATCCCTTTGCCAAATCTAAGAAGACGGCAATGAATTTTTTATTTTTTTTCCAAGCCATCCTTTATTGAGTTAACTACTTCAAACATTGCATCAGAAGTACTTTTACTTTCACTAGCCAAATTGATTTTTATGTAATATTTAGAAATGCATACAAAGATCAATTGAATTTCCATTCAATAAATATTTTATTTTAGATAAAAGTAGCAGTTCAAACGATAACCAATCCGGATCTTTAGGGAAAATTTTTAAGGATTGTAGATGTGACGCAGATACTGAATGTAATTGTGACTTTGTTAGTAAACTTTTAAAGCACTTCAGTACACGCCAAACTGACAATTCTAAACCGTTACAAGATTGTGGAATACAAGTTACACCGCCTACCAATATTTGCTTCAAACAGGCTGACACTTGTTCCAAAGATCAAACCGAACAAAAAGAATGTTCACCTGATTATCTCTGTAGTCTGATTTCGAGAATTGAAGCGTTTTTTGACAAAAATGGCAAAAAAAGGGCATGCACGAGATCTACCACAGATAAAGGTACTACTACAAGTACTACTTGTTCACCTCCGCGAGTAGAGTGTGTACCAGATGTTCCATTGTGTCAGTGTTGTCCTAATAAATCTTCAGGAATTGACAAAGGTACAACTTGTTCGCCCGTTAAAGTACTTTGTGATCAGTGTACTAGTTATAGTCCCCCTGTTGAACAATGTTCTACTTACAAGCCTTCAGTAAATGATGACACTATAACCATAACATGTACACCAGACACATTTTTGTTTAATAAAGAAACTGCAAATCAAGAAACTTGTTATGAACCTCCTCAAGACCCGTGCAATTGTGACGAACCATCTGAATCTAAACTTCCAAAAGACAAAAATGGTAAAGAGACTCTTTGTTTACAAGTTTCCAAAGATGTTAAATCTATTGACATGTCATTCTGTCTCTGTGCTTCAAAGAAGAATTCAGGCAAAGGTGATAAGAATGAGGATTGTTGTGACAAAAAGGTAATTTTTTTCTTTCTATTAATTTAGACAATTTCTAATTGATTTAAGAATATTCTTTAGCTGAATCCATAGATCTGTGTAAAGTTTTCATGTTTAATTTTAATTCGATCATTTACCACATTCATTAAATATTTCTTTTGTCCTATTACTGTAGGAATTTTCTTCCTTTGTTGGGTTTGATTTCGCTTTAATAATTAATAATAACAAATATACCTAGTAAATGTTGGGAGGCAAGTTGTGGCCTCCATTAAGAGTTGCCAATTCTGTCCGTTAAGTTGAAAACTATCGTCGACCACTCAACCAAAACACAATTTTAACACACTCTACGCGCGTTTCGCCAACTATGTTGGCATCATCAGGAGTTAATGATAGACTAAACAACTAACTATTTCTAACAGCTATTTATACTAAATGGCTAAACACCCCCTCTCCCCGGCGGTGCCGAGCACCGTCATCCCCGGTGTCCTAATCAGCCAAGGGTGACTAATCAGCCAAAGATGACTAACCCGCCGGAACCTAATGGATTAAACTAAAAAGCGGACTAAGAGGAATTGGTCCTTTGTCTCTGTTTAAACTAGTTTTACATTTACCTATTTCTATACTTTCAAATGCATCCAACAATTTATTATTGGATAAATTTTTAAGTAATTTTACATTGTCTATACTTATTCTATGATTTTGATTAAAAGCATGTTCGGCTATACTAGATTTTTCCGTATGCCCATATTTTAAGTGAGCCATGTGCTCTTTAAATCTGACCTGTACAGAGCGTCTAGTCTGCCCAAGATACTTTATATCGCAATCCCCACAACTAATTTCGTAAATACCACTTTTTTCCAAATTACTGTTTTTATCCTTGGGATTTCCTAATAACTGTTTTAAAGTGTTGTTAGACTGAAAAACTAAACTTAAACCCGCTTTTTTGAACACGCTGGTAAGTCCTTTGGTGTAAGTGGGATTATTCGGTATTGAAACGAATTTTTCAGTCTGTTTTTCGTGTTGGAAAAACGTGGTGTCACGTAGGTTTTTCTTAAATTTATGTTTGTTGATTATCGGGCAGTAACAGTGAAAAGGGAACCAAATAAAACATAACCGATTGGGAAAAGTAGAATTCGATAGGTGGCGCTGCAAAATGTCAATGTCATTAGCGGAGTGGGTAAAACAAACCATCGTCCATATAAGCCCTTTGCTATTTTTGTGGTGTTATTTTACTGTTTTAGTTGTTTTTGGTGTGTGATTTTGTAAAACTTATGCTTTTTATTTGATTGTGCTTAAATATTTTGTGTTATAAAACTTTTTTCACCCCTAATATTTATATTTTTGGAAAATAAGTATGGGTGATATTTGTGAAAAGTCGAACAAACATAAAATAACTGTTTAGTTTTATGGAGTTTACAATAACCATTCAGAGTTTATTTGAATTTTTGAATGCTGAGCCTTCTTCTAGATGCATAAATGAGGGTCAAGCAGCTTTAAAAGCTGGACATATCAACCCACAATAATGTTTTTAAAGAATTTAGTGAGTACAAAGAGTTACCTTGTGAAATAAAAAACAGTGCTACGTTAGGTATATTTAAAGCAAAATTAAAAAGGTTTTTATTGGGGTACTATATTTTGTGATTCTTTATATTTATTATTTTAATTACCTCTGTTATTATTGTATTATTTGTGGCATTTTTATATGTTGTATAATAACTTTTTTTACCAAGGTGAAGTTTTAATTGTAATTATTTAATGACTATTTTTAATACTGCTAACTGTTATATGTAATTTTTTAACATTTATATTGTTATATATACTGTAATTAGTTTTTTGACTTAATAAACGATTTATATAGAAGATATTCTATGAACCATGGCTTAAAGGCTTTCATCGAGGGTTTCAGTTTATATAATTTCTATAAAAGTTTACATTAGTAACTCAATAACAAATAAAACTTGAAAAATATATATATACATCTTAGTAAATAGATACTTCTCCAGACATAGGATAAACTTACATCTACTGATAAAAAATTGAATACACAGTCAGATAGAGGATTTTGTTTAAATCTCACTTGAAGAATCATTAGAGCATAGTATAAAATTCAAAGCACTGATGAACTGGAGGTATAACAAATAATTTTTTTATCTCATAAACAGAAAAAAAACAATCCGAGAAGTGAAATTTTAATCATTGAATATATTATTTAATTCACACATTAAATTAACTTAATTTAACTGTTCACTTTTTGTTACAGTTCAATTACAAATAATAATAATACAAAAACACATTTTCAATTAATACAAATAATTAGGTAGATTAACAGAAGAAACATTATATTCAAGTATTATACAAAATAAAAAGATTCTATCAATAGTTTAAAACCAATGTATAAAATATTTCAGAAAGAAATTTCATCCACTTCAAATTTTGAGACACTTATTTCAGCAGCTTAGATGTTCTATGCTTAGGACGTTTTTGTTTTCGGGATCATACTTGATGACTAGACTTTGGTAGTTTTACACTAGAGGTACTGCAGTTAAACAAAGAAACTTTATTTTACAAAGTCCTGAAAAAGATGTTACTCATTTATATGTTTGTTGTTTACCTTTACAAATTTCCAATGCAACTCTAAACATTTTTCACTAGGAATAGGAAATTTCCAGTCACAAAACTTGTTATTTCTGTAATGGGATCATTCGAATGAAAAATAATCGGTCATTCGAATTCTTCCGATTTTCGCACTCGAGTATTCGAATGATAATCTGTGAAATTCAAATTTGGTAGCCAATTTCAAAGAAAAGGTGCACTTTTTGGAGGAAATAAGGAAAATGGTGCCATAGTGCGCACTTAGTTGAAAAACGGAGTCAAAGTGCACAATCGTGCAGCCAGAACCAACACATCTCTTGACATAACTTAACTTATTTCAATTTGGGGAAGGGATACTGGAACTACCTGACCACTTCTGTAACAGTAGTATCAGTAAGTTTTTAGCCTCCAACAGGGTTTCTTGACAAGTGGCGCGAAATCATTGCCAGTAAATTTCAGTAAAATCGGAACGACTAAGTTTACTGGGCAGTACTGTTCAGGAATATCGGAAGTTTTTAGCCTCTAACAGGGTTTCTTGAAAAGTGGCGCGAAATCATTGCCAGTGAATTTCAGTAAAATCGGAAGGACCAAGTTTACTGGGCAGTACTGTTCAGGAATTTCGGAACATGACCTAAAAATGGTAGTTGTCCATTGTTTTCTATTTCATAGGTAAACTTTATGGATGGAAATTGAGAGTTTAATTTTGTCACAAAGTCAGCTAAGTTAGTTTTCTTATTATCGAAAACAGCAAATACATCATCCACATATCTGTACCATATCCTTGGGAGATACTCAAATTCTTGACTAATCTTGGTTTCAAATTTACTCATAAAAAGATTTGCCATGAACGGTGATAGACAATTGCCCATAGCAGATCCTTCATGTTGTTTAAAAAATTCATTTCTAAATTGAAAATAATTTTGAACCATGCAAAGTTTAGCCAAAAGTAAATATTCTTGAGTAATTTCGTCACCCAAGTCGTTTGATTTGAGTAATTCTTCATTCATCAAACGAGATTAAAATTTCGCCTTCTTGAATTCAAGTATTTTTAATTTTATCTATGAAACCTAAAGAATTTTTAACAGAAAAATTTTTAAGTTGTGAAGCTAAATTTTCAAACTCGTTTGATAACCATTTGGAAATATTATAACTAGGTGTGCTTATTGCAGACACAATAGGTCGCATTGCATTTCCAGGTTTGTGTATTTTGAGAAGGCAGTGCGGCCAATAAGCACACCTAGTTATAATATTTCCAAATGGTTATCAAACTTCCCACTAAGTAAATAATGATTTGATAAGGAAAAGAATTTGATTAAGGATATAGCTGCTATAAACGGTTATGACGAAGACTTAGTTGACAAACTAATCAACAAACGTAAATTTAAGAAAAACCTACGTGACACCACGTTTTTCCAACACGAAAAACAGACTGAAAAATTCGTTTCAATACCGAATAATCCCACTTACACCAAAGGACTTACCAGCGTGTTCAAAAAAGCGGGTTTAAGTTTAGTTTTTCAGTCTAACAACACTTTAAAACAGTTATTAGGCAATCCCAAGGATAATAACATTAATTTGGAAAAAAGTGGTATTTACGAAATTAGTTGTGGGGATTGCGATAGAAAGTATGTTGGGCAGACTAGACGCTCTGTACAGGTCAGATTTAAAGAGCACATGGCTCACTTAAAATATGGGCGTACGAAAAAATCTATTATAGCCGAACATGCTTTTAATCAAAATCAAAGAATAATTATAGACAATGTAAAATTACTTAAAAATGTATCCAATAATAATCGTTGGACGCATTTGAAAGTATAGAAATAGGCAAATGTAAAACTAGTTTAAACAGAGACAAAGGACCAATTCCTCTTAGTCCGCTTTTTAAGTTAATCCATTAGGCTGATTAGGTCACCGGGGATGACGGTGCCAGACACCGCCGGGTGGAGGGGGTTAGTCATTTAGTATAAATAGCTGTTAGAAATAGTTAGTTGTTTAGTCTATCATCAACTCCTGATGATGCCAACATAGTTGGCGAAACGCGCGTAGAGTGTGTGAAAATTCTGTTTTGGTTGAGTGGTCGACGATAGTTTTCAACTTAGTTGATAAACCAAAGGTTCCAATTTCCCAATTTAATTCTGTCCGTGCAAAAACTCATGAAAAACCTAGGTAACGACATAATTTGTTAATTGGTTTCTTATCAATACTTCATATTTTGAAATGGGTACGCAAGTTTAAACTTAAAATTATTTTTTCTCCCAATTATTATATTATTTCAATGAGAAAAAATACCCTTTGCAACTGTTTTTGATGTCGGCCGATTTAAACATTGTTTGAAAATGATATAAAATGGACTGTATACTTTCGTTTGTCCAGAAAACCTCCAAATAAAACACACACGTTACGTTTAAACTTTATTAAACTTTTAACGGTTAAAGAAAAACGTAACAAATAAAACACTACATTTGGTAACACTACCAACACTAACTAGTAACAATAAATGACTATAAAATCATTTCTCCACGACTATATAATAATGCACAAATTATTTTTACATATTTAGCTGAATAATGACATAAATTCTTCACACTAGTGAAGAATGAAAAAGAATTCACTCTCGTTAACCAATCACATTCTATGATTATCAGAAATCACGCTAAAATGAATAAATCAAATCGTTTCTTTTAAAACGTCAAATACCTAACTACGGAAATCGCTTCTGACAGCGCGTCGTTTGAAACGTCAAAATAATCATATAATCATAATTTTACGTATATATAGAGAACAAAATGGACAACAGTAGCGATAGTGAGTGAGTTAATATGTACGCCTCCCGAAATTAAACAAATTGCTCAATCATCCACAATGCAAGACTATAATAAGATTTATGAAACATTAATGGTATGGAGAAATTCCAATAAAGTAAGTTCATTTTCGGAAAGCGTTCTCCTAGCATATTTCACAAAACTTTCCGAAAAATATAAACCTTCAACTTTATGGAAAATATACTCTATACTAAGAAGTACGTTAAATGTTAATAATGAAATACACATTGAAAATTATTCAAAATTGCGGGCGTTCCTTAAACGAAAAGGAGAAGGATTTCAAGCAAAGAAATCGAAAACGTTTACCTCAGAATTTATAAATAAATTTATCACAGAATCTCCAGTACTAGCACTGCTAGTTTTAATCATAATTCAATACCAACCACGTTAAATATTGTAATAACTTTACCATAAATTTTGCAAAAGAATGAGTCTAAATTAAGTACCTACATTTATGTTATTTATATTATTATTCCTAATAATGTTATAATTTTATTTAAAAATGTAAAGGTTTCTACTAAAAATTGAGTTACCTATATCTATGTTCTTTAAATTTTCATAAATAAATGTGGTCGAAAGCTGGTAGAGATACTTGACTCTTTCGCGGGCGATCGAGGTTCGATTCCCAATGAAAGATTTTTTTTACACATAGTCGTGGAGAAAGTATAGTCTTTTACTTGTGTAGAATGGCTATTATTCTACACTCGTTGAAGAATATACTATTATGTTACGTAGCCACTCAGAATGCACTTGTATTTTTATAACATTTTGTGAAACGAAATATTTTTACGTTAAGTGGTCTGATGGAGCTGCAATCAGTTGAACAATCAAAACTACACTAATTTGCCGTACTAAGAGGCGATTGAATGATTTGAACTTTTTATTACGAAGTTTTCTGTAACCCCGGAGTAGCACTCGCGAGAGGAGATTGAAGCATACTGGCTTACGCTTAGGAATGTGTGCCTACGTGGCACGAAGCTTGCAAGTGGTCAGGAAACGTAAGTCCGAGATGCCTATATGTAGTTCATCTATCTCAAAGTTGGCGATTTCGTCTCACTTCAACTCGTATCGAGTGAAAGATTTTTAACTTTATTTGATCGTCTAATTCAAATATATCTGGCGAGTTGCCAGTAGCGCGGTTGCCAATACTGATCGTTGTCAGTGGCGCGTTTGCCGATTTGTTTATTAAATATGAATGAAATGTTTAATTGTAATTGGAAATTAAACATTAATATAATAAACTTAAATATTTGTAGTGAAATTAATTTAACTTTTTTTTATTATTCCAAACTTTTGTATGGTCCAATTTTGTTATATTTCATTTTTTTTTAATAAAGCTACAATTAATGGGAATTGTTGTATTTTAATTTTAAATTGCGATTTTTAAGTTTTATGATTAAAGCAAAAAGAATGGTAATCTGATTAAGGTAATACTCTCGGTTTTAGAATTACCGTTCAGAATTTAATGAAACTTGGTATATGTATTGATGCATTATAATAAGATAATGAACCAGTAAAAATATATTAATATAAAAAAATGTTTGCCTTTACCATTGATTATTATGAGAAGTTACAGATTTTATTTAATAAATAAAAAGTACCGTTCAGATTTCGATGCAAGTGATATCAATGAAAAGAATAAAAACTTCGAATATTTTCGTGACTCACAAATCGAGCTTCAGAGCCTGTGATAAGAGTAATTAGCAAATAATTAGGAAAAATTTACTACGTTAATTACATCTGACAACGCCGTCAGAGGATATGACGGTCGCGAAATTGTAACGTATATCTATGATACCGTTATTTTTCGTCCATCTCTAGATTTTTTGGTATTTTTTTCCTTTGACTTTCTTGCCTTTCCAATGAATTATCTTTTGTGTGATTTAATAATTTTAAGTCGGACATATTGGAAAACACAGATGTAAAGCCTATAACTTGTTGCAAGCGTTTGTTGAAATCACGGTTCCCACCCCGAAATAATATGTCACGCCATAGTTATGTTTTATATTTTAGAAAAAACCTAAGAAAAAGTGTGAATGCAAATGCAATCATTGTGCAAGTACCAAAGAAAGTAGCAGTAATTCTACATCAAAAGGCGATTCGAATAAGCCCAGAACGTGTCGTTGTTCCTCTAAATCGACAAAAAAAGACAATATTTGTTGTTGTCCACCAAAGACCAATGAAAATAGTAATGAGGGTAAGTTTTATATTCTTGTAAAAAAATGGTAAAATTCCTTTTACCGTCATCCCTCAAAAGTAACAGGCTTGTGCGAGATAGAAATGTAACTCTTATTTATTTATACAGGGTGGTCCTTAAGTAATTGTACATAGAAGTATGGTAGATTCCTCACTTTGAAATATTACGATTTGTACCAACTTGTTCTAATAAAATGTTGCTAATAAGGAATATACAGGGTGGTAAAGGTTAAATTTTAAGATTTATTTTTTGCAATAACTTGAGCAAGGCCGTAGCCAGAAAACAATTTCGGGTGGGGTTTGGTTTGGTGGGCCAGCCCCAAGTAGCATTCTTCGTAGACGGAACGTGGCGGCCACGACATTAGAAACTTTAAAGTGTATTGCCAAAGTCTTTGCCACGTAATAGAAACGTTTTTATAACGTGGCGGTCACTAAAATGAGGAACACTTCCTTGCTGTTGGAAATTCTTTAGTTAATTCCCAACAGTACCTAAAAATAGGTCAAAATCCAAATTCTTAGTAATAGGAAAAAACAGATGTCGATTTTGACCACGATATTGTCCGGCCCCTTGTAATGGGCCTAAAACGTCATCAGAACGTTTACGACTGTAAGAGAATACACACAAGCATCGGTATAATAGAAATTAACCGAAAAATATGTGCGAAGGGTACAAAAATTTTATATAAATTTAAATCAGTACATGTGTATATCTGTATATATTTGACAACTGTTACTAAAAATAATAATAAAAATTCAAAGTGATTTTGAACCAAATCATTTCACTTGCTTTTCTCTAACCTGACATATCTGTTAACTTAAGTAAGTACGTACTGAATACTAATTAGGTATAATTATTATATTATTATAGAAATACAAGAATATTGGTTTAACAATACTAAATAAAGGCAAAAAGTTGGAACGATTGAAAAGTTACTGTCAAATATGTGTTGTGGCTCGAAATATGGGCACGCGTCATTGGAATACTTCATATTTAAGAAAAAAGTTTAAATTCTTCATCATGGAAATTAAATACCTAGATGCTTCAAACTGTGTTTTTTATCAGTCTTTGTTATTAAAATCATTAATTATGTATGCGAATGTAGTAAATTTGAAGCCGTATTGACGAAAAAAGTTTTTTAAATAGCGCGTTTATTTTTCTCATCATGGCGAACTAAAAAACGGCTGCAAATGTATGCGTTTAGAAAATAAAACTTTAAAGTGATTTTTGTGTGGCAAAAACGTGGCGAGAATTACTGCAATATATATTCAAGGTATATTAACGGTTCCCAAAACGACACTAAAACTATCACTCCCTCTTTAAGATCACTGCCACTTGTAAGTGGTATTTAAGTGATTGGTGACCGTAACAATTATTTTCCACTTTAATGTTTCTGCAACTTTGAGGTAGTCTCGCTTAGTTGTTATAACATTTCAAACACCTTTAGTGGCACCAAAATATTATAAAACAATTAAGAGCGGTGAACTTTACTACAACTAAATAAAATGAAGTTATTCTTACTGTGTAGGGGTAGATTTAGTGATTATTACGTAATACCCACCCAATCGAAGTTGCGATATCAGTTTCTGTCACTATAATGCTACTTGGGGCAGAAAAACATACTACTTAGTACTTACTAAAAAAATGTGATATGTTTTTCATTTCGGGGGGGATCTATCCCCCTTGATTCCCCCCTGGCTACGGCCTTGAACTTAATCGTTTTTTTTAGTCGAAAAAAAGCATACTGGTCATTAACCTTAAAACTTAATGTTTTACGAGATAATCGCATTTTAGGGATCAGCTGCATGATTACTCTGGTCGGCAAAAATATATTTTTTTCTGGTCATGACACCATTCTTGCTGATTCTTATGTAAATTACTTCGTGAATCCGAATATGACCTCAGTTTTCCCCCATCACCCACCGTTTTCGGGGGGTGGCCCCCACCTATTTCTTTTTCCATAATTTGGAATTAAAAAAAAACGGTGGGCGATGGGGGAAAACTGAGGTCATATTCGGATTTAGGCGGTCATTTTACATAAGAATCAGTGAGAATGGTGTCAAGTCCAGAAAATTTTTATTTGCCGACCAGTGTAATCATACAGCTGATCCCTAAAATGCGATTATCTCGTAAACCGTTAAGTTTTACGGTTAATAACAGATATGCTTTTTTTATACTAACAACAATATTCTTTTACAAGAATAGCGCTAACTTAAAGAACAAAAAAGTTTATCGGACATTTATACCACAAATGTGGCCTAACTAGCGCCCTCTACAAATTACATCGAAGTAGGTACCAGATTCTGATTTCTCGTGCCCACAAACCCCCAGTTCCGAATTTTTATGTATACATATTCAAAAACGCTAAAGTTATTTTATTTTATTTTAACTTCACTTACAAACACAAAAGAGTAACTACATGTAAGGAATTAATACAAACTAACTTAACTAAGAGACACATTCAAGAATACAATACTAAAAACTAACAACACTAATAGTGAAAAAGAATTTCAAAAATTTACATGTTTTGCGGCTAAACATATAATGGAGGCCTAAATTTAAATTGTACCTCAGCACACAATTTTTTATGTTTTTGCAACTGGCTATATAAAAATCGACATCATACTTACTAATGAATATTGCATTCTTGCAACATATTATTTATGGGTGAGCAATCCATAGGGTTTGTGGAAAAAATAACTTTTTTGTGCTGTCTCAAAGGACCCCGCATAAAAGGATAGGATTTTGCAGTTCGGTCGAATTGGTTTTGTCATCCTGAACAAAAGTCTCCATGGGCACCAAGGTCCAAAGTCCATATTTTGGCCGCTATCGAGCTCCAAAGGTCCATTTCTCCATCATAACGTAACCTCTTGAAGCAAGCCAATTACTCATTGAAATATCGTTTTTGATTTATTTTATTATCTAGTTATATGTTTTCGAGGTCGCAGAGTTGGAATCTGATGTCAAAATGACAGAATTGACAGTTGACAGCTGTCAAGTTGACGGAAAAATACAAAAAACTTGAAATAATGATGTGACCATATGTTTTCGAGGTCGCTGAGTTGGAATCTGATGTCAAAATGACAGAATTGACAGTTGACAGCTGTCAACAAGCTGTCAAGTTGACGGAAAAATACAAAAAACTTGAAATAATGATGTGACCATATGTTTTCGAGGTTGGTGAGCTTGAATCTGATGTCAAAATGACAGAATTGACAGTTGACAGCTGTCAACAAGCTGTCAAGTTGACGGAAAAATACAAAAAACTTGAAATAATGATGAGACCACATGTTTTCGAGGTCGCTGAGCTTGAATCTGATGTCAAAATGACAGAATTGACAGTTGACAGCTGTCAACAAGCTGTCAAGTTGACGGAAAAATACCAAAAACCAACCAAAGACCAACATGAACAGGCAGCTGAAAGACATTTATATGTGGCTGAATGCGAATGAACTATCGCTGAATGCTGACAAAATAGTTTTTATAGCTTTCACAGTCAATAACTCGCAACAACTAATTTTGTTTAATCCTGAACTTCACATGGAACATTGCTCTCTAACAGCTAACTGTCAGTGCCCTAGCATCAATAGGGTTGACTCCACTAAATATCTAGGAGTTACTATGGAGATCAACTAATGATCCTTTAGCATGGGATCTTTATGTCACCTACTTAGGCACCTACTCCACACACATTAAACCATTACAAAAGATTCAAGATCGAATTCTGAAAATCTTATCATGCAAAACATACTCCAAAACCACTCTGCTTATGTCAATCAGTCAATCTTATCATCATATATGCATTAATATCAACAAGGAACAGCGAAAAAATGACTACTCTGAAGTTATGGCGATCTCGAAAACATATGGTCACCTCATTATTTCAAGTTTTTTGTATTTTTCCGTCAACTTGACAGCTGTCAACTGTCAATTCTGTCATTTTGACATCAGATTCAAGCTCAGCGACCTCGAAAACATATGGTCACATCATTATTTCAATTTTTTTGTATTTTTCCGTCAACTTGACAGCTTGTTGACAGCTGTCAATTCTGTCATTTTGACATCAGATTCCAACTCTGCGACCTCGAAAACATATAACTAGGTAATAAAATAAATCAAAAACGATATTTCAATGAGTAATTGGCTTGCTTCAAGAGGTTACGTTATGATGGAGAAATGGACCTTTGGAGCTCGATAGCGGCCAAAATATGGACTTTGGACCTTGGTGCCCATGGAGACTTTTGTTCAGGATGACAAAACCTACAACATATCCAAAAATCAGCCAATTCGACCGAACGGCAAAATCCTATCCTTTTGTGCGGGGTCCTTTATTTTGGGTACTATGATTTTGACATTGTTAATTAATTAGAGACCATTGTATTTGATATTGTTAATAATATAAAAAATAAAGTGTGCAGACTGAACCAATCTCCTTTCAAGAGATACCATTTTAAAACTTTCGAGCATACTTTGATATGATATTAAGTAGGGATATTCATTATATTTACTAACATATAAGTAACGTAGAAATCTTTTTTAAACCTTTTCTATTGTATCTTTATTGACTTCCGCCTGAGGAGACCATATTACAGAGGCATATTCAATATGGGGTCTAACTAGGCTATAAAGAGATATTATTATTTTAAAAAAAAATTGTGTTTCTTATTACAAATCCAAGTACTTTGTAGGCTTTATTAACTACAGATACCTAATGCTTGTTAAATTTGAGGTTGAACTGAATAATTACTCCTAGACCCTTACACTCGATTTGCCTACGCAGCTCAGTACCATGAAGCGAATATGAAAATGGTTAATAGTTGACGCCACATTTGTCAATGTTCAGAGTCATTTTGTTTCTGTCGAACCACTTACATACAGAATTTAAGTCTTGTTGAAATTGGGTGCAGTCATGTTGATTTCTTATTGTTTTAAACATTTTAAAGTTATCTGCAAATATTAGACACGAGGAGTGGGTTATGCTCGCAGGGAGGTCATTAATAAATATTGTAAACAAGAGAGGACCCAGGTCGCTCCCTTGTGGAACCCCTGAGGTCGCGATAAACATATCCGATAAGAAGTTTGCAAAAAATAAATCTTAAAATGTAACCTTTAACACCCTGTATATTCCTTGTTAGCAATAGTTTATTAAGGTGCGTCCAGACATGCGACCGAACGCAAACGAAGGCACCATATTCGGTGATGTTGGTCTAGGTGTAGACAGCGGCGACCGAACGAACGCCAACGGCAAATGTGCCTTCGTTTTTTCCTAAAGCCGAACCTGGATTTTTATATATCTCAATATTTTAATACATTATTTGTGAGAAGTGTAATCTGTACCTATGCCAAAAATGGAATACAAAAGTTCTGGCCAAATGAATAAATTATGCATAATTGATAAAACATCCTGTAACTCCGTCATAGAAGCCAAGATATCCTTTATATATATGTTATTTAGACCGAACTCAATAGACCGAAAGGCAGTTGACCGAACTCAGTAGACCGAAACCTCACTAGACCGAAAATATTTTATTTTTTTAATTTAAATTCTTATAAAATCTAAAAATAAATATTTTCCTTTGAAAAAATTACAGCTTATTTAAAACACAAAAAAGAACGTTTTAACAAAGTTAAATAATGTAATTACTAATATCTAACAGAACTAAATTAAAATCAAAAACAAAAATTAAAATAAAAATTTCTAAACACGCCAGCCTAAGCCTGAATAAATATTTTTTTATGAAACTTGGTTAAAACGGTTTTTTTTGTGTTTTAAATAAGCTGTAATTTTTTCAAAACAAAATATTTATTTTTAGATTTTATAAGAATTTAAATTAAAAAAAGCATAAAATGTTCTTTTTTGTGTTTTAAATAATCTCTAATTTTTTTCAAAACAAAATATTTATTTTTAGATTTTATAAGAATTTTCGGTCTAGTGAGGTTTCGGTCTATTGATTTTCGGTCTACTGAGTTCGGTCAACTGCCTTTCGGTCTATTGAGTTCGGTCTAATCGCCGGTTACCGACCTCTACCTAACTTTAAAATATCTCCGTTTACCAACGGGACACCCTGTATAACAAAAAAAAAACAAATTTTCGAAATTGTGAACTTAGCATACACTTTAGAGCAGCAAAGATTTTTTATCGTTTTCTACACCATTTAGAGCCGTTTGCACGGGTTCTACTTAACAGAAAATAAGCATAAGTGAAACTTAGATTTATATTTTCCGTTGCACAGTTGACACATTGACACATAAGCTCGGCTTAATTCACAACTAAGCTAAGCTATAGAATTTATCGGCTTAGCAGAAATAACAATACTTTTAAATGTCATTATACTGTCATCAATTATTTATTGTTGATCGAATTGTGAATGAAATGGATTTGTTACCAGCGATTATTGCATATGAAAATGATGATATTGATGAATTGAATTTAATAATTCATGGTATTCCAAGACGAGTGTATAATCGGGCAGACTATTATAATAGTTTTGACGAACTCACATTTTTAAAAAGATTTCGAGTTACAAAGCCTACAGCAATTTTAATATTGAACGAAATTGAAGTCCAAATCGAGGATTCTTATGAAGTTATTGTAATATTAGTTTTTACATCATTAATTAAATTTATTTATTTATTTAGCGTATGGCAACACATGATTTAAAAACAGTAAACAAAACAGAATTTATAAAATACAAAAATGTAAAGGTGTATATATAAAACACATACACAAACATAAACGTAGAAACATAAAAGAAATAACACATTTATATCTCTATCGATAAATTTTCAATCCATTGAATCGCCGTATGTGGAAGTGTGAGGAAATCAGACATTACACCAGGGTAGGCCGTAGTCTCGCAGTTCTCCACAATATGCTGAATGGTCTGGTTTTCCCTTCCGCAGTCACACAGTGGGTCCCGAATTTTATCCCATTTATGTAGTGAGTCCCTACAAAGACCGTGATTTGTCCGAATTCGGTTAGCGATTTTCCAGATGCGTCGTGGTAGGTCGAAACCGGCTGGCTTATCATGCGTGTTCAAGTGCTGACTTACTTCAGGAGGGACAGCTCGATTCCATGATGATTCCCATCTCTGCTCGATGGACAAATTCTCGTCGAGCAGGTTTTTAGCTGTTTTTATTACGGGGCATCTGGATTTAAGCCTAGTGGATGTGGCTGCCGGGATGTAGTTATGGATTGGGAGTTGTTCGTTATGCAGTATTTTTCTATATTCTCGGATTAGAGCTCCTTGTCTTCTTAATTGAGGTGGTGGGATATGGCTGAGAGTGGGGAGCCAATGGGTCGGGGTACTCTTTATGCAGCCAGTGATTGTTCTCATAGTAGAGTTTAGTTGAACGTCTAATTTGCCAGTATGACTACTATTAAGCCATATGGATTATTTATGGTACAAAAAAGTCAATATCACAGGTTTTGGTTACAGCAATATCAGTGCGGCACCAATATTTTTCATAAGAACAGTTTTTTCCGCAGCAGAAAAATTGGGGGTCCTTTTTCTAATCACTTCTTCACCCATTTCAAACTGAACTCCAACAAAAACCGTATTTGTGGGAAACTCGAATGTATCTGTCACGTCACTGTTAGATCAAATGATCAAAATTACTAGTTTTCAGCTCATAGTTAAGCTTAGCTAAGTTTTTTCAAAGAATGACTTTTGAAAACCTGATTGAATTTAAGGTACACCTTAAGTTTCTCGCCTACTTAGCTAAGAATAAGTTTTGAGGTGAACCTGTGCAAATGGCTCTTAATCTGCCTAAGAGCCTAGTTTCATCGATATCACATTTTATGAGAGCTTTTGATCTAAATATGGCTCTGGCAACTGGGCTATGAAGATTTGGTCGCTCGGGATCCCGGTCCCTTGTCACATTCCAGGTGGTTAACAACTGCCAACAGAATTCTCAGATTGTATTGAGTGAAAAAAACGCTTAACCAAACTTCAAGAAATAGTTTTCTTTATTGTGAAATCATACGTGCCTCTATTTAGTATTAAAACCTCACAAAGCTTCACAATTTACTCGTTACGGTATCTACCAATACATTTCCTTGGTATCATTGACCCCGTGCCATATTAGAGAGCTCTGTCTTCGGCTAATTTGGGGGGGGGGGGGGATTTCAAAGTATTGACTGCGAAATTCACTGGAATCCATTAGCCTAAATCAGCTAATTTTGAAAGCGAGACAGGCAGTTACTGGGAACGAAACCGTCAAGCAAGTTGATTGCTAGTGGACGTGGGCCTTAGGACTGCAGAAACTTTGCTCGACTAGATTCTTAAACTTGCTTAATTGATTGGTTTTTTGTAGTTTTGAAAGTGAACTTTTTCTCGAATTCGGTTAATTTTAGCGTTGTAAAATATTACTTTTTTAGCAAAAATATTTCAAACAGGTAGTTTAAAGGTATAAAGTTTTCAAGGACTCGATCTACCCATTCAGTTAAATTGAAACTGTGTTGTTTTCTCAAAAACGGTTAAATTTAAGTAGAGTGTTAAATTTTTAACATTTAATCCAATTCCAATGCAGGGAAAATATTGGAAGAAACTAAGCTAATAATACTCGTAAAGTATGATTTCATTCCATTACATCACTTGAAATGTATTGGGAATAAACTATTTTCATTTTTAAACTTTAGCACCCTGTATTTTGAATAGGATAGGAGTTTGCACTAGGGCCTTAGTCGAATTTTGAGACATTCTGCATATGCATAAAAAATTCATAATATAGAATCAGCTATACTTTTAATCATTAGTAAAAAACTCACACTCGTTGTGGTGATATTTTATCTCTTACTTTCTTGTCAAGAAAATAAATTGACTGATCCATTTTCAGACGCAGAAAAACCTCAAAGTGTAGTCCATTATCAAACAGTTTCGTTAAATCTCCCTTCTAACCCAGAGGTGACAATAAGTTCATTGCCTAAAAGAAAGGGAAACATTTTTTATTTAATTTTTCAGATACAACCGCTGATACTTTATCAACAAACACCACAGACGCCACCCCAATATTGGTATGTTCCTTGTGCAACAGGACAACCTCATATGCCAAATTGTCTATGTTACGGACAAACGATGAAGAATACGCATTGTGCTCCGAATGCGTGGGGAAGAGGCCAATATTGACGACTACGTGTTATGCTGGACCAGATCTTGAAGTAAGTTTTTTTCTGTAACATTAAAGATAGGATAGTATATTACGTAACAAGTGTGGAAAGTGACCAATTACGCACGAGTAGCGGCGAATGAGGAAACGTAACGAGTGCAAGAAATGCACTTTCCAACGAGTTATGTACACTATTTTTCCTACGACACCAACATTTTTAATATTCTAATTTTATTTTTTTTTATAAAATATTAATCATTGGGTATATTAATTTTAGGATTTAAAATAAAATTTTTAGAATAATCTTTTATAGTGCTTTTAAGAAAATTCTAACATATTTACTAACTTAATTTAAGTAATATCTTCAGAAAAAGAAGCTTTAATGCCATTTATATTTCTTCACTCCATGAATTAGTTGTATGAATAAGCGTACCTACCTTTCGTTTGATTTTTGTGGCAGCAGCTTTAAGCAGGTAATTTTAGCCGCCATCGATGTTTCGGGTGGAGTAAATTCCATCAAAAATTCATCACTTTCTATTTTCACTACTAATAGTAACAATTGACAGGACTTTGACAGACGCTGTGCGTAAAAGTAAAATATATCACACGACCGTGTGATATTGCTTCTTCGTTTTAACTTTAACGGGACTCGTATGATATTTGTCACTTTCGAAGTGTCAAAACAATTCTGAAATTGCCATTTTCATAGGTGGTCGTACGAAAAAGTATTTTCATTTACCGATATTTTCTCTTTAAATAACCGCAATTATAAACCAGTCAGGTAAAATTGATACACCTATTGCTTAAGAAAGCTTTGAACCCTGAACAAAAATAAAATAAATAAAATATTCGATTCGGAACTTAATATTTGAAAGAACACATAAAATAAACAAATGGTTTATCAAAATTAAGTAAATATTAAAGCAATAACGTATGATTTATTATCGGCTAAATAAAAATAAAACAAAACTAAAGCAAAACTTAATTTACAAAAATTAATTCGGGAAAACAAAATCAAATAAATTAATTTCAAACTACTTTTCGGCAAGTACTATCAAAGGACGAAAATGAAATTCAAAGAAAATTCTTAAATCCTTAATGTATTTCGGTTTATTAAATCAAAATAATTAAACGCGTTCTTTCAAGTGTAAAATAAAACGATTCTTTTATACTCCGTTTGAAAATGTATGATGGCACAGTTTTTATGGCAAAGGTCTTTATACCGGATTGTTCAATGCAGAAAAAAAGTAAATGTTGATACCTTCTTATCTGAATTTTCACTAGATGCCCACGCCTAAAAATCTCGAATACAATACATCATAAAATGTAAATAAGCAAACCAATAATTCTATACCTCAGTGACGGGGAACACGAAAGTACTTTAATATAAAAAATAGTAAACTGTCAATATTAAGTACCCACATTTATTTTTATAAAAAATCGGATGTGGCCATGCACATGACTTTACCACACTTTAAAGGCCCTACGGGCTCATAATCCAATTACTCGTACATATTTAAGGCAGGCCATGCCTGGCAAGAGCGTACAATTGTCTCCATGAAACAAAACACTTCTACTGCGCTTGCGCTATTATGCAACTTTGTTATTCCATATTTTATTTTTAACTCGCTTATAATACAAAATTTGAAAAAAGTTTTTAAACAAAATATATAGTAAATTTAATTTAAAATAAATTTTTTCTCTTAATATTTTTACATAAACTTAATAGAAACGATAATAATTGCGAAAATCTGAAAATTCTCAAGAGTAAACCCCCACTTCCGGTTGTCCGATTTTGCCCAAAATCTAATCAGCTCATTAGCATATTGTAAAAATGCTAAATATAAAATTTGGTTAGGAAATTCCAATCGCAGTTGGAGTTAGAGCGCACACAAATTTTTCCGGACTACATACTCCATACCCCATACATACATTTTCTGGAAATGGTCTTAAATGACTCAGGGGGTCTCAAAACATGTAAATCCACTGAAAGCTGAACTTTTTTTTTGCGATTACAATACTTTACCTATGGTAAAGTAAAATAGTATACCTACTAGATATTAGGTTAGGACATTTCCTTAAAATTTAATAATAAATATACACACAACCAAATTTATATGATATAGACACTAAAAAAAAAATCTTTGCAAAAAAATATTTTCTCATAAAACACTCATATTTCGTTTTTAGAATTACGGGGTGATTCCATATAAATTTGTTTGTTTGTATTTCGGGTACTAGCGTCATATAAACTTATAATTAATATAAATATAGAGTTACATACCGAAATAAGTAAGTCGTTTTCTCCCGATAAAGAGTCATCATCATCAGTTTCCTCAATTCCCACAGAAATAATAATTGGTTCTATTGTTTCCTCTATTAACATATCAAGTTTCCAGAATGTCTCTTTCTCTGCTATGACCTGTCTTATAGCGTTTTGCCAATTGTCCTGTGAAATTTTTGATATGGAGTCACATAATAGTTGAGGAACATCTTGAAGTTTAAATGTTGTATTGTTTCTCGCCCAGATTAGTTCAATGGGGTTAATTTCACAGTGATAAGGTGGTAACCTCAATACTTTTGCTATTCCATCTACACTATATTTCTTAAATTTTGGTGAATGTGGTTTACATAACTGCAATAGCTCTTTTTTGAGTAATCCCTCTTCTGCCACTATTTCTTTGGTTATTAGCCAATTGGAGAGTTCTTGCTTTTTTCATTTAGTGTTAGGTAATGGTTCATTTAATCTTGAATGATAACTGGCATTGTCCATAACTATTACAGAATTGGTCGGTAATAAATCATTTGACTGAAATATTCCTCAAAAACATCAGCAGTCATTTCTTCATGGTAGTCTTTCGTAGAATTTGAAACAAATTCTAACAAGCCTCTATCAACAAATCCTTTATCTCCTCCAATATGAGTGATAATTAAACGGGGACCTTTACCATTTGGAAATTTTAAGCCAGTAGACAAACCTTCTATAAATGCCTGACGAGCATTTGTAACCTGTTTATCTTGCCAAACTTTTTTTACAACATGTCCTAAATTTATACATGTTTCATCTACAGGGTGCGCCAATTATTTCCACTCGATCTCTAGCACCGAAACTAAAAGAGATATCAACAAGATTTTTTGTAGGGGTAGACAGTGTCACTCGGACTACAATTTTAAAATATTTTGATGTATACAGGGTGGCCAATTTTTGTGGAATGAAAATTAATTTGGTTTTTTTAAATAGAACACCCTGTATACGATTATGTCTTCTGATTCTACTTAATATTAGATTTACGGTATTTTTTTGTATTTGTAAATCCGACGCGGCGTTGACAAGTTATTCCTATTTTAAGCAGATTTAATGAAAAAACAGCACTTCAGAAATATTAGCACAAAAACCACATTTTTTAAAAAATTCCTCAAAAAAGATACTATAATGTAAATGAAACATGCACCTATCACAATAACCACACAACATCTTCACCTGTTGCACAGGGTGTTTGCCGATGGCGTGCCAATAGTCTAGTTTTCAAATGGCAATAACTTAATTATTTCAAATGGGACACCCTGTATATTTTTCTTCAGTTTAGAAACTCTCCCTAATACGCATTAAAAAAATATAGGGTTTTGCACATCTAACTTTACTATTTACCTTAATAATTGACGTTAAGTGACAGACAACATATTTTACACAATTTTTAATAAGAAATCAAGTTACCTATGAAAATGACAGTAGGTATATTTTGTTATGGCATTAATTGTCAACATAAAATTTTGTATTGTATCACGTCTACTATATTTAATCGGTATTGTGTATAAAAAATGGATTTTAATAAGAATTATAGTGTTCAAGAAAATATTGATATGATATGGATACTGGGTGAATGTCAAAAAATGCGTTTCTTGCTAGTAGGATCTATCGTCAAAGATACCCAGAAAGACGTCATCCACAAAAGGATACTTTTGAGAATTTAAAGAATAGATTTGATAGAACAGGAACCGTCAAGTATGAAAAACATTCACGTGAAACTACAGCTGTTACTATTGACAACGAATCTAAGGTAATGATCAGTATAGTTGAAGATCCCAATATAAGCACAAGGCAATTAAGCAATCAGTTAGATATTTCCAATACCACAATTAGACGCATAATAAAACAGAATAAATATCATCCCTATCATATCCAGCTTCACCAAGAATTGTTACCACGTG
The DNA here is from genome assembly GCA_949320105.2 of Crepidodera aurea. Taxonomy (NCBI): domain Eukaryota; kingdom Metazoa; phylum Arthropoda; class Insecta; order Coleoptera; family Chrysomelidae; genus Crepidodera; species Crepidodera aurea. The sequence goes on from OX439480.2 coordinate 5,898,607, forward strand.
ATTTCGCGCGTAGAGTGGAATACTGTAGATGGTTAATAAACAAGATAAATACAGAGCGTAACTTTTTAAACAAAGTTTTATTCTCCGACGAAGCCACGTTTCATAAGAACGGTTGTGTAGATCGACGAAGCCACGTTTCATAAGAACGGTTGTGTAGATAGACACAACTTCCATTATTATTCGGACCACAATGAACATTGATTTAGAACCACATCACAGTATCGATGGTCTTTGAATGTGTGGGCGGGAATAATAGGTGATTATATAATTGGTCCCTATTTCTTTGATGGGACTGTAAATGGAGCTATATTTTTAGATTTTTTAGAACATGATTTTCGCAACTTATTGCAAAATGTGCCTCAAAATTATCACAACGGAATGTGGTTTCAATTAGATGGTGCCACACCACATTATCTATTAGATGTTCGCAATTGGTTAAATAGGGAATTTCAGGATCGTTGGATAGGAAGGGGAGGACCTATAAATTGGCCTACTAGATCGCCTTGTCTTACACCTTGCGATTTTTTCTTGTGGGGTTTTATTAAAAATATTGTTTACAAAGAAGAGGTTACCACAAAAGAAAATATGAAAGAAATAATTACTGCAGTATTTAGATAGGTGACCCCTGCAATGCTAAGAGATGTGCGTAAATCAATGAAAAAAAGGGCAAGAAAATGTATAAATGAAAATGGAAGACATTTTGATCACCTACTATAAATTTTAACTTTCACTATTGTAGTTTTATTACGATAAAACTTGTAAAATTTTGTACTTATTAAAAATTGTGTAAAATATGTTTGTCACTTAACGTCAATTATTAAAGTAAATAGTAAAGTTAGATGTGCAAAACCCTATATTTTTTTAATGCGTATTAGGGAGAGCTTCTAAACTGAAGAAAAATATACAGGGTGTCCCATTTGAAAAAATTAAGATATTGCCATTTGAAAACTAGACTTGGCACGCCATCGACAAACACCCTGTGCAACAGGTGAAGATGTTGTGTGATTATTGTGATAGGTGCATGTTTCATTTACATCATAGTAGCTTTTTTGAGGCATTTTTTAAAAAATGTGGTTTTTGTGCTAATATTTCTGAAGTGCTGTTTTTTCATTAAATCTGCTTAAAATAGGAATAACTTGTCAACGCCGCGTCGGATTTACAAATACAAAAAAGTACCGTAAATCTAATATTAAGTAGAATCAGAAGACATAATCATATACAGGGTGTTCAATTTAAAAAAACCAAATTAATTTTCATTCCACAAAAATTAGCCACCCTGTATACATCAAAATATTTTAAAATTGTAGTCCGAGTGACACTGTCTACCCCTACAAAAAATCTTGTTGATATCTCTTTTAGTTTCGGTGCTAGAGATCGAGTGGAAATAATTGGCGCACCCTGTATAATAAATAAAAAATATTTTTGTCTTCTCTTCTTAATTTTCTAATTTCCCTTAAATATTGCCTCCTCCAACAAATAATTTCATCTTTCTCCATCAGCGCAGATTTTCTATCGTTCTTCTCCCAAACGAAGTCTAATTCATGTAGTTTTCCACAATTTGTCTCTTTTAACGTTTGGAAAGTTTCGTCTCCATTAGTGTCTACTAAAAGTTTATCCAAAGTAGGTATCTTTTTTTGTAAATAAAAAGAATGCACTTTTCTTCGAATCAGTTGTTTCATAGTACCGTCTATTCGAGTGGGTTTTCTCCCAGTTGACGGTTTAGGTCAACGGTTCCCAAACTTTTTTTTCGCGTGGACCACTTTCAAAGTTTTACTATTTTCGGTAGACCCCCTGCTGCTACATTTCTACTGTATTCCCAAAACTCCTAAAAAATATCACCCCAAATTGGGGGTTTTAAGAAGAAAAAAAATAGCACATTTTCTTGTGTCCTATTTATTAAAATGTGGTGTACACTTGTACTATTATCTATTGTTCTATTCAATTCTGTGTTTGAACTGAGTCTCGAATATTTTTGAGTACCTACCTACTGAATGATGCTACCTGCCTACGTTGATAGGTAAATCCAAGCCAAAATTTTTGTTCTTTATTATGAAAACCAGAAAATTTTTCGTGGACCACCCTTACAACTTTTGAACCCCTGTTTTCTTTTCACGTCTACGTGAACCCCCGTGTGGTCTCCTATGGACCCCTGGGGGTCCACCTGGACCACTTTGGGAACCTTTGGTTTAGGTGCTACTGTAATACTTCCATCCTTTCATTGCTTCTCCAACTCCGGTCATATGTGAACACTTAGAAACTATACTCCGAACTGTTCTATTGAAATGTTCATATACAAGAGCGTCATGTGCATTTAACACTAAAGTTTTCATATGTACGGTTAAATTGCACTTTAATTTCACAGGAGTATAATTAGACGTTTGTGCCATTTTTATTGCACAAATTCACTTGATCAATATTGCTTTTTATCGCCTATTATTACAGAACTAACAATTCTGCGTGTTATTATCACAGGACTACACAAACAGAAATGTAAATTTTAACTAAAATAATTTACAATCTCCACAACACTTTCTGCCAATTAGAAATTTTAATCCTTTCTAAGAAAGTTGAGGGCTACTTAAATTGATCTTGAATTGTAAATATTTTCTACCTGTAGAGATTACATACTTACCAAGAATTTAAATAAATTGGTATTTTTAAAAATTTTAGGAAGAAAACCCAAGATTTCATTTTGGAACAAATAATGCTAAACATTTTATTTTAGAAATTATCCGCCACTGATTTATGATGGGGTCTACCTTCTGGGTCATAAAAATTTGGCTATCAATCATTTTCAAACAGAGTATAGTCTTAAAATAATTACAGAATATACGGTGAAAATGAAATCTAAATATTAAAAAAAAAACGTTATCAGTAGGTGCCTAGGTTTTTTACTCGGACGTCTTGGAATTCAATGACGGCGGTTTAAAAGATTTTACCGTACTAGATTTTTTCGATCGCAAAAATAGAATGAATTTTTTTCCAAAATTTTAAAACACTCGCAGCCAGTGTTCCCACCATTGTTTCTTCCCACCTTTCATTGAAAAGTCGCGCGCACTGTTCCACATAATCGAAAACGAAATGTAAAATTCTCGATAGAGGGTGATACACAGTTCTGGGATCGAATATTTAATTTAATTTTTCAATAAACCTTTGATTTAATCAAATAATATTTAATTTTCTTTGACGATGAAGAATAGATTCATTACATCCTGTATACATCATATTATAATTGTCAAAACTAATTTAATAAATTTATTATTTATTAACTTTATATTTTGGGTTGCCACTTTTTTTCTTAAAACAAAGTTTAGGTAGGAAGGAATACAGAAATGAAATGAAACCAAATTTCTATTTAATTGAAATTGTTTTTTTCTATTTTAGTCGGACGGTCGCCCTTTATCAGGACAATCACGTACAGCAACAGATGGCTTTCAACTAGTCAACAGCTATTGTACGTGTCCAAAAGGCACAAGTTCCAAAAATAATCGGTTTGATTATTGCCCCCATTGTCGAAACCAACTAAGGCGAACTCTAAAAAGTAGAAACGGCATTGCTTATACTCTGACATTAGAAGACGAACCTTTAGAAAGATGCAGATATAGAAAAAGTAAAAAGAAATCAAAATTAAAAGAAATAAAGGTATATCGATCAGATTAAAAAAAAATAATAAGTTTGTTATGGTTGAAATATTTTTAGGTTAAGGTGCCATGTCCGTATCACCGTAAAAATGTTAAAAACCAAGAAAATGTTCATAGGAAGGACGAAAATAGAATAAAAGAATTAGAAAGCGGAGAAGTTAGTGAACAAAATGAAAATTGCCGTTGCGAAAATGATGTCGATAATAGTACAACTGAAATGAATGAAAATGCTGCAAACAAGAGTAACAAAGATTACACGTTGCAGGTAAAAATAAATTAGTAAACGAACCTATAAGTAAGAAATAAAGTCTAAATGTCACAAACCAATGTATTTCTAAAGAAATTAAATTTTTTCTCAAAGTCATTCCACTAAAAATATAAGGTAAACCCGTCGAAGTGTGACCTAGTTTTCAAATAGTTGAATTTTATGGTATATTTTATAGGGTATTGGAAATTGTTTAGGTCCTGATATTTTTTACCTATAGTCTTTAAGGACTTTATTACCTATTACTGAATTTGGTTATCTTTAGAACAACTGTTATAGAAGTTACAAATTTTTTTTTTTTTTAAATACCCATGGGTCACACTTTCCCGGTAATTTGGGGTAAGTGTGACAATGAATTTTAGCTTAGACAAATTAATTTATTTTTGGGGCAAATGTGAATAATTTAGAAATTTAAAAAAAATAAACTTTTCTGTATTTGAAAATTTTTTGTAACTTTATTATTGAGAAATTTACAAACTTTTTAAGATTTAAATGTTTAACCCTTCAAAATTTGATTTGAAAATGAAATGATTCCTTCTGTCTCTAATAGGTTCCGGTAATATTTTTACAATATCTTCTTCGACTATCATATCCGTGTCTTCTATGTCAGGCCAAACAAAGTTGTTACTACTCTGCATGTATCGCAAAAAATGAGTTTTCCATTCATTTTCATTTCTGCTTTCAAGTTTTCCGATAAAATGCTTGACATGTTCTTTATACGTATACTCAACAGCAACCCAACTTCCCACTGCCATTTGAAACTTCCCTAATTCTGCTTCATCCTCGACGACTTGCTCTTCTTCTTCAACTGTTACCTCTTCTTTCTCCCACAGTTCTGGATCAATATCATCTTCTGAATCCACATATGAGGGTTCCTCCATCTGTTCTTCATAGTTGGAACTGCTAAAACTCTCTTGTATTTTTTTAACCTTTTTACGTTTCTGAATTTTTCGTTTTGCCTTTCCTTTTTCTTGTCTTTTCTGCTTCTCTTTTTTTTTAAATCCTTTGCTATATTTTCATCTACGAGTCTATTCAATACTTCTTCCGAGGTAACGACTTCTGCACCTGTGGCTACTCTTTTCCTTTTCGTGGCAGATGGGCTTTCTTTGTTGGTCTGTTTTACAGTGCTCAATAATAGCTCCTCAAAACTCAATGGAACTGCGCCAAAAATGTTAGTTGCTTTGTTTTCTATGGATTGGTCATCATCTGTGGACTGTAATTGCGTCAATATTAGGAGTTACGTTTTCATCTACAACTATAAGACTTTGGTTTTTTGAAGCCTGTTGTTCTTTAAATCTTTTTAAACTCTCGGGATGGTATTTTTCCTCTGGTATGACATGACGGTTGAACGGATGAATACCAGCTTTTTTAAATCCGCTTTTGATAATTTCTGCGTTTACATTTTTCCAGGTGGCACCAATCAGCTGAGAGAACTCTTTTTTCGGAATTCTGATGCCAGTATTATGTCTCTGCCAAGTCACGAGTTTTTGGTCCCAAATATCTTTTACAGATTTGAATACAGCCAAATCTAAAGGCTGTAAGATATGACTTGTATGGGGAGGAAGTTTGATTATTGTGATGTTATTTGCACGTGCCAATTCAATAAGTGCAATACTAATATGCGTACTATGACTGTCATATACCAATAATACGGGACTGCTTGGTCCCAATGCAGGAATGAACGTTTTTTGGAAATAATTATGAAATATATCACTTTCCATCCATCCATTCGGGCTAGCTGCATAGGCAGTTCTTGGAAACGAATTTTGGTTGTCAGGTAGCCAGGAATCCCAAATATTCTTCCCCTTGAATACAATTAGTGGTGGCGCCTTCGTTCCTGATGCAGAAACTGCCGAAAGAACTGTGGTGTTTTCTCGCCCTGGTCCGGAAGTGGTTCTGGAACTCGGCTTTCCCCTGGCCCCCACGACTTTGGTTTTTTTAGGATCGTGTGTAATGTGTATTCCATTTAAGACCTGACTTCTCCTCTAACTTTAGCTTTATTAATGTGTCTTTAATGATATCAAAATTTTCTTGGACAAAAAATGGATCTGTCATCTTTTTCTCGCATATTCCACAGCCTGAGGCTTTTTTACTCTAAGCCTATGGCGTTTTTTAAAACTAGCAAACCACTCGTCACCAGGAATGTTGTTCTTGAATGGCGTTTTTATTTCATTTGTAACAGCAAACTTTTGAACAAGTTCTAATACTTCTAATCTAGATATTCCAAATCCCCACCGCTCCATAGTCTTTAGACCCTCAGCCAGTCTGGTCTCCTCTTCGAGTGGAATCGCTGGGGCCCTACCTTGTGACTTGCTCTTTACTCCTCGAGCACCTCTCACATGGTAAAATAGTGTGGTTTTAGGAATATTAAATAATTTATGTGCCCGATATATCGATAAAACCCCTCTTTTTATTTCTGCTACTGCGTGATTTAAATCATCTTGGCTGTATTTGGTTGCTCGATCAGACTTTTTTTTGTAATTTCTAACCATATTTCAATCTGCAATTAAACTACATAATTAAGTATTTATTTTTATTTCGAAACAAATACCAGTTCACATTTGTCCCAGTCCACGTGGTCACATTTACCTCACTCTACAAAATGAAGGAGGTAAGTGTGACCTAAGACATAATTCCATTAAAAATAGAAATAACACAATTTCTTTAAACACACAATATAATCTGACTTTTAATACTGCACTATAAACCATAAAATATTTACTTACCCCTTATTAACTGCTTCTCAAAAAATATTTCCACAACAACACACTTCATCAACAAGTGTTAGAGTACTACTAACAAACAAAATGTCGAATTTCAATTTTCGCCGTATAAGGTGAACTACATATTTATATAGATCGCTGCTTAATGGACTTAGGTATCTGCTCATGAGATGTCATTAGCATTACTATATTGTAGAATATTTTATAAACCCTAGTCACACTTGCCCCACAATCACACTTCCCCGGGTTTACCTTAACATAAATTATATTAGAAATTGGTTGTACCACGTAGACCAGGGCCAATCATTTTTGAAACAAAAAAATTCTTAGCATTTTGTGGATTGTCGAAAAATTTAGGATAAATTGAATTGAATTGAATTGAATTTAAGTTACAAATTACAAATTACAAATTATTACAAATTACAAATTATTACAAAAGAAAATTACAAATTACAAAAGAAAAATTACAAAAGAAATATTGTAGAACAAAATTACAAAATATGTCGAAATTAAAGAATAATTTATAAATTTAATTTACAATAGAATGAGATGTGTAAAAGTTTTCCAAAACATTGCACCCTAAGTGACCAAACACTTGTATTAGTGCAATCATCTGGAAGAGAAATATCAAAATAAATGCATAACATGCAGTTTACATAAATAATATACAATGACAATAAATGGATGTTAATCCAAGAGAAAAAAAATACAATTGAAAGCATTATGTGGCTAGAAGTTTTTGAAACTCGAAATATTTTTGGTAAATAAATATTTTTATTTCATTTACAAAATTAGTTACTCTAGAAATTTGTCGAATAGTCAGTGGTAATAAATTTGAAGCTTTTGGTAAGATGAATGTTACAAATCGATGACTGATATTTTTGAAATTTTTTGGAATATTTAGACGTTTATCCGTCGTACCCCTTGTGTTATATTCATGAGTGCACATTATTTGTTGGAAATATCCCCTTTTAAAAGCAAATGTTAGCACTGTTAAAAAATATAAAGATCTAATATTAAGTATATCACTGGAGTACAGCAAGCAAGTAGAAAATCGTTTATTACGTTTAAAAATAATTTTAAGAATATAATTTTGTATAATTTTAAGCGAGTAAAGAGAATTTTCGTAGAGCCCACCCCAAACTAATATCCCATAACGTAAAAGTGATTCAACCAGAGCCTTGTATATAATTATTAGCAGTTTCGTAGAGAGAATTTCACGTAACTGGTAACATTTATAAATTAGTTTTCTAAGTTTAGTTGTTAAGTAGTTGATATGACTGTCCCATTTTAAATTCTTATCAATAACGATACCTAAGTACTTTACCTGGCTAACCTCAGTAATACTTGTTTTGACTGATTAATCCTAATATTTTGAAAAGCTGGTCTGTTAGCATTATTTGCAGAGAATGCGATATAATGTGTTTTATTAACATTTAAAGATAATTGATAAGTATTTAACCAATTCGTTATTAGATGAAGTTCCCTCTCTGCAATTAATTTAACGTCCAACCAGGTATCTGATTTAAAGATAATTACGGTGTCATCGGCATATGATACGACTTTTGCACTTGTTTGAGAAAGCATAGAATTAATATAAAGTAAAAAGAGAATAGGACCCAAAACTGTCCCCTGAGGTACCCCTGAGGTATCAGTCAGATAGTTTTTAAAAAGATTTAACGCTGTTCCCCTTATTCCATTTGTGTACAGAATCTCCAGTAACCTCTCATGATTTACAGTGTCAAATGCTTTCGCCAGGTCTAGGAAAACTGCTAGACATTTTTTGTTTTTATCTAAGCCCTGAACTAGTTCACTTACCACACTATACATTGCATCACTTGTGGCTTTACCAGTTTGGAATCCGAATTGATTTTCATTTAAAATTTTGTTCGAGGTAATAAAATGCATTAGCCTTTCTTTTATACATTTCTCTAATAATTTACCAAAATTATTTAAAACACTTATCGGTCTATAATTACTAATTTTTGTTTTATCACCTGCTTTAAAAATTGGGGTTATAATTGATGATTTAAACTGTGAGGGTATAATACCTGTTAAAAACGTAAGATTAAAAATGTGAGCAAGTGGTGTTAAAATGTGCATATGAATATTTTTAATTTGTCTAGCAGTTATGCCATCACAACCAGGAGAGCTATTGTTTTTCAAAGATGAAATCTGCTTTATTATCTCTAAATCAGTCACTGGTGATAGAAACATTGATTTTAGATTGGCATTTATATTTGACAGCGTAAATTGCGGGGGTGGAATATTTTTTAACATGTCTATACCGACTTTGTTAAAATATTCGTTACAGTAATTTGCCATAGCTTTATTGTCATTAAAGTTTTTTCCATCCTCGTGAACTACATGAACTTTTTCATTCGAATTTTTTTTGGTTTCATTTGTTGCTTCATTAATAACACGGTATATTTTTTTCATATCATATTGGGCGTCCTTTATTTGTTTTAGGTAGAATTCGTGTTTGGTTTTCTTTAGCAGTTTATCAAGAAAGTTTCTGTAATGCTTATATTCAGTTTCTAGTGTATTAGAATAATTGTTTATCAGCCGTTTTTTCATTTTATCCCTATACTTTATAGATTGAATGAGCCCCTCTGTTATCCACGGTTTTAATTTGTTTATTTTATTTATATTCTTATGAATTGTTTTACATTTCTCCAAATTATTTTCCAAGGTATTGTAAAGTAGGTCTGTTGCTACTTGTGAATTGTTAGAACTTAAGTTAAGTTTCAAAGTATTATATGTATAGTGTGTTTTTATGGAACCACTTGTGACGTTTCCTTCTTTTGGATTACAATTTTTTTTAATATTAATCATTACTGGATAGTGATCTGTTATGTTACACTTAATGATGAAAGAGCTAACTTCATATTTATCATTTAAATTTGTATCTGATTTGAAAAATATATGATCTAAGCATGTAGCACTGTCTAATGTTTCACGAGTGGGTCGACGGATGTAAGGTTTAAAGCCATGTTTAGCAAGGACTGACATGTATTTGTTTGCATTTGCTTCCTCGTCTTTCATAATGTCAATATTAATATCGCCTATAAAATAATTAAATTTAGGATTCTCAGTACTTTGTGCAAAGAAATTATCTATTTCTTCAATAAACGCAGTTAAGTTACTAGGACAAGGCCTGTATAAGCCAATTATTTTATGGGCTAGTCCTTTTATATCAAGATTTAAGATAGATAATGTAACATTACTTACCGCAAGCTTCAAATGTGATACAGAGTAATTTAGAACTTGATTTGACAAAAATAACTATACCGTCGTTTCTATTAAAATCGGCATTGTTATAAATTGTTTTATAACCTGGAATGCAAAAATTGTCAATTGAGTCTAATTGAAAACATTCACTAAGAATAAATACATCACAATTGTCCATTTTATATGCCTCAAGGAAAACAAGAAATTCATTGAAGTTTTTTCTTAGACTTCTAATATTAATATGAACAATATTTATTATTTTGCTGTGGATCATTTTGAATAGAGAAGGGTTATCATCAGGATCAATGTAAATACCAGAGTGATTTTCGAACATTGAATTTAAGTCATTTAATATAATTTCTTCGTTTGTTATTACCATTTGAAATGTTAAAAGAAAAGTTACAAAAATTCAGCAACTGATATGATAGTCCGTCCGGTTTTTTAGAATTTCTATGTTGTGCGTCAATCAAAACTGGTTGCTGGATGCTCAGTGGCGTACGCGGTCTTGCGGTATTTATTGGATAGAACACAATTACTACAACAAGTTTTCTGCTTAGGACATTGTCTAAAGTCATGTTCTTCTGAGCAGATAGAACAGACAATTTTGTTTTTGCAGTCATCATTTTTATGGAAAAATTGTTGACAGTGGAAACATCTTGTTATTGACAAGTCTTCATATACTGGATATCTTTCCCAGCCAATACAAATTTTTTTAAGTCGCTGACTACTTTAAATGAAAGTGGTGTACATTCACAGAAAACAGTAAACTTGCCATTCTTATTTTTTTTACAAAAGTGACTTTGATGCCATCTTCAACCTGATTTTGTTCATTTATGATTTTTTCTATTTCATCTTTTGTATAGTTTTCACTAACATTTATGATTTTTATTTTAGGTTTTCTTAGAGACGTTAGTTTAACTTCATAGTCTGGTAACTTACTAGTTACTTCATTCAATAATTTTTCTGTTTCTTGTCTAGATTGACACTTTATGAATACATTACCATTTTTTGCATTTTTAATACTGTTAATTCCAACTTTAATATTTGCCGGATTTATATTTGAATCTATGTGTTTTCTTGTTTCTTGAACTGTTTGTGCCTGCTTGGGTTTTACAACCAAGCTTGGAAAATTTTTAGGTATCCGATTTGATAAGGTTTCTTTGACAATGCTAGCGTATGGTGGTTTGTTTACTGAAGTATTCAGCTTTGTTTCTAAATTAAGGATTTTTTCTTGCAATAGTTTGATAATATCTTCCTGATGAGTGATAATTTTATTTTTGTCCTGAATTGTGTTTTGTAAAATATCCAGGAATTCATAATTTTTACATTTTATACAATGGAATATTAGGTTACGCTTTTGAAGTGGTAAGCATCTTATTTCAGTTGTTGACAAATTAGAACATTCTATACAGATTAAACCTTTACATGAATCACATGCGAAGCAGGGCGTTTTAACATCCTTTGAGGGCCGCTTAATTTGTTTACAAATTGCACAGTCCATTTTAAATCAAATTTCATATTAGTAACATTATCCCTCTTAAAAAGTACTGCACTGGAATTTACTTGAGTTTTATCACTGTAATGTATTTACTTCACTTATATAGTCATAGAATTGAGATTTTCAAAAACTGATTATTACAGAACATGCACAATCAACTATGTAACTCGCTGGTGTTTGATTCCGATTTTAATCTGAAGTTTATTCCACTTTTTTCGGCAAAATAGTAGGAGCACAACAACGCACACGTATTATCTTAATGAACATATTCTAATAATAATTATAAGTAAATTTAAAAAAAAATGGACAAATTTAAAGTTCCGGAAGGGGGGTGGTGCTAAATATACAACTTGAGGGTTGGATATTGGTTTTTTACGATTTGTGGCTGAAATATGCATCCTATCGAAAAAAGTTTAATGTAAAAGATGTAGATTATTTTTCAACATACCTGACCTCAAAATTATCGAAAAAAAAACGACAAAAACAGTTTTTTTCGTTTTTAATTTTTATCTCCCGCAAAAATATTTTTCTTTATGAAACTTAGTGAAAACGTTCTTCTTTGTGTTTTAAATAAGATGTAATTTTTTCAAAGCAAAATATTTATTTTTCGATTTTATACGAATTTAAATTAAAAAAAAATACTAATTTTCTATCGAAAAAGTTCACTAACAAATTTTCAATTTTTGAACTTTATCGGAGCTCATTTTCTTTGTTGAAATCTCGACTTTAAGATGGTATGAAAAAAAATATATTGTTCGTATTGAAAAATATCGTTAAAAATGCAAAAAAAACGACTTTTTCATAATCGATTTTTCAGTTAATCTAGACGATTTTTTATTTTTTATTGCAAATAAGCATTGAAATTGATGAAAAAGATTAATTTTTATGTAATATAATGTCATTTACATTCAATTACCCGTTAATAGTTTTGAAATTACCGAAAACATTGTTTAAACAAAATAATCGAATACTTAAAAACAATAAAACTTGGCTCTAATTATACAGGATGTTTCATAGGTAAATGAACACACGCTAACTGTGGATAAAGGACACTTAGACGAATAAGAAAAACCCATATTTGATATATCTAACTTGCTTCATTACTGAGTTGCTGTTTTATCAATTTTGTTCATTTCTTTCATTAGTAGAGGTCAGGAGTCGGAGTGACACCTTTTTTTTTTTCGAACCGGGCCAATTTAGTCTCTCCCCCCCATTTTCGAGGTCACTGAATTTAAGGTTACAAAAGTTTTTACCCTAGGCGTCCTCTTCAAAACGGCCAAAAACCACTCCCTGGAGGGGATAAACGCGCTTTACAAGGTTTCCCTGTAGAATAACACTTTTCCCCCATTTTCGAGGATGCTGAGCACGTTGGTGGTGTTGGATATCGCTTCCGACCACCACCGACCCCTCCACGAACCCCTTGATCAGTCAATACTATATATTTGCCGCTGATATTTAAAAAAATCACTCCTTTCGGTGGAGAGTATTGGCCGGTGGAGGGGTTGGTGGGGGGTGGGAAGCGTTTTTAAAGAAGACTTTTTTGCATTATTTTAGACTTCACTCGAATAACTCTAGCGGGATAAAGTTCCAATTACCTCCGACCTCGAAGCTCATCATTTGGTGCGATAGCTGACAGATACATACAGTACATTACTGCTCACTATGGCTCAAACGTGGCAGTAGTTTTCGATGGTTACCCCGTAGATGCTGTACAGAAAAACACAAAGAGCTCTGAGCGTCTTTGAAGAGCCAAGTTACACTCATCGCGAGAGATAATCGTTGGTGAGAAAACCATGGCACAGGTTCCTCAACAGAAATTCTTGTCAAATGACAAAAACAAAATTCGTTTCATAAAGCTGGTGACAACAAAAATGGGAAATCACAACATTCAAGTACTCCAAGCAGAGGAAAATGCTGATAGGATCATCATCACTATAGCTGTAACTGCTGCCTCTACCTATGATATAGTGGTAGTCGTTGGTGAGGACATTGACTTGCTGATCATCCTTACTGCGATCTCAAACCAACGTGAAATTTTTTACAATAAATGTGGAAGATGCAAAGCATCAGATGTCATGTATTCCAGCATCGCTTCTTCAAAATCCTATTTGAAACCAGAGCTTGCCACGAGTTATTCTCGTTTAAAGAATTTCCTCCGTCGGATTATGTAATCCGCTTTGGATGCCGGCTAACCACAGTGAAGTGGGGTGTGGATTGATATAAGGTGTTAACTAAAAAGAAAATGGGCGCCAGGAGATTGTTTTACCCTCATCCAAAATTCAGTCAATTTAGTCACTCAACCTCCAGAATGGATCTAAATTGAGCCCACTAATAAAAAAAAATAAACTATGTCGCAACCAAAAATTTGCTTACCTTCGTTTGGGTCAAGACTATTTGTGACTATTAGTGATTGGAAGAAAAGTAATTAATTACTCAATATCGGTTTAATAATTTCACTTATACAAACTGTACAGGTCACACAAAAAAAATAAAAAGACAAAGGAATCCAAATGATCCCACTAAAGTTTCGCTAGTTAAAAAAAATTAAATTATTAAATTAATTAATTAAATGACGAATAATAGGGGTGTTACACCGTCCGCGAGAGCTCTCAAGGTCGTTGGTATTGGGCGTAAAATAAAATACCACTCGCCCCTATAGGTCGCTTACAAGTACCAAATAAAAATTAGAGAAAATATATATAAATACTAATTTAGAGACCTGTAAAAATTACGAATTAACAAATAACAATAAAGGAAAAACTTGCGGTTGTTCAAAATTAAATAGCGGCAACTTGCGGCTACTAACTCGTCAGGTCAGGTCAGCTCAACCCGGAAATCTGGTTGACAATCAGCCCAACACGAGAATATGGACGTCTATCAGCCCAACACGAGAATGTGGTTCACAATCGCCCAGTACGAGAATCTGGACGTCTATCCGCCCAACACGAGAACCCCTTTATACAGTGAAGGGGAATTCTCGGCAAACTTCCCTGATAGATGCTTCCGTATAAGGTGAATCCTCGGAGAATCAGATCGCCTAACGTGGATGATACTACCCCTATAAAATTAGCAGGCCTTACACACTTGCCAGATAACATAAAACTCGACTTTCATGAAAAACGCCTTACCTGACAAAAATGGCGTCGTTACGAACGTGGCGTGGTTCGGCACAAAATATCAATTCCTCTTCACGAGATTCAGACCAGGGTAAACACACCAAATCAAATAGGCACCCTGCACGTCTAACAATACGGGAATCGCTCGTCTATCCCAATCAATGGTACGAAATAATCTTCATAAACACCGGGCGACTCCTCAAAATTTTGTCTAAACCACGTTATACTTATCACCCACAAGAAAGAAAGACAAGGCCCGTCCCAAAATTTCCTTCGAAATCATTCTTGAACGAATCTCACCACGCAAGACCAGAAAGAGATTCACCTAATAATCGCCACGGGTCACTTAATACGACTTGCTATCTGACCAATGAAATATCTGGTGGCTGGCTAACACAGCCGTTCAACACCTCAAAGTTAACAGAAGAAATGAATGAAGCGACAGATGGAAACATGACATCGATAAGAATAAAGTAAACAATCTATTTTAATGTTCGAAATACTTTATATGAAACTAACTAGCTCGTTCAAATGGATATAAATTGAGTCAAAAAAATTGAGGCTATCTTATGTGATATATGGTTCCTAAATAATATAATTCGATCCCTACAGTGGCTCACATCTACAAGGTATGAAAAACTAATTAATGTAGTAAGGTCTTAATGCCGAATTTAAACGTTACAAGCTTTTCCTCTTCATCCATGCCTTTAGTGGTTGCGACTCGACATCCTGCTTCTTTGGCTTAGGGAAGAAGCAAATGATGTCCATAGTCGAAAAAAATCCGGACGTTGAAAAACAAGCTGCGATTTTTCTCGACACCAACTCTACACCTGACGAGATAGCAGCAGCAGGAGAGCGAGTCATAATTGCTCTCTATACGGAGGCAACCCCAACACCCATAATCTTGACGAGCAACTATTTGCCAGGGCTGCGACGAAAACCAGCTTCAATCTAGCCAGGTTACCTCCTACACGAAACTCGATTTCACCCCTTGCGGACATACCATCAGGTAAAAATTTGTTGGAAATGTCGAAATGGAGGATGACTTGTGGGCACAAGACGTCGACGATTCATCACCATCCCTTGATGGGGATATGCCTTCCCAATACGTCGATTCAGATACGGACGAACCTCAACCGGGACCTTCCAAGAGGGCTAAATTAATTCAATTTTTTTATTTTGAATATTACTCAATTTCCTACTTATCTTTTTCACTTCATTATTCGTAGCTTAGCTTAAACATCATCGTTCACACTTCTCATTTTCTTTTCTGACATCCCATCATAAAAGCACAGGGCTTCGATAGTATAATCATTCATTCAGAACGGCAGAATTGCAAAAAATTGCGAAATTCGAAAGAAATGATATACATTGAAAGGCTTAATCTCGGAAACTATTAGGTCTACAGAGACAGTTCTAGTATCATATTGTAGCAAATTTAGTCTATTTTAAAACCGTCTTAAAAAAGTTTTTTCAAAAACTAATCCTCTAGGGTTATAATCGCCAAAATTTGAAAAAAAAACCGATTTTTTCAAAAACTTGGATTATTCATTAGGCCAACATCATAAACAAGCATGCAAAAAATCAGAACTACCGGATTTGACGCATACTGTGATTGTATAAAGTTACTGGACTAACACGGAAACCTTGTAAAGCGCGTTTAACCCCTCCAGGGGGTGGTTTTTGGCCATTTTGAAGGGGACGCCGAGGGTAAAAACTTTTTTTAACCTCAATTCGGTTTCAGCGAAGTCGAAAATGGGGGGGAAAGACTAAATTGGCCCGGTCCGGAAAAAAATGGAAAATCACCTCCAATTCCAACTCCTGACCTCCAGTATATCCCCCGTATTTTTGGAACCACCTTATAAATATATTTGATATTTGGCAAGCTTGTTCTACTCCATTAAAACAATCAAGAGACATGGTGAGCAAAATTAAAATCCAGGTCCGGTTTCTGGAAAAATTATCGAAATAATTTTGCTCTTAAACAACATCCTATATATCAAAATTTTAATAAATGGGTTGAATATTCGAAAAAAAAAACGGAAAAAATGTAATGGGAGTTTTTGAGACTGCACATTTCATTCTACTAGTAAAATTTTAAAAGAAAACTTAAGAATGAGGCAAATATCTCAAGACCCGTAATTACCCAGAGAAATTGAAATTTAAGAATAATTAGTATTAAATATCCTGGGTAAATCTAACCAATGGCGTGGCGATTAATTTCGTCGATGTTGTCATTTCTGGGTTAAATTTTCTTAGCACATGCTTACACCAGTCACCAGTTCGACGTAAGTCATAGAAGTGTTGAATACTTATTTGTTATTGTCGAATTTGAAATTCTGGATTGCTGTGTAATTTTTTATTTCTTGACTATTTGTGTGATTTTAGTGTAATTATTTGTTTAAATTTTCCGAAAAAACTTAACTCACAGTATTTCGGAATAGTATTAGAAATAAATGAGGTTATTATTATATCCAAATGTTACGGCCGTCAGCTGATTCAGGTCAGTTGTCTGGTTGGTTCTTAATCCATGTTGTACTTTCTACAAAAAGGTTCCGAGAAAGAGATTTTTGTAAATAATTTTATAATTTTAATAAGAGGGTTTAACTTTTATATTTCAAAAGTCTCTACTTGACACGTACTTAACAGTTTTAAATTTTTTTAATCCTTTAATTGTAATACTTATAATTGCACACATTAATGGTGCAATGGACATTATTTTTTATCTCGGATACCTATTAAAATAATAAGAACATTTTTAGTAATAATAATAATAATTAAAGTACTTTATTGGATCCCAATAGGCCATCGACCGTCCTTCAGTCTCTTTTTAGTAATATTTTATAAACTTTCTTTGGTTTTTCGCCTACAAATATAAATTCAGAGTTTAACTTCATGTAACGCTACCTTTTTCGGGAATCCACAAACATGATTAATAGTCGTAAGTTTCTGTTAAAAGAAGTCTAGTGTTAGCTACGACTACTCTTGAACTATCTATTTCGCTCTTTCTATTAATTAGAAAAAGATAATGCAAACGGGAAAAAACTATAGAAATATGGCAACTGGAATTATTTCATTGGTCCACGTCACGGTTCATAATACGACACGATTCATAAATTTAAATTTAATTTCCCACGCACTCTTTAATAATGAAGCCGAAAAATTTTGGAAATTTTATATGGACCAATAAAAAAATTTCATTACTAATTCTCATTGCGAATTGGATTATTGTTTAAACAATGTTTTGTGTATTTTAAACCATTAATAGTTAATTGAATGTAAATCACATTATATTATTGAAAATGATTCTTTTTCATCAATTTCAATGCTTATTTGCATATGGAAATAAAAAATTATCTAGATTAGCTGAAAAATCGATTATGAAAAAGTCGTTTTTTGTTTTCTGCATTTTTTTTCATTACATCTCGAAAAAAAGATATACAAGGTGTCCCGTTGGTAAACGGAGATATTTTAAAGGTATGTAGAGGTCACAAAAGGGGATTCTAAATAACCCAAATACAGTAAGTTGGAACCATATGGGAAAGTTGACCTCATATGCAACCTTCAGATATAAAATTTTTTTCAGTCGTATACGAGATTTGTCAAAAAATATGAATTTTGCTCAAGAGTAAAGTACCTTTATTTTTGAAATATGAAAAAAAACTTATTCAAAAAATTTGTTTCTAATGACATTTTGAAATTATAATTTCACACTCAAGAGACAATGGGAGTGTCGCCATCTATATGTTGTCTCCATCGTCCTAAAATGATAAGTCCACAAGCTGAAAATACGTTTTTATTTTAGGAATATCTGAAGAAAAATCGCCCAGATTTTATTGATTCTGCAGACTATCGAAGAAAAACTGTTTTAAACAATAGGGTTGGAAGGGAACAAATTAAGGATGATTTGAAGTTAAGATTTCTAAAAGAAAATGATAACAATAATCTGAAACGTAAGTAAAAAGTAAGAAGTGCGCATGAAGAAGTAATCATCAGTGACCAAGTAGAGGTAGTAGAAAATGAAAAGGGTCTCTTGATCTAATAGATTATTTCATACAAGTAATTATTGAAACATGTTAAAACAAAATTAAATACAAAAATTAGTTTTAAGCTTTTAAATATTTTTAAATAAAGGACCCCGCACTAAACTTATGGGAATTGGTTCCCGGTCAAATTGGCTGAAATTTTAGTATGTTATACTTCATGCCATTCTGAACAAATGTCTGGGCACACAGTCCGGAAATGCTCATATTCAGAGATACAGGTCGCAAATGGTTTTAAAACCCATGAACGCGCACGGGGAACTAAACATACACTCGAAAAAAAGTATATATTCAGGCCAAAAAAGGCTGAAAATGCTATACTCGGGGTTAAATTGTCGCTTTCTCTAAATTTGATACTAGTTTTGAGCTACGACCCTTCTAGGGGGTTGAAGGGGAGAAAATCGCATAAGTAAAAAGTCAGTGATCAGGAGCATTTATAAGTGCCAGAATTGCTAAAATGTGGGAATTTTATGTTCTCAGGAAATTTATTTATAGTTGCATTTGAAAATAGGCCAATTCCGACAGTCCACCATTTCTCGAATTATTAAAAAGTTCGATATGAGATTATCTCTGTTTCACAGATTAGGCTATTGTTTTGCACAAAAAGGTGGTTTATTTGAACCTTTATTACATTAGATTCGTAGTTTTTTTAGTTACATTTTAGTTTATTTTTAAATTGTAGAATGTTTTTTATTTTCAAAGCCGTTAATACAAGAAGGAACCACAGCATTTATTTTCAGAAGAAATTATTTGTTACATTTATTGCAGCAAATAATTTCTCGCATACAATGGAACTTGGCGTCGCAAAATCTATTCCTGAAGGTAACACACACACCTCCTACCCCCTTTCCCAACATTTTCATACTGCTTCAGCTCAATGCTTTTGTTATAGTCTATTTTTATGTATGAGAGAGTAATAAAACAGCATTTCTAATGCAAAACTTAGTACGGTCATTTTAAATATTTTTACGGAATAATCTAAATATTTCCTAAAATTGTCATAAATGTACCTGAGCTAATACAAGTTTTGGGTCTTTTATAACCATAAGCTGTACAGAACAATAGAAAAAGGTTTGGACAGGCCAAAAGCCCTGTGTATTAAAGATAACATAGCCGTATCTTAAGATTATTTTCAATAAGTACCTATTTGCCAATTTTGTTTTATTTTAATTCCAAGAATTTCTTACAGTAATCGAATTATAAGTAGATAAATCCCTTACCAACAAATTTCACCGAAAATGCGATTGTAGGTTTTCCATTTAGTAAGGAGGTCCAGTTGTGTATTCTTGACAGCTTACTAAATGTCGTTTAGTTGCAACATGCAAGGTGCAGTGTGCAGTCTATTGTGAATTCTAGTGTGATCATGGAAAATTTGGAAGTACCGCTTAAACGACAAAAAATCGGTCCTTTAACAGTTAATGAAAAAACATTAATATTTAATTGTTTTAAATCATTTACAGACAAACATTTATGTAAAAGTGTTGATGACACAGTGGAATTAGTTAGTAGTACGCTTGGTGTTGGGAAATCTACGATTTACAGAGTTGTTAAAGAAGAGAAATGTGGCGAGTTTCAAACAGCACGTAAAGCTCCAGGAAAACCAAAATTTCAAATAGAAAATCATTTGAAAGAAAGACTTTGAAGGAAAGTGCATGCGTTCTTCTTTAGAAAAGAATTTCCGACAGTAGACAAAGTTCTTGCCACGGTTCGAGATGATAAGGATTACCCTGAAATGAGTCGAAGCACACTATGGAAACTTTTAAAAGAAATAGGAAAAAGCATTCCAGAAAGTCTATTTTAATAGAAAGAAGCGATATTGTAGTATGGAGAAGAAATTACCTAAGGACTATAAAAGAAATGAGAAACGAAAGAAGAAATATATTTTATTTAGATGAAACATGGATCAACGAGGGACATACACCAAATAAATTTTGGCAAGATGAAACTGTTACAAGTCGAAGACAGGCTTTTTTAAATAATTTATCTACTGGTTTAAATCCACCATCAGGAAACGGGCGCAGACTGATAATAGTACACATCGGTAGTTCAAACGGTTTTGTTAAAGGTGGTTTATTGATTTTTGAATCGTACCGGTGACTACCATGAGGACGTGAATGCTGATGTCTTTAAAGAGTTGTTCGAATAAATGATAGATCTTTTTCCTCAGAACTGTATAATAGTCATGGATAGTGCAAGTTATCACTCGAGTGATAGTGGTTAAAAAAAGATTTACAGAATTGGCTAAATTCAAAGAATATTAAGTTCCATCCCGGTTCTGTGAGAAGAGAACTGTATTATTTGTGTTCCCTTCATAAAGAGAAATTAAAAAAATATGAAATTGATGAAATTGCAAAAAATCGTGGGATGACGGTGGTTAGATCACCACCATATCATTGCGAAGTAAACCCGATTGAACTGATATGGGCACAGATAAAGGGAGAAGTTTCAAGAAAAAATAATTCTTTTAAAATGAGTGATGTTAAACAGTTGTTTTTGGAGGCTGTAAATAATGTGAAGCCTGAAAACTGGGAAAAGGCAGTAAATCATACGATTAAAGAAGAAGAGAAAATGTGGAAGTTGGACAATATTACTGATGAAATGATCGAGCCACTCATTGTAAATATTGGTTGCGACAGTTCATCTTCTGATTTCGATTCTGATTTGGATTTGTAGGTAAGAAGTAGTTTTTATATTAAAATTATTATTTATGAACGTAACGTTGTTTAAAAGTCAAAGTTTAAACCCTTATACCTACATAACCCGTTTGACACAATGTTCTTAACATACCTTGTGGAAAAATAAAATATTTTAGAAAAAATTGCACTTTTTTACCTTCAGCTGTTTAGAAGTTATAAGCAGGTTAATTAGGTGAAAATATAAGTGTACACCCGATATATTTATTATATTTATACAAAGGTTATTTCATACGAAAATACTCGAGGTATAACTTCACAAAATATTTTAACTGTCTACTAAAAGAAGTGGTATGCCTATGTATTACGAACGCTTTATTATTTTAATACTCTCTCATACATAAAAATAGAC
Organism: Crepidodera aurea; assembly: GCA_949320105.2. Classification (NCBI taxonomy): domain Eukaryota; kingdom Metazoa; phylum Arthropoda; class Insecta; order Coleoptera; family Chrysomelidae; genus Crepidodera; species Crepidodera aurea. The sequence goes on from OX439480.2 coordinate 5,920,169, forward strand.
TATAGTAAGCTAACGGAAACACGCGCTCTGTTAGCAGAGAGTAGGGATACAACAATGTAGATAGTTGATACGTCGTTGCGCAGATTACTTATATATTGTGCTGGTCTACTTATGTTCCGTTAAAATTTTACTACTGTTTCTTAGTGAATAAACATTTTTATTATTTTTATTTTATTACCTTTACTGGTCATTGGTGACTCTTCTAAACTTAGTTTTAACTCTTTATACACTTACAATATACCTTCTGGTCGTTGTCGTTTGTTTAACTAGTAACCTTTTCTTTTGAAAATAACCCTTATTTTTAGGTCAAAAAAACAAGTTGTTCACTGAACAAGAAATGAGAAAGATTACGAAGAGGAACTATAAGAAATTGCCAGAAATACAAAACAAAGCCACTCTTCTACGGCTACAAAAGTTGAGGAATGCTGACAAATACATCACAGATGTATTCAAAAAAGTAAGGATTATCCTGTTTGCATTTTGTCTAACATATAATTTTTTGTTTACTACTCATTAGATATAACTGTTAAATTTTACGCATATCCATTGCTACAAAAAGTACTTCTGTAACCACATTTATGATTCACCCTGTATAAAATATGGTTCATCACCAAGAAATAATTATTTAAACTATATATTCATGATGCAATGACATTTGCTCGTATTTTTAATGCTATAAAAAAGATTTCTTCAAAAAACCATATGACCTTGTTACAAAATTCTACGGTGATTGTTTATAAAATATTAATGGTAAATAATCTATAATTCTTATTTTCTAAAACAAACGCCAATAACACAGGTCTGTTATGAGAAATGTGGTTACAAAAAAAGTGTCATTTCCGATGTTTAACACCCTTTACTTCGAAAACTAGCCGGTTGGGGCATGGGCGGACTCAGCCGATTTTGCAAGGGGGGACTGTATTCTACCCGGGATGAGAGGTCGGGAGGTTATGGAATATACCCTGCTCAGCGGAAAGACCTCCTCTCTCATGGTTGTTCTCATCAAGTCCTTTCAACCTTCGAAGGTTTAAAAAGGACTTCTCGGCTTCTTGTAATATTTCTTCAAAGTAAAAAATATTTCCTAATCCGCCTATGGTTTGGGCCAATGGACACTTTTTGTCAGAGCAAAGCCATTTTTTCATAAGAAAGGTGCCTGCCAGCTGCCTTCTCTTCTCTCGTACTTCTTCCCGCTACGGTGCAAACTTTCAGGAACGCCAATTTAATATTTAATTTGTTTTTTTAAATATAGTTTAGAACCGGAATTGTAAAAGTATTACATCGATAAATAATAATAATAATAATAATATATGCGACTGAACCCCTGAAAGCAGAGCTTGTGCGGGGAAGGGACGGCTATTATTATTATAGTACATACATACATACATACATCATACAGATGTCTGGTCTTTGGGTATAATTCTATTTATAATGTTGATGCTGATGTTTTATGATGTCTTTCATGCGAAACAAGTGCAGTAGCACTTATCGCTTAGCATTGTATTTATTGAATAGTACGGCATACCGTAACTAGAACTTTCGATTTATTGCCACACAGGATTTTCAAGTATTTTTCATCAGTTCATGGAGAATTGAGAAAAAATGTTCAGGGTGACGAATTTTTTTAGCCACCCGAAAGGTCGGAATTCATCTTTGAATATGTAAAAAAAGTGGTCTAATTTTGTTATCGCCACACGTTCGTTCTCTACTTGAGGTGTTAGTTTTTATTGTGAAAAATCTGAAAAAAATCGAAACTGACATTTATAACCACCCCGATGCGAGCAAACGCGTTTTCCGTCGGACAGTGGGACGAAACGCCATTGTCGCATTCAAATTACTCTACACCTCACCAGCGGCGGCGCCACGGGGGGGGGGCAAAGGGGGGGGGGCAGTATGCCCTCCCCCCGCCCTTTACAAAATGTCGTTTTTAGCGCCCCTTCGATTTTATAACTAGTGATGTAATTGCTGAATACCAGTCTTTTAGTTTATTATTTAGAGAACTTAAAGATAATGAAATTAGTGTAACAACTGAAGAAATATTACCATATATCATTTCAAATGATCTTGAAAATGCATTTCCGAATCTAGCCAGATTGTACCGAATATTTATCACCATATAGTGGAGTGAAATTAGACGAACATATTCTGAAAATGGATGTAAGAGCTAAGTCACATTTTTTTAATTTTTTCGATTTTATATACATAAAGAGAAGCTTGTAAAAAAGTTTTCAATAAATTTGGGCTGGAGCTTCGCGAGATATGTTCCAAAAACGGCATTTTTCGTATTTTTCGAGTGGATTGCTTCACTATTTTTTTTACTGAATTGGCAATAAATAACCAAAGAATCCTCGAATTTTTTTAAAAATTGGAGAAAATATGTATTTTTATGTCGGGGAAACGTGGTAAAAATTTTTAAAAAAATTTATTAGTCCAGCCAAAATCAGCATTTTTCGAAAAAAAATTGATTGGCCGCCATTTTCGGAAAAACAATAGTAGTGAAAAATATTTTATCTTAAAAAGAAGGATTTTGTGTGTACTTTTGTCTAAGAAAATCCAACATTTTATTTCTTTATTTAAAGTGGCCAATTTATGGAATAATAAAAAAATAAAAATTCGATTTTCATTTTTTTCCAATTTTTTATCACGATATTTATGATTGATTCTCTTAGAAAAACTGCAGTCCAAAAAATGTTTAAAAAAATAAAACAAATATTTCAGGTTCTAAAGTAAATCAATATAAAAAATGAAATTTTTTTTTTTATTATTCCCTAAATTGGGAACTTCAAATAAAGAAATAAAATGTTGGAGTTTCTTAGACAAAAGGTACACCTTCTTTTTAAGATAAAATTTTTTCTCTACTATTGTTTTTTCAAAAATTGCGGCCAATTCAATTTTTTTTCGAAAAATGCCGATTTTGGCTGGACAAATACATTTTTTTAATTTTTACCATGTCTTCCCGACATAAAAATACATATTTTTTCCAATTTTTAAGAAAATTCGAGGATTCTTTGGTTATTTATTGCCAATTCAGTAAAAAAAAATAATGTGCGCGAATTCGTTTTTTGAGGTTAGGGTACATTCAAAAAAATCTACTATACGGATGGATGATTTTTTTTTATTTTTCCACGACTCTTAGAGCGGAGATATTTAAAAAAATAAAAAAATAGTGAAGCAATCCACTCGAAAAATACCAATAATGCCGTTTTTGGCACATATCTCGCGAAGTTCCAGCCCAAATTTATTGAAAAAATTTTTACAAGCTTCTCTTTATATGTATAAAATCGAAAAAATTAAAAACAATTGACTTAGCTCTTACATCCATATTAAATTCTAATTTCACTTCACTAATAGGCACTAATAGTGCAACTGCTGAACGCACTTTTAGTAGATTAAAACATATAAAAACCTATTTTAGATCCACAATAGGTGAACAAATGTTGAACGATTTGGCAATATTATATAAGCATAGAATCAGTTCATTAAAAAAACTTGTATTTCAAATTGTATGAATCTGTCAAATTTTACGATTCCTTTTTTTCTCGAATAAACCGTCAACATTTCTTATTTTGCAATAAATCTCGCAAATTTTACAAAATAAACTCCACAAACCCTATATCAGCATAAAGCTCTTAAAAAAATGCCATGCAATGATGTAATAAAATATAGGGTGATGCATTTGAGAAAAACGAGTAATTGCTATTTGTAATTTGTCATTTTCAAAAAATCGTAGAAGGCGACAGAATGTTGACTCCGAGTTCGCCTACATCTTTTAAAAATGCGCTAAAGCTTAAGGAATCGACTGAAAAAAAGTTGATTAAGTTATCTTGAATATTTCTGAAGTTCTGAATTTTTTTGTGGATCTCTGCACGACGCTGTTTTGACACATAAATTGACATAAGTCAAAAACTATTGCAAATAAGTCTAAGAAACCCGGGTGCGTTATATCGACAATTTAATGGCGAATCTAAAAATGTAACAAAAATGGGGGGTTGCCCATTAAAAAAGCAGAACTTAGTTGTGTATCTTATTTGGGACATCCTGTATATAACTAGAAATATTTTTAGAATGTGCCTCATTTTCGGACCTATCGTCTAAAAAAAATCAAACCGATAGCTTCGGTAGAAAAAGGGTTATGGAGCATGAACACGCCCTTGGGTCACCCGCTATATTTAATTTCGTGTAGTTGCGAGTAGAAAATGTTCGTTCGATATTTTTTATTAATATTTATGATATTCTTTATAATTTAAAAAAAATTTCAACCTTGTGGCTGTAACTTTTTTACGCCTTCTTTTCTGCAACTTTTATATCTATTGTTGCAGTTGCGGGCGGTGTAAAATGTCCGTTCTTCGTGAATTCATACATGTTTTTACGTATTTAATAATAAATCAAGAACGTGTGGCATGTGGCGATAACAAAATTAGACCACTTTTTTTTACAAACGGAAAATCGTTTAGAGGACCACCGTGTAACTATAAAACTTTTTGTCATGGGAAAATTTTATTGTGTTTGTGTAAATCTATCGATTTATGTTTGAAATAAAGCTTGTGGCGATAACAAGCCATTTTGGTTACGGTATGCCGTACTATTGGCCGTGGCGCTCTGGGGCAACTTACTGATGATTGATGGCGTATTTGCTTTATAGTTGTGGGAAAACCCTCAAAAACATCACAACATCTTCACCGACAACGATGGACTTCCCCGTAATTAATGTTAAATACGTTACAAATCGTGCCCAGAAGTAGACAATGAAAATTTTATTTAAAATATCATTGCCTATACCGGGAGGACACGAACCGGTGCACGGACAGACCACTTGATCGTACATACTGAAGTAAACGACTTGGTCCGCTGAGCCACCTTCGCCATACATTCATAGAAGCAAAATAATTAGCACAAGACAGAAAGGAGTTGAAATAATTTGTAGAAAAAACACCCATCCCCACAAAAGGTTAGGTGTGCGTAACAAACATTACTTTAATGGTTATTTAACGAACAAGTGTATTAATCCCCATTTTAATTCACGAGTTCGTTACAGAACTTTTCCATCGACCGTACTTTTCAAAAAGGTATCTTACTTTAAATTTTTAAGAAATTAAATAATGACATACAATGACAGATAGTATTAACACACCTTCTTGATTTCAAATGTATGTTTGGTTGCCACGGTAACTGTCAATATAAATGTATAAGAGCAATGTGCGTTGAGTTGCATATAATAAAATCGTTGATTAATAGAAAATCATTCATTAATAGGTGTCATTAATCAACGATTTTGAGTGCGTTAAAATACATCATAAATGGTCGGTCGACGGAAATGGTTATTTAACGAACAAGTGTATTAATAAGGGCGATTAACAATGAGAAAATTTAACACGATTGTTAATCGCCATTTTAATTCACGAGTTCGTTACGGAACTTTTCTGTCGACCGTACTTTTCAAAAACTCTATACATAGAGTCGACGGAAATAATATATTAAAATATAAGTGTATAATATTAAGGGGTCTTTAAAACATGCAATTTTTCGAGCACGGCAATGTTGCCGATAAAAATAATTAATTATTCTATACTTTATTAACCCACTGTATTGTTTTAAAAAGCAAAACGAAAGCGTAAAATGTAACAATTATATCTAATGTTTATGAAATAAAATAAATTGTTAAACAAAATGCAATAATTTTTTATTGATTTTTAAAATATTTATTTCAATATGAGAATGTTAAATGTAATCCGCGCTTAATTGTTCTTGTTGTAACACCAAATTTTAGATTTAAAACGTTTTCAAAAATTCAGGCCTCTGAAATTAAATATTTTGTTTATGTAAAGAAAAAGTAAAAAATGTAAAATTAATAATTTCAAATGGCATAAATAATAGTGCTACTTAGTCGAGTCAAATTTTCCATTTTCCAGACATTTTCGTTGAACGGCTTGTTATATTTTCCATATGTTTTGGAAATTTGCGAGCGCACGTTTTATTGAAGATTTTGCAAAAAAATGCATGTCTAAAAAGTTCATAGTAAAATGCTAATTTGACTCGAGTAACTGTTTGGAGTTACTAACTATTAAATAAAACTAATAACAGTAAAAAGCAGCATTAATTTATATAACGCATAAAGTCCAATTTTAGGATTCTTTATTATAGTTCAACAAAGAATTTGATATTCTCATATTAACGAATCCTTTTTTAATATTTTTTTATGTTTTTAGAAAATACAAAACTGCATATTGAAAGGTAAAAGTCATTTTCCAATCGATTCAAATATTGTTAATTATTATAAGTGACGCCTTTAAATCTAATTTGACAAGAGTATCTTTGTAAAACGCTAGTGTATATTGAAGTTTTATATTTTTGAATAAAAAGTGTGTTGAAATGGTCTACTTTATTAACAGTAACAGTAAAATGTGAAAGATACAAGGATCTGTAATTCTAGGCAAACTTTTATTCATGGTTTATCTAATCTACTGTCTTTAAATGTCCATCTGGTAAAGAGAACGTTTAGTAATCACACCGTATTATACGATTCAAGATATTGCAGGCAGGTTCCAAAACCACAGGGTTGTACAAATTTGTGGTATATCTTTCTACTTTCATATGTAAATATTGTCACGAGGTCCAGTTTTGGCCTACGTGTTGCTGCTACGTATCCAGGGTGAAACGCCTTTTCGATCTTTACAAAGTTACTGAGGTCTCTCCCCGAATACTTTGAGAATAAGCAGTTATTATGTCTTAATACCACCACTCAGTTTAAGAAATAAAACAAGAGAAGTACAAAACAAATACACTTTTATTTGGGTCACCCTTCAAGTATACATAAATTAGACAAATATTAACAATAATCGCTTACCTATACATAACGGACCAGGGGCTTTGATGATTATACTTCTTTATTGGGCTAATTTTGGCTTATGCTCAAACTCCGTACTGTAATCTCCCAGATATCCTTTCTTCTTTATCGTACTCTTTAAAACTTAACTTTAAACACTACTTTTCACTTTGACCGATCGCTTGTCTCTTCGGAGACCTTTTCGGCCACCCAGTCAACGACTAACTGTCGACCTTCCCCGTCGCAAAAAGAATTTTTTGGGAAAATTTCGCAGACAGAGGCAGAGTTCATAGTTTCAATAAATTGTCCTACATTTATCTCGGTAATAGCCTCTCAATTAGGCAATCTGCCATCGATTTTCGTGTTTCTGCACGTCAGCGAAATCTTGCGATGAGACCTGGTTTGATTAAATATTTATATTTATTATAGTAAACGACAAACTAATAAAAGTATGACATGTCATTTTCCCCAAATTTTTGTAATTTAAATCTATGTTGAGCAATACCAAAAGACTGAAACGAAAATTCAAGTAGATGTATATGCGGGAACGACTTGCCTGAATGGATATTTTTGGAAAATCAAACGTAATAGTACAGCAGCCGCCACTTGATTTTTTTTATGATTATAGTAGGGGAGGCCAAGCGGGGATTTTCCGCGTTACTCGAGCGCGTCAGAATTACATATGGGGAGAAACCTTGCACCCTGTAATGTACCCCTACCATATATGAACCCTTAATATAGGGGGGTGCGTTGAGGGCAGATTAGTAAAAAAAAATCGATCCTTAGAAAAACTCGAGCGCGACAGATTAAGAAAAGGTAAGTTAAGTACTCCAGAAAAGTGTATATTTCAATAATCTGTCAATTTGAGCGTGGCATAAGGAAATGGGCGAGTCACAAAGTTGTAAAAAAAACGGTTCATTGTGGCTAAACGGTTAATATTTTGAAAATTTTGTTTATTCATGGATATGTGGGTTGATAAAGGCTACATTTTAAAATTATTTTGAAATATACAGGTTGCCCCAAAAAAGTGTGGCGTATCAAAGTTATATTATTTCTTATGGAATACCCTATATTTTATGGCATGTATAGATTATACGTTAAAAATAAGATAAACTATCTTAAGTATTCCCTATACCTAAGCTTTTTAGTTTTCGAGATATTTTGATATTTCTAAAAATGAAAGCACTTACAAGAAAACCAATAACTTGGAAACCTATGGAATCAGCCAAATCCTATTTTAACTGAAAAAAATTAGACTGACAATTGAAAGCAATAATTTATTTAGAGTTGTTTAAAATTATACAGTGCGTCCAAAACGGGGCGATTCTCTAATGACATATTCAAACGACAATATCGTTCTTATTTTAAATAGTACACCCTGTATTTTAAAAGCCTATTATGTAGCAAATTCCATTGCCTTTTAAAAATTATAAAGGTCTACTATGCCTAAATCTATTAATTTTGGAGTTATTTTTATTTTACGTTATTTTTCCACCCGTAATGCCTAAATATAACACCCTGTATTTGATCAGCTTAGAATATGATCCGAAAAAATTATCTTTGAAACTATGTGTTTGGTTTTGACATTATTAGAAATATTTCGAGATGCATCAAAATCTGTATGGTTAACCGTCAGAATAATCCATTATTATGAAAAGTGGATTCATCTGTAAACAGCATATTATAAAAAAAAATCATCTTCACTAACCTTCTCCAATGCCCATAAACAAAAATCTATCAGTCTTTTCCATACAGATTTTGATGCATCTCGAAACATTTTTAATAATGTCAAAACCAAACACATAGTTTCAAAGATAATTTTTTCGGATCATAGTCCAAGCTGATCAAATACAGGGTGTTATATTTAGGCGTTACGGTAGAAAAATAATGTAAATTTTAACAAAAATTAAAATAACTCCAAAATTTGGGACAACCTGTATATTTCAAAATAATTTTAAAATGTAGCCTTTATCAATCCACATATCCATGAAAAAATAAAATTTTCAAAATGTTAACCGTTTAGCCACAATGGACCATTTTACTGTTTTTTTTTTTTTACATTTTTGAAAATTTTTACACGCTCTTCGCCCCACTAAAATGGAAAACTTAACATACATTTTTTTCGTTTTAGAACCTAATCTTCACAATCTAATAGGTCCCCATGACGCTTTAGTAACTGCAAATTTAGCATCTCGGCTTCCCCTACTATTAACAGGCTGAACTTCCGTAAATAGCCCAACTTTTTCCTCTGCGAAAATTCTCGATAGAGGTAGCTAATGAACTGCGCAGGTGTAAAACATGTCGATTTGGAGGGGTGTCCAAAATTTATGACTAACAATTAGTTTTGTATCTATATGTGACGATAATTTTACAATTAACTCGAAAAAACGTTTGGTCTACAAAATACATGGTTTGGCTGAAAACGGAAGATAAAAAAAAGTGTTGGGTAAGGAAATGGGTAGATCGTCGAATTGACTTGGGAGCCGGTTCAACCAAGCCCGTGCGCAGGATTTGCTCGAGGGGGGGGGGGGGGGGGTTCATTAAAAAAAATTCGAAGGAACCATAGTTTGTCCATCGTAAAGAAGTTTTTTCTAATATTTCAACTATCGTAAATGAGTTGCGGTTGCTTTTAGGTTTAGTAAAACATCAAATTGTCAAGCAAGATAATTTCGTGATGCAATTCGTCAGAATAATAATATACATAGAGATGCCTTTCTATCCTTGTTTTTGAAGCCAACATCTATTTGTTTATGTTTATATCAGTCGTCTGAGTAACAAAAATAGATAATACTGGTTCGTGTTTCATCGAGTTCTGATGTAACCGGGTTTTTGTGTTCCATCGGAATTATATTATTTGTTCTCAATGTTTGTGTTTGTTGATGGTGTCGTGGTTATTACTCATTGTATAATTTTTGGTGATTTGAGTGCTAATTGACTGAGATATTGACTCGTTAGTTCAAATAGCAATATTGAATAAACCAGTAAGGAATTTTAATTTATTAGATTCGACATCCTACGACCGGTTTCTGTCTTTCGACTTCATCAGTTAGGCTCGTTAGACTCGTACAAGTCAATAGCTATATCCGCTATAAGATAACATTTTTAGATGTGCTACCATCTATGGTAAGAAGAGAGTATTGACATTAAATTTTGACTGAATCTAGTCAAGATGTCACTCTCTTCTTTTTTACTCACTTTGTATAGGTAACTCGGATTAAGATTGCAGCGCTCATGCGGTGAAATTGGAACTGTGCTAGTTTGTTTACTTCGTGCTTTCTTATGGGATATTTCATGTGTATTTAAGTTGTTTATTTGGTATCAGTTTTGTTTTTTTGAATTATTTCTAGGTGTAAATTGTGTATTGTTTTTGTTTAGTGTTTAGTGTGACATTCATTTTATTTTATAAACTATACATAAACATTTATTTTATATCTTTAAAGGTGTGATATTTCCAGTTGTATTTAGGTGAGTAGTAGTCAGGAGTTTTACTCAAATACATTTTAGTCTCAAATTATTGTTTCCATTATTTTTTAGAAATGAAGTTAAGCATTTTAGAGTACATGAACTATTTGGGCGGATCGGCTAATTCTAAATCTGTAGTTGAAGGTGAAAATGTCCTGAATGCAGGACATCTTATTTTAGCGGGAAAGACCATAGAAACTTATGAGTGGATAGAAATATATGGTTTGTGTTTACAAACGAGTGCATTGGAATCTAATCCACATGAAATTACTGGGAAATTATCTATTTCTAACACTGTAAAAGTGTTCTTGTAAAGTTAAAGCATGAGGCTTTAATGTTCTCCGTTTTACTCTAACTGTAAATAATAAATCAAAGCAAAGTGGTAAATAATAATTAAATAATTTTACCATACCTTTTTGAATAAAATCACTTTCAGCAAAATTTAGAGAACACACTCTCATGGTATTTGAAACTTTCTTGCCAATTTTTAATGTTGTGATCCACAATCTTTTCCTATCCACTAATTCTCTATTGCCAAGTTTGGTTTCAAAAAAAACTTTGGACGTTCCTGCTTTGGAAACGAATGAAAACTTAGTTCAGGGTTTCTTTTTCCCCATGATGAACACTTAGGTACACAACAATAATGATTACTCATTATAAAAAAGATCAACAAATCAAAATTATTTGTAAAAACAAGACAAAAACACTATGAAAATTACTTAACAACGCTAAAGAAATAACCCAAAATGTCAAAACTACTCCTTAGCTCAGTTTTCGCAGTTTTCACCAGAGGGCGTATCAGTTAGGACGAGAAGCGAATTAATCTCTTTTTTTCAAGAATTATCTATCGTTTTATTTTGTTTATGTTTACGAATTTTCTTTTATTTTCGCAGCCACAAAGGCTAAAAAGATTTGAACTACCTGTCGTCAGAATAAATGATTCAGTTTAATTTGTCGAAATATCTAATGTGAATGTGCTACCATCTATGGTAAGAAGAGAGTATTGACATTAAATTTTGACTGAATCTAGTCAAGATGTCACTCTCTTCTTTTTTATCCCTTTCAGAGATTAATACTAAGTGAGTAAACCAGTAATGAATGTGAATTTATCGACAGTAATATAACAAGACCCCGTTTATGAGCGAATAATTTTTTTCGATTTTTCCAAAAATAGTTTTGTTTGAAAACTTAACGAGTTTAATTTTCTAAAATAAAACTATTTAAGGAAAAATCGAAAAAAAAAATTATTCGCTCATAAACGATGGTCGAGTTATATTTGATCAGATTATTTCTCAATGGTCTTTACAGAAAATTCTTTATATTCTTCGCCATTTGATTTCCGCAATGCCGACCGTAAAATAAGCGGTGCATGTATGATGTGTTGCCTATATTTTAGGAGCTCTTAAGGAGGACGATGTAGTTTATTCGAAAAGGTAGGAAGGTGAGTTTATCAGCGAATAAATTTTGACAGATGCGCGAAATAGTCGTAAATGTTCCTTAAAATTGCCGTAAGCACACCTACACCCCATGCGTACTACTATGATACTGAACTCAGAAGGAACAAGGAACAAACAACAGGAGAACCCAATGACGCGATAAGTCGATATCCCTTCTTCATGCTATGTAAGGAGAAATTGTAATGCTGTCTCAACATTTAACAAGCTTTCCTTTATGCTTACACTAAACCGTAAACCCACAAATATGTTCTTTCCGATACTGCATAAACGATCAATGCATTAACTAGAAAAATGAACTAAAAGGAATAGTAAAAATAAATAGGGTTTTATTCGTTTTAATGGAGTCGATCTGGCTTTCGAAAACAGACTGGTGAAATCGAGTAATTTTTATTCCCAATCGATGAAATCAGTTCCCCTTCATTCCTGCATGAAATGTTCGATCAAGGCGGCGGTGGAAGAGTGGGAAATCCTCTATCTAAAGAACTTAAAAACGGTATTACCAAAATTGAAGAGCTTGACAAAACACGTAACCTAGTTCCAATCTGAACCCGATAACTCAATTAGTTCGCGAATTATCGTGATTCGAAATAGCAAAAATGAAAATAATTAATTATTTCTCGAGAGGCAGTGGAGATAGGGCTTTAATTTTTTGTGAATAAAAGGGTAATAACGAGAACTTCTAAGTGCCGGAGGGTGGGGGTGGTGGGACAAGTAAGGTGGGAGATATGGGGGAAACAAATATTATTGAAACGCTTCTGTGCTAATTGAGCTAGCGCAACCAGCCGGGACTCAAATTGTTCACTTTTTCATCCGCTAAAAGATAGCAATACGGAAACATTTTCTTTTTCACAAATGCGCGCTTTTGGCTTGGATAATTTTTTGCTCGCGATTTTAGGCATGAAGAAGGGGGTTGATGAAAACAAATTTTTTCACCTCTCGACGACATTTTTTTATCTTTCATTTGAGCCGCGCGGTAACTCGATGCGATAGTTAGGAAGGGCGTTACGGGCCGGAAAAGTATTTGCTATATAGCGGGAGAATGCAGAAGAGTAGGGGGGTTCAACCGAGTTCAAAAGAAAGACGAGAAAATTTTCTAACCATTTATTCATTTTATTACTTTGCCATGTCAGTATCTTGCCCGCCCGCGCGAGTTACAAATGGAAAAACGGAACGAAACCGGACAAAGTCACCATAACACCAGCCGGGGGCGGAGCTTACGCTCACCACTTCTCTCTTTCTCTCTCTCTCCGGAGTCACCCACACACATGGGCACAAGCGTGCGTAAGCTCCGCCCCCGGCTTCTTTTCTATGGTTTTCGTGCTGTTTCGTTCCGTTTTTCCATGTCCATGTCAAAGTAATAAAATGAATAAATGGTTAGAAATTTTTTCTCGTCTTTCTTTTGAGCTCGATTAGAACCCCCTACTCCTCGGCTTTCTCCCGCTATATGGCAAAGACTTTTCCGGCCCGTAGCCCCCTTCCTAATTATCGGATAGAGTTACTGGTGGGCTCAAATGAAAGATAAAAAAACTGCCGTCGAGAGATGAAAATTTTTTTTTTGCCCAACACACTTCTTCATGCCTAAAATCACGAGCAAAAAATTATCCATTTTTTATTTTGCGCCCCCAAAAATTGAACAATTTGAGCCCTGGCTGGTTGCGTCAGCTCAATTAGTACGGAAGTTAAACGCGTTTCAATAATATTTGTTCACCCCCCCCCCTCTACTGATCCCCCCACCACGACCCTCCGACACATAAAAGTACGCGTTATTACCCTTTTATTCACAAAAAATTAACGCCCCATCTCGACTGCCTCTCGAGAAATAATTAATTAGTTTTTTTCATTTTTGCAATTTCAAATCGCGATATTTCGCGAACTAATTGAGTTATCGGAGGAGATTTGTCGGAAAAACCGTTTTCAAGTTCTTTATATAGAGGATTTCCCCCTCCTTCACCGTGCCGCCTGGGTCGAACATTTCATGCAGGAATGATGGGGGGATCGGACTTCAACGATTCGGAAAGAAAAATTTTTCTTGATTTCACCAGTCTGATTTCGAGCCGTTTTTTTAGCCAGATCTACTCCATTATTTATTTAAATATAACGGACCAAATAGAGGACAAGTAAATCTTTAACAAAAATTGGTTGCTAAAAATAACAAGATATTAAAAAAAAAGACGTAGATTGATTGGGAAATAATTTTACAACATATGGAAAGGAATTAAAAACAAACTGCAATAATTAAAATTTATACTAGTTACTCTATTTTTTTCTTTATAAACACGAAAGACCGCTAGATGTAGCATATGCCATTAATGTATTTGCAGCTTGTCGAGTTTCTAAATATATTCTTGTTTCATTCATCCATTCTCTTGCTACGCACCTCGGAGCACCCTTGAGTAAGTTCATATATTTTAGGGTTTGTGCAAAGTCGCCTCGGTCTAACCAGTACCTGGAATAAAATAAATATTAGACTACAATTTTTTTAAAAAAGAATTATAAATAAAGAACACCTACACTATAACAAATAATGTTTGAGAGTAATTTAGAATTTACAAGCAAATTAGCGTTGTTATATCTCATTCTTATTTTACCAATTTTTAACATAATCAAAATATAAACGGTAAAGTTGAAGGTTGGCTAATACACAATAAAAGTATGATTAAACAATATTATTTAGAAAAAAAAAATGAGTAATACTTATAAATCGTTTCCTCCCCATTTCAAATAACTTTTTTTATAAACATGCATAAAGTATCTTTTATTTTTCATGTAGAAACCGAAAAAGTGATAAAAAATACAGGTTGCCATTTAAAAAAACAAAGTTGGAACCCGCCCAGAGAAAACTGAACACCCTGTGTAGCTGCAATTATTTTTATTTTGTAGAGCTCGATCAATAAGGTAAGATTATAGAAAATTGTATTCCTATCTCTTTCCTATACAGAGATATGGACGACCGCGCCACTATTGAAGGACCCTGTATAACTCATGGCAACGGTGTACAAATCTATGTTTCTGCCTTTGTCCGTTTCACTGATAAGTACATTTTAACCAGCGAGTAAGTAGGAATCCGTTTTCTACCTGCTAATTCCACGAACGTATCATTGTGGTGTAATGAATCTAATTTTCACAGATTAAATAATTTGAATAATTTCGGGATTAAATGAAAAGTTATTTAAAATTAAATAAAACGTTCGATTTTTATTTGGCTCACCATATACATATTTTTAAATCTTTTACGGGCTAAACGCCATTCGAAGCTTGAATTGCGCGCGTCGTAAATCAAGGGATTTTTAAAAAGAACTTAAAAACGGTATTACCAAAATTGAAGAGCTTGACAAAACACGTAACCTAGTTCCAATCTGAACCCGATAACTCAATTAGTTCGCGAATTATCGTGATTCGAAATAGCAAAAATGAAAATAATTAATTATTTCTCGAGAGGCAGTGGAGATAGGGCTTTAATTTTTTGTGAATAAAAGGGTAATAACGAGAACTTCTAAGTGCCGGAGGGTGGGGGTGGTGGGACAAGTAAGGTGGGAGATATGGGGGAAACAAATATTATTGAAACGCTTCTGTGCTAATTGAGCTAGCGCAACCAGCCGGGACTCAAATTGTTCACTTTTTCATCCGCTAAAAGATAGCAATACGGAAACATTTTCTTTTTCACAAATGCGCGCTTTTGGCTTGGATAATTTTTTGCTCGCGATTTTAGGCATGAAGAAGGGGGTTGATGAAAACAAATTTTTTCACCTCTCGACGACATTTTTTTATCTTTCATTTGAGCCGCGCGGTAACTCGATGCGATAGTTAGGAAGGGCGTTACGGGCCGGAAAAGTATTTGCTATATAGCGGGAGAATGCAGAAGAGTAGGGGGGTTCAACCGAGTTCAAAAGAAAGACGAGAAAATTTTCTAACCATTTATTCATTTTATTACTTTGCCATGTCAGTATCTTGCCCGCCCGCGCGAGTTACAAATGGAAAAACGGAACGAAACCGGACAAAGTCACCATAACACCAGCCGGGGGCGGAGCTTACGCTCACCACTTCTCTCTTTCTCTCTCTCTCCGGAGTCACCCACACACATGGGCACAAGCGTGCGTAAGCTCCGCCCCCGGCTTCTTTTCTATGGTTTTCGTGCTGTTTCGTTCCGTTTTTCCATGTCCATGTCAAAGTAATAAAATGAATAAATGGTTAGAAATTTTTTCTCGTCTTTCTTTTGAGCTCGATTAGAACCCCCTACTCCTCGGCTTTCTCCCGCTATATGGCAAAGACTTTTCCGGCCCGTAGCCCCCTTCCTAATTATCGGATAGAGTTACTGGTGGGCTCAAATGAAAGATAAAAAAACTGCCGTCGAGAGATGAAAATTTTTTTTTTGCCCAACACACTTCTTCATGCCTAAAATCACGAGCAAAAAATTATCCATTTTTTATTTTGCGCCCCCAAAAATTGAACAATTTGAGCCCTGGCTGGTTGCGTCAGCTCAATTAGTACGGAAGTTAAACGCGTTTCAATAATATTTGTTCACCCCCCCCCCCTCTACTGATCCCCCCACCACGACCCTCCGACACATAAAAGTACGCGTTATTACCCTTTTATTCACAAAAAATTAACGCCCCATCTCGACTGCCTCTCGAGAAATAATTAATTAGTTTTTTTCATTTTTGCAATTTCAAATCGCGATATTTCGCGAACTAATTGAGTTATCGGAGGAGATTTGTCGGAAAAACCGTTTTCAAGTTCTTTATATAGAGGATTTCCCCCTCCTTCACCGTGCCGCCTGGGTCGAACATTTCATGCAGGAATGATGGGGGGATCGGACTTCAACGATTCGGAAAGAAAAATTTTTCTTGATTTCACCAGTCTGATTTCGAGCCGTTTTTTTAGCCAGATCTACTCCATTATTTATTTAAATATAACGGACCAAATAGAGGACAAGTAAATCTTTAACAAAAATTGGTTGCTAAAAATAACAAGATATTAAAAAAAAAGACGTAGATTGATTGGGAAATAATTTTACAACATATGGAAAGGAATTAAAAACAAACTGCAATAATTAAAATTTATACTAGTTACTCTATTTTTTTCTTTATAAACACGAAAGACCGCTAGATGTAGCATATGCCATTAATGTATTTGCAGCTTGTCGAGTTTCTAAATATATTCTTGTTTCATTCATCCATTCTCTTGCTACGCACCTCGGAGCACCCTTGAGTAAGTTCATATATTTTAGGGTTTGTGCAAAGTCGCCTCGGTCTAACCAGTACCTGGAATAAAATAAATATTAGACTACAATTTTTTTAAAAAAGAATTATAAATAAAGAACACCTACACTATAACAAATAATGTTTGAGAGTAATTTAGAATTTACAAGCAAATTAGCGTTGTTATATCTCATTCTTATTTTACCAATTTTTAACATAATCAAAATATAAACGGTAAAGTTGAAGGTTGGCTAATACACAATAAAAGTATGATTAAACAATATTATTTAGAAAAAAAAAATGAGTAATACTTATAAATCGTTTCCTCCCCATTTCAAATAACTTTTTTTATAAACATGCATAAAGTATCTTTTATTTTTCATGTAGAAACCGAAAAAGTGATAAAAAATACAGGTTGCCATTTAAAAAAACAAAGTTGGAACCCGCCCAGAGAAAACTGAACACCCTGTGTAGCTGCAATTATTTTTATTTTGTAGAGCTCGATCAATAAGGTAAGATTATAGAAAATTGTATTCCTATCTCTTTCCTATACAGAGATATGGACGACCGCGCCACTATTGAAGGACCCTGTATAACTCATGGCAACGGTGTACAAATCTATGTTTCTGCCTTTGTCCGTTTCACTGATAAGTACATTTTAACCAGCGAGTAAGTAGGAATCCGTTTTCTACCTGCTAATTCCACGAACGTATCATTGTGGTGTAATGAATCTAATTTTCACAGATTAAATAATTTGAATAATTTCGGGATTAAATGAAAAGTTATTTAAAATTAAATAAAACGTTCGATTTTTATTTGGCTCACCATATACATATTTTTAAATCTTTTACGGGCTAAACGCCATTCGAAGCTTGAATTGCGCGCGTCGTAAATCAAGGGATTTTTAAAAAGAACTTAAAAACGGTATTACCAAAATTGAAGAGCTTGACAAAACACGTAACCTAGTTCCAATCTGAACCCGATAACTCAATTAGTTCGCGAATTATCGTGATTCGAAATAGCAAAAATGAAAATAATTAATTATTTCTCGAGAGGCAGTGGAGATAGGGCTTTAATTTTTTGTGAATAAAAGGGTAATAACGAGAACTTCTAAGTGCCGGAGGGTGGGGGTGGTGGGACAAGTAAGGTGGGAGATATGGGGGAAACAAATATTATTGAAACGCTTCTGTGCTAATTGAGCTAGCGCAACCAGCCGGGACTCAAATTGTTCACTTTTTCATCCGCTAAAAGATAGCAATACGGAAACATTTTCTTTTTCACAAATGCGCGCTTTTGGCTTGGATAATTTTTTGTTCGCGATTTTAGGCATGAAGAAGGGGGTTGATGAAAACAAATTTTTTCACCTCTCGACGACATTTTTTTATCTTTCATTTGAGCCGCGCGGTAACTCGATGCGATAGTTAGGAAGGGCGTTACGGGCCGGAAAAGTATTTGCTATATAGCGGGAGAATGCAGAAGAGTAGGGGGGTTCAACCGAGTTCAAAAGAAAGACGAGAAAATTTTCTAACCATTTATTCATTTTATTACTTTGCCATGTCAGTATCTTGCCCGCCCGCGCGAGTTACAAATGGAAAAACGGAACGAAACCGGACAAAGTCACCATAACACCAGCCGGGGGCGGAGCTTACGCTCACCACTTCTCTCTTTCTCTCTCTCTCCGGAGTCACCCACACACATGGGCACAAGCGTGCGTAAGCTCCGCCCCCGGCTTCTTTTCTATGGTTTTCGTGCTGTTTCGTTCCGTTTTTCCATGTCCATGTCAAAGTAATAAAATGAATAAATGGTTAGAAATTTTTTCTCGTCTTTCTTTTGAGCTCGATTAGAACCCCCTACTCCTCGGCTTTCTCCCGCTATATGGCAAAGACTTTTCCGGCCCGTAGCCCCCTTCCTAATTATCGGATAGAGTTACTGGTGGGCTCAAATGAAAGATAAAAAAACTGCCGTCGAGAGATGAAAATTTTTTTTTTGCCCAACACACTTCTTCATGCCTAAAATCACGAGCAAAAAATTATCCATTTTTTATTTTGCGCCCCCAAAAATTGAACAATTTGAGCCCTGGCTGGTTGCGTCAGCTCAATTAGTACGGAAGTTAAACGCGTTTCAATAATATTTGTTCACCCCCCCCCCCCCTCTACTGATCCCCCCACCACGACCCTCCGACACATAAAAGTACGCGTTATTACCCTTTTATTCACAAAAAATTAACGCCCCATCTCGACTGCCTCTCGAGAAATAATTAATTAGTTTTTTTCATTTTTGCAATTTCAAATCGCGATATTTCGCGAACTAATTGAGTTATCGGAGGAGATTTGTCGGAAAAACCGTTTTCAAGTTCTTTATATAGAGGATTTCCCCCTCCTTCACCGTGCCGCCTGGGTCGAACATTTCATGCAGGAATGATGGGGGGATCGGACTTCAACGATTCGGAAAGAAAAATTTTTCTTGATTTCACCAGTCTGATTTCGAGCCGTTTTTTTAGCCAGATCTACTCCATTATTTATTTAAATATAACGGACCAAATAGAGGACAAGTAAATCTTTAACAAAAATTGGTTGCTAAAAATAACAAGATATTAAAAAAAAAGACGTAGATTGATTGGGAAATAATTTTACAACATATGGAAAGGAATTAAAAACAAACTGCAATAATTAAAATTTATACTAGTTACTCTATTTTTTTCTTTATAAACACGAAAGACCGCTAGATGTAGCATATGCCATTAATGTATTTGCAGCTTGTCGAGTTTCTAAATATATTCTTGTTTCATTCATCCATTCTCTTGCTACGCACCTCGGAGCACCCTTGAGTAAGTTCATATATTTTAGGGTTTGTGCAAAGTCGCCTCGGTCTAACCAGTACCTGGAATAAAATAAATATTAGACTACAATTTTTTTAAAAAAGAATTATAAATAAAGAACACCTACACTATAACAAATAATGTTTGAGAGTAATTTAGAATTTACAAGCAAATTAGCGTTGTTATATCTCATTCTTATTTTACCAATTTTTAACATAATCAAAATATAAACGGTAAAGTTGAAGGTTGGCTAATACACAATAAAAGTATGATTAAACAATATTATTTAGAAAAAAAAAATGAGTAATACTTATAAATCGTTTCCTCCCCATTTCAAATAACTTTTTTTATAAACATGCATAAAGTATCTTTTATTTTTCATGTAGAAACCGAAAAAGTGATAAAAAATACAGGTTGCCATTTAAAAAAACAAAGTTGGAACCCGCCCAGAGAAAACTGAACACCCTGTGTAGCTGCAATTATTTTTATTTTGTAGAGCTCGATCAATAAGGTAAGATTATAGAAAATTGTATTCCTATCTCTTTCCTATACAGAGATATGGACGACCGCGCCACTATTGAAGGACCCTGTATAACTCATGGCAACGGTGTACAAATCTATGTTTCTGCCTTTGTCCGTTTCACTGATAAGTACATTTTAACCAGCGAGTAAGTAGGAATCCGTTTTCTACCTGCTAATTCCACGAACGTATCATTGTGGTGTAATGAATCTAATTTTCACAGATTAAATAATTTGAATAATTTCGGGATTAAATGAAAAGTTATTTAAAATTAAATAAAACGTTCGATTTTTATTTGGCTCACCATATACATATTTTTAAATCTTTTACGGGCTAAACGCCATTCGAAGCTTGAATTGCGCGCGTCGTAAATCAAGGGATTTTTAAATTTTAAATTCATTCTTTTCCTGCGATCCGAAATAAGCCGTATTTGCGGTGTTAATAAAATCGTCGTATTTTGCTCAGAAAACGCGTTTAATTTTGTAACATGTTAACATACCGAAACGAACTATTTATTTAAGTTTTGTTTTTCTGATTTTTTTTTTAAATCCGGTTTATCATTTAGTAATTTGGGAACAGTTTATTCATTTTTGGGGATTCGTAACTATTTTATTTTAGAAGGAGAGTTATTTAAGATTTTCATTACGATTTCTTTTTTATTTTTGTTAATTATTTTTTTCGAAAAATTAATTGAACGTGATTCATTTAATTTTGATTTCTTTTCGCGGTCGAATTTTAGAAGGAGAGTTATTTAAGTTCTCAATTAAGAATTTTCATTAAGATTTCACTTTTATTTTTTTTACTGTTTGTCGAATAATTAACCGAAAGTGATTCATTTATTTGTGGTTTTCTTGAGTTAGTTTGCTTTTAATTAAATCTCATTTAGCTTTTTATTTCTTTTCACGTTCAAAATTAAATCCTGGTTACCGTTCTAATCATTCAGACTGAGTTATAGTAATTGTCAACGCTTTGGGATTAGATCTTGTCTTTGTTGGTTACTTCGGCTGAACCCTTAAACAATATCTCCCCAATTGCAAAGTTAGGTCACCGTGTAGTAATTTTCAACGCTCTGGGATCAGATCTTGTCTTTGTTGGTTGCTTCAGCTGAACCCTTAAACAATATCTCCCCATTGCAAGCTTAGGTCGACGCGTTATTCGAAATCTTGGGACCAGATCTTGTCTTTGTTGGTTGCTATGGCTGAACCCTTAAACAATATCTACCAGAGAGTTTCGAGCGGGTTGTTTTAATATTCACAGCTTCCGGACTACTCTTGTCTTTGTTGGTTGCTACGGCTGAACCCTTAAACAATATCAGCTTCTGCAAGCTTAGGTCCGTGAAACTCGTCGTTTTGGGGCTGATCTTGTCTTTGTTGGTTGCTTAGGCTGAACCCTTAAACAATATCGCTCCCCAATCCCAGCGATCTGATATTTACCCTGTTTATTTCATAAGACCTGGTTTGAATTAAATAATTTAGTAATATTAATTAACGTTTCCGGTTAATTATCACTGTTTAAAAAAGGGGTAATCAATTTTACCGATTTTTATTTCAGAATTTAACAATTTTGATAAAATTTGCAAATAAATTTCATAAATAATAAGATTAAGTAACTCTCCTGATTAAGTATCACAATTAATGGAATTGATTAACGCTGTCAGTTAGTTTCAAGCATTTATAGGGGGTTAATAAAATTCTTTCGGATTAATTTAATCATTTAATACATTTAATAACTCTTCCGGTAAATTTCAAAATTTAAATAAATTTCAATAAAGTCTGATTGAGTCACTCCGTCATTACTGTCATTTCATAGAGCCGAATCGAACGTTTCTTTTAAGTATTATTTTCTTTGTTTAGGAATAAAGTGGGTGGGCTAAACACAATATAAGTGTCACGTTAATTTCCTGGTTATAAGGGTCATGGAGCATACCACATAAAAAAACTGGCGCTCGTTAATTAAAAGTGACTTACCTGGCTCTTTGCAAAATTTCATTGGTATTAAATTGGCTAACGTCCACTTTTTCATCATTTAATTCAGCCTGTGGAATCGGACTAGCGGCGTTAATCAACAATAAAGACTGTATGAAAGACAACAAATGAATAGGTAACGCTGCTCCCTCAGCTGGAATTAGTGCAACCGTTCTAGCTACTTTCTCAACTTTTAGAAATCGTTCTCTTAGTGCGTCTTCAGGGTAAACTCCCCTGTCTCTAGCCTCTTTAGGAATGCCATTGATTACAACACAAACCAACTCGTCTTTCTGAGCTAAAAATTGCAGGGGGTTCATTTACATGCGTACAGTAGAATGCTTAAAATTTATTTTTCATTTAAGATGTTCGACCAGTGCCAAACCGATTTTAAATACCCGAATTCATAAAAAATTCTTAGCAGTATGTGGATGGTCGGAAAATTTAGAGTAAAATATAAGTAAAATAAAAACATTGGGGTTGGGGTAGCTAAATAAACTTTTTTTATGATTTGTGGCTGAAATATGTATCCTATCGAAAAAAGTTTAATGTAAAAGTTGTAGATAATTAAAAAATCTAAAAGGGTGTATCATAAGAAATGGTCAATATTTTAATCATAGGTTCAGGACCTCCAAATATTAATATTTTACTAAATAACTCTGGGTCAAATGTTATCTACTACTAAGATACAGGGTGTTGATGGTAAAATTTATTTTTCGTTTTTTTGCAATAATTTCTTTATTATTTAATATATCGACTTGAAATTTGGTATGGTTTTATTTTTAAGTTAGTAAATCATAAGCGTGTTATCAATTTTGATATTAGATAAAGAGGGCGCCACCTACACTCTACTGGATGAAGATATCTAATTAGAACGTTTATAATTTTACTAACCCGCAGCTTTTTCAACAGCCCTTATTTCAGGCGCTAATGGCCTAATTTGGTCTTTCCAAGATAAACCTGGACAGCCTGCCCTAAGAGCTCCCAACAAAGACTGACAGGCACTCCACAATACGTGTCCTTGTTTAGCAGCTTCCTCTGCCTTATGTTTATCTAAAAAAACATATAAAAGATAACGATATAAAAAAGATATAAGGGATCCCGTCAAGCTAATTGCAGCTGAATTCATTTATACATACTCCATCGAGAGAACTATTAAAATATTTCCATAATTTTTCGTGCAATTTCTTACATATGTATGAATTTACACAAAAAAAATCTTTGTAAACATTTCAATTCGATGGCTTTCTCTATAGACTATCAATATATTTTCATTACACTGAATAAATAATATGTATATTTTTTGGTATTCTGCTGCAAATGTTGCCATCGATCACCCTGTATAATTACGATATTAAATAGGACCAGACAACATCGAGAAAAAAAAATATAATAGAAAAATTTTTGTATAATAAGAAACTGTTTTCATCTTCCAGAAAGCAAACTATTGTCTTAATACAAATATACATAAAATTTAAAAAAAAACACATTGAATAAATAGGATATTCACAATTTTTATTTATTTTTATTTACCCAAAGTTACATAACCGTCATGAGTTTAAAAATTATTAACCTCAAGAATAAAGCTACTAAAAATAAATATATTTTTTTAATTCAAAATACACTCCAAAATAATGAACTCTGGTTGAAAAAAAAATTAATGATGATTACGTACAGGGTGAATCATGGTAGACGCGACGGTCCATTGTGGCTAAACGGCTAATATTTTGAAAATTTTGTTTATTCATGGGTATGTGGGTTGATAAAGGCTACATTTTAAAATTATTTTTAAATATACAGATTATCCCAAAAAAGTGTGGCGTATCAAAGTTATATTATTTCTTATGGAAGACCCGATATTTTATTGCATTTATAGATTATACGTTAAAAATAAGATAAACTTTCCCTATACCTAAGCTTTTTACTTTTCGAGATATTTTGATATTTCTAAAAATGGAAGCACTTACAAGAAAACCTATAACTTCGAAACCTATGGAATCAGCCAAATCCAATTTTAACTGAAAAGAATTAGACTAATAATTGAAAGCAATAATGTATTTAGAATTGTTTACAATTATACAGCGCGTCCGAAATGAGGCGATTCTCTAATGACATATTCAAACGACAATATTGATCTTCTTTTAAATAGGACACCCTATATTTTATAATCCTATTATATAGCAAATTACATTGCCTTTTAAAAATTATAAAGGTCTACTATCTATCTATACTACCTATTAATTCTGGAGTTATTTTTATTTTTGTTAAATTTTACATTATTTTTACACCGTAATGCCTAAATATAACACCGTGTATTTAATCAGCTTAGACTATGACCCGAAAAAATTATCTTTGAATCTAGGTGTTTAGGTTTTGACATTATTAAAAAGATATTAGACAAAAAATGATGTTGCAATTGGATGGTGCTTCAGCGCATTTTTCAAGAATTGTACGAAATTATTTAAATAGAAAGTTTCCAAATAAATGGATAGGGAGAGGGGGCCAAATGGTTGGCCACCTAGATCCCCAGATCTGACTCCCATTGACTTTTTTCATGTGGTTAAAAAAGTGGTCATATTTTGTATTCAAGAAAATGGTCGCCAATTTGAACAACTGTTGTATTTTAATGTTTGAATAAATTTAATATTATGTAATTAAAGTAGCTAAGTTTATTTTTGATATGTTGTTGTGTTAATTAATACAACAATGTTTAAGAATATCGTCACCACTAACCATCTTTAGATATGTATAGGAATAAATGTGTAAGTCAACGTTTAATTTGGTTGAAAAATGGGAAATTTCATAAAATTAAAAATAACTACAAAACTAAACGATTTATGCATAATAGACCTTTATAATTTTTAAAAGGTAATGGAATTTGCTACATAATAGGATTATAAAATACAGGGTGTCCTATTTAAAATAAGAACGATATTGTCGTTTGAATATGTCATTAGAGAATCGCCCCATTTTGGACACCCTATATAATTTTAAACAATTCTAAATACATTATTGCTTTCAATTATTAGTCTAATTTTTTTCAGTTAAAATTGGATTTGGCTGATTCCATAGGTTTCAAAGTTATTGGTTTTCTTGTAAGTGCTTCCATTTTTAGAAATATCAAAATATCTCGAAAACTAAAAAGCAAGAATGGTGTCAGGGCCAGAAAAAAAAAATTTTTGCCGACCAGTGTAATCATGCAGCTGATCCCTAAAATGCGAGTATCTCGTAAACCGCTAAGTTTTACGGTTAATAACAAGTATACTTTTTTCTATTAAAATAACGTGGCTTTAATATTCTTCTACAAGAATAGCGCTAACTTAAATAGCAAAAAAGTTTATCGCACATTTATGCCACAAATGTGGCATAACTAGCGCCCTCTACAAATTCATCGAAGTAGGTACCAGATTTTGATTTCTCGTTCCCAAAAACCCCCAGTTCCAAATGTATACATATCCAAAAACGCTAAAGTTTAACCTTTAACACCCCGTATATTCCTTATTAGCGACATTTTATTAGAGCAAGTTGGGTCAAATCGTAATATTTTAAAGAAGGGAATCTATCATACTCCTATGTACAATTACTTAAGGACCACCCTGTATAGTCAAAAAAAAGTAAAGAAAAAAGAATAGTTAAAAACTTTTCCGCACTATTACAATTTCTAAATAAAAAAATGAGTTTTTTGGGCCTTCCTTAGTGTATAATGCCCAAAAGCGAACGGGATTATTTTTACTTTAAAATTCAAAAAATTTAGCATTGGACAATTTTACTTTTTCCGATCATTATTTTACTCCCAAATTATGTTAAGCCCAGTATACAAGCGCGTTATTGTCGGATAGTTTTTTCGCCAAAGGCAACATATGATATACGAATTGATTCATGTTTTTTTTTATTTATCAATTATTTGAGTGAGAAAGGTTCACTTAATTTCCTTATTATCATAGATACTTTATTGTTGAAAAGTTGCAAAAGTAAGTTAAAAAATTAAGTAAGATATTTATCTTACAAAATATATACTTACAGATAGTTAAATACTTAATAGAAATAGTAAGGGTAAAAATAAAAAAGAAGATTTTTTTATAACCTACAAAAATTAATCGTAAAATGTCAAAATAATAGTTTTTGAGTGAATACTGCCATTTTTTTTTCATTTTTAGTGGTTGTGGCCATCAAATTAGTGTTTGAGCAAAAAATGAAACTCGAAACTACATTTGTTTCCGCGCACATTATTTCAGCAAGTATTTTCAAATTATAATAACAAAGCTAAATTGGAGCTGTCCCATATGACTCGTTTCTTTTTGGAAGATTAAAAACAGTTTAAAAAGTACATTACAAAATTAAAATCAATCATAATAAATAAGTTTTTTAAAAAATGTATTAGTACCTGCTAATATATCGTCGCTACTACCTTTTGAGTGCATAAAAAATACAAATGGATATAGCGCAGTATAACTCAAAAAAAAACTACTAATTGACTAAACATTAAAAAACATATTGTACCTTTTACAATGTAAAAATAACTCACAAATTTTCTACCAGCATGAAAAATACCAATTACCATAACTTCATTAGAGCAACAAATACGTAAAAAAACTACATTTAAAAAAAATATATTCATGTCTTCAAAATTTGGCTTATCTGTCACAATGACATCAAAAGAAAACATAATTTTTTATTTATCTTGGCGACAAAAGGTCATATTATTTAGCCAATGTGAAAACCTAGTCAAATTTTAAAGCAAATGGCGTAATCGTAGCTTGTGTAGCACAAATGTTATTTTCGACATTTGAGGTTATGGTAATTTTGACACAGTTTTATGTTTGTAGCAAAGAGTACACCATCTAATAAGAGCCGAAAGCTTGATCGGTTCCAGCCGATCTTATTCGAACATTTACGAATCATTTGGCTATCCCTTGTGCGTCTGCAGTTTACGTATATGCATCCAGGTCGGTCCAACCGGATCAATCTCCAGATGAAATTAACGAATTTTTCAGTACAATTGCTGATAATATAGTTAAATCACTTCCCATAATTACTAACGACACTCTTTTTAGTTATAAAAATTACCCTTCTCCATGCAAATCCTTCTTTTTCCAACCTGTTCAAGAAGAGGACATCTCTGAAATCATCAAATCTCTTAATCTTTCAAAAACTCCGGATGTGCACGAAATTAACAGCAACATTTTAAAAGAAACATAACAGATAATTTTAACTCCCTTTACACATCTCGTTAATTTAATCTTGTCAACTGGAGTATTCCCAGAAATACTTAAGTATTCGAAAGTACTGCCCATTTTTAAAAAAGGTGATACCTCTAAAGTTGACAATTATAGACCTATAAGCATTGTCTTAATATTTGGGAAAGTCATTGAACGAGTTATTAAACATCAACTTTACTCCTACTTTGATTCCAATAACTATTTTAGTGACTCTCAGTATGGATTCAGAAATGCTCGTTCTACTACCAATGCAGTGTATAATGTGGTGAGTGAAATAATTGAGGGGCTTGAGCGCGGCAATCGCACAGCCATTTCGCTCTATGACTTGTCGAAGGCATTTGACTGTGTCTCTCACGACATTCTACTTCACAAATTAAACCATTACAGTGTTAGAGGAATCCCTCTAAAGTTTTTAGCATCTTACCTAAGTGGTAGACAACAGGCGGTAATGTCCAACACACATCTTTCTGTATTTCGATCTGTACAACATGGAGTCCCACAGGGATCTGTCTTAGGAACTCTTTTGTTTATAATCTATGTGAGCTACTAAATCTAACACGTGGTCTAACAAGCTTAAGCTGAATTGTGATAAAACCCAAAACTTACAGATATCTGTCAACAATCTAAATACTAATAAGGAAAACAAACAGACTGTCAAACTGTTGGGGATTACCATGGATGAGTGACTAAGTTGGTCAGCTCATATTATACAACTAAAGAAAAAGCTCTCTAGTTCACTGTTTTTAATTCGCCAACTTAGAAAAGTTGCTAATATTAACACCCTTAAAACAACATATTTCTCGTTATTTCACTTCCACCTAAGCTACGGTGTAATTCTATAGGGCAATTCGGGATACGCAATTCAAATTTTTAGAATGCAAAAGAAAGCCATTAGAGCCTTAGCAGGTGTCGGTTACTCAGAACGTTGCCGACCCTATTTTATTAAATTTAAAATTATGCCGCTACCTTCTTTGTTTTTATTTCAAGTTCTAATTGAGATTCATAAAAAACGAGCTTTTTTACCCAAGCAATCTGATTTTCATGTTCACAACACTCGGCAATGTCACTATATAAGGACTAATCGTTTCAGACCACATCTTTCAGACAATAATTCTCTCAACTATAGGTACTACCAAATAATATCAAGCAGTTAAGCTGTAACGCCTTCAAAAAATTATTAAAAAACTATCTCCTGAAACACAGTTTCTACTCCACTGAAGAATATATGACTTTATATGAATTATATATGAATTTAGTAACTTCACACTTGTTACAGTTACAGGGTCGGCGTAAGGTAAGTATAAAACCTAAAATCTACTCTGGGACACCCTGTATTTTGGAATAAAATTTTCTCCCGACATATCAGAAACAATAGTTACTTATAAGTAAATTTATATAAAAATATATTAACAGTAGTGAATGTTACCTACCTTGTAGAGCTTGATCGATTCCCTTTAGACGTCCTACAACTGCAGCCATTTGAACCTTAGCTTTACTTTTTTCGTTTTCTAAAAGTTCATCGAATTTTCTAGATAAACCCGTGCGGATTTCTTCTTCTTTCTTTTTAACAACTTCGTCCAAGTGATCCGTAAAAGTCTGTGATTGTCTTTTTAACGCACTTCTGAGCTCTATGTCATGTTCCTTCCTGATTTTCAATACCTAAATATTAATTATAAAATATTTCACAACCAACATTTTAATAAACACCTCTAAAAAGGTTATTTTACGTCTCTTAAGCTAGCAGAACAAGGTCAGCAGAATTAATAATCAATACATGGACAATTAAAGGTTCATTAAAGGCTAATTAAATGCCCTAATTACAAATTTTCTGCTCTGCGAATTTTGGCAATAATGACTGTTCTGCTAGCTTTAACTTAAGTGAGCGGAACATGAGCGAAAAAGTGGTTGAAACAATAAAAATTGGAATTTTGTTTGCACAGTTATTAACGGCTCATTAAAGGCCCTAGGAATACACCAATCGCGAATTTCAGGCTCGATTTATTTCTTTGCGAAAATGGAAAAAGTCACGAGGTGGGGGTAAGGTCTGCGGAGCATGGCGGAAAAACGATTTTAACAATGAAACCCAGTGTTCCAGTAGTATAGTCGTTGAAAACTTATTAATAGCTGATAATAAAAAGGTCTCACCTCATAGAGTACAAAAAAGTCGTCAGACAAAAACAAAGAGAAGCTTGGAAGAACTGCTGTGAGGAAATCGAAGATTTTCCATAAGCAGCTAGACTCCAAAAGGCTCTCTCTAAAGACCCTAATCGCCATATCGGTACACTAACCAAAGAGGATGGCACTAGAACTGGCAACCTTAAGGAAAGTCTTGAACTGCTAATGTCAACACACTTCCCTGACTCCAGAACCACTAATCTGGCAATCTGGGAGGAAGAGAAGCAACACAACCTCATAGAAGATGGAGAATAGCAGACCAGATCGTCGATGAGGAGAAATTAAGGTGGGCCATCTCGAGCTTCTCCCCTTTTAAATCTCCAGGAATTGACGGCATTTATCCAGCCCTACTTCAGTGGGGCCTGGATGCATTAATGCCGCACCTGGTAGGAATCCTCAGATCCTCCCTGGCACTGAGGTATATTCCAAAAAGCTGGAGAGAAGTCAAGGTTGTCTTTATACCAAAACCAGGAAGATTGGATAGAGAGGCTATGTGAAAGATATATAAGAGATGTAGCGATAATACAGAACCCACTACATCCGAATCAATATGCGTACACCCCAGGAAAGTCTACTGATTTAGCCCTCCACCTTGTGGCCGGCCACATCGAAAGTTCGCTGGACTCTAAAGAGTCCTTCTTGGGTGTATTCATAGACATTGAAGGTGCGTTTGACAAAACCACTTTTCCCAAAATAGCAAATGCCTTAGCTAATAAAAATATACCCAACACAGTAAATGGATGGATATATAACATGCTCTCAAAGAAAGCAATAAAAATCAGTGTAGATGGTGTCACCATAAGAGGCCTGGTTGTAAAAGGTTGTCCACAGGGAGGGGTGCTCTCACCACTACTGTGGAACATGGTCCTAGACACCTTAGTCAATCGCCTCAACGATGACAATTTCTACACTAGCTTATGCAGACGACCTATTGATTCTGCAAACAGGAAGATTTGAAGGAATAGTCTGTGCTAGAATGCAAGAGGCCCTTAATATCTTAGAACAGTGGTGCAAAGACCACTCACTGTCAATAAACCCAAAAAACACAGAGATGGTTCTTTTCACGAATAAAAGGAAGCTTGCAAATATCAAGGCCCCAAAGCTCCTAAAAACTAAATTGAACTTTTCTGCAGAGGTGAAATATTTGGGGGTCACCTTTGACAGCAAGTTAACATGGAACTCTCATCTAGAAACATGCGATTGCCTGGGGAGTCAAAACTAGCCAGCGGACAGTCGTACGCAAATTTGATCAAATCCAACATAACAGGGGGCATGAGAACCACACCAACTAGAGCAATGGAGGTGATTCTTGGTCTCACCCCTCTCGATATATTTATTAAGGAGGCTGTGGTGATGACCATGACACGACTACGCTCTACTGGTATACAACCTGACGTAGGATCTGGTAAGTCGAGGTGTAACTTGTGGCACGAGGTCCTTGGAGAGGTCCCACTGCTACAAGCCAACACAGATTCGATTGCACCAAGATATGCCTTTCACAGGCCCTACAGGGTAATAATAAAAAACGTACAAGAGGCTACATTGGCAGCAGGTGCCTTGTGCATCTACACCGACGGGTCTAAAACAAATGAGGGGTCAGGCTGTGGAATTTATTCCAGGTCCCTGAATCTCAATATAAAATGGGCAATGGGTTTTAATGCCAGTGTAGCTCAAACAGAGCTCACTGTTTTCTCCATCGCCGCAAAAGAGACTACCAGAAGACAGGCACTACTAGCTCTGGATAGACCAGGCATTACATCAGGTCTAGTACTAGAATGTCACCAGGCCCTGTTCGAAGCTTGCAACAACAACGTGGTCACTTTAGCTTGTATCAAAGGTCATGGAAAATCAAAAGGCAACCGTACAGCTGACTCAATAGCTAAGAAAGCAGCCTCCCATAAACTTTTGGGACCTGGCACTTTCATAGGCTTATCGGCATCAGCTGTGGTTGACCTACTAAAGAAGCACTCCCTTGATAAGTTGAAGGGTAGATGGGACGACGAAACAGGCTGCAAGCTAGCCAAGGAACAGCGAAACAGCCAAAAAATACATGACTATGAACAGACAGAACCTGTGCACAGCCACAGGTATCCTGACTGGCCAGTGTCATCTACGAAGACAGGAAGGGGGTATCTGACACTCCACTGTGTAGAGGATGTGAACAGGAAGACGAGACTGTCGAACACATTCTTTGCGAATGCCCGACACTCTCACAAATAAGACATTATCTTTTCGGCGAGCAGTGGCTAACACATGCCGTCATCACCTACTTTAAACAAGTAGGCTGGCTGACGAGCTAGAAGGAAGGCTCAACCTCAGAAGGATGCACTATGGGCCAAATGTGGCCTACGTGCTGTGGGGTGACCCAACTTTCTAGATTTACAGATACAGCGAGAGAGAGAACAAAAAGGCAATTACAAATTTTCTGCTATACTACCGAAACACTGGTTTTCATTGTTAAAATCGTTTTTCTGCCATGCTCCGCAGACCTTACCCCCACCTTGTGACTTTTTCCATTTTCGCAAAGAAATAAATCGAGCCTGAAATTAGCGATTGGTGTATTCCTAGAGCCTTTAATAAGCCGTTAATAACTGTGCAAACAAAATTCCAATTTTTATTGTTTCAACCACTTTTTCGCTTTTGTTTTGCTCACTTAAGTTAAAGCTAGCAGAACAGTCATTATTGCGAAAATTCGGGGAGCAGAAAATTTGTAATTAGCTTTTTTAATCACTACCGACAGACTGATTTTCAGTGTTAAAATAGTTTTTCCGCCAAAAAGTAACTACCTTTTAAAATCTATTTAAAAAAAGTAAAACCTACTAAAATTTCTACCATTAACTCCAAAATCTACTAGTAGTAAAAGTAGAAATCTACTAAAGGTGGCAACACTGCAGCGAACGATTCATTCTGTGCCGGGCTCTGATTGCTATGATATCCCGTCTTTGTGGTATGCGAGGAGAAATTGTAATGCTCTCAACATTTAACAAGCTTTTCCTTTATGCTCACGCTAAACGGTAATACCACAAATATATTTTTTTCCGAATCTGTATATTGCGGTGTTACACGGCAACAGGAAATTTCAGTAATTCCAAAATGATTATAAATCAGTGATTTAATAATTTTTGCCAGATTTCGGAATTACTCAAACAATTCGCAAATGTGATATCATCTATCAATAAAACTGATAAATGAAGCTTAGAAGTGGCTTTTGACAACTTTACAAAGCCCAACTGACGAAGCCGAAAGGCTTAATTATTAAACAATTTTGCTATGTTTGGAAGAATAATTACCTGTTGTTGGAAACTTAATGTAATTCTCCTCTTCTCCTGTTCTAATGCTTCGACAATTTGGGCGTCAGTTAAAATTTCAAAGCCACCACTTCTAGCGGCTTCAACGGCCAGCCGCATCTTTTCATTAACGATTGTTTCCATTTTGGCCAATTCCTTTTGATAGAACAAAACGTTCGAATAGGCGTGCAGAATAAAGAGATCTAAATAAATAAATAAAAAAATATATTCGTCATTCAGTTTTGCAACTGCCAATTTGTACTAATTCCTTGGAGGCGTTCAAATAGTCTACAATCAATATTTACTTTATCTATAGATCTATGTTTTATATGTTTGTTAGTTTTTAGTACTTAGTGTTATTTTTATTTCACGAAAATAATTTTTCTCATAGTCAACCCCACTCAAAATATGATATAAATTATATAAAATTGGTTGAGCCACGTTTGGATTGTAAACAAGTACTCCTGGGGCTAATGCCCCCCCACAGGCATTGAATTACAACAATCTAAACGTGTGTCGGAAGCTATATAATAGCACAACCAACCCTTTGATTTTGTTATTCAAGGGGCCACCGTCATTCTTAGACCGGTTTCGGCATTACTGTGCCTCATCAGTAAGAAGTAGACAGCTCGACATCGTATCTCTAAACGATGTCTGAAAATCGCATTGGACCCGCCAGGTACTTAAAACAACTGGTTGAGACGAAGTAAGTAGAGGTCATCTTCACCTATATAACAAAATCAAAGTCAAAATACCATTTCGCCCCCCTCAAATTAACCCTTTAACACCCCTCTTGTTGGACGAACTTTTTTTACGTTCATTGTAAGCCTCTTTATCACTTCCAATCATAAAAACCCTGCAGAAAATTATTGTACGTTTTTGCAATTAAATTACCTATCTCGCCTGCACAATTATTATTTTGTCTGTCAATAAAAGTTGGTCATTATAATTTTTTTCTGCTAATAATTATTCACTTACCTAAGTCTTCTTTATGAACAGCCAACTCTTTCTTGGTTAAGTCAATAGTAGGGAACAGACTTTGCAACTCTTCTGAAAAGTGTGTTCGAGCTTTTTCCACTTTATCCCAGTATTTTTCGGAAACTTTTCCAATTTTTTGTTCACGTTCAAGTTCTTTTTTAGCGCTTTCAATGTCTTCCTGCACTTTAATTATGTTATTTTTTATTATCTGTTTTTTTGACTCGGGTGCATTGAAATTTTGACTAAAATTAAAAACGTGGGTAAGTATAATGGAGCATCATAGCTCGAGTTGTCCTCTTCTCGATTATTATTTGTTAATAAACAATAGTTATTTACGTGTCAAACTCGGAAAGTGACACACAATACTTTTGTGCAGCCACCAATAATTTGACAATAATATAGGAAATCATCTTTAAACGGTTTAGAAACTGGTAATAATACACAAAGTGCATCAAAACGTCAAAAACATCTAATGACAGATGGCTACGGTATTGTCATGGCAACTGTGATATTTAACATACCCTTCGAAATTTTGTCTATAATGAAAATTTTGACATAACAGCTCGGGAAAGTAGATACTTTGCCAGCAGTTATGTCACTTTGCCGAGCAGTTATGTCACTTTACCGAGCTGTTATGTCAATTTTCCGATCTAGACCGGTAAAGACGCACTTTCCGAGCTAAAAAATGATCGGAAAAACGCATTTTCTAAAGTGGCGGCACAAAAATCTATTTTTATGAGTTACAAAGTTTAAAGAGGATTGCCAAATTGTGAAAGTTCCTTATAAAAATGAAAAAGACATTATTATTTTTGTTGGAAAACTTCCAACATATTTAACTGATTTAAATAATATCACAAGTCACAGATAGGCTGGAGAAAATGTTCAACTCATTTTCACTTCAAGATATAGTTTAAGAAATCCCTATAGTCCAGCCATCTAAAAATTTCTTTAAAGTCGATGCCCGATTGTTCTAATTTAATCTATAGCTCGGGAGCCAGAGAATATTTCTCGAGTTCTAGAGACTAAACTTGAATACTTAAACACATTATTGTATATTTTTAAATGTTTTTTTTTTATTGTTAGTTTATACAGTTTGCTTCATACGTAAATGAACATACACTAACTTAGACGAATAAGAAAAACACTTGATATATTTAACTAGCTTCATTACTGAGTTACAGGGTGTTTTATCAATTTTGCTCATCTCGTATGTGGATTGATAAAGGCTACATTTTAAAATTATTTTGAAATATACAGGTTGTCCCAAAAAAGTGTGCCGTATCCAAGTTATATTATTTCTTATGAAAGACCCTATATTTTATGGCATTTATAGATTGCACGTTAAAAATAAGATGAACTTTTTTAAGTATTCTATATACCTAAGCTTTTTCGTTTTCGAGATATTTTGATATTTCTAAAAATGGAAGCACTTACAAGAAAACCAATAACTTCGAAACCTATGGAATCGTCGAAATCCAATTTTAACTGAAAAAAATTAGACTAATAACTGAAAGCAATAATCTATTTAGAGTTGATTAAAATTATACAGGGGGCCATTCCCTAATGACATATTCAAACGACAATATCGTTCTTACTTTAAATAGGCTACCTTTTAAAAATTATAAAGGTCTACTATGCCTAAATCTATTAATTTTGGAGTTATTTTT
Source organism: Crepidodera aurea (assembly GCA_949320105.2). Classification (NCBI taxonomy): domain Eukaryota; kingdom Metazoa; phylum Arthropoda; class Insecta; order Coleoptera; family Chrysomelidae; genus Crepidodera; species Crepidodera aurea. The sequence goes on from OX439480.2 coordinate 5,955,731, forward strand.
ATTTTTATTAAATTTTACATTATTTTTTCACCGTAATGCCTAAATATAACACACTGTATTTGAATAGTGTTTTGGGAAGTTCCAAATAATGCCAAATTTGGAGACCCCAACTTATTAGGCCACACCCTTTAGATGGGCCTGTCCCAACTTATTGTAGATTTAAGTTGGCTGACAAATTATATGTGGACTGTATATAGGTTGTAGCGAAATTATACACTGATTACTTTGTAAAAAACAAAACACTTTTCAACAAACATAGAATATAACAAAATTCAAAACTGTGTTTGCAATTGCTCAAAAAATAACTGAATGTGAATACGGGTATGTATGTAATATTATGCAATTTGTATAAGTTAAAAATTGATGAATTTATTACGTATGAAACAGTCCAATGATTGCGACCTGTTCCACACGGAGTCTGATGTTCTACTGGTTTAATTTTGATTTATTTGAGACGCTTGTCGACAGACGAGATCCTTCGGCGGCCAATCACGGGTATGTATTTTCGGCTTTATTGTTGTGCCTTTTTTTATCTCTTTGGCAACTTGCAGTCTCGCCAATGTGCCGCGGTGTATGTAAAGGCGGTTGCCGACAAAGGCGGCTTTTAGCATTGAAGTCCATCTCGTCGGTGAGTTACTTCCGCGTCGATTATCTGCGCGATGGCCTTGATTCACGATGTGTGCTGTACTGTTGCTATGCGTGCGGTTTGATTATTTTTATTTCCTTTGTCGCCATGGGCGTAGGTAAAAATGTTCGATTTCGAACAAATAGCTTAGACAATGATCCGAAGAAATTATCTTTGAAAATATGTGTTTAGGTTTTGACATTATTAAAAATATATTGAGATGCATCAAAATCTGTAAGGAACAGATTTTTAATGACGGTTAGATTTTTGTTCATGGGCATTAGAGAAGTTTAGTGAAGAAGATGATTTTTTTTATAATGTGCTGTTTAAATTTTACATAATGTTTCCACCGTAATGCCTAAACATAACATCCTGTATTTGATCAGCTTAGACTATGATCCGAAAAAATTACAGATTAATCCACTTTTCATAATAATGGATTAGTTATCCGTCATAACTTTCATTATTATGATACTCAAAACCAGCATTTCTTCCACACGTTGGAATTATAGGCCACCAAGTTATTGGCCCATATTTCTTTAATGGCCATTTAAATGGGAGGAAATTTTTGCGATTTTTAAAAAAAGTTTCTGGGAACTGTTGGAAAATGTATCATTAGATATTAGACAAAAAATGATGTTGCAATGGTGATCCAGCGCATTTTTCAAGAATTGTACGAAATTATTTAAATAGAAAGTTTATAGGGTTATGTAAAAAATATAGTTTATACCAACCCTCCTAATAGGATTATAAAATACAGGGTGTCCTATTTAAAATAAGAATGATAGTGTCGTTAGAGAATGGCTCCATTTTGGAAGCCGTGTATAATTTTAAACAAGTCTAAATACATTATTGCTTTCAGTTAAAATTGGATTTCGCTGACTGATTCCATAGGTTTCGAAGTTATTGGTTTTCTTGTAAGTGCTCTCATTTTTATAAATATCAAAATATCTCGAAAACTGAAAAGCTTAGGTATAGGGAATACTTAAGAAAGTTTATCTTATTTTTAACGTATAATCTATAAATGCAATAAAATATAGGTGTCGTAAATCAGTGAATATTACGATTATGCAGCCATTTGCAAGGTCAGCCGGTGGAGGTTGTTACTGTGCCGCCTCTTTAAATGATGTCTGAATTCGATATAGAATTTGTGGACTATATAGATTTAGTTTGTTGTAAAAACTCCTAGTAAAACTCACGTTTTAACACTTTTTATTTAAACTTTAAACGGGAAATAAACAAAACGTAACAAATAGAAATATTACATTGGTTACACAAATAACTCTGAAATGATTTGTGCAGCCACCCAGAAAATCACTTATAATAGGTACTTGTGATCGATAAAAACGCATGACGTGGCATTCAAGTCCATGCCATTTAGGAAACACCAGTTGGACAGGTTGTCAAGGTCAGACTGAAGGCATCGTAAATGGTTTTAACAGTTAGGAAAACTTTTAAATAATCAGCAAATAATAGTGCTTTGCCAGGCCGGAAACAATGAATGATGTCATTAATAAATATGTTGAATAGTAAGGGACCGAGGTGTGACCCTTGAGGAATACCTGATGTTACCTGAATTAAGTTAGAATAATTATGGTTTCCTCTAACCATTTGAGTCCTACAGTGGCATCAGGAAAGCAACGTCTCTTCAACGCTTGGCTCGCTTTTTGTACCGGGCGGAAATTGGTTTAGTGTCGCGTACAAAATTAAATTTTTATTTGTTAGCGGTCTATTCAAATTATCGATTTTTATTGGTTCAGACCTTGCGCTATATTTAAACTTACCGGAAAAACTATTCCAAATAGCGAACCGGCCGATCTCACGGTCACTGTGAATTGTTAATTGGCAAATGTCCACGAGCGTGCGTAATTAAATTATTATTTGTAATTTAATTATTTTATTTTAATTCACCATACACTGTTGTGAATAGGGTAAAAAAATTTTTGGTACAAATCTATCAATAAAGTTTACGTAAAACAAGTTTCTCCTTACCTAGATATTAAAAACTTTAATTTGTTTATATCCTTCGTAGCAATTTCTGCTTTTTCAGCAGCTTTTTTGACGCTCTCTATTTTTGACCTTGTTTTGATCTTGATTTGTTCCCAAGTATCTGATCTTATTTCATTTACTGCCTCATCAACGATATACTCTATATCAGCATTATACAATTTCGTAATATGTACTGCCTTGTTGTAAGCATTAACTGCTTCTTCAGCTGACTCACAAATTTTCTGTTCCAAATTTTTTATGTCTTGAACAAAGTCTTTAGTAGTCTCGCCAGGTTTTTCTTTAGATTTTGGTTTTGCATCTTCACCTAATGATATACAAATTATTAATTTTGATACAGTAAATTTACAGTTAGAATCACAAAAATTAAAATTTATTTAAAAATAAAACCCGATATAAAGAAAAGGATCACGCACCATTTAAATGTAAAAAACGTTCCCGTCAAATTGGCTGAAAATTCTTCAAACCTTTCTGATTGAAGAATATGAAGTCCAAATAAGATCATATAGCTCAATTTTTTGTTATAAACATCAAAAACCTTAACAACTTTGGGCACCTAAAACTATGAAATTGTGGGCTCAGAAGTTCATTCTGAAATCAAAGTCCGACAGTTGGCCAAAGTTTTTGAAAAACAAAACAAGTATACAGGGTCAGACAAACCTTTGACGTAGTTCTATTACCTCTTATTATGTAAAACTTACAGATTTATTTGAAAGGTATCTATTAATGGTGGTTAAAAGCAAACATTTTAACATTATTTTCATGTATACAGGGTGGTCCATTAGTAAACTAGACAAACTTACTTTTACATTTTTAGAACCGACATAGTTAGTATTACACACCCCCAAAATTGTTTGGTGAAACTCCCAGCAGTCTCAGAAAAAACAACATTATTCCCAAAAATATTTGATTTTTCATATCCCTACTTAGATTTTTAGCAAAAATATGTTTTTTCTAAATAATAATAATAATAATATAATGTCAATATAAAATAAATTCTTAAAAAAAGTTGAGAAATCAAAATAAAATCTAAAAGAAGCTGTGTGGGTGTGTGTGGTATATATCCATCATATAAACTATAAAAGTAAAGCGGTGAACACCTAACTTGCCAATAAATGCGCATGTATCGAGTTTGCTCTAATCAGGTAAAATTCGCGCTAGCTCTAAATCTGTACATAGGATAGACTTGGGCCCGTGGACACTGATCGGGATGGGATGAAGAATAATGAATTTGGTAACTGGTTTTCCAATTTTTAACCTCAAAATCCAAGCTTTCTGATGGTCAACTAGAGACTATGTGCCCATTTTGTTTTCAATTCTAACCGTTCGTTGCCCGGGTTTAGGAAACAAATGGAACGCAAGTTCAGTATTTTTTCTATCCCAGGAATTACAAAAAGGCACTGAACAATACCGACTCATACTTGAAACTTCAAAATAAATCAATAATATCGTAATAAATGATAAAATCAAAGCACGTTCTCTTATGTAAATAAAGACGACTACTGACTTTTTATAGTTCGAGTTTTGTGCGTGCTGTCGCTTCGATCTATGTATTAATTGTTTTTTGACTAAATAAGGCATTTATATTGCTACGTACTATCGGTGTGTAAAAGAAAAATTAATTTTATTGAATATTTATTTTTATTATTTGATTTATTTAATTTTGAGTTTTAGTACATAACCTACAATGTTATTAGAGATTTTATTAATAGATTAACCAACCTCGACTTTAGCTCTTTAATTTGGTTTGTTGTTAATTTAATATTTATAACAAATTTTAAATTTTACCTATATCTTTTTGCTCTTATTGCCTTCTGCGTAAACTCAGACAGAATGTAATTATTTGTTGTGGATAATTTTGTTGAGCGCCATCTACTATCAAGTAGAAAATTTGAGAATCTTAAACTCAGAAAGTGTTTCTATTGACCGCGTCATTGTAGAAATTGATAATAACGTAAAAATATGTAAACATTTATTAATATTCAAAATAAATAACGGTTAACCTTTTATTTTATGTGAAAGAGTTTTTTGCCCGAATAAGGTAAGCGTAATATTTTTCTTATTTACAAAATCAACACTTAGCACAAATCTTATGATTATTTTCTTACCTTACTCCAATGTTATATTCTAATCTAAGTAATTTAGTTATAGTTTTTTTAAAAAAAATCTAACCTAATTAATAGTAAAACTTGTGGCCTTTTTTATTTTTAAACGTTTTTAAATATCAATATTTAATATAGTAAATTGGTACTTTTAATACGACTTTATTCTGATTATTTTCCTAGTCAATTCAAGATGGGATTTAGTATAATATCTTCTAGGAAACCAAAAACAGGAATAAAATAAATTAAATCAGTATTGCTTTGATTTGATTTTCTTTTGTTTTTATTACGAGGATCGATGTGAACGCTTCAAAGGATTCTGGTGAAAAGCATCGCTTGACAGCGCGAAATAGTTTTTATAAACCATCAAATCACAGCTTACTTGATTTTCAATGTAAATTTTTATAAAATTAAAAAATTATTAATTTTTTTACTACTTTTAATTAACACCAAATTATTCTAGAGACAAAAAGAATAATTTTGATATAATTTTCTCGCTATTTCTACTTATATTACATTTATACACAGACTTTTAATGTTCATTATTATCAATTCCTTAAATTCCATGAAACTTCATTATTATTCCCCTCTTTTACTGTATTTCTTTAATTTTAGAAATCCGGAACTCTATTTCTCTGATTTTTATTATTTCCCTTAAATTTTAACTAATTACTTTGATAAACCATGATATTGAATTTTGAGGTTATCTTGCAATTTTCTTTTTCTCCTGACGATTAATATAATAACATTCTCATTGTTATTCTAGTCGCAGACTTATCTGAGACTACATTACTTCTAATTTATAAATTCAGTTCTTTGTTAAATTTTACGTAAATACCTTAAATCTGTTAGTAAAAATCTCTTAGGGGCTTTCAATGTTAAATTTGGATATGTCAAATTTTATAGATTCTTTTATAATTACCATGCTAGAACTAGTTTAAAACATTGTTTTTAAATTACATTCTGTCCTGTGATTACTCAAAATACAGTAAGTAATGATTTTATTCATATTAATAAACTTATCTGTTTCTTTTTAATTCTTTGAGCTAGATATTAAATTTTTTATTCTCTTTTCGAGCTATTGGAATTAGTTAACCGTTACAATATATAGTTTTAGATGCCCAAAGTTGTTAAAGTTAAAAAATTGAAAAATTAAGAATTTGTGTTTTTTACCAATTTTTCCAAGGTTTCTGATGCTTATAACAAAAAATTGAGGCATAGGATCTTATTCGGACTTCATATTCTTTAATCATTTTTACGAAATTTTCAGCCAATTTGACCGGGACGTTTTTTACATTTAAATGGTGCGGGGTCCTTTCCAACCATTTATAAAGGTTTTCTTAAAAATTATTAGTTTGATATATTTTTTACTTTTAAAAAACATATAAGGCATAGTGTCGAATGCAGGTTTGTTATTATTTATTTGCATCGTCCAGAAGATAAAACTGTGTTTGTAATGATAATATTTAAATAGTGAATAAAAAACTATGTTTTCCTAAAATTCATTGTTCTTTTTTGATAGTAATATTGTCACAAAAAGGTCCATGTATCTACATTATTTGGGTACAAAAGGTTTTTTTTGACACAACCAAAAAACCCAAAATTCGGTTAGTGGAATTTAGAGAGTGATCTAGCACATAAATATTAATTATAAAAAGATTAATACCAATTTCAACAGATAGTTCTTGTTTACCACCTCTCATAATCTGCAGCTTGTCTTCAGTGTTCTGTAGTCGCTCTTTACGTTCCTTTTCTATTACTGGAATAACTGGTGGCGGAGCAGCTGTTAGAAGTTAAATGTTAGCAAAGAACACCAGCAAAAAAGTAGTAAATGAATATTAATATATTAAAAAGATGTGTGATAAAAATCAATGATATTATAATGTGAATGTAATTGAACATTTTAATAAATACTATTGATATCACTTTAATCGATTAAAATATAAAATTAATTATTTGCATTGACATAGTTAACAATATTGCATGTTATACAAATTGACTATTATGATTTAAATTACAAGTTAGGAATATTTTACTTTTAATGTTAAAATAAAAGTAACTTACAATATAAATCATTAATACTTTACTTAAGGTAGTACTTTCGATACCACAATAGTCAAATGTGTGCTCTGTGTTATTTGACTACTGTAGTATTTATATTTGGCAACGCCGCGTAAAAGCAAACGAGGCAGAAGTATGCTTTCAGTAACTGTTTGTGCTGTCAAATACATATGGGTTTGACATTAGTTTATAAATAACTTAAGCACTCTGGAAATGAGAAATTACAAGAATACTGTAATGAAGTTATTTGTTTTATAAAGCATTCAAGTTCATTATTTGAGTAATCAAGAAAAAGCTGATACTTTTGCTGACTATCTTTCACATGTTTTCGAGCCACCAGAAGCAACGCCTGGTTACGACAACAACATTGATGAATTCCTGGATGTGCCGTGCCAAATGTCACCACCCATCAAATCCATTAGCCCAGAGGAAGTCAAAATGGAAATACGGAAACTCAACAACAGGAAAGTATCAGGCTACGACTTGATAACCGCACAAGTTCTCAAGAAGATTCCTAGAAAAGCCATTTTTGTCATTGTCATTGTCTTCCTTACAACAATCTACAATTGCATGCTGAGCCAGTGCTACTTTTCTGTTATATGGAAATACGTCCACATAATAATGATTCACAAAAACGCCAAACTCCCACAAGAAACACTCTCATACAGACCGATCAGTCTATTACCCATCCCTAGCAAAATATTTGAAAGACTCTTGCTCAAAAGAATCCAAGAAGAATACGACCTTGCCAACATCTTACCCAACTACCAGTTTGGATTCCGAGAGAACATGTCTACCACCCATCAAGTTCACAGATTAGTCAACACCATTGGCCAAACTCTAGAAAGAAAAGAGTATTCCTAGACGTCTCCCAGGCCTTTGATAAGGTATGGCATGGAGGTCTGCTCTATAAGGTAAAAAATACCCTTAACAAAAACTTTTACGTCCTGCTGAAGTCCTACCTAACTGAAATGACACTTCTCAGTCGAACACAATTATTCAATATCAGACAACTATCCTAAAAAATCTGGTGTGCCCCAAGGATGTGTGTTAGGACCACTCCTCTACCTCCTGTACACTAATGACCTACCTGAAACAGACAACACCACGACAGCCGCCTTTGCAGATGATGTTGCCATCCTCTCCGTAGATAGTAATCCATCCAGTAACATCTTCAACAAACATGCAAACTCATCTGAACCAACTGAATGCCTGGTATAGAAAATGGAGAATTAATCAACCAATCTAAATCTGTTCAGGTGACTTTCACTACCTGCCACAACAATTGCCCACCAGTCACCATTGATGGTGTCCCAGTACCAGTAAAAAGTGATGTGAAATACCTGGGCCTGCACCTAGATCGGAGATTAACCTGGGAGAAACATGTACGCACAAAAAAGGGCAACTGGACATCAAATCCAAACAAATGTACTGGCTATTGGGCCGAAAATCCAAACTATCAACCAAAAACAAGTTGCTGCTATACAAAGTAATGCTAAAACCTATCTGGACATGGTGTGCAACTGTGGGGCTGTGCAAAACCTACCAGATTAAAAAAAACACTACGATCAATTGTTAATGCTCCCTGGTACATTAGCAATCAAACTCTCCATGAAGACCTCCAAATTCCGTATGTCACAGAAGTAATTAGAACAGTTTCCACCAATTACCAAATGAGACTGACTGGCCACCCAAACGACCAAATAGAAAACTTGTACAGAGATGGACCAATCAACCGAAGATTAAATAAAAACTGGCCCGAAGCAACACTAATAGTGATTAGTGCTCTATAAGTGAAAATTTCAATGGACATTTCACTTCCAAGCTTGATAACATACAACTCTTTTACTAAATACTCTTGTAATGAAGTAGATTGTAAAATGACAATAAATGTTAAAAAAAAAATTATTTGAGTTTTTAATTTTACTTTATTTGTCCGACCGCTTGGAAGCACACGTTTGATTTTTAATTTTTATCTTTGTGTTACAATAAAAGCCGATTAGTAGATTTCTTTTGAAAGAGCCGGAGCTAAATACCAGGTTCGTATTCTTTTTATTTTATTACTTTTATTAATTAAATCGTTCGATACATTTTTCCGGTTAATTTAAATTAATAAATCTAACGAATGCTCCGCCGAATATTAGAGTTTAATTCATTCAATAATCTTTCTCGATTAATTTATATTTTGGTAAATTTTAACACACTCTGATTGAGTCATTCCGTTTAATAAGTAAAGTCAGTTAGTAAATTCCGAATCGAACATTTCATTTAAGTTAATTTAATTTTTGTTCAGGGTTTGAGGGTTGGGCTTTGATTTCCTTTTGAGTTATAAATATTATTAAGAAATACACCTGTCAACGTTATTTTCTGGTTTATAACCACATACCTTACCTCTTTTCAGGGCTTTTAAAAAGTATATAATAAGTTAAAGTATTGAGTCTGAAATCAACAAGACTCCTGGAGAATACCGTATCTCCATCTGAAGTTACCTGTGCCGCTAAGAGGCCGTTTCTAAGGGTTGTGGAGCATACCACATTAATAAGCTGGCGCCTGAACAATCTCCGTATTAAGGCGTCACCCGTAAGGCATAATTTTCTTTGTGGCAAGAAATAGCTTTACATTACAAATAATTAATGATAAAATGTGCAAACATCATTAATAATTATTGTTATTCAAAACTTTAAATACGATAACGATCATATTTTAAATTTACTACAGCTTCATATGACAAAAAATACTTTTAAGTTAATATATTACTCGAATGATCAATTTTATATAACTTATTTTAATAAATAAGGGGGTTCTTCAACTGGGGAAGGAACTTCTTGTTCAGCTCATAGTACAGTCACTGAAGGTTTTCGTTGAACCTCCATCGATTTTCATGAAAATTGGTGAGTAGTTAGAGGATACATCAAGAAACAAAAGTGAGATGGTGCCAACTTGCGCTTTTCCACCCCTTCTCGGGGGTGGAAATTATTTTATTAAAAATAACCCCAGGAAGATAGAGGTACCAATTTTAAGCAAAATTTGTTATATAAAGTTATTAAAATACTTTTTGAGTTATTAAAGATCAAAGATTTTGATTTTTCATAAATAACTCAAAAACTATAAGTTTTTACAAAAAAGTTGACATTACCAAAATTGAAGCTAATAAAAAATCGAATAAATTCCTTACTTGAAAAACCTTTTAATATTAATTAAAAGTGGGTTATAGGTAATTGAATGTATATTTTTTTTCGGCGAGTACTCAAATCTAAGTATTCAAGATTAAATAACGGGAAAACGATGCATTTTATAGAATATACTTACTGAACACTTTTCAAAGTACTCAGAAATACCTATCAAATGAGCTCTAGAAGAAGTTAATAGCATCAAAATTAAGCAAGTTATGATGAAAATAAGAGGACCCTTTCGAATTTTTTAGGAAAAAGTGAAAAATAAAACATACATTTCCACAAAAATTAAAATTTATAGTAATCCCTATGACTTTCTTTATTTTAGCATAAGTAATGACCTCAAAAATTTTGACCGGTTTAGAATGTATATTTTTTAAAAAAAGTATGATTTACTACAATCTGAATTTTTCAATTTTTCGTAAATTTCATTTTCTTTTGATAATAACTCCAAAACTACTCGATATATGTAAAAAATGATAGAGAACGAAATTTGAGGGGGTAGTTTTTGGCAGTTTTAGGGGGTTCGGCTGGCGAAAAGAGATATTCTGATACCGCCATCGTGTTCAGCATCCTCGAAAACGAGGGGAGGAGGTACTATCGATCCGACTCACAGACGCCACTAACTGTACTTTCTGTATAGGAGTATTTTTATGAATTCTTTGTTTTTTATTGTAGTTTTATTTATTTATTTTATCAGTTTTTATAAACCAGAAATATTACTTTTTTAAGTAGGGTTAGCCATACGTGAGTAGTAGGTACTGAGGTTAGGAAGAAAACAAGGTCCTTTATATCTCACAAAATAATAAAAATAATCCAGTGGAAAGAGAGAGAGATAATAAAAATAACTTGTGAGATATAAAGGACCTTGTTTTCTTCCTAACCTCAGAAATATTACTTTTGGTTTTTGTAAATGTAAGCGGTCAAATTTTTTTTGTTAAATATAGCACTTTTTTATTTATTTTTATTAAACACTAAGTAGGCATAAACAAACAAAATTTTTGCATCAGGGGATAGAAAATACCCTATAAACACAAATAAAAATATTGCGTTTCAAAAATATCAATTAAAAGAAAATTAAAATATGGCTTTTATTGTGTCGTGTACTCTTGTTATTATTTTAGACCTTAAATTATATTCTTGATATAACTAAAGCTATAGAACTGTGATAAAAGCTCTAGAAAACATTAGTCAAATATTGGTAAATGTATAGTAAATTTATTTACCATACAATTTTTAAGTAAACCACCCTTAATCACAAAATGTATAATCAAATACAAGTAAATATCCTTTCAAGTACCTAAGTGCCAAGTTTCAACGATATCACATTTTATGCGAGGTGTCTGACAACTGGGCTATAAGAGAAGAATAAAATGACTATTTTTTCCGATTTTCGAGAACTGAAAAATAAGTTCCTTAACAAAAGAAGAAACTGAACTGAGAAAGAAATTACTCGATTGGAAAATGAAATTGAAGAAAAAGAAACAACCCTTTTAGAAGAACCAAGAAAAGTTGATAAAATTAAAGAAAAAGGTCTTGTGATTTATAACTAATAGATATTTATTAATAGTGTGAACAAAGGTCTTAAGTGTACTTTGTATTTTTATCAAAAAGTTAGAATTGATTTGATCTCTTATATAGGCTGGCCCACCTACCCTCGCTCGAACCATAGCTGCTAGGCTGGTGAAGATCGAGAAAAAAATTTTATTGTATTTTATTGGAGGCTCGATGTGCTACTTCTTAAAATTATTTTCGAGTATACAGGGTGAAACATGAATCCGGGGCAAAACATTCGGTCTTTTTTTTAAATCGATCACCCTATATATTTTTTCACTTTTAGAATATCTGTCATGTGGACTTTACATACCCCTTTTGTTTTTGAGGGTCACATGCAACGTTGTCAAGTTATTTACATTTTAATAAAATTTTATGAAAAAATATGAACAAAGAAAAATCTTTATAAACACGATATTTTTAAAAATGGATGGAAAAAACTTCATATGCAAGTACCAAAAGTATGTGCAGAAACATACACATCATTTGGGTTCATTCAAAAAATACAGGGCGTTTCGAAACAAGGACCAAATTTCGCCAACTTAAAATTGCCAAAACTCATTTTTTTCAAATGGCTCACCCTATATATGATTTCATAGTTTGAAGGTCCATTCAATGACCTTTCCAATGGTATCGTATGGACCGTATCCAATGATACTTTTCGAAAGGTAAATAATCCATTTGAAAAAATGAGTTTCAGCAATTTGAAATTGGCGAAACTTGGTCCTTGTTTCGAAACGCCCTGTATTTCTTGAATGAACCCAAATGATATGTATGTTTCTGCACATACTTTTGGTACTTGCATACCCAGTTTTTTCCATCAATTTTTAGAAAATATAGTTTTTATGAAGATTTTTCTTCGTTCATGTTTTTTCATAAAATTTTATTAAAATGTAAATAACTTGACAACGTTGCATATGACCCTCAAAAACAAAAAGGGTATGTAAAGTCCACATGACAGATATTCTAAAAATGAAAAAATATATAGTGTGATCCATTTAAAAAAAAGGCAGAATGTTTCACCCTGTATACTCGAAAATAATTTTAAGACGTAGCACATCGAGCCTCCAATAAAATACAATAAGATTTTTTTCTCGATCTTCATCAGCCTAGCAGCTATGGTCCGAGCGAGGATAGGTGGGCCACCCTGTATGTTTTTAGTATTTTCAGATCAGACTCTACTAGTACAACTGGCCCAAAATAGTGATAAAAAAGGGTTTTTAAAAATTATTTTTCATTAAAATAACTATTTTTGATGATGAAAAGTGAGTGATTTTTATTTTTCTAATATTAGTAAAACAATTTTTCAGTTACCAGTCAAAACAATAAAATTGATTAATGTAGCTCTTGTAGCAAAAACAAAACTTAATAATTACTTACCAAATTTTGGTGATGCAGAAGGTAAATTAAGATTTTTTTGTGTAGGAGAATCATTCTCATTAAAAAAACCTGTTACAAAACCCTTAGCACTTTGATAATAGGGAGCAATTATACCATCACTGTTTTCCTGCCACAATAGTGTAATCAAACCGTCAGTGAAAGGGGCCACTCCAGCTAATGTCTTCCTAAAGATTTTTTGGTTTAATTTATAACTGTAATACTTGTAAAAAGTGGTACATTTCTTAATGTTAAGCAAAATATAACTCTAATTATGGTTCAACATGTATCAAATATGTAAATAGAAATACATCAATGGATTTTTTAAATTGTCTTCTACTAATAGACTAATAGACCAGGGCCAATCATTTTTTAAACAAAAAAAATTCTTGGCAGTATTTAGATGGTCGGAAAATTTAGGGTAAATTATAAATAAATATGCATCCTAACGAAAAAAGTTTAATGTAGATAATTAAAAAATGCAAAACTTTTGTATTAGGGGAGAGGGTGGATGGTTTGAACACGAGGAGGTTTTGAACAATCAAAATATTTTCTACTAAAATATGTTCTTGTCGTCTGCGAAATTAAAAATGCACTGTCAACAATGTTCCCTTGGCCTATCAATAGGGATGCATATTAACCAAATGATATTTAGTCGTTGTTAGTGTAAATAAGATTTTCGCTGAACTCCTTATTTATTTCGATCATCCTTTCAACCCATATTTTAAAAAAGCTGACTGTCGATTTTAATTGTTCTATATTTCGTGCTTATCACTATATTTTTGAGGTAAGTTTACAACACAACTGTATTTAAAAACTCAAACATAAAAAAGTTATTCAATTTTTTCTGCCAAAACGTGCCATCGGGAGGCTTTGAACAAGCAGCTTGGGGAGACTTTGAACATTGTTCAAAGCCTGAGAGACCTGAGGGGCGCGGGCGCCGTCGTGTGTAAAGAAAATATTTTATGAGTTTCTAGTCTAATTCTATTTATAAGCACTTAGAGGACTTTATTGGTCTCTGTGTTATACAATAGATGCCTATAGGCGGTGGATAATGGAGTGGTTCTAAAGAGCTAGGGTTTCTTGTATTTTTTTTATTATTTTGCTATTTATTATTGAGCTATTTTGGCCATGATCAAATCCTCCCCTTTTCTGTTCAAAGGCACCCCAACCCAACCAAAAATTCCGAAAAAGTTTATCATGTTTTAATAATAAATGTATGTATATTTGAAGACCAATGCATGACCTAAAACACACAGACCTAATAAAATGTGTTTAAGTGAAAAGTTATATACAAAACACGAAAAAGTGTTCAAACCCTCCACCCTCTCCCCTAATCATTTTTCAACATAACCTCAAAATTATCGAGAAAATCGTTAAAAACCGTATTTTTCTTTTTTTAAATTTTATCCCCATCAAAAATAATTTTTTTATGAAACTTGGTGAAAACGTTCTTCTTTGTGTTTTAAATAAGCTGTAATTTTTTCAAAGCAAAATATTTATTTTACAATTTTATACGAATTTAAATAAAAAAAAGACTAATTTTCAATCGAAAAAGTTCCCATACAAATTTTCAATTTTTTAACTTTCTCAGTGCTCATTTTCTTCGTTGAAACCTCGACTTTAAGATGGTAAGAAAAAATATATTGTTCGTATTGAAAAATGCAGAAAACCAAAAAACCACTTTTTCATAATCGATTTTTCAGTTAATCTAGACAATTTTTTATTATTAGTTTTCAACATAACCTCAAAATTATGGAGAAAAACGATAAAAACCGTTTTTTTTTTTCGTTTTTAATTTTTATCTCGTTCTTCTTTGTGTTTTAAATAAACTGTAATTTTTTCAAAGCAAAATATTTATTTTTCCATTTTGTACGAATTTAAATAAAAAAAGCATAATTTTTAATTAAAAAAGTTCACTAACAAAGGACCCCGCACCATTTAAATGTAAAAAACGTCGCAGTCAAATTTTCTGAAACTTTGGTATGTTGTAGAACTCGATGCTCTGTCCATTGGCCCAAAGACTAGTTTTCGAAGTACAGAAATACCACTTTTTTGTAACCAGATTTCTCATAACAGACCTGTTTTATTGGCGTTTGCTGTAGAAAACATGAATTACAGATTATTTGGCAACAATATTTTATAAACAATCACCGTAGAATTTAGTTAGTTACAGGGTGGTTCGAAAATAAGTAATACGGTTTTTTTTGAAGAAATCATTTTTTTTATAACAGCTTTAAAAATACGAACAAATGTCATTGCATTATCAATATATAGTTTAAGTAATGACTTCTTGGTGATGAATCATATTTTATACAGAGTTACAGAGGGCATATAGTGTCTTTAGCTTTAACCATTTGAAAAAATTAAATAATTTGCCTAGTTTACTAATGGACCACCCTGTATACATGAAAATGATTTTAAAATGTTTGCTTTTAACCGCCATTAATAGATATCTTTCAAATAAATCTGTAAGTTTTATACAATAAGAAAATAATAGAAATACTAGTTGGGAGATGTTTTTAAATCTATGGGTACACATTTTAGGAAAACTGGTCATAGGATTACAACAAAATTTTAAATACTAAACTTTAACACCCTGTATGACATAGAGTGGCAGATCGTACATTTGCTTAATACAGGGTGATTCATTCGGAAATGCTCATAGAGTAAGGGTAGATGGAGGACACCGAGGTGCTTCTAAATAACCTATATTTTATGGGTCTATCGTTCTTTATAACCAAGATACAGGGTGATTTATTCATTTTCCCCATTTTTTCAATTAATCATAACTTAAGAACCACCCTATACATTTTTATAATATTTGGTTCCTATGTTCTTTGTCCACAGTGGCGTCGATTAACATAATAAAAAAAAATCTTATTACAGGTCCGGCCTTAAAAAAAATTAATAAGTAGTATATAATTCATGTTTTCTACAACAAATAAAACAGGTCTGTTATAAGAAATCTGGTTACAAAAAAGTGGTATTTTCGAAAACTAGTCATAGGATCGATTTGGGCCAATGCACACTTTTTGTCAGAGAGTTCTATAACATACCAAAGTTTCAGAAAATTTGACCGGGACGTTTTTTACATTTAAATGGTGCGGGGTCCTTTTCAATTTTTTAACTTTCTCAGTGCTCATTTTCTTCGTTGAAACCTCGACTTTAAGATGGTATGAAAAAAATATATTGTTTGTATGGAAAAATATCGTTTAAAATTCAGAAAACAAAAAAAACGACATCTTCATAATCGATTTTTCAGTTAATCTAGACAATTTTTTATTTTTTATTGCAAATAAGCATTGAAATTGATGAAAAAGATTAATTTTCATGTAGTATAATGTCATTTACATTCAATTAACTGTTAATGGTTTTGAAATTACCGAGAACATTGTTTAAACAATAATCGAATACTTAAAAACTTCGGTAACGCTAACTGTGGATATATCTAACTCGCTTCATTACTGAGTTACGGGGTGTCTTATTAATTTTGCTTATTTCTTTTATCCCCCGTATTTTTTGAACCACCTTGTATATTTATTCGGCAAACTTGTTCTACTCCAAAATTAAAATTCAGGTCGATCTTCAAAAAAATTATCGAAATAATTTTGCTCTTAAACAACACCCTGTATATCGAAATTTTAAAAATTGGGATGCATATTGGAAAAGAACGGAAAAAGTTTAACGGGAATACAAAATGTTTGAGACTGCACATTTCATTCTACTAGTAAAATTTTAAAAGCAAACTTATTGCGAATTATTATGGAATTCAATTATTGTTTAAACAATGTTTTCGGTAATTTCAAAACCATTAATAGTTAATATAAATGACATTATATTACCTGAAAATTAATCTTTTTCATCAATTTCAATGCTTATTTGCAATAAGAAATAAAAAATTGTCTAGAAAAGTGCTTTTTTGGTTTTCTGCATTTTTAACGATATTTTTCAATTTTCAAGTCGGAGGTTTCAACGAAGAAAATGAGCACTGAAAAGTTAAAAAATTGTAAATTTGTAAGTGAACTTTTTCGATTGAAAATTATGCTATAATATATATAAATATTTTGCTTTGAAAAAATTACAGCCTATTTAAAACACAAAGAAGAATGTTTTCACCAAGTTTCATAAAAAAAATATTTTTGGGAGAGATAAAAATTAAAAACGAAAAATACGGGTTTTAAAATGATTAATACAAAAGTTTTGCATTTTCTAATTATCTACAACTTTTACATTAAATTTTTTTCGATAGGATGCATATTTCTGCCACAAATCATTTTGGACTTGCAGGGGGCATTTGAGACAGTTGATAGATCAAGATTAATAAGAAAATTACAAAATAAAGGTATTGATGGTGTGGCTCTGCAGTGGCTGGCTGATTATCTGGATAAGAGATCGCAAAAACTAAAAGCCAACAATGCAATATCTGGACAAATAAGAAATGATAAGAGTGTTCCACAAGGAAGTGTTCTGGATCCGTTACTGTTCCTAGTATATATCAATGATATTGTAAAGATTGTTAATTGTAAAATTTATCTATTGACAGCTTGGATGCTGATGACTGTTTTGTAACAATTAATAGGAATTTGGAGAATGTATATCGATATTGCTGTGCTAACCTTTTAAAAGTAAATACACAGAAAACTAAATGGATAATTGGGACAGGTCAAAGGATAAGAAAAAGTAAAAATAAGGTTTACATTGGTAAAGAAGTAGTAAAAGAGGTTACTAAATATAAATATTTTGGGGTTATTATAGATAATCAATTAAAATTCAAAGAACATTGAAATTATCTAGTTATCTATTAACTTTTAATTTGTCCAATTGGTTTTTTTTAATTTACTTATAATTTACCCTAAATTCTCCGACCATCCACATACTGCTAAGAATTTTTTATGAATTCGGGTATTTAAAATCGGTTTGGCCCTGGTCTATAAGATACTTTAATTTGATACAAAAAAAAACGAACCTAAAGTTATCATCATTTTTAGCATATGCCAAGGTGGCTCCTCCAGTTGCTACTAGGGCCCCAACAGCTAATAAAAGTTTTCTACCTCCTCCTCCTCCTCCACCTCTTACAGATTCTGAACTTTGACTGTACTGTCGGGATGAAACTGTTGCAACATAATGATTGTAGCTAGGGAATTTATAAACCATGAGTGATGGAGCTGTTTGTATTTTCTAAAATAAATTTTTACTGCTAAAGATAAAGTATTCCAAATAAAAAAAAATAAGACCAAGAGCTATAAGTTAATCTACCAATTAAAATATTAAAAACTATTGAACTATTTTCATAACTAACTATGTATTTACTGAATCAAAAATTTCCAAATATTAATTAAATCATTTTAAATGAATTATTTAAAATTAATGACTAGTGAAAAACAAAACTAACAGAATAAAAAACTCATAGCAAGAGAAAATACAACAATTATTGAAAACATTGAATTGGACAGAAGTAAAGATCAAAATGGACTAAGGGAAATGTGTCTCCAATATACAATTTGCTGGCTGAAATTTTAGGTTAGGAAAATCTATTTTAACTATTAAAATACCTTTTACTTTATCGAAATAATTTTAATATTACTTTATTGGTAGATAAACCAATAACTATTCTTAAATCAAATTGAAATATTTAAATTTAAAAATGATCAAATCTCAAGATGACATAACATGCAGTAAAGTAAATACATTGAGAAAAAATAAACTTACCCATATTTTTTTATTTTGTACAGTTCTGACAATTCTCAACATTTTCAGGAAGAGCCACTTTGGGTAAAATTAAAACAGAAATATTAGGACTTTGAGGAACACCAGAAAATATTCACGAGTGTTGGGTCGTCATCTGTCTGGTTCGGATTACTCAGATGTAATGTTAATATTTATAAATATCTGAATCCTAAAGGTAATCTCAAAGAATGTGCTTTATTTTGTCCACTAGAAGTTCAACTTATAGACAAGTAATATTGCATCTTCCAATTAAATCGGATGCAATTTTTAAATTGTCAAAATTAAATTTCATATATCATTTATTTATTAAAGAAATAATTTTGAGGTTAACCTACTAATGTCATTTTTGTTGTTGGCTACCCTGTAAAAATAACCATGTTGTCCTTTTTTATCACATTCATGTTGTAAGCAGTGTTGCCGTTTGGGTGAAAATTTCCCCCTTGGGTGGAACTTTTGACACTGATGGGAATTTTGGGTGGATTCAATATTTTTGGGGAATTTGCTCCTATAATTTTTGCGAATTAATTTTGTTTTTCTTCTTTTTAATAAATAGGTTATATTTAATATTCTGTGTTAGGAAAACAAATTCTGTTAGAAAACGAGTAAGGAATTTAATTTATCAGATTCGACATCCTAAGACCGGTTTCTGCCTTTCGGCTTCGTCAATTAGGCTTTTCGAATCCAATAAATAAAATTCCAAACTCGTACAAGTCAATAGCTATATCCGCTGTAAGATAAAATTTTTAGATGTGCTGCCTTACTCGTTTTCTAATTTTGTATTAATCTCTGAAAGGGATACGAAGAAGAGAGTGACATTTTGACTAGAATCAGTCAAATAAAAGCTTTGCAACACACAATGCAAATTGTGTATGCAACCCCAATACACCGGGATTTTTTTGCTTTTAGTAATTGTCAATACTCTCTTCTAATCATAGATGGCAGCACATCTAAAAAACAAATTCTGTTTCATTTAGAAATCCACAATCAAGCATCAAAATTGTAAAATACAAAAATTTACAATACACATGTATTGGTTTTTGGATTATTTATTGAATAAGCGCAACGATTTATATTTATTGTCAATTCATATTTTGCTATATATATATATATATATATATATATATATATATATATATATATATATTGGATTTTAAAAGTATTTTACAAATTCATGTTATTTTATTAATAAGTGATGCAGGGCTTTTTAATCAAGAATAACTTAGGTACACACTGTATATTAATAATTTATTATGTAATGTTTGTGTTTAGCTTGTGTAAATATCATTCATTCTAAATAAAAAAACATAATAAAAACTGTTTTTATTTTCATTTTTATTAACTAGATCGCTCTTCCGGACTATAGTTACACCGAAAATATTTTTTTAGTCTTGGTGAAAAAGAGGATAATTTTAAAAAGCGCCAGTGGATAAAGAGGGAATTTTGGGATTTAAGTGATGGGAAATTTTACACTTTTGATTCGGCAACACTGGTTGTAAGTTACGTAATTGAAAATCAGTGTGTCCAATAAATAACCTACAAAAACTAATGTTAAAAATAAAGTGGTAATGTATGGTTCTTATATTATATTAATACAGAAATGATTAAACATGTAATATTTTCTGTTACAAGATTTGCAGGATTTGTTGCCAAAACAAATTCGAAGTATCTGCTACCAAATGAAGCTAAAGAAAGTTTTATTAAACCATTTACAGTTAGAAATTTCAGTTTACTAAACAATCATTTCCCGATTATAGCACCTAGAGTATTATTTGATAATGCACCTAAACCTCAAATAAACAACACAAGCGCCAGAACATTAACAAAATACTCGATAAGAAAAGGGAAACGAAAATCCGTAGAAGCAGTGGTAAAACGATTTTATAGGTTAAATTGGGGTGCTTGGATTCGAACTAAAATTGGCCGTCAGAAAAAGTTATGGAAAAAGAACCCGCCTCAAAAACGTAGATTAAGACAACACGTTTTCTGTAATTCGACCCAAAGTTGGATGTTAGACAAAATGGTTGGACCTTATTGGAGAAAACCAAGACACTATGTAGACGATCCATATGAACCTTATCATTCTAGAGAAGAATATCAATTTACGAAAATTAAACCTAGACCTTATTTTCCTCCAGAAGACACCAAATTGTGAAAATGTGTAAGATTCCAATTTAAATAAAAATTTTGATGTAGGACGTTTTATTTTTATTAACAAAATTATTCACCTTTACGCAAATTTAAGTATTTTTAGCAATGGTTTTATTTAAAAATCTTAATATTTTTATATAAAGGTACTTGTGAATTTTAATAATAGTAAAAGTAAGTAGGTACATTATTTAAACTTAAAAAGTTACAAAATGTTGATCGAGGTCCAGCAGTCCTGTGAATTTTATTTTTTCGTGCCTTTGAAATTTATTTTTTTTTGTTCCTAAACATAGGAGTAGACTTTCAAGATTTTGTTGGGTCACAGGGATATTTTTATGTATCCAAATATGTTTTTGAAAAAATGGACTAACTGACCAAAAAAAATCTACATTGTATAGTATTTGCAAAGGTCTTAGTTCAAAGAGTGCCTTGTATATTATTTTTCAAGGGGTCCTATTAATTAATAGTTTACAGGTTTCTTTAGTACCTAACTAGGAATAAGAAAAAATATTACGTATAGTATTTCGTGAAACAGTAGGAAATTAAAGTATGAAATATACCAGTGCTGGTAGATTTAAATCTTTTTAACTGGCACAAAATTACAAGTCTAACATTTTCCTTTCTTACTTATTCTTACTGCATTCCCACCAGTGTGTTTGAAGAGGAGAATGAAAGACTACCTTAACCCCTTATTAGTGATTGTAAGTGCAAAATTAATGTCAGGGCTGCCCCGAGGTTAATAGGCGCCCAGGGCGAGATTTTGATCTGCGCCCCCCTCCCAATAAGGGTATTTCTAGGATATTATTTTTTGTTTAGATTTACAAAATATAACGAACAAAACTTTTGATTTCACGATCAACTTAAAAAACCCCCAAAGTAATTTGACAACCAAAACCATGTTTCATAGCACCCCGGCTAAATCCGTCTAAAATCGATAGATTAGATGACACTAGAGCCGACTGGTGAGTAGTAACTTCCAGAAGTGTAGCATCTTCGCGCGGGGGAATTTCTGCTGTGTAAAAAAAATGGTCGACTGTCTTATAAGACCCCGTCTGATATTGAAAATGTACATAGATATTGACATTTCGTCACTAAAATTTGCGTTTTCAGAAATTTTGCGCGTATAACGTTTGACCTGAGTGTATTTTCAAAAATGTCAAATAATATGACCTATAAGTGATTCATTCGAATCCTGTTCATTTTTGTTTCAAATCATTCGTATGGATGCGCAGATTACAAAAATACTGTTTCCAGATATTTTGAGTGTCTCCTATTAGTCCAGTCGGCAGGTTGAAATATATGGGGTCATAGGCGTAACGAGGGGGGGGGGCTTATTGGGGATGTAACCCCCCCATTGCTTAGAAGAAATTAACAAAAAATTGTATTTTAAAAAAATAAAAATTTGAAAGATTTTGCTTTTTCAAAGTTATTATTGTGGGATACACTAAAATGACAAACCAAAACGTAATGCAGTCAGTCAGTTCTTCTCGCTACACTTGTGCTGCCCTGTTCAAACCTTTTTCAAAGCTGCTTGTGCGTTTCCACGGTCAAGTGAAGTGCGGTTTTTACTAGGCGATAATTTAGAGAAGAAAGGAGTGCAGCAATTTAATTTGTAGAAGTAGTACAGGTTTAAAATGTAGAAATTTTACTTTTACCTCATTCTTCAATGCTTATTTGTAGTTAAAATGAAAATTTTAATACATTTGATCGGCCTAATAAAAGATTTCATTTGATTTAATCATGTTTCCATGTTTTTTACTGTAATAAATCTGTTCTTTTGACAGATAAGTCATACTTTATTTATTCAGGGCAGTATCGCATGTATTTTAATTGATTCGGGATTTTGTATTAATATACAGGGTGAGTCAGGGTAGACGCGACGGAGCACTATTCATGGATATGTGGGTTGATAAAGCCTACATTTTAAAATTATTTTGAAATATACAGGTTGTCCCAAAAAAGTGTGGCGTATCAAAGTTATATTTTTTCTTATGGAACACCCTATATTTTATTGCATTTATAGATTATACGTTAAAAATAAGATAAACTTTCTTAAGTATTCCCTATACCTAAGTTTTTTAGTTTTCGAGATATTTTGATATTTCTTACAAGGAAACCAATAACTTCGAAACCTATGGAATCAGCCAAGTTCAATTTTAACTGAACAAAATTAGACTAATAATTGAAAGCGATAATATATTTAAAGTTGTTTAAAACTATACAGGGCGTCCAAAATGGGGCCATTCTCTAATGACATAATCAAACGACAATATCATTCTTATTTTAAATGGGACACCCTGTATTTTATAATCATATTATGTAGCAAATTCCATTATCTTTTACAAATTATAAAGGTCTACTATACCTACCCTACCCAACCCATGACTCAACTCTAGTTACGCCACTGTATGGGGTTAGATGGAAAAAGGTTCGGAAGTTAATGAAACTTTAGGATATTGTTCAGGGATGGTTTTCTCAAGTTTTTGACCTCGAGGACCCTGTGCGAAAAGAAAACTGCAAAATTTTCGACCTTCCTCCAGTTTTTCTTCAATTGTTTTTACCCTTACGTCCTACGGCAAAGGCATTTCTATACTTTGTTGTAGAGCGTTAAATTTCCTACAATTTTGACTATTCAAACATGTTTGTATGTCAATTCTTTGCCGAGATATGGCGCTTCGAAGAAAAGGTCATTTTTCAAATTTTGCTAAAAAATGCAGAAGTCCACCTTATTTCTTCTGTTATACCCGAACGAATTATAATGAAATGTTGTTGTAATTATGGTTCCTTGTTAAAATCACCTAATCACCTCCTTTGACACCCCTTACAACAAATGATAATAAATAAAACATTTTTTTAGTGGATATTATAATGATATTAAATGGGTTGGATTTGATTTTAAGAAAGGTTAATTAAGATGACATTTGGATTAGGAAGTTTGTTTGTTTGAAGGGAAAAATTATGTGTAGTTTGTTTTTGATTGATATTGTAAGATATAAAAAAAACGTTGTCAGAATTTTTAAAAAAGTTAAACTTTTACAATTAGTAAATCATAACAGTATATAAATTAGAACAAATTTAGTCGCTTGGAGAGGCATTCGACTGGCTAAGAAATTTCGACCCATAAATCATTTTTGTCTCTCAAATAGGGAAGCAGCTATCGTCCACCAACGCATCGTTGATACACCCGGTATATTCACAATTTTTTAAATGAACTTTGTATAAAGCGGGATAATTTCACACAATATCACAGTCCATGACCACATCTACCCTTCACGTATGAGAATTTACCAATGAAACACTCTGTATAATATACTCAACATGACTTTAAAGAAAAAGTTAACGTAACGTCTAAAGAATTCCATTATTTTAGATTTCATGGATTTATCGTGACCCTTTAATCTATTTATGTTTCCATTGTTTTCAGACGTTATCAATCAAGGTTACCAATTAAGTTCGTTGACGTTAAAAAAGGTAAACTATAATTAATAACACAAAATAGTACAGTATTATTTATTTAAAATTAAAAATGCTTGTAGGATTTTCTATACCGTCGACGTGTAAAAATATATAATACAAATACAAAAATTGTAATTTTTAGAAAAATAAATTGTTGATTGCATATAATCTAATAAAATTAAGCAATAAAAGCACCTTTATACAACAACATTCCTTAGTTTGCCAATTCCTTCAATTTCACTTTCCAAAACATCGCCTTTCTTTAAAAATTCTGGAGGGTTCCTATGGACGCCTACGCCTGCAGGTGTACCAGTCAAAATGACATCCCCAGGGTACAAAGTAACAATCCTAAAAAAGTGGAACAATTAAAACGTTGCATTTTATCCAATATATAAGTCTTTAACAGTACATAAGTATTTATTTAATCAATAAATACAATGAATGATAAGAGCTACTGCACTTGTTTCGCATGAAAGGCATCATCAGTAGGTCTGTTTCTTTCAATAATTGGGTGTAACACCAGACACCCCACAGGTGCAGCACCAACACCAGTGGTATAGTTCAGTGTTGCAAAATGAAAGAAACGTGGTGGTGTAGAAAGGTTTGCTTACTATTACCTAAAATGCTCGATTTTTCCCACCAAAAAATTATTTTTCTTTAATTTTGACACCGCGTATCGTTTTTTCTAGCTCGATGAACCCTTTGTGATAACTTTCAACAATCTAACATTTATGTTACAGATTTTTTTATATAGAATTTATGGAAAATCGTTAAAAATATTATCTAGAGAAATTTTGTGGATAAAAATTTGTTAAAAAAGAGGTTTCGTCTAAAACTTTTGTGAAAAAAATGTCGAAAAAAGATATGATAGTGTCAAAACTAGACAACTTCGCACTGCGCATGTCTGGTGTAGGAAGCACCCAGTCCGAAGAGGGAGGAGAAAACGAGCACCGGTGTGTACCAAATATTCAAAGAAACACGTTAGTGCTGCACTAATTGCGCAAAGAAACAGACTTTAGTCCTGGTGCAGAACTTTTAGGGCAAAGAAACAGACCTAGTATATCTGTATATTTACTCCAAGATAGTTTGGGAGTGCCTAGAGAATCTAAACGAACTAGGCAAGAACAACACTGTTACCCTACTATGGGTTCCGGGACATACTGGAGTGGAGGGTGATGAAATAGCAGACGTACGCACAAAAAAAAAGGGCTGAAACACCATTTCTGGGACCTGAACCCATCTGCGGAATAAGCACCAGTAGAATACTTGATGAACTTGGAAAAGATCCCAATACTGGATAGGACTACAAGGAATGAGGCAGGCCAAGACACTACTGGGGAACTATAACCAGAAGAGATCTGACGACTGCATCAGTAAAAGTAAAAATAAGCTCAGAATACTAACGGGGATCCTAACAGGGCACTGCGTCTGAGAGGCCACCTAAAGAAACTGGGATTAGTAGACAAAGAAGAATGCAGATTCTGCGAGGAAGAGGAGGAAACCTCAATCCCCATTCTCTCAGAATGCATTACCCTGCAAAATCCAAGGGTACGATACCTTGGAGAATATCAAATAGAAGAGGAAGATCTACCTAACCTGAAGCCTATCGACATCCTGAACTTTTTGAAAGCAATAGGACTGGAGGAACTGCTCTAATCGTTGAGACATCCTTAACGACTGGGCAGCAGTAGGGGGCACAATAGATCTTATAGGTCAGGTAGATAGATAAATCTGTTAAATTTTACATTCGACCTATCAAAAAAATACTTTAAAACAACCCTTAAAATTAACTTGAAACTGCCAGATTCCGTTAAATTTTTTAGACCTTCAATAATTTAACCTAATCTAGATAACTAAAAACACGAAACAGGGGCGAAAATATAATGTTGAGATGAAAAATACTAAAGTACTTCTAAACAATAGTTGTGCTATAATTAAATTTGAACTATCCTTTTATAAGTCAAATTAACTAAAAAGTTGCCCAGTTCTCAGAGACTTTGACCTATCATAAAATGTGATATCGCTGAAACTAGACTCTTAGGTACTTTAAAGAGTGTAGAAAATTTAAAAAAAAATCTTTGCTGCTCTAAAGTGTATGCTAACTTCACAATTTCGAAATCAAAATCGAAAATTTGTTTTTTTTCATTATATCTCGAAAAATTAAAATTCTAAAAACTAATAGCAACACGTGAAAGAGTGGAAAATTAAGTTATTTAAAAAAAAATACAGTTTCATTCCCAAAGTACGTACAATATGGGAAACTTTTTCATTAAGGGTTTTTCGACAAAAAGTTATTCTTGATAAAAGTTTGTGCATTCCCTAAAACTAAACATGCACTAACAAAATATAGTAAAATACGAGGAACCTTCAAAAATTTGATTTTGAGACAAGAGTAAAATACCCTTATTTTGAAAAATCTCGGGTAATGTTATTTAGAAAAGTCGTTCAGCATTGTGTTATTCGGATCGAAACGACTTATAAAATAAAGTGCTCGCGAAAACACATAAACTGAATTTTAACCCGTCTAAATCGGTCTAGCGGTTCTCGAGATTTGGGATTTTCGCCGCGGCGATAACACACCTAGAGAGCCGTGCTCGCGTTTTTCGCAGAGAAGAAAGGGACTTCGAGACTTGTTTTTTTTCGTCCGAGAGATAGTCATGACCCAAGCATTGTGTCCAACTTTCAACTCTCTATTTGAATTTGGAGGGGGGAGGGGAGAAAGAGTACAAACACTGATTAATTTTTGATTCGAGGTAACTTTTTTAATTTTTGACCAATCCGGGTCAGCAAAATGGCAAACTTTTTCTTAAGGACACTTCTACAGGATATATTAAGGAGGTGATGGTTTTCGCGAAAACGGACAAATTGCGACCGAATTTCGGTGTAATGATATTTGTTATTTTAGATATTTAATAATTATTTAGTTAGTTAGTATATTTCACAATTTCCTCTATTAGTGCATCGACTCCAGGTATAGTGTTATTGACTTATGAATACTGTTTAATCAGCAATAACACTGTTGCTACCTGAAGTACTTTGCGCTGATAGATGGGAATTGATATATGTTTTAGGTGAAATGAATTATTGTACAAGGATTATAATTTGAACTATCAAAGAGAGTAGACATAAATAAATTGGGTTTTTTATAAAAAATGAGTTTAAATTATTTAAGTCCAAATTAAGAAGTTAGTTTATCACATCGGATTTTACAAATTTTATTTTTCGATTTTCGCAACGAAAGAGTAAAGTGGGGAAAATTTTTTATTCGCCAGCGGTTGCAGAATTTTTTTCTCTTTGATTTGAGCCCCACAAGAACTCGATCCGATAATCAGGAAGGGCGGGAGGGGGGTGAAAGCATTTTGCCCTGTAGAAGGGTAAGTGACTCCGTGCTAGGCTCATTTTCAAGGGCAATCAGTTCTCTTTCAAATTTTTTTACCACAAAGCTCTATCTATATTAAGGACTGCATGTGTGCGTGATATATTTATAAAAGCAAGTGCGCTCCCTGAGCCGCCGTAAAATTAAATGCCGGGATAGGAGCTAAGCGCTCACTTTCATCTCTCTTCTCTCTCACTAATACTATTCCGGCATCTAATTTCACGGCGGCTGAGCGAGCGCACTCGCTTTTATAAATATATCACTCACACCTGTAGGCCTTAATATAGATAGAGCTTTGGGGTAAGAAAATCTTGAAAGATCACGAAGTCACTAACCCTATCCCTTGCCCTTCTACAGTGCAAAACGCAGTCACCTCCCTCCGTCCCTTCCTGATTATCGGATTGAGTTCTTGTAGGGCTCAAATAAAAGAGAGAAAAAAATTCTGCAACCGATGGCGAATAAAAAATTTTCTTGCCATTTTGCTGACCCGGATTGGTCAAAAATTAAAAAAGTTACCTCGAGTCGCGGCGAAAATCCGTTTACTTTCAAATCGCAATATCTCGAGAACCGCTAGACCGATTTAGACGAGTTTAAATTCAGCACTTTATTTTATTAAGTCGAATCTATGAAATCACAAAAATAATTTTTCGAAAAGAGCGACTTCGTTTTCAAAACCAGATCTACTCCACTATTTCAGCTCTTTCACGTGATGCTACAGGATGTCCCAACTAAAATATGCACCCATCGGGTCAGCGTCAAGGTCATTTGAGGGTCAAATTGAGGAAACCTGGGAAAAATCGGTAAAAATTCATACAAAGGTTCTTAGGGTCGCTAAATCCGAATCCAAGATTCGCTTGACCTCATCAGGTCAGGGTCACAGTCATTTGAGGGTCAATTTGAGGAAACCTTCGAGGAAAAATCGGAAACAAATTCATACAAAGGCATTTAAATTAAAAAAACCTTGAATTGAACAGTACATTTGTTAAAATGAAATTATTTTTTTAATACTACTATTGTTTTCTTTCACTATAATCTAAGCAGTTTTCTCAAAAAAGAGTCATTCAAAATAAGATAGAACGGGGTTGCATTAGATAATGAAAGCAGCTTCAAAATGATGTATAACTGAACACCCCTTGCCATTTAAGATTTTTCAAGGGGTGGTTCTGGGCGCTGGAGGGATGAAAAAAGAAGTTTGAAACTATGATAAAAATTGAGCCCCCTCTAGGTTAAAATTGACCTGATTTGGCGTTTTTTCAAAATTTGAATAAAACTCGAAATATTTGGGTGCAAATTTTAGTTGTATTAGTTTTTCGAATTTTTTTTGAGATATAATGAAAAAACCAAATTTTCGATTTTGTTTTCGAAATTGTGAACTTAGCATACATTTTAGAGCAGCAAAGATTGTTTTATCGTTTTCTACACTCTTTTAAATTACCTAAGAGCCTAGTTTCAGCGATATCACATTTTATGAGAGCTTTTGATAAATGTGGCTCTGGCAACTGGGCTAAGTTCAAACAAAACTAATTCTTATTTACATTTGTGCCAAAAGCTAAAAAATGCAATCAAAAGAACCCAGACCATCAACTCCTTTGTCTCAACTGAAAGCCGTTAATTTTCTATTCAGCCGCCAAACCGGGACAAATAGATAATTTGCCGGCTACTGTGAGTATAAATTTAAATCTCACGGCAGAGTTAGTAACGGAATCTGTCACCAGAGGACGTCTGTCCACCACGTCCGTCAGGTACGGAATGTTGCGACACTCATTGGCAGGTGGCGCTGCAATTCGGATATAAAATGGCGACCACGCGTTGCAAATGACAGTTAACATGAGACAGATGACAGAAGGGGCGTGGCGTAAAAGTGAAGGGGATGCGGCCATCTTGAAAAGGGGCGTGGCCGGCAATGCTAATAAGACTGGAAATTTTCACATACCCAAGTGACTTCATCCCTGTTTCCACAGTTATTCCCCGTGTATAATTACCAACAAAAGACACTAACAAAACTAAAGTTGCCAAGACTAAAAATTTTTTCGTGTATATGAGTTTAAATATTCTTTAGAAATTCAAATTTTTAATATATAAACAATTTTACCGTAAAAAAATAAGAGAATAATTTTAAAAAATGTTTCTTACTGTGATAAATACGACACCAGAAAATCAATTTTAAATATTAATTCTGAGGTATTTCCATTCTGCTTCAATACTCCGTTTACCCATGATTTAATTGTCAATTTATCTGGGTTAACTTTATTTTTGGTAACTACGACAGGTCCTAGTGGACAAAATGTGTCCATCGATTTTCCCAAAAGAAACTGCCCATTGTTTCTTTGTTTCTGCCAGTCTCTTGCGCTGACATCTTGCGCCACAGTGTAGCCGAAAATGTAATCGTTAACTTGATCTGGTCGTATTGCTTTTGCCTTTCTTCCTATTATTACTGCTAATTCCACTTCCCAGTCAACACTCTAGAAAAATAAAAAGTACAATTATTTGTGTCTTATTTACAAACGGTCTGCAAGCATCAACATTGGTGGTCATTACAAAACTTGCGGGATGACGTGGATCTCGGGATAATTTATTTGTAACCAATTAAAAATGTTCTTCTAGCATTGCCATAGACCGAACAAATTGTAATGAAAGTATCAATACACTTTGTATTAATCTCTTAAAGGGATAAAAAAGAAGAGAGTGACATCTTGACTAGATTCAGTCAAAATTTAATGTCAATACTATCTTCTTACCATAGATGGTAGCACATCTAAAAATGTTATCTTATAGCGGATATAGCTATTGACTTGTACGAGTTTGGAATTTTATTTATTGGATTCGAAACGCCTAACTGATGAAGTCGAAAGACAGAAATCGGTCTTAGGATGTCGAATCTAATAAATTAAAATTCCTTACTGGTTTACTAACTTTGTATTAATCTCTTAAAGGGATAAAAAAGAAGAGAGTGACATCTTGACTAGATTCAGTCAAAATTTAATGTCAATACTCTCTTCTAACCATAGATGGTAGCACATCTAAAAATTTTAGATTGACAGTTCTAATTATTCTAATCAACACAGCCACAGTCTACTCACTTTTACCAAAATCGTCATTCACTTTGTGTCTACTTTAAATTCAATGTCATTTTAAACTTCATAATGTTCATATTTTGGACCTCATTTTGAAGGTGTTCCCGAAGTGGTACGGAGGGGCACATCAACCCCTAAGAATCCTAAGATTACTTTTTGATGCTCTATCAAAATCTGAAGTCAGAATTTTAAAATTCATAAACACAAAAAATCAACACACACTCGCCCGCACCCACGCACGTACGCCCGCACCCACGCATGCACTCACACACGCACTCGCGCACATCCACACAGATCGAATTCAGATTTGTTCGGTGAAAATTAAAATTTCATGGTAAAATGTACTTAACAAATATCTTGGTTGGTGAAAACAACAAAGTTCAAAAAGAGACAGATAAACCACCGTATTGGTTACGATATAGAAGATAAAATGGCGAGTCGAGGAAACTTTTTTATCTTTGGAGATAGATAACAAGTATAAGCGAGAAAAATGTTGCCAATAGAAGAAGGAAACTTTTTTACTTAAACTTTTTTTTTATACGACGTTTAGTTTGGGCTGTATACTTTTTAAAAATAAAATTGAATCGGCGCATATCATCTCTTGGAATTGTCGCGAATGAAGCGAACAGTGTGTCATCATACGTGCAACAAAGAAGACGCGCATTACAATAATAGTACATATCGAACAAATTTCCGTTCGGGCAAATACATCTACCTTTCTAAAACCAATTCTTATAGACCTAAAAGAGTAAGTAAAATGGAATTCGACCACTAAATTACAGACCTTGAAACTGACCCCTAAGCTCGATTCAGTTATGCCAGATTTAATTGTTTATCGGACTGTACTGTATTGAGCTTATAGACGCATTCCGCCAGATGGGGCAATTTATTGAGAGGAAATTGTTTTTTTTTTTAAATATTCCTAAATGCACATTTTTAAAGATTTGGCAGACATATTGATTATAGAGTTCTTGAGGGCTAATAGTATTGATTTTGAAAAATACCGTTTTATAGAGATTTTTATTGTCGTATCTTGGTATACAAAAAAGATTAACCTTTCTGGATACTAAAAGCACTAGAATAATACGTATATATTATAATGGTTTGTGATTTTTCTTTTTATATTTATTAAATTTTTTTTTAAATTACCTTTTTCCGTAAATTTAGACAGAACGTGTTTTATAAATATTGTTATTGTAGTTGGGCGCCATCTGTCTTATTACATAGGAAATTATAGCCAATATCTATCTCAGGTTCTAGGGTTCTCTAAGAGGTTAGATTTTTATAAAATTAATCACAACGAACGAAATGAAAAATTATAAACATTTATTAAAGAAAAAAAATTAACGATAAACTTTATCTGTACAGGAACAATTGTTTGGTGTAATACGGTAAGTGTAGTTTTTATAAAAATAATATTTGCAAGTGTGATACAAAATTTTCTTAAACTTCTTACCTTATCACTTTCTAACCTAACATAATTAAACTTTTATAAGGTTAGATTGTTTTCAATCTAATTAGTAATTAAAATGGTACCTTTTATTCAATTTAAACTTTTCGTTCTTATTTTAGTTGTTCAAAATAAATGAAATTCTATAAAATCGTTTTTCCAAATAACACCAAAATCAGGAAACAGGATGGATATTTTTATGCCGAATATAGTTGGATCTGGATACTTTTATACAGGAATACAGCTGGGATTGGAGATGTCCAAACAGGAACACAGGATATGATGGATAATTTTGGATAAAGCCAAAGAATGTTGTTCTTCTTGAATTATTTTTATCTTTTTTTTTTTTAACCTCACTTTTTCTCTGACAGGTAACAATTTCTTTCTTTTAAATCGCGTTGCTTTGGGTTTTTCTTTTGTTTTTATGATACGGAGCGACGTGAACTCTTCAAAAGATTTTGGTAAAAAGCCACACTTTGACACACGAAATGCTTTTTATAAAGTACAATGTCACAGCATCCTAGATGAGAATTTGACATTTTTTAACCTAAATTTTTACAAAATTAAAAAAAATTATTGATTTTATTGCAAATTTTGACTAATGACATCTTATTCTATAGATTAAAAGAAAATTTTTGATATACTTTTTATATCATTTCGAATTATATTAACTTCGTACAAAGACACTTTTTGTTCGTCATCATTGATTCTCTAAATATCATTAAACTTCATTATTGTTGTACTTTTTTGCTATATTTCTTTAATTTTATAAATCCTAAACTCTTTTTCGTTTAATTTACAATCGTTTCGTTTAACTTAAACTAATTATGTTGAATTCTTATTAGATTGAATTTTAAGGTTAACTTTTATAAGTAATATTTTCTTCCTGTCTCAGTTATACGTTAAAAAAAGGCTTTATATTCAATACCATTACAATATAATTGTGTCCAAATTTGAACTCTTTAATATAATGTAGTTTAAAAGATACGAGTCTGCGAAAATTACGGCTGGGTCTGTACTCCTCTTAAACAAATGTTTTGAAGTTAGTTTAAAAGTTAATTATCTAACGAAAGTGCATAACATAAGTCAGTTGGCATAAAGAATTAAAATTAAAAGTTTTCTCAGCTCAGAAGGCAAATAAAAAATTGTAATTTTAAAGTTTTGATTATTGTCTAAACTTACATTTGTTATTGGTGGTATTTCAACATTATCATGAGGTCCTACAATAACTGAGGAAAATTTGCTGAAAAACATTGGTTCCTTAGGACGAGGTATATTTTGTTCATCGCAGTGTCCACTGTAATTGAGTCCAACACACACTACTTTGTCGGGTTTCGTAATTGGTGACAAAAAATCTACACTTTCGATTGGAGTCACAGATTTTCCTTCCGCTATTATCCTGAAATTAAAAAAATAACATTAAAATGGAATTCTAAAATTTCCTGGGATGTTTGACACAAACTTGCAGCTCAATAAAATAATAAGTGAAAACATTATACCTATTTTTAAAAACTATACGGCGTGGAATACATGCAATTATTAAAATAGGCCGATCTCTAATAACGAATGGAATAATGAAATGGAATGGACGAGAACACTAATTTCTGGAAAAAAAATAGCACAGCTCGCATTACGACGAGCCAAGTCGAAAAATACCCGGACACCGTGGCCTAGTTGGTTCGTAGGTTCAATCCCTGCGAAACTCAAGTGGAATTAAAAGTCAGATAAGACTTTCGCAAGTGAAAAAAGGTATTTGTGTCATACGCAGTTTCATTCACGCCGGTAAACAGGCCGGATCAGCTCGGATATCTCGTGGAACTGATAGGGGTTGGTGGCACATTTAGGTACACACTTGTTAGTCGGTAGATCACCTGCATGACAAAGATATAGTCCTGGGTTTAAGGTGATTGAGGACCGTAGTTCGGAGCCCAGATTAGCCTTAGTTGCAGAAAGGAGACGTTAAAATTAAGCAAGCAAGCAAGTCGAAAAATATTTGTGTCGATTTTTTAATCGAAGTAGTTCTTTTTTCAAAGAATCCCGAAAAAATACTCTCGTTCAAACGACGAAAAAAGACCGGGAATATATATACTACAGTAAATAGAGACAATTTACCATTGACTAAATGGAAAAAATTAGGGGCAAGCTGAAATTTTGCAGGTAGTTTTTGGTCAAAGGGACGAAATCCAAGTTTTCGACCTGAATAAGGAGGGTTTTTGGGGGTAAGTTTGTTTTTTGCAAATAACTCCCTCATTTTTAATCTTGCAAAAAACTTTCAAGAGCAATTTTGTAGAGAATTCTATTTGCAACAACTTTCAATTCTTGACTTTTTTTCATAACTGCATTATTTTGTTTATAATAATTGTTTAAAAAATTGAAAAAGTGTTTTTTTCGTTTTATTTTCAGTTTGCGGTCTCGTTCAGTCTGGAAGTTTTTTTAATCAAATCGGTGGAAAAACATCCAGGTCAACTGAAAACCATTCGAACTCCTCTCGATATTGAGAGGATGCGACAGGCTCTAAATCGTAATCCTCAACTCTCTTAATATTGGGAAGAGTTCGAATGGTTTTCAGTTGACCTGGATGTTTTGACATTTGTAACAAATCCTTGTTCTCTAATTTTTTTTACCCACGCGTGAACTAACATTGCCGATGGCGCATCACAAAAACGCCGCTGAGCAACTGTGAACGAATGGTTGACTTTAAAATAAGCCTCAACCATGTAAGCACGCTACGAACTCGCCCACTGTTCCATGGATAACTGAAATCCGCACGTGTCCGTTATACGCTCGACGTAATATTTTCATGGAATTTCTAACAGGGTCAGCCTAAGGTAAGTTTAAAACCTAAAATCTACTCTGGGACACCCTTTATATATTGTAAATGTATTTTAAAATGAAATTAAAACGTTTATTTGCTAAAACGGGTTTTAATTTAATTCCTTCCTTAATAAAAAAGGATTTAACAGAACGTCCAGTACTCCTGTTTCTAAATTATAAAATTTTCCTAATTTTCTGTTGAATTGGTGTGGGGAGGGGCCCGATGAGACTTTATCCCCGGGGCCCTGCTCAGCTCTGGGCGGCCCTGCCCATTATAGAAACACACTGTAGATATTTCTGTTCCAATCTGACGAATTCAAATTGGCAAATTGTGCGTGTGTGTGGACTGTATACAGTGCGGATCATAAGTGTTACCCCCCTATCTAACTCGTTACTGGACTCTTCTTAGGAAAATCGCCGAGACAGGTCGACTTTTGATTTCTACAATGTACATTTTTGTATGAATAGTTTACCCCTAATTACATCCCTTACTGGAGGGGAGCAACCCTTTCGAAAAATTTAAATAGGATGGGGTGGTGAGTGATAGTTCATTTGAAAGGGCGGTTTATTCTCCATTCAACCGTGCAAAAAATTTTAAATTTGCTTCATTACGTGTTGAGTAATGGGGTGAGGATCGTAAGAGTTACCCCCCCCCCCCCCTCTATTTAACTCGTTACTGGACTCTTGTTAGGAAAATTGCCGAGACAAGTCGACTTTTGATTTCTACAATGTACATTTTTGTATGAATAGTTTACCCCTAATTCCATCCCTTACTGGAGGGGAGCAACCCTTTCGAAAAATTTTAATAGCATGGGGTGGTGAGTGATAGCTCATTTGAAAGGAGGTTTTATTCTCTATTCAACCGTGTCTTTTTTTTATTTTTTTTTTTATTTTTATTTATTTTTTTTATTTTATTTTTTTGTTTTTTTTTGCAAAACGTCAAAGCTGAAACTAAAAATAGACTCTATTTTTGCCAGGAGGTCAACGGGGAACATTTTGAACATTTATTGTAACTGTAATTGTAGTTTAGTTGCCTTCCTGTTTGTGGTGTTATGTTATTTTTAAACATTAATAACTCATCACGTAATAAAGCAAATTTAAAATTTTTCGCACGGTTGAATGGAGAATAAAACATTTCAAACCAGCACTCACCACCCCATCCTATTTAAATTTTTCGAAAGGGTTGCTCCCCTCCAGTAAGGGATGTAATTAGGGGTAAACTATTCATACAAAAATGTACATTGTAGAAATCAAAAGTCGACCTGTCTCGGCGATTTTCCTAAGAAGAGTCCAGTAACGAGTTAGATAGGGGGGGTAACACTTATGATCCGCACTGTATATGATTTGCTCTACGTGCAGTTGGGCGTTGATTGAACGAAGAGTTGTAATAAAGTTAAATTTCAAACTGTTTAACAAATCTAATTAATTCTGCGTTAATGAGGCAAACGAGTTCAATTTTGCAGAAGTGTTTTAAATTAGTCTATTTCCAAACTAAGACAAAAGTTATGGGAATACCATAATACAGATGTAGCTAGTTGTATAAGTATTATGGCCCGCTGTCCCATTAACACTCCGAGTAGTTAAACTGAATCAGTTATCGTTTTTAAATTAATGTAATTACTCTGTTAATTATAAGAATTTTATCAAACTAACATAAAAAACTAAAATAATATTAAATTATTATAAAAAATTGCACTGTTTTAAAATAAGTTTAAAAATAATTATTATAACAATAAAAATAATTTGTACCAAAGTAACATAAGTCTAGTGCAAAAATTGTGTTATATAAACATGAAATCGAATAAATCTTGTTGACTAAATTAATGAATGTTACTGTTTACACATTTTATAGTTTATTATCTATTGAGAAAGGGTAATATAAATTGTTTTGGAGCAAATACAGTAGGCAAATACCGATTTAAAACTGTTAATAATAATCCCATTTTTCTCTGTATAGAGAAGTCCCTTTAATTCAAGAATTTATTATTTATTTTAAATTAAATAACCCGAAATCAGGTCAAAAGAAAATATTTTTAAAATGATGACGTCACATTAGGATCATAAATATAAATTAAATGAAAATAGAAACGTCTGGCGATAAATGTTTATCTTTGATATTAAATTCACCAGACTCATATCGTCAACAATTTTTTTCTTTTTATTCAAACAATCTAAAGCTCCCGGATTAATTTATTATCAGTGAAACAAACATATTCAGACCTTAATTATATTTTAGTGGTTAATAAGGTCTTTAAAAATAATCATTTTTAAAGTGGAGTTTAGCTTTAACTTTTAACAGAAAGAAAGAATATTAAAACCATTTTTAAATGTTTTTAATTTGACGTTTGACTCTACACGTCAAATTAAAAAACATTTTTAATCGATAAAAGTGGATTATTCCTTAACCAGTGTCAGTAAACAATCTTTATGAGCCTTAGCAAATATGAAATATATTCTTATCAGTTTGTAATTAGTGATTGAATCGAGTCTCACTAATAATGTCGTTTTTAACTCACTTTCTAATATGTCGAAATTATTCGATTATTATTTTTGAATTTATTAATAGTTTATTATGGAAATAATTATGAAATACCAAACCATAAAGTAATTTTAATATGTTGAAACTAAATCTAGTTTAAATGTTTTTAAGCCCCAATAAACTCGCATTCAAATTCAAGATAGCCCTAAGGTAAAAATTGCTTGTTTAGAAGAAAACTGTATTTTCAAAGGACTCCCAAACTATGGGAATTTATTCGTCATCCCATCTCGATCGAAAGTGTCCACGGGCTCAAGTCCATCCTATGTACAGATATCGAACTAAAGCGAATTTAACATTAGAGCGAACTCGAATATGTTCATTTATCGGCAGGTTAGGTGTTCACCGCTTTACGTTTATGGTTTATACAGGGTGGGCCTCGGACCTCGGAGGATTAGGTCGTTGTGGTAAGAGATAAAACTTTCAAATTTTGTGTGAGCTAGTACAGTTACTGGGTGCACATAGTTTCGATTATACAGGGTGTTCCAAAAACTCGTGGTAGCACAAACTTACATTTTTTAAATGGAACATACTATATTTTATTCAAGAATCGAAAAGATCTCACCGAGAGCGTTAAAAAATATAGTATGTTAATATATTGTAAGGGTCTTTCAAAAAGATATGGCCAATTATTAGCAAAAATGACCCCATCTGTAAAACAGTAAATCAAAATAAATCAACAGGTCTTTGTATTCAAATGTCATTCTCATATCGTTGGCTGTGCTCACTATTAATTACTTTTTTATCTGTGGCTTCTTTAATACAGGGTGAAACAGAACTCAAATCAAGCAATATCTCAAAATTTTCAAATGGATCACCCTATAAGTCTTTTTACAATTTGTTAGTACAATGAATATTCAAACGATATAGTATAGTTAGGGTATAAGTTAATGGAAAACTGTAAATATTTTATGATAACGGAAAACTCATCCATTTTACATACACAAATTAAATGGTATAAAAGGGTAAACATTTTTTTCTTTTTTTGCCGTTTGGGGGATGGAGACGACTCGGAGACACCATCGTGTTCAGCATCCTCGAAAACGGGAAATAACCCGGGTTTTCTCGTCTATAGCGAGGAACAAATTTTTAACCCTTTCGGGGGTAATTTTTGGCCGTTTGAGGGATGGGGTCAACTCTAAAAGAATTCTCACCAACGCCATCGTGTCCGGCAACCTCGAAAAAGAGGAGTTACCTTAGTTTTGCCGGTGAAAGACGCGATTCACCATTTTGGGGGTGGGGCCAACTCGAAACGAATATTTACCCTTGCCATCGTGTTCAGCATTCTTGAAAACGGGCGCGAGCGCAATTTGGGGGCTTCAAAATTTATTTGTATTTTTCAAGTTGTTTTCCGGCTCACAGAATGGACTAATAATTCCGAATACCTTTATAAAGGGATGTGGTTCTCTAGTGAGTGGTAACAGTAAAATATAATAGATACATGCAAAATTACGATTACAATTCGTAGAATATTCTAATGCTTTAGAAAATCTAAAATATAGAGTACGTTTCATGTCAAAATTTAATACCATATAATTTGTGTATGTAAAATACATGATTTTTCCGTTATCATAAAATATTTACAGTTTTCCATTAACTTATAACCTAACTATACTATATCGTTTGAAAGCTTATTAATTGTACTAACAAATTGTAAAAAGACTTATAGGGTGATCCATTTGAAAATTTCGAGATATTGCTTGATTTGAGTTCTGTTTCACCCTGTATTAAAGAAGCCACAAATAAAAAAGTCATTAATAGTGAGCACAGCCAACGATATGAGAATGACATTTGAATACAAAGACCTGTTGATTTATTTTGATTTACTGTTTTACAGAGTGTTAAAGATGGGGTCATTTTTGCTAATAATTGGCCATATCTTTTTAAAACACCCCTATAATATATTAACATGCTATATTTTTTTAACGCTCTCGGCGAGATCTTTTCGGTTCTTGAATAAAATATAGTATGTTCCATTTAAAAAAATGTAAGTTTGTGTTGCCACGAGTTTTTGGAACACCCTGTATAATCGAAACTATTTTCAAAATGTGCACCCAGTAAATGTACTAGCTCGCACAAAATTTGAAAGTTTTATCTCTTACCACAACGACGTAATCCTCCGAGGTCAGAAGTTTGGCCCACCCTGTATGATGGATATATGTCATACGCACCCTCTAATCAGGTAGCTACGTTATCCACCCATAAAAAAATACGATTTACCGTTATTATAGAAGATATGCAAAATCTTAAAAACGAAAATTATAATCAACTTTAAGTCTCACACTTTAAAATGAATTTCAAATATAGCGCGTTCATGCAATGATGTGTGACCTCACAAGCATTTAAAAGCGGGATTCAACGGCACGTGGAGTAGCACTCCTCGCGCCATACTTGCCAGTTCACGCGCCGTTGGATAGGACAGGATTGGCGAAGTACAATAGTTAATGCGCCCTGGTACGTAAACAATCAATCGCTTCATTATGATCTTCCATTCCAACAAAGCGAAAGAACGAAATTTCTCACATAGAAGTCAAGCAACCAATATGTACGAGCCACCTCTAGAAGATTGAAAAGAGCATGGCCAAGAAGAGGGAAAATGGAGAACCATCAAAGGGTGTGGCAACAAAATATTTTCGAAATGAATTCGATATACAGGGTATTTTAAAAGTTATAACCAAATTTATCAGAAGATAAGATAAGATTTCAACGTCCTGTATATTACTACAAAAATAAAATATTTTGCAGGCTTTATGTTTAGATAGTAATCTAGTTTTACAGTGACATCTTATTTTTTGGTAATTACTCACATCGTATACAGGGAAAGACAAAATTCAAATACATCGGTTTCTCTATTTTGTAAATGGATCACCCTGTATTTTATATCTCAGTCGAAAAGTACAAAAGTTGTAGTTTTAAGTCTTAAATATTCCCTATACCTAAAGTTAACAGTTTTGGAGATATTTTAGGTTTTAATGACAAAAATCGTATTTTATAATTATAATTATTATTCATAAAAACTTTATTGGGTTTGTTAATAAAATAAAACTATAGCGAATTGAATGTATTGGATAAAATGAGAACTAAATTCACAAAAAGGAATAAATATTTTAAATGAGAAAACTGGGCGGAATTCAAAGTACCCCGCACCATTCTTATAGAAACGGGAGCACCGTCAAATTGTCTGAATTTTTGATATGTGATAGTACTTGATGTCCTGATCAATAGTGTCCATGCGCCCAATCCTATCATATGGCTAGATTTCGATATACAGGGCGTTAAAGTTCAAGATCCCGAAATTTTAAAATGTGTACCAAAAAGTCCCTGTAAAATATTTTTAAAAGTTTCTGGCGGATATATGTAGTCAAAATACATACGTAATAAATAAAAATATATTTCCTTGGTGATCTCACTTGAGCTTTAAGATGACAAAATCAACAAATCTAAAACAGCTGCCAAACAATTAAAAGATTTATTGTTCCAATAGATAAAAAAAATAGGTAGGTTAGAGCCCTAGCGTTTTGGTCTACTTGTTATCCCTTTTTAGGAATATTTCACTAATCTTTTTGCAATTGTGGAAAATCGAGTTTTGAAATACCTCCTATTACACCATTCTATACATTTATTTAATAGCGTTTCTTAATTTTTACGAGAGAATCTTCACATGAAAATTATATTTTTCCTATGTAGTTTATTAAATCCAATAAATAATTGAATAATCGAAAAAAAATACAGTGTAAATATTTAAGGTAGGTAGTTTAAAGCTTTATTATGATCTTAAAGCTGTTTCTAAAACCATTATTTAATTTTTTTAATTATCAAAGTATCAAAAAAAATGTACTGAGCAACCCTGTATATATACAGGGTGATTGATTATTATGACAAGGCTCAGTAGATCTGTTATGATAAAAAATACGGAAAAATGTTATTTACAAAAATTGTAGGCAGCTTTAAGTTTTACATTTTAAAATTACTTACAACGTTACAGGGTGTTTCATAGCGCCCTGCTAGATCAAAGTTTTTAATGGAACGCCCTATGTATTTTAACATTTTAAAAATCTCCTCAATGAGCTGATTTCAACGATATATCACACTTATTATCTAAGGTAAAAAGTAAAGGATCTATAGCACCTCAAAAATCACAATAAATTCTGGTGGCTGCTGTAGCTGTAAGATTTTTTTTTTGGCATTTTTGTCATTCAGCCAGCCGCAATTCGTCTCTAAGGGAAAACCTATAAAACTAACAACCAGAAAATTAAATAGAAGAAATACAATAGGGATGTAAGATTAACTTATTAAAAAATAACTAAAAGGTAACAATTAATTATTAATTGTTTGGCAGCTGTTTTAGATTTGTTGATTTTGCCATCTTACATCTCAAGTTAGATCACCCTGTAAGCATGAATTTTTAGCCTGCCTCCAATTAATATAACGGTGCAATATAATTTAATACAATGTGTAAAAATATTTATTTTCTAATATTTCGTTTATTTTTTATTACTAAAAGTTGCTATTGGTAAAAATTGATATTTTTACAGATTAATCATTTAATTTCTCGAAAACAATTTAGCCAATTACAATTTTGAACGAGGAC
This sequence comes from Crepidodera aurea, assembly GCA_949320105.2. Taxonomy (NCBI): domain Eukaryota; kingdom Metazoa; phylum Arthropoda; class Insecta; order Coleoptera; family Chrysomelidae; genus Crepidodera; species Crepidodera aurea. Next base: position 5,997,802 of record OX439480.2, read on the forward strand.
GTCAAGATCTACATTATATCCGCTATTCAGAAACTTTGACGGTGACTTTTTTATCAATATTTCAGGCTACTTCTGCATGTTAAAAATACATACTTTGAACAAAAAGGCCTGTGGAAACATGAATCGCCCTGTAAGGAAATATAATAAAATATAATTTTCATGTGAAGATTCTCTCGTAAAAATTAAGAAACGCTATTAAATAAATGTATAGGATGGTGTAATAGGAGGTATTTCAAAACTCGATGGAATAATCGATTTTCCACAATTGCAAAAAGATCAGTGAAATATTCCTAAAAAGGGATAACAAGTAGACCAAAACGCTAGGGCTCTAACCTACCTATTTTTTTTATCTATTGGAACAATAAATCTTTTAATTGTTTGGCAGCTGTTTTAGATTTGTTGATTTTGTCATCTTACAAGCTCAAGTGAGATCACCAAGGAAATATATTTTGATTTTATTTATTACGTATGTATTTTGACTACATATATCCGCCAGAAACTTTTAAAAATATTTTACAGGGACTTTTTAGTACACATTTTAAAATTTCGGGATCTTGAACTTTAACGCCCTGTATATCGAAATCTAGCCATAAGATAGGATTGGGCTCATGGACACTATTGATCAGGATATCAAGTACTAACATATCAAAAATTCATACAATTTGACGGTGCTCCCGTTTCCATAAGAATGGTGCGGGGTCCTTTAAAATAAAATAAGATGTTTCATAACTTTGATCTGGCACTGTGTTATGAAATTTGCTGTATATTTGTAATTAATACTAAAATGTGAAGCTTAACTGCTTACAATTTTCGTTATTAACTTTTTTTATATCTTCTATACTAACGGATATATCGGGACTTTTCCGCAGAACTTGATCCCTCTGAAGATTGTTCTTATTAAATACTATTTTATATAGAATCACCTAAATTTATCGACAAACTTTCAAGGGCACCCTGAATAACCAGTATTTTGCGTGACATATTCAATTTCGATCCGTATGCACGTATCTACTATCAAATAAATAATTTGGTTGTATTACGTAGGTTATTGACAACCTTGATAAATTATAATCAATGCCCGAAAGTAAATAGTATATGACGTCAATAATAGATGTGAATTCATTATTTTAAAAGCTTCCGTTCGCGGGTAAACGGAAATGACATTTTAAGGGTTTAGAAACACAGTGTTTTTTGGACAGCGTTGTACTTTTTTGCTTGTTTTTTGTAAACCGCTACCAAAATTTCCATACAGTTCATTGTCAAAATCTAATAAAAATATTAAGTGTTCTACATGGTTGGATATATTTAAAAATAAGTCCAAATATGTATTTTTAGAATACAAAATTTTCAAAAAACACTTCAAAATTGCTCTCGGATCTCTTTTAAAGTACATTTCCTAAGAAGAGTAACAAGTATTTGTTAACCTTAAATTGAATTCCCGCCATATTTTTGCTTCGAAATAATTTCAAGGTTATAGCGTATTCAATCGGTTTGACATTTGAGTAAGCTCTCATAGGTACCTTTATTCTTTGATTCAGTATTCAGTTTTCCGTTGAACTAATAACTAAATCACCTAACGACCGAGGCGCATGCGTACTTTTAGGATATCTTAACAGACTTCACATGACTTCCACGGACTTCATTATGGCTTCACGTGACTTCAAAGGACTTCCTTGAGACAGAAACTGATATCGCAACTTCGATTGGGTGGCTATTACGTAATAATCACTAAACCTACCACTACACAGTAAGAATAACTTCATTTTATTTTTACCTAGTTGTAGTCACGTAAAGTTGACCACTTAATAGCTTTATAATATTTTGGTCCCACTGAAGGTATTCGAAACGTTATAACAACTAAGCGAAACTACCTCAAAGTTAAAAAAAAAATTCTTAAGCATCTTTATTGAATGACAAATAGAACTTAACCATAGCGTATACAATTTTTTAAAACAAAGTTTCGTCTTTGAAGTGCCACCCTCAACTATTTTTTTAAATACGGACCTGTGCATTTTATTTCCTTTGTGAAATACCCATTTTTTTCTCTATCCAACCATGTAAAACACTTAATATTTTTATTAGGTTTTGACAATGAACTATACTACTTTAGGAATTTTGCTAAGTACGGTCGTATTCCATTTTCACTGAAAATATTTATAAATATTTTTGCATAAAATTAATTAAAAATTGAGTGTACTTTGACCATTTTCCAGAAATTTTAATCAATTTGGAACTTTTAGATACTTAATTACTAAAATAACACTAACTAACTAATAAATTGCACTGCGTCATAAAATCAACAAAATTAAGAAACGTCAAAATAAAGGATAATTTTTGTTTCAAAGCCATCTTGATAAGCTTTTTTATGATTAAATTGTGTTCTTTTCTACGTGCACTTTCCTTGAAAATTTACACCCAAAATATGCTCAATAAATGAAATAAAATAAAAAGTACAGGTCCGTATTTAAAAAAAATAGTTGAGGGTAGCCCTTCAAAGACGAAACGTTGTTTTATAAAATTGGATACGCTATGTTAAGTTATATTTGGCCTTCAATAAAAAAGTTTTATAAACTTTTTTCTACCTTAAAAAAAATAAGGTTTTAATTAAATAAAACGAAAATCATCAATTTCGGTTTTTCCCAAATATCTGATATTTTAATTTTGAAAAAACCAAAAAATTCTTTGTATCTATAACGGTTTACGAAATCCCAATAGTGTTCAATTAAATTTGCACCACCCTGTATAGTTCAAATCGGCAAACCGTGACAAAAGTCTGTTTACATTACTATTCTTTACGATGGACAAACTATAGTTCTTTCGTTTTTTTTTGAAAAACCCCCCCTCGAGCAAATACTGCGCACGGGCCTGTTTTGACAGTAAACTTTCAATCGTTCCAACTTTTTTCCTTTCAGTATTGTTAAACCAATATTCTTGTATTTCCATAATAATAGCAAGGACAATGGAACAAATAATATGCAGGACAGAGAACGAGCTTGATTTGTCAAAGACATGCGCAGTGAACAAAGTTTCGTGTTTAGTGTCGACCACCACACCACCACGTAGCTGCCACCAAGAAAGTGTTCCCCATTTTAGTCACGGCCACGTTATAGAACCATTTCTACTACATGGCAAAGACTTTAAAGTTTCTAATGGCGTGGCCGCCACGTTCCGCCCACGAAAATGCTACTTGGACTATGTTTCTTGATTGTCCTAATGGAGTAGAACAAGCTTGCCTAATATCAAATAAATATACAGGGTGGTTCCAAAAATACGGGGGATAAAAAAAATGAGCGAAATTGATAAAACATCCTGTAACTCAGTAATGAAGCGAGTTAGATATATCAAATATAGGTTTTTCTTATTCGACTGAGTGTCCTTTATCCACAGTTAGCATATGTTCATTTATCTATGTAACACCCTGTATAGTTTCATAACATAAATTCTGCTACGCAAGATTTTCTAACCAAATTGAATTAAAAATGAAAAAACCCAACATAAACCCTTGAAAACTATTGTACGGGTTTTGACAAAACATTAATATTAATCTTCCGGAATTGTATACATAATTTAAAACAAAAACATAAATCCTATTCAAATCGGATCACTTGTTGACGAGGTAAGATTCTATACAAAGATTTAAATCTTAAATCAGAAAAACTGTTTTGAAAAAATTTATTATTTTCAAAAACTTATACAAATACAAAATATGATAACTGACTATAAATGTGGCTAAGCAAGGAATGAATTATTTTATTATAACGAAAAGAAAGATTGCAAAGTGCATCAGCTGGAGATAAGGCTTTCTAGGAATCTCATCTCATTTTTTGAGAACATTTACCGTAGTAATGTATATTTTTTATACACCATCAAAAAGTAGATATTTCAACGAACAAAAAGCCCACCGAGTTTTTTTAAAAAAGCAGATATTTTGACGTGAGAATTTTCGATTGAAAATTAGACTGCTTTTTCGATATTAAGTCAAAATAAAGTTAAAAAAATAAATATTTTAAAACAAAAAAATTACAGTGTGTTTGGGACATAAAAAGGTAAGTTTTCATCAAATTTCGTGAAAAAAATTTTTTTTTTGTAAAAGATAAAAAACCAAAAACTTGGTTATTTGAATTTTTCACATAAATTTTGAGGGTATGTGAAAAAAGTGTAAATACAAAAGTTGTAGATCTTTTTATTACCTACAACTTTGCCATTTAACTTTTTTCCATAGGACTGGTAGTTGTGCCGGAAATCGAGATAAACAGTTTTCTACCCTTAAAAACTCACCCCTTCCACTTCTCAACCTCAGATCGGCCGTAAATTATTTTTCCTATCATTTTTGTCATATCCAACTAGCCTTTCCTTTTTCACGTCATTAAATAATCTTATTGTCAAATTAAAATGAATTACTTTTAAATTTTTTAGGTGTGAAATTTTCTTATTGAATCCCCCATTTGCTTGGATTAATAACCGAAAATTTTTTCTCGTCCACGAATGTTTTAAAAATTATCCCGAGTCGCAGACGAGGGACAATTTTTAAAACTTTCGTGCAGTCGAAAACAATCCAAGCACTTGGGAGATTACAAGTGAAAATTTCACACCAACCTTTTTTAAGCAATAAGAAGCTTCCGTTTCAGCTCGTTACTGTAGCAACCAAAAAACTTGGCGATAGTATTTTCCTACCCTGGGCTGTACCATAGCGATAGTATTTCTGTCAAGTGTCAAATTATAAAAATACACCGGTCTTACGAAAATGTCATGTTATAATTTTTTATATTACTTTGGTGTGAAATTTTTTTACAGAATCTCCCACGATCATCTGGAAATATCTCTCCAAGCATGAATTTTTTTTTTTAAATATTTCCGATAGTAATTCAAGCCCTAGGGAGATTACAAGTGAAAATAAAAAAATTGCCTTTTCTGTGCTAAAAAGCATAATTTTTAACATGTCAAATAAAATAATTGGGAAATAAAAAGAGTATAAATAGATTTATGCCATTACTTCTGTCAACAAGTTTATAGATAATAAAATAAAACAATATTAGAAATAATTATGAATAAAAAAATAAATGATTAAACAACACATCCAAAACTATTTCATCAATAATTAAAGGATATTATGCTAAAACCGCAAATTGTAAATAATAAATTATAATATAATATCATAAGGAATGGTCAATATTTTAATCATAGGTTTCGGACCTCCAAATATTAATATTTTACTAAATAACTCTGGGTCAAATGTTATCTACCACTAAGATACAGGGTGTTGAAGATACAATTTATTTTTTGTTTTTTTGCAATAATTTCTCTATTATTTAATATATTGACTTGAAATTTGGTATGGTTATATTTTTAAGACAGTAAATCATAAGCGTGTTATCAATTTTGAGATTAGATACAGAGGGCGCCACCTACACTCTACTGGATGAAGAAAAGTATCATTTTTTTTTATTCCTGGCCGTATTTTGAATTTTTTTCAAGTCTTTATGATACACCCTGTAAATTTGAACATATTTGCATTTAAAATATTCTAGCCACAGTATCTATTTAATTTACTTTAACATATTTCAACATAGTAGGCTTTGAAACTAAAATGAAAATGTACAGCTGTCAAATAATTAATTGTTAGATGTAATTTTGTTCACTAAATTCCATCTAAGTAGGTAATGAAAATGTCACGACTCAACCATTTCTCTAATTCAGAAATGAGAGATATGATTTGTGTTTATGCACATATAAATTTTTCTGGACTTGCTGCTGCCATCTAACAATTAATTACTTGTACATTTTTATTTTAGTTTCAAAGCCTACTATGTTGAAATATGTTAAAGTAAATTAAATAGATACTGTGGCGTGGCTAGAATATTTTAAATGCAAATATCTCGAAATGAGCTGAATTTATGCTATTAAAACAGGTATATCTTTTTTGTTCTTTACAGGCTGTATCATAAAGACTTGAAAAAAATTCAAAAAAGGCCAGGAATAAGAAAATGGATGCTTTTCTTCATCCAGTAGAGTGTAGGTGGCGCCCTCTTTATCTAATCTCAAATTTGATAACACTCTTATGATTTACTATCTTAAAAATATAACCATACCAAATGTCAAGTCAATATATTAAATAATAAAGAAATTATAGCAAAAAAACGAAAAATAAATTGTATCTTCAATCTTCCAGTTATTTATTAAAATTTTAATATTTCGAGGTCCTGAACCTATGATTAAAATATTGACCATTCCTTATGAAACACCCTATATATAAATTTTTGATGGAGACAAAGAAATGATGAAGTGAACATATTGAATAGTTTAGATAAAATATTTTTTATTTTTGTCATGTCTTTACTTTTGTATACTTATTCCTTATAAGTTTTTGTAATATAGGTTTTAAATAAATGAATTTTTACAAGTTATTTTCTCAAAGTTGATAATCCCTGCATGTATTTTAGGAGAACCACTAATGAAATTATTATGAAGTTTCATATAAAATAGCCATTGTATTAATATTAATTACTAAAATATTAAGGTATTTCCCTACAACTAGGTATATATATATGCCTAGGAGAAACCATATGTCACAATGATTTTGATTTTAAATTAAAAATATTTCTATATATTCTGAGAAAAATCATTTTTGACAATTAGTTAGTTTGACGTTTTAATAAGTCATTTTTGGATCATTTGTTAAACAGTTTGATGTAAGAAACAAATGGTGTATATAATTAGTTAAAGTAATTTTTATTTTCTGGTATTAGATGTAGGCAATAAAATGAACATATTTTAATTTTGTTGTTTAATATAGAAGTGCTAATAAATAATTTACCTTTTAGCTTTTTCATAGATTCCATTTCCTTTGGCCAAAAACTCCACTAAACTATTTGGAATTGAGTGATCTACGCCACTTATATCGAATATATCACCCCCTGAAGAAATTTGGGCACCTAGTTGTTGGGGTCCACCTGTTTTCAGTCTATATTGTAAGAACCTCATCTTTTTAGCACTAGATAAACTAAAATTTCTTGTTAAAACTAGAAAATTTTTCGATAAAAATTCAACAGACTGGGTACTCAATAATGTTTTTGATTTATTTATAAATTTTGTAGTCATTGTAAGAAAAATAATAAAGTGGTTTTGAGTTGATTTTTAATGATCTGTTAATAGATAAGCTTATTATCTCAATTCAAATAAGAAACACCATTCACTGCGCTCCAACGTAGGTGAAACTGAAATACTGAAAACTAAAACTGCTGTACTCAACGAAAATGTTAACCAGTCTCGCTATCTTGACGGGAATTTATGGAATGCAAAAGAATTAACCGAAATTTCGGTATTTGTCGATTTTAAATTTTAAGGTTAGGTAATGTAATTCATAAACCATTTATAAGAGATAATGGATTGAAATTTTAAAGTGACCCTATGATAAATTAGTGAAAGGGAAGGTCAGAAGAAAACATGTCATGCAAGAAAAATAAAAATAACATTAACTACAAACAAAACAAACCAGTTTTTACTTACTTGAATTATCCAAGGTTATCTTTATAGCTTATGCTTATAGTTTTCTATAATTCTTTTGGAGCGAAGTAATGAAAGGAACGCCTGAGAATCTCACGGAGGACGTTTGATTTTTCGCTGATAGATGGCACTATACAGAAATTTCATTATTCGTTGAAAATTAATTGAGTTTTGCAGGATTATACAAAAGTCTTTAACTAGATATTAATGAAAATAAACTTTACGTTTTTTGTAAATTTTGATTGGTTTGTATTGTCAACTTGTGCATCCTAATTAATTTTTATTTTAGTCTCTTGGTAAGAGATGTCACAAATAAGGAGACGTATATTTATTACAGATTTCTGTAAAACTTCACATTTGCATTTATCAACTTTAGAATTCACTAAGAAGATGGAAATGCAGTCGATTTAAAGCGAGGAGTATGGTTAGCATAACATTTTTCTGGCAAGGGGGTACAAAAAGGTGCAAAATGTTTATAACTACATATACGTCATAAGGCCTACTATAATTATTTATAACCACTCGAATATTGTCAATGTTTGACCAAAAAATTCATATTTTTCTGGACAATTCCACTCATATGTAAAAAATGTCATATGAAAATTTAAAAATCGTAGTTTGCTATCGGATATTTAGCCTATGAGGAAGGAAGAGAAAATATAACTGGATAAAAAATCGATAATACCACGTTGCCCGGTTAACGATGTGTGTTTGTTATTTACTTATGTGTCACGTCAGTTTAAATTCATGGATTTGTCTTACCAAATATACCAGCTCGAGCTCAGATTTTGAGCATGATATTTTTTGTAAGTTTGATTTTTATTGTTTGACAAAATAACTCGATCTGCGATCTCGTTATTTTTTCACAATGAAAGTAAATACTCTATAAATCAAAAAAAAAACAAGCAAAAAAGTACAACGCTATCCAAAAAATACTGTATTTCTAAACCCTTAAAATGCCATATCCGCATACCCGCGGAGCAGAGCCTTAACGGGTTTCGTTAACGCGTCATAACTTCAGACGATATTTACCCTTGGCCCGCGCACAGCATAAGTGGGCGTGCCTAAATATAAATCTTTTCCAAACTTTGGCAACACAGCAAAATACATTTACCAAAAGATATTGCCACCGAATAAATAAATCATTTATGCATTCTTAGTAGTCAGTGGCCAGTGGCGTGCAGAACATAAAAATTACGTGACCAAAACCATCCAATGTTTTAAATAGGTAATAAATTGAGGTATGTTTTCTTTGATTCAACCTACAAAAATGCAATACTTTGAATCTGTTACTCACAGAAAAACCTAGGTCTAACAATTAAAGAAATTATTTTTTCTTCAATGCATTTTATAAAATCTTGCTTTTGTCAAAATATTTTTAATTTATTTATTTTTATTGCACTTGTATAAAAGCTTGTTTTTAATTTTTTTAAGCAATTTTATTCATTGATTTAAAGTAGTAATCAATAAATTGTAACCCAAAAATAATGGAATAGAAAATGGGAGAATAAAATAGACGTGGTAGAAAAAAATCGAGATTTATTGGAATTTCACTCAATAATCCTCAGGTGTTGTAGGGAATTGTTCCTTATTTCTAACCACTTGCTGTTATTGGATCCACTAACTCCGGTAGAAAATAATTGAACAAAAAAATTTTCAACTTTATAAATCTAAAAAAAAACAAGAGTACATTTTGAATTTGAAAATTATATATTAGTCTGGTTCACAAGTGCCATTTCCCTCGACACCTGATCGCCACCACCGAAAATTATGATTTTAGGCTCATTCGATTTGGAATGGCATCTAGAACGTTCTATCAAAATTCCAAAAGGGGCTGAAAAAAAATGCAAAAGTTATAAACAATTAAGTAAAATAAAAAATAAGGGTTTGGTTTTATTGAAATATTTCAAAAACTATTTGAGATAATCGCATTTGAAAAAAGATCCTTAAAGAGCAGGAAATTTCCTAAAAAAAAGTCCTACCTCCCGGAACTGTACCAACAACTCTTATAATTTTAATTAAGCGGCGAAAATTATTTTAACTGATTAAATATTAATATTAAGGAATAAAAAAATTTGGGTCTAAGTAGAGATATCAATAAACAATAATCCGTCAACAAAAAATTTTTATCACAATTTTTTTATTAGTTATGCTTTTGTTAATTAGTTAATTTTCACCATTTTAATGTAAACACAAAAACGCTGATTGTTTCAAAACAAGGAATCTAGAATTTTTTTTGATTTTTTTGAGCTAATCTTAAAAGAGCTTAGAAGAGATCCCCTTTGGAAAAATTCAAAAATTTTGATTTTTCGTTTTTTTATTAACAATCAAAGGCATTAAAAAATTATTTATGTAAATAAAGCCATTAGGAATTTTTTTTTTCAATCATTGTTAATATTTTGTTTTCTTATTGATAAAAGGCATATAACAATATTTTTTTTTTATTTTTAATTAACATTATTTAAATAATTGTTATAAACAAATGCATTGTTTATAATATTTTTGAAAACTTTTTCTTTGGAATTTCATCCTTGATGAAAATAATGATTTTAAAAAAAATCGTTCCTTAAAAATTTTTTTTATTAACAAAAATCGCACTTGTTAATTTACATTTTTTTTTGTTACTAAATATTAATATTAAGGAACCATTTTTTTTTAAAAATCATTATTTATTATGTTCTTTCGTATTATAAAAAAAAAATAATTTTTTTATTAACTTTTCATTTGTTTATTAAAAAACAATTTGTTAACCATATATATTTTTTTATCGAAAAATTTTTTTTATTTAACTTTTACAAATATTGTACTTTTGCACTTGTAGTTTTCTTTCTGTTTTTACTCATGCCTTTGATTGTTAATAAAAAAACGAAAAATTAAAATTTTTGAATTTTTACAACGGGGATCTCTTCTAAACTCTTTTAAGATTAGCTCAAAAAAATCAAAAAAAATTCTAGATTTCTTGTTTTGAAATAATCAGCGTTTTTATGTTAACATTAAAATGGTGAAAATTAACTAATTAACAAAAGCATAACTAATAAAAAAATTGTGATAAAAATTTTTTGTTGACGGATTATTGTTTATTGATATGTCTACTTAGTACCCAAATTTTTTTATTCCTTAATATTAATATATAATCAGTTAAAATAATTTTTTTAGTTCACGTGTCAGATTGTGGCGATGCACGCGGCAGCCGAACTACGCGTTTTTACCGTTATTATCGCCGCTTAATTAAAATTATAAGGGTTGTTGGTACAGTTCCGGGAGGTAGGACTTTTTTTAGGAAATTTCCTGCTCTTTGAGGATCTTTTTTCAAATTTCGATTATCTCAAATAGTTTTTGAAATATTTCAAAAAAACCAAATCCTTATTTTTTATTTTTCTTAATTGTTTATAACTTTTGCATTTTTTTTCTGCCCCTTTTGGAATTTTGATAGGACGTTCTAGATGCCATTCCGAATCGAATGAGCCCATAATTTTCGGTGGTGGCGATCAGGTTTCGAGGGAAATGGCAGTTGTGAACCAGACTATATGTCACCTCTTCCACTAGACAACCTTTCGGGCTCCATAGATCTAACGAAAAAGCATTTCTTGTTATGAGTTAACAATTTGTTATAAACAAATTCTAACCAACATTTTTTTCTGTACCTAAGTAATTTATAGAAACAGCGATATGTAACAAATTGCCAAAAAAAATTGTTTTTAATAATTCCATTTCATCCTTATATTATATTGAATAATTTTTGGAAAAAAAATGTAATTCAAATCAATTATTATGAAAAAAAAATATAGTTATTGTATAAAAATTTTGAAGATAGAGCCGAGGAACATCTATTTATTTTTAAATAAACAATAGCAGCACTTTCAGTTAGAAATCTATTATAAGGAATCCAGGAAATTATTTTTTTTCTTTCAAAACTGCATTATAAAAATTGTGGCAAAGGATACTGTAAAAACTAGAAAATAGGCAAATCCTATATTTTAAAAATAATCAAATTCTTACCGTAACATTACTCGACGTCGGCGTCGGGACACTCATTTGGTACTCAAGCATTTTTCTTGTTTACTGTTCTCTCCCTTTCTGTTTTTCGGACCATAATTTTGGTCAACTGTATGACTCACAACACCAATCAACAATTGCCCTAATATCCCCTCCACCACACTAACTCACTTTACACCTAGATACGTATTTTTATCGCCATACGAATTTAAATTAAAAAAAAACACCTAATTTTTCCATATCTATTACATATATTTTTTTCACACCATCTTAAAGTCGAGGTTTCCACGAAGAAAATGAGCACTGATAAAGGTTAAAAAATGAAAATTTGTAAAATAATTTTTTCGATTGAAAATTAGCCTTTTTTTAATTTAAATTCGTATAAAATCGAAAAATAAATATTTTGCTCTGAAAAAATTATAGCTGACTTAAAAACACAAAAAAGAAAGTTTTTACAAAGTTTCATAAAAAAAAATTACAAACGGTTTTTAGCGATTTTATCGATAATTTTGAGGTTATATTTATTTTAAATTAATTAAAATCAATGTGTTCGAGACTTTCTCCAACACTCATATTTAATAAAATATAATTAAAAAAAGTTTAAAAACTAATGAATTTCAAAAAAGTACTAACTTTAAAACCTTAAATAAAGTTAAAATAAAAAAGTAAGAAAGTTCAACCACACCGATCAATAAAATCAAAAATAATTTGTGAGACGCCCCTGAAAAAGGATTAAAATTAAACTAATAGGATTGTATATTAATCTGAGACACACCGAGACAGCGACAAATTTCATTTCTATCCAAGAATGTTTGAATTCTACAAACTTATAAAAGGTGGCAACATAAATCGGATGAATATTTTCAAATTTTGGGTGCGTTTTTATTCAAAAACAGAATAGATTTCATCAAAATTGTTATCTTTTAGATAATCAGGTGGTATATAAGAATACCGGAAAGTCATTATTTTTACGATTGGGTAGGTTCATTTCATTTTTTTTAACGTAGAAGGAAATCTTTGACTTTCCGGAATTACAAAAAATGAGACTATTTTTGTGATAAAGGGACATGAGAAAGCACAGCCAGTTTCACCAAGGTAGCTCTTAAGCAAGAACTTATGTTTTGGTGTGCTCCCAATAAACAAAATACACTTATTGCAAATTATTTGCAAGCTTACCAATATAGGGCAAATTTCAGTTTCAGCAAGTTTGAATCTGCCTCACTCACAACTTAAAAAAATAAATATAAAAACGCTTAATTTTATGGCAACTTAAAAAATAAACTTACTGTTAACAAACAATCTAAAATTTATTGAAAGTTTCATTATGAAAGTTAGTTAAGTACCTTCAATAACAAATTAACATCAAACTTAAGTTTATAAATTTACTTTAAGCTCTTACGATTTCATTGTTTTTATACCAGGTGGTGCTGGTTAATTTTTTTTACCTGGAATAGAAATAACATAGTCAGGGCCGACCTGAGGGGGAGGGGGGGGGGGGGCAGGTGGGGCAAAATCCCCGGGGTCCGGGCCCCGGAGGGACCCGGTCGCAGGCTCTATTTTTATGGTTATTATGCAAACAAAAAATTTCACTTTTATAAAAGAGCCTCAATGAATGAAATTAATGTAGTTTTAGGCGCACCCACTTTCAGTATATTTTTCAGTTAATCAATTCGATTGGAAAATATATTGCAAATCTCATCAAAAAAGTTCTTAAAAATTACGACATTTCCTTGGATCATTGTAGAGGCCAGGGATTCGACAATGGTGGCAATATGAGTGGCAAGTATAAGGGTGTCCAGGCTATTATTTTAAAATCGAACCCTCTGGCTATCTAGTCACCCTGTGGATGCCACAATTTGAACCTTTGTGGAGTATGTGCTGCTGAGTGTTGCACTGAAACACAGATTCACTTTGGAATTGTTCAGAATCTGTACAATTTTTTCAGCTGTAGCCCAAAAGATGGGAGATTTTAAAAGAAATAGTAGGATCTTCACTACATTCATTACCAGACACGAAGTAAAGTGCTCGAGTTGAATGTGTCAGACCAATAGCGGCAGACATAGGCAAGATTAGAGAAGCCGTTTCATCTTTGTTAAATCTTAACGTAACAGTGGAAACAAGATCAACAATCAATGGAGTATTAGAATATCTAACCACTTTAAATGTGTCGTTATGGCATCGATTTGGGTACAGGTTTTAATACCTATAAATTACAGAAGTCAACTGCTCCAAACGATGGACTCTACTTTGGACGTTAAAGTTGATAATATTGACGAATTAACTGCATTAAGGCATTGACCCATATTTTCCCACTTCTCGTGTAAGAAAAAGGAAAAGATTTCACGATGAAACATCAACAGCAGATCAGATGTTCAATATGTCCCCTGAAGAACGTTTTAGAATTGAGGTGTTCTACACAATAATTTATGTTTTGGTTTCTAACTAAAGATCACGATTTACAGCTCTAAGAGAAATTCAAATGAAATTTTCATTTTTATGGAAGTATCATGAAATGGATGAGAGCAGTATCACAGAGAACTGTGTAAGATTTGCTGAAGAGTAAAATCAAATGTAAGCCATGATTTAGTCGAGGAAATGAAGTAACTAAAAAGTATCAGCAAATCAAACATCGCAGAAACCCCACTAAAACCTAGAATTTTTAAACAACCTCGTGAAACTAAACTTGACTAACATTTTTTTCGTCCACAGTTGCTAAGCGGCGTTTTTGTGCGCAGTACAATATTCGACGCGTGGGCGATGTTAGTTCACGCGTGGGTAAAAAAATTTAGAGAACAAGGAGTTGTTACAAATGTCAAAACATCCAGGTCAACTGAAAACCACTCGAACTCCTCCAAATATTGAGAGAGTACGGCAGGCTGTAAATCGTAATCCTCAACCCTCTCAATATTGAGAGGAGTTCGAATGGTTTTAAGTTGACCTGGATGTTTTGACATTTGTAACAACTCCTTGTTCCCTAAATTTTTATACCCACGCGTGAACTAACTAACTGTGTACGAATCGTTGACTTTAAAATAAACCTCAACCATGTAAGCACGCTGTGAAGTCGTCCACTGTTCCATGGATAATTGTGTGTCCGCTATATGCTGGACGTAACATTTTCATGGAATTTCTAACAGGGTCAGCGTAAGGTAAGTTTAAAACCTAAAATCTACTCTGGGACACGCTTTATATATTGTAAAAGTATTTGAAAATTAAATTAAAATGTTTACTTGCTAAAACGGGTTTTAATTTAGTTCCTTCCTTAGTAAAAAAGGGTATAACAGTACGTCCAGTACTCCTGTTTATAAATTATAAAAATTTTCCAATTTTCTGTTGAATTGGTGTGGGGAGGGGCCCGATGAGACTTTATCCCCGGGGCCCTGCTCAGCTCTGGGCGGCCCTGAACATAGTTACACGATACTTCAAAAAAGCATCAAAATTAGAAGGCCATTTGTCCACGACTGTTCTATAAAATATTCATTATACTTGTACTTCCTTAAGTATAATAATACCTATTATTCACTGTATGACGTCACCCAGTGAATAACGAGTCATTATTCACTGGGTGACGTCAATGACAGCTCAACATGTTTAAACTTAAAAATGTTATTTATATTAATTTATAGGTAATAATATGCAAGTAGAACAGTTTTCATTATGACGGTCATGTTAGTTTAGTAAAGTTATAAAAATAAAAAATATTAGAAAATGAGTTTTTTACACCTTGAAATATTTAAGCTTTAGTAAAGCTTTATATAGGCAACACAAATTACTTCCTCTTTGAATATTATGAAAAATCTTAGCATGTCATGAGATGTCAGATTACAGCATATATTTAAAAGTCTATTACTTGTTTGAAAAAGTTTTTAGTTAAACAATAAAAATAACATTGAAGAAGAAGCAAAACTGGGTGCATTAAATTTGTTGCCTGAAAAATCTAAAATTTTTTATGCATCTGCATACAAATCCTTTTTGCAGTGGAGACTGCAAAAAAAAATAAAATTTGACAGTCGTGGACAAAGTATAGTATTCTACTCGCGTATAATGGCTATTATAAGCTCGTTGAATAATATACTATTTATTCATTATCTTTTCAGTACAAATTACATATAGTTACCATGGAACAAAATGATTCAAGGCGAACACTTTAAAAAATGTGAAAAATGCAAGAAATTGAAAAAACATTTCTGAGAAACTTTTAACTAAAGAGTCTGTATAACAATCTAGTTTTAGAGAAAAGCTTCAATTATATCCTGGATTCTTTTAAGGATATATAGCCATGAAAAAATCAGAAAGATTTTGGGATGAAAAACTAATTTTAACGTTAATTAAAACAATTTATTGAATCCATCGTAGGCAGCTGAATTGTATTGTTAATTTGTCCGAGATGATGAAACTCAGTGGCGTAACTAGAGTTGACTCATGGGTGGGGGGGGGTACCCCCACCAGTGAACCACTCCAACATTACTTCTTCTCCTAACTACCGACTGACCCTGTGGCTAACTCGCGACCCTGCAGCCAACACTTGACTGGCCCTGCGGCTAATTACCGACTCGCCCTGTGGCTACCTCGCCACTGCCTCGGAAACCTTTTCGGCTACTCAGCCGACTACTGACTGCCTAATTTCTCTCGCCGCGAATAGTTTTTTGGGCAAAGATCGCTGACGTAACAGAATCCGCAATTCCGATAGATTGACCTACGTTTTAGGCAATCTAACCTTGATTTTCGGGTTTCTGCACATCAGCGAAATTTTGTAACGACCTGGTTTAATTAGATGTTTATATTTTTTGTTCTCTATTGACTAAATAATAATAATAAATTTAAACCAAAATAATTTGGATAAATAAAATTCCTAAACGTTTTTTCTGAAATTAATGAATCGCTAACTGCAGAAAGGCATCATATCCAATGTTTTACGAAAATGGTTTATTTTATTAAAATTGTAATTAGGAGCAAAACGCATCTTTTACTGCAGAAAGGAAACACGTCCACACAATAGTCTAGGTATGGCATCGCCTTTAATATTACGTTTACCACAGAAAGGGATCTAGTCCAGGACCTGTTACAATTTTAATAAAAAAAACCATTTTCGTAAAATATTGGATATGATGACTTTCTGCAGTTAGCGATTCATTTGGGATTCGTGACAATACCAATCTCTTGAATTAATGCGGTTAAGAGATTCTTTTTTTCAGTGAATTACGAGTTATATTTTTTGTTCATTTAAATAACTGTGCTTGCACTTTCTTTTTTATCTTGTGTTTTTGGCATTATTGACCTTTACTTCTGTAATCCCACAACAATAACTTTAAAAAAGCAAATTCTTTCTAATTTTTATTTTTTTAAATTGTTACTTACAATTTTTTTTTAATTTCTTCTAAGCAATGGGGGGGTTACATCCCCAATAACCCCCCCCCCCTCGTTACGCCTATGATGAAACTTCTAAACTTTCTAAGATGATATAAAATTTTACTGTTAGACATGATTTCAAATATTCGTGATCTGCTAGAGAAATCAATTTGAACACTATAAATTGTAAGATGATGAAGCAAATCGCCCATTTACCGAGAATCAGGATACCCAACAACTTTTTATTTTTTTGATAAATGGGACCGAGCCCCAATACCAATGGGGCCCACCGTCGTACACAAATGATCGAGTTAACATCTGATAAGCAACTTGTATGACAACATTTCATAAAGAGGGTCTCTCCATACAATTGACGTGCGCTTCACTTTTAGTCGACTCGAGATTTTTTAACGATAAACCACAGAGCCGTATCGAGTCAAAATGAAATACTTATTCGTTTTAAAAATTTGGAATTTTAATGCCCTAATAGATGGATCTTAGAAATGGGAGAAGAATAGGTTTACAAGCACAGGAAGAGGAAGACATACTACCATTGTTAGAAGAGGAAGGTCAAGGAGATAAGGAAATCCAAATAAATATTATTGGAGATAAAATAATAGATACGCAAGAAGAATATAACGGTAATGAAAGTAATGAAGACGAAAGACAGTCAATACCTATAGAAGTAGAACGCCAACCGAATATACCAATAGAAGAATCTATGGAAAAAATGTTTATGTTTATGCAGAAAATGAATAAAAATACAGAAGATTGGGCAAGAAAGATGGAAGAAAAAATGGGAAAGATGGAAGGCAAATTGGAAAAAATGATGAAAGAGGAAATAAAACAAGAAGTAGCGAATGTTTTAAAAAAGTCAACTTTATATACTGAAATTAAAATAGAAGAGACGAAAAAGGTAATAAGAGTGGAGATGAAAGCTAGAATAGATGAAGTAGAGGTGTCACAAGAGATAAAATTAAAAGAAACTGAGAACAAATTAAAGAAAGAGATACAAGAAAACAAAAGTAATATTAATTCAAGAATAGAAAAAATTGAAACTAAAATAGAAACAAATAAAGAAGAGGTTAGAAAAATTGAAAGAAAAACAAAAGAAATACAAGAAAAAGAAGAGATTTTCAAAGAAAAAATCGAAAAAGAAGTCAAGCAAGACATTAAAGGAGAAATGAAGGCAATTAAATTGGGGGTACAAGACACCCAAGAAAGGATGGAAAATCTAGAAAGAAAATGGTATGAAACTTTAACAAAATTTCATCAACAAGTAGAAGAAAGTGTGAAGGAGAAGGAACAAAATTAAGAGAAGAACAAAAACAAGATGAGAATAAAGCAGAAGAGAGAATTAAGGAAATACAGAAGAAATAGACATTTTGAAAAGAAATTATCATAGATGGAAGATGAAATTAAAAAAATATTTTTAGATATTGGAAGAAAATCTAAAAGAAGAAATAAAAATCAATTTGGGAATAGCAGAGGAAGAGAATTTAAGTATACGAAAAGAAATCAAAGAAAAATACAAGATTTTAGTGGGAAAATAGAAATTTGATTTTATTTTTTTAAGATAAAAATAAATTAAGAAAACAAATTTTGGGGGAATGTTGTTATGGTTTAAACAGAATTATGGAAAATGTATTTTAAACGAATTAAATAAAATTATGTAAAAAGGACTTTCAAAAAAAAGTTAATGGTTTTTGGATAGTTGTTGATTTCAGAATAGACAGATGTCAATGTGTTAATTTTTGAAAATAAGAACTAAAATTAAACTTGAGAATTCTTTAAACCTTTTCAATACATACTCTAGCTCATATTTAATGCGAATCGAGATGCGTTCAATTTTGAATATAAAAATTGTTTTTTTCTACAACTGCTATGAAAAGTAGCGTATTTCTCATATCTTACTTAATTTCAAAACCATGTATTGCTCATACCGTGAGAAATACTTTTGCCCACGGTGCTTTACCCACACCCACACAAATTTATATTAATTTATTCTGACTTTTAGGCCTTTCATTTGCATTTAGATATTTTGCACAGGGCGTTTAGGAAAAGGATTCTAATTTTATATTTTTCAAACCTCAAAAACTCATTTAAATTAAATGGACCACCCTGTATTTTTTTATCCTTTGTGAAATAACTTTTCATTTTCTATAAAAACCTATGAATAATGCATATGTATAAAACTTACGATTACAAAGTTATTAGGATTTTTCTCTAAAAAATTTTTGTTTACATTCTAGTAGGCAATGATTTTTTTATTGTAGTTGATAAATAGGTATGGGATCAAAACTTAATTAGAAATGAAACTAAAATCAAGACGTAAATATTTATGAAAAAAATATTATAATTGTTGAGGGTTCTGGAATAAACCCTATGTTGTGCCAGTTTCCCAGGACGACCAACACTGTGTTATCGCCTTTTTAAACTGCATCGTTGTATTCGTAAAATGGACTGTATTAGGATTGTCTTCTCAACTTCATTCAACAAAAACAATGAACCCTTTTATTTAACCATTTATTAAACTTGTTAAATAAAATAAAACAACAACGTAACAAAGGATTACCTTAAACTAGTAATCAATGAACAAGTATTATAATTAATATGTGCTTAACAAGCACTAACACATAAAATGAAAAATGAATTAAAATAAATGATCACATCATTCAGAAAATATTAATATGCTGTACTACGAAGCACTGAGTTTAGATTTAAATATAAAATGAAAAATACAGTGGACTGCCTGATACGCAGCAAGTACCACTGTGAAGAAATATTTTTTAAATAAAATGGACCGCCTGTTTGCAGCTAAGTCCCACTGGCTTAACGAGACCTTGTCTCGGAGCGTCGCTGAGCACTGAATTTAGATTTTACGAAGTTTACCGGTTTCAGATATATCCCTTCCTTGGCCGGCAATTTGTTCTAGAAAGATTCTTTTAACTTGAGCCGCGTAAACACGTGTAAGATTTTTTTCTATTGTCTAGACTCGACGGTTAAATTTACGACCCTATAATTAACTTTGATGAGACCGCTTCCGGGTTGTTTGATGCCGCTCGCCAACGTATTTGGTGCGCCGTTGCCGGTTTTACGAGTAAACGAATATGATTTTACATGTTTAATTATCTGAAATTAAACAATAATAAATCTACCTAAGGTTGTGAAATAAATCACACTTGTTGCCAAGAACAAAGACATTAAATGTCCTACACTGCACCAGCGTCTGGACTTCAACAACTACTCCTTGGGCTAATGCCCGCCCAGGTATTTAAACCAAAAACTTTGATTTTATGATTAAAGGAGCTTGCCATTCTTAGACTGGTTTCGGAATTATTGTTCTTCTTCAGTAAGAAGCAGGCTAGCTCGAATTTCTATCTCTAAAGAAATTCTGAAGATCGCTTTGAACGCACCAACTCTTAGTACAAACGGTTAAGTCGAAAAAGAGGAGGTTTTTGGTTAAAGCCCCGACTTGGTCGGGCGCCAAACCACGTCTGGACTTTCGTAATTCAATACCGGGGGGGGCATATAGCCCAAGGAGTAGTTGTTGAAGTCCAGACGCTGGTGCAGTGTACGATTTGACTTTAGCAATACCCTATTTTATTTGTCAGTAATTTTACTATTGTATATATAGTTTTTGAAATGTTTATTTGTTTATTTGTTAGTTATTGTATTTTATTTTTTAATCGAAAGTTTTAAAATTGTATATCTTTCTAATTGCCCTTTATTATTATGTTTTAATTAATAGTTAAATTTACCCTTATATCATATTTTACCCTATACTATACCATAGGCGAATCCAGGGGGGCTGCAGCCCCCCCTTAGGATGCGTTTTTCAATATATTCCATAGGCTCCCCCCACTCCCCCTTGAAAATCGGCTGGATCCGCCCATGTACTATACTATACCGTACAGTCACATTTTATGATTTGAGCTTAGTTTTATGTAGTATTTTTTTTTTAATATTTTAATTAAGGTACTTTATTTAGTTATTTACTTTTATATTAATAAATTACTAACACTATTTTTGCTCTACATACAGGTATATACTATACCTCGTAGACTAACCTATATTTGTTCACACTTTATATTACTTTTATACATATCGTATTCATTTTTTATCCTGTGAATAAATTGTTTATTTATTATTATTATTATATCTCAAAAATTGTTCTTTATTTCATCACATAGCCCGTCTCTGCATCTTTTGTCATTTACTTTTATTGATAGAACTAAACAGATGACTCGCGATGCTATCGGAAGCCTTTTGTTTCGACAATCAATTATTTCAAAAGAGTTTTGCTGCGGTATTTTAATTTAATTAGGGTTGAAGAGATCGAAACCGCGCCGCTACAACAAAACTAACCACTGCCATTGGTTCTTTGAAAATCTTACCATCAGATTGTATCATTGGAATATCATCATTTTTCGAACGGTTGTCACTTGTCATCTCATTCATGATACTTCTTAGTTATATAATTTGGATAATGACGTGTACAGGGAGCTCGACACTGACTTTCGTAAAAATACCACGAACTAGTTTGAATTGTTTTGAATATTGTCAATAAATAAATCACTGCAAATTTATCATTTCAATCACTCGGTGTTAAATCACACGTAAATTTAGTTAGTGTTAAAATTTAAAACATTTTTATTTGATCAGAATATATTTTTTGTGAAAAAAAGGCTTTAATTTTACGTTTCGACTTTACTTCGACAGTTGTTTTCAAATGAATTACAAGAAATCACTATGAATTACAGAAATGAATGAAAAATCTTTAGAAGTTTTAAAATAACTAAGTACTAACTTATTGAATAAATGTTGCCACGAGTTATTCTCGATTAAAGATATTCATTCATGGGATTATGTAATCCGCTTTGGATGCCCGCTAACCACAGTGAAGTGGGGTGTGGATTGATAAATGTTGTTAATTAAAAAGAAAAATGGGCGCCAGGAGATTGTTTTACCCTCATCCAAAATATAGTCAATTTAGTCACTCAACCTCCAGAATGGATCTAAATTGAGCCCACTAATAAAAAAAATAAACTACGTCGCAACAAAATTTGCTTACCTTAATTCGGGTCAAAACTACTTGTGACTATTAGTACATGAAGAGAAACAAAACTAATTACTCAATAACTGTTTAATATTTCACCTTATTTAAAGTTTCACAGGTCAAAAAAAGGAAAAGGAACCCAAGGGATCCCACTAAAATTGCAAGAAAATTGCGCGAGTTTAAAAAAAATAATTAAATTAATTAAATAGTCACGAACATTAGGGGTGTTACACCGTCCGCGAGAGCTCTCAAGGTCGTTGGAATTGGGCGAAAAAAAATACCACTCGCCCCTATAAGCCGCTTACAAAATTCCAAAAATTTGATTAGATAAAAAAAATTACATGAAAATATTAATTTAGAGACCTTTAAAAATTATTAATTAACAAATAAATGTACATGAACAAACATAAAAAAAAATATAAAACTTGCGGTTGTTCCAAAACTCCCTCGCTTTTAAACGTGGATTCTCTTTCACCAACTCAAAATTAAATTGCGGCAACTTGCAGCTACTAACTCGTCAGAAGATCGCTGAACGCTTACGCCGTACTAGAAATGTACGTAACCTCCGCCCAGTACTAGCATGTGGCTAACAATCCGCCCAGAACTAGAATGTGGTTAACGATCTGCCCAATACGAGAATGTGATTATCATCCGCCCAGTACGAGAACCCTAAAATAATATACATTAAACCCCTAATCGAATACCCCTCGACCCAGAAAGAAATTTACAAACTTCTAACAGTTTATACCATAAAAACATATTTAAATAGCTCAACATACCCTTTTACACAGTGAAGGGGAATTCTCGGCGAATTGGGAACTTCCTGACAGATGCTTCCGTGGAAGGTGAATTCTCGGAGAACCAAATCGTCTCCCGTGGAAGGTAATATCCCTATAATATTAATAGGCCTTACACACTTGCCAAATAACATAATACTCGACTTTCATGAAAAACGCCTTACCTGACAAAAATGGCGTCGATACGAGCGTGGCTTGGTTTAGTACAAAATATCAATTCCTCTTCAAGAGAATCAGACCAGGGTAAACACACCAAATCAAATAGGCACCCTGCAAGTCCAACAATACGGGAATCGCTCGTCTATCCCAATCAATGGTACGAAATAATTTTCATAAAACACCGGGCGATTCCTCAAAATTTTGTCTAAACCACGTTATACTTTGTCACCCAACAAGAAAAGAAAGAAAGCTGGCCCGAAATTTTCTTCTAAATCATTCTAGAACGAATTCAACCACGCAAGTCCAGAAAGAGATTCACCTATTAACCGCCACGGGTCACTAAAAACGACTTGACCAATCATATAACATGACTGGTCAAACTCTGCGACTTGACCAATCATACAGGGTGCGCCAATTATTTCCACTCGATCTCTAGCACCGAAACTAAAAGAGATATCAACAAGATTTTTTGTAGGGGTAGACAGTGTCACTCGGACTACAATTTTAAAATATTTTGATGTATACAGGGTGGCTAATTTTTGTGGAATGAAAATTAATTTGGTTTTTTTAAATTGAACACCCTGTATATGATTATGTCTTCTGATTCTACTTAATATTAGATTTACGGTACTTTTTTGTATTTGTAAATCCGACGCGGCGTTGACAAGTTATTCCTATTTTAAGCAGATTTAATGAAAAAACAGCACTTCAGAAATATTAGCACAAAAACCATATTTTTTAAAAAATTCCTCAAAAAAGCTACTATGATGTAAATGAAACATGCACCTATCACAATAATCACACAACATCTTCACCTGTTGCACAGGGTGTTTGTCGATGGCGTGCCAATAGTCTAGTTTTCAAATGGCAATAACTTAATTTTTTCAAATGGGACACCCTGTATATTTTTCTTCAGTTTAGAAGCTCTCCCTAATACGCATTAAAAAAATATAGGGTTTTGCACATCTAACTTTACTATTTACTTTAATAATTGACGTTAAGTGACAAACATATTTTACACAATTTTTAATAAGTACAAAATTTTACAAAGTTTTATCGTAATAAAACTACAATAGTGAAAGTTAAAATTTATAGTAGGTGATCAAAATGTCTTCCATTTTCATTTATACATTTTGTTGCCCTTTTTTTCATTGATTTATGCACATCTCTTAGCATTGCAGGGGTCACCTATCTAAATACTGCAGTAATTATTTCTTTCATATTTTCTTTTGTGGTAACCTCTTCTTTGTAAACAATATTTTTAATAAAACCCCACAAGAAAAAATCGCAAGGTGTAAGACAAGGCGATCTAGTAGGCCAATTTATAGGTCCTCCCCTTCCTATCCAACGATCCTGAAATTCCCTATTTAACCAATTGCGAACATCTAATAGATAATGTGGTGTGGCACCATATAATTGAAACCACATTCCGTTGTGATAATTTTGAGGCACATTTTGCAATAAGTTGCGAAAATCATGTTCTAAAAAATCTAAAAATATAGCTCCATTTACAGTCCCATCAAAGAAATAGGGACCAATTATATAATCACCTATTATTCCCGCCCACACATTCAAAGACCATCGATACTGTGATGTGGTTCTAAATCAATGTTCATTGTGGTCCGAATAATAATGGAAGTTGTGTCTATCTACACAACCGTTCTTATGAAACGTGGCTTCGTCGGAGAATAAAACTTTGTTTAAAAAGTTACGCTCTGTATTTATCTTGTTTATTAACCATCTACAGTATTCCACTCTACGCGCGAAATCACGTGGTAACAATTCTTGGTGAAGCTGGATATGATAGGGATGATATTTATTCTGTTTTATTATGCGTCTAATTGTGGTATTGGAAATATCTAACTGATTGCTTAATTGCCTTGTGCTTATATTGGGATCTTCAACTATACTGATCATTACCTTAGATTCGTTGTCAATAGTAACAGCTGTAGTTTCACGTGAATGTTTTTCATACTTGACGGTTCCTGTTCTATCAAATCTATTCTTTAAATTCTCAAAAGTATCCTTTTGTGGATGACGTCTTTCTGGGTATCTTTGACGATAGATCCTACTAGCAAGAAACGCATTTTTTGACATTCACC
Source organism: Crepidodera aurea (assembly GCA_949320105.2). Lineage (NCBI taxonomy): Eukaryota > Metazoa > Arthropoda > Insecta > Coleoptera > Chrysomelidae > Crepidodera > Crepidodera aurea. The sequence goes on from OX439480.2 coordinate 6,022,767, forward strand.
CAGTATCCATATCATATCAATATTTTCTTGAACACTATAATTCTTATTAAAATCCATTTTTTATACACAATACCGATTAAATATAGTAGACGTGATACAATACAAAATTTTATGTTGACAATTAATGCCATAACAAAATATACCTACTGTCATTTTCATAGGTAACTTGATTTCTTATTAAAAATTGTGTAAAATATGTTGTCTGTCACTTAACGTCAATTATTAAGGTAAATAGTAAAGTTAGATGTACAAAACCCTATATTTTTTTAATGCGTATTAGGGAGAGTTTCTAAACTGAAGAAAAATATACAGGGTGTCCCATTTGAAATAATTAAGTTATTGCCATTTGAAAACTAGACTATTGGCACGCCATCGGCAAACACCCTGTGCAACAGGTGAAGATGTTGTGTGGTTATTGTGATAGGTGCATGTTTCATTTACATTATAGTATCTTTTTTGAGGAATTTTTTAAAAAATGTGGTTTTTGTGCTAATATTTCTGAAGTGCTGTTTTTTCATTAAATCTGCTTAAAATAGGAATAACTTGTCAACGCCGCGTCGGATTTACAAATACAAAAAAATACCGTAAATCTAATATTAAGTAGAATCAGAAGACATAATCGTATACAGGGTGTTCTATTTAAAAAAACCAAATTAATTTTCATTCCACAAAAATTGGCCACCCTGTATACATCAAAATATTTTAAAATTGTAGTCCGAGTGACACTGTCTACCCCTACAAAAAATCTTGTTGATATCTCTTTTAGTTTCGGTGCTAGAGATCGAGTGGAAATAATTGGCGCACCCTGTATAACAGGTGACTGGCTATCACATCCGTACAGTACCTCAAATTTAACAGAAGAAATGACCGGAACGACAAATCGAAACATGACATCGATAAAAATAAAGTAAAAAACAATCTGTTTTGATGTTCGAAATACTTTATACGAAACTAAATAGCTCGTTCAAATCGATATAAAGTGAGTCAAAAACTTGAGGCTGAATGTAACATATCTTATGTGATATATGGTTCCTAAATAATATAATTCGATCCATACAGTGGCTCACACCTACCCAAGAAAAACAAGGTATGGAAACTAATTAATGTAGTAAGGTCTTAATACCGAATTTAAACGTTATAATGTACTTATTACATAAGTATCGCAGTTTTCCTAATAAATTAAAATTGATAAAGTTATGCCACAATATAAAATAGAAAACACTCGTAAGGTCAAAATAGTCTTTTCACAAAAAAATAGTTGCACGGATAGCACAGGACGTCCATTATAAATATGTCCATTTATCCTCTGAACGTCCATCAGGGGGGGCTAGTTTTGAAACATTTCACTAGTGAATTTGCAATATTTCGAACAACCCAAGTTTTGAACTAATTTCGTCGATGAAATTGAATTCGAAATTGAAATAATTTCACAAATATAATTCGCATACTGTTTACCGTTCGAAATGCGTAATTCACTTGCGAAATAACACTTGGCATTTGGTTAGGGTTAGGAATATTGTCATTTTCTCGGATGTGAATGGGTACATCTTTTCTCATTTTGTTTGATAACTTTTTATTTTTTTATAATATTTCGTAGACGATCAATTTCTTTAATAAAATGGAAACTTTGGAGGAACTTCAACAAATTATAGTAAATAATGTTGTGGAACTAGTGGAAGATGACTGTTTAACGCCAAGAACAGTGCTTCATCATTTAACGCAAGACCCTTTTAATCTAAGTGATCGTAAATTCCTCAAAATTACAGACTTTTGTTATTAAGAGTAGACATCACTCCAAACAAACAATTTCACACATGTAAGTTATATACCAATACCAAAAACAATATTTGAAAAACTATAGGGACGAATCACGGAGTGGGCGACATCTATCATTGATCATTTGAATGACTCAAGGGGTGATCAATAAACTTTGTTTGCATGGGCGTAATGTGAAGTTCGAATTTATTTTAAGTTATTTGTGCATTAAAAGTGGTATATTTGGAAGGTGTTTTGTGAAGAATTATTGTGAATAAACCATACAACGAATTACCTGAAAATGCAGAGGATTATAAAAGGCGATATGGAGATAAAATCACGAAAAATGTGCTATGTTCCACAATGCTCTACATCTGTCTGTATCTGTAAATCTAGAAGGGTGGGTCACCCCACAGCACGTAGGCCACATTTGGCCCATTGTGCGTCCTTCTGAGGTTGAGCCTTCCTTCTAGCTCGTCAGCCAGCCTACTTGTTTAAAGTAGGCGATGACGTCGCCTGAAGGTAGCTCCCTCATGTTGGCATGTGTTAGCCACCGCTCGCCGAAAAGAAAATGTCTCATTTGTGAGAGTGTCGGGCATTCGCAAAGAATGTGTTCGACAGTCTCGTCTTCCTGTTCACATCCTCTACACAGTGGAGTGTCAGATAACCCCATCCTGTAGAGGTGTTTTCGTAGATGACAGTGGCCAGTCAGGATACCTGTGGCTGTGCGCAGGTTCTGTCTGTTCATAGTCATGTATTTTTTGGCAGTTTCGCCGTTCGGATACTGTAATAGTTCCTTGGCTAGCTTGCAACCTGTTTCGTCGTCCCATCTACCCTTAAACTTGTCAAGCTCTACATATGGCAATTCGGTCATATCTTTCCTTTGAATCCCAAAGAAATCAAGAAGTATATGTTTGTTTGCAGCAAGAACTTTGTGAAAGACGATTTTTTTAGTGGTAAGTTTGACGAAGGTTCTTGTAATTTTACAATACAGTGACTTCAACAACACAGAGAAAGCGTTTGAAAAATGGATCTCTTCCTAGCCAGAACCTTCCAGTGCTCAAACACTAAGGAATTAAAAAAGAAGTAACCAAAGTATGAGAAAGGACTCAGAAAATAATAACTTTCATTACATCATATTTAATTCATTTCAGGCTTAGGCAGAAATCAAATGAAAATGAAATGCAGGCCAAACAACATCGAGATGAGCAAGTGGGGGTAAAATTATCAAGTGAACATGATGCACTCTAAATTTATTATTATTATGAAAAAAACATATTTTTGTTTAGCCAATCATTTATTTAAACAATAAACATGTATCATCTTATTGAAATGTTTTTTCTTTCCCCCATTTTTGTGTCAAATCTGTGCAACTCGCTGGTTCCAACATCTCAAATCTAAAACATGAAAGAGACAAGTTGAACAGGAAATGCAGTTTGAAAATAATATTATCTTCAATAATTACTAACCTGTTGATGATTAGGGCCTAATCCTGCTTTACAGGAACATTGACAAATCCAGGTATCCTTCAGTTTTATGGTGATTTCATGTGGGGATTGTAAAATTGTTCATATTCTTTTGATGATTTTCTCATTGGAGCCGTCAGTTCCACATAACATTTAGTGACCAGCCTTAAAAACCTCTTCACCTTCCTTAATTTGCCTAACACGTTCACCCACATAATCCAGAATGACGGACATTGATATTTCAACTTTTACAGGCATTATCATAAAAATACAATGACAGTAACTCTAAAACCAACTGAAATTCAAAAATCAACCTTCAATCCAATTGTACAATGAATAAAAATGAACTTAAATCTCTGAGAAAACTGAAAAACAAATCTTATAAAAACTGTGATTTTAAAGTGATCAATTGACAGAATATTTGTTGATCACCCCTCAATCCGACATTATGTCATTCGCAGCGCCATCTGCCGGTTCATGATTTTTCCCTATTGCCACGAGATATTCTTCTTTTTTTGTATTTTAAGATTAGAGACTAATTATTCCATTGTTGCCAAATCGCCTCGTTCGCGAATTAAATTCATTTGAGTGAATTTATACCAATTTTATTTCATTGCAATTGAAAACTAGGGATAGCATTTTAAAGGTGAATTAAAAATCGAAATATTTGACATATGAATTGACTTTCATATTCAAAACTAGCCCCCCAGAAGACCAATTCTAGACGTTTTAAGTATGTCCAGTTTAGAACCAAAGAGTACACCATTTAACAAGAGGCGAAAGTTCGATCGGTTCCTTTGATGTTGGATAGACACAATATTGAAAGGAAATACATTTGAGATACACTGAGAAAAGTAACATGTATTTATTTAAATTCGTACACTAAGAAAATAATAGTGTTGATGAATATACCTCCCCGTTTAGTAGAGTCGATCTGGCAAAAAAAACGAAGTCGCTCTTTTCGATTTTTTTTTTACAATTTCATAGATTGGACCCTCTTTCACGTGATCAGTATATGAAAGCTAAGAGAGTTGGGGGAAATTGGGATTTCGCTGGGTTTTATTCTGATCGAAACGACTTCTAGATATAAAATAAAGGTCTCGCGAAAACGCATAAACTGAATTTTAACCAGTCCAAATCGGTCTGGCGGTTCTCGAGATATTGCGATTTGAAAGTATAGGGATTTTCGCAGCGGCAAGAACACACCTAGAGCCGTGTTCGCGTTTTTCGCAGGGAAGAAAGTGATTTCGAGACTTGATTTTTTCCTCCGATAGATAGTCATGACCCAAGCATTGTGTCCAAATTTCAAGTCGCTAGTTTAATTTGGGGGAGGAGGGGGAGGGCAAAAACTGATTAATCTTTGGCTCTAGGTAACTTTTTTAATTTTTGACTAATTCGGGACAGCAAAATGACAAACTCTTTCTTGAGGACACTGCTACAGGATGTATTAAGGAGATGATGATTTTCGCGAAAACGGACAAATGGCGATCGAATTTCGGATTTTGTAAATTTTATGTTGCAATTTTCGCAATGAAAGAGTAAATTGGGGGAAATTATTTTCCGTATATTAATTTTTTTGTTTCTGCTAATTGAGGTCCACAGCATGTAGTAGTAAAATATTATCCGCCACTGATGGCATATGAGCAAAACTTTTTGAGGTTCTGGTTTATTGTGTACAGGAGATGACGTTTTTAGTCAGATTGCGTACACCAGGTCCTCCGGAGGACAATTTCGATGCTTGATGAGTTCACAGTGAACTCCAGGTGTGTTCCTAGCGACGTCCTGATCTCCAGGTACACAGTGAACTTATTTGACCATCATATTCAGGTTAAGCGACCCAAAGCACCCGCGAGTACTGAAATTCGTATAATTCTGATGTTTTCTGCGCAAGATATGATTGCAATGCAATTTCAAAAAAGTACAATATCAAAATATGACACAAAAGTTCTAGACAAGCTAACGAAGAGAATGCAAAAAATTCCATCTCAATCCGACTTACGCTGCGGACACACACAACGATTTTGGACGTACGAAAAAAAGTCGTGCCGTACTATGTGAAAAGTTCCATGCATATCTTCACGCCACTAAGGGAATAGAGAGTTGAAGTTGTGCCAAGCACGTAAACGTTAACACCCGAATTGACATCTACGCACGCGCATTTGTCTGGAAATAGCGTTTACGTGGAAAATAGGATTACGTAAGCTTGCGTTCTCTCACGGATACCTTAAAAATCTACGTACGTTAACCGAAGATTATACGAGTGACACCGATAAATGGCGAATGGCCCAATTTTGAATTTTGACTTAAAGTAAATTATTCATAACTTCAAAAAGACTTTCTTTATTTTTTTTATAGAAGTAATAATAATAATAATAATCCTTTAATTTAGCTCTTGGCTAGTATTATTTTTACATTTAGGTTTACAAAAGCTTTACAAAAAAAAAATAAATGTAACAAAAATAAATAGTTATATACTTACATTTACAACCTACATGTTCTTTTAAAGCTCATTAAATTATTGCAGTTTTTAATAAAATCAGGCATTTCATTGTATTGCTTTAATCCCTTATAAAACAGACTATTCTGACTATAACTAGTGCTTACTCTGTCTAAATAAAAATTGTTTCTTGGTGAAATAATTATATGTCTTTAACAAACCTACAATTATTTACAAGTTGAGGCACTTTAATTGATTAATCATTTTATATTTGTTTAATTCCAGATTGGCTTATTTGATTTATATAATTTTGAGGAAATGACGATATGTACTAGGAATTTAACTGTGATTTAGAAGTTCTCAAAAGAATTTCTTTATTCAGTTGAGAAATTCCTATATATTCGTTTATTATGTTTCTAAAGGTTATTTCTCATATTTCAGTAAGATAATAAAAAACCTTCAAGTTAAAACATTTTTAATTTAATAAATATTTATTTATTAATCACAATAACAATAACAAAACAATATTACAGAATATTTATCTCTAAAACTATAAAACAACGAATCTTTACATTTTTAGAAAATATACTCAAGAAAATTACATTTACAAAGTGTAGAAATGTTCAACTAAATTTAGTTGATGGCGCTTTTTACATCTTAAAACTAGCAAAAAATGCAAAGAAAATATTGGTAATAAAACAAACAATAAAGTTGTTTTTGCTTGATAAAAGGTATGCTACTTTAATATTGCGATACTAACTTTACAAAAATCAATCTAGGTACATTTACTAAAATTTAATCAGCACGATAGATTTTGAAAATCTGTGTGTGCTGAACAGAACATTAAATTTCCCAAATATTGTTCCAGTTGTGTGGAGGCTCAATCGCCCATAAAGCTCTGCTCGATTCCCAACAGGATCATTGTTGAATATATGTAGCAAGATTACCTCATCCATTTCATCTTCTTCGAAATCTGAATCCCCAAGTTGTGCTGCATCAAGAATACCTTCCATCTTAAATGAAATCAAATTATGAAATAAATAGAGCCTAATTGAACTTGTATAAAGACGTGCATACTATAAAAATGTATCTTCTATTTTAGTAGAACTTCAATTAATCCAATTCCAATATATATATTATTTTGTTTTTCATTTCTATAACTCATTAGTGGCTTTGTACTTCAAATACTCTTCTTAATGGATAGTAAAACCACTTATTTTATTAAAAACTTTTTTAATTTTAACGTTTCGACTTTCTGCTTACAGAAAACAACATAAAAGCAAAATAATAAAAAATAAATAATTAACGGTTGACAGTTGACATCTACTTTACGTACGTACATGAACACTTCAACTCTGTATCTGTATCTGTAAATCTAGAAGGGTGGGTCACCCCACAGCACGTAGGCCACATTTGGCCCATTGTGCGTCCTTCTGAGGTTGAGCCTTCCTTCTAGCTCGTCAGCCAGCCTACTTGTTTAAAGTAGGCGATGACGTCGCCTGAAGGTAGCTCCCTCATGTTGGCATGTGTTAGCCACCGCTCGCCGAAAAGAAAATGTCTCATTTGTGAGAGTGTCGGGCATTCGCAAAGAATGTGTTCGACAGTCTCGTCTTCCTGTTCACATCCTCTACACAGTGGAGTGTCAGATAACCCCATCCTGTAGAGGTGTTTTCGTAGATGACAGTGGCCAGTCAGGATACCTGTGGCTGTGCGCAGGTTCTGTCTGTTCATAGTCATGTATTTTTTGGCTGTTTCGCTGTTCGGATACTGTAATAGTTCCTTGGCTAGCTTGCAACCTGTTTCGTCGTCCCATCTACCCTTAAACTTGTCAAGGGAGTGTTTCTTCAGTAGGTCAGCCACAGCTGATGCCGATAAGCTTATGAAAGTGCCAGGTCCCAAAAGTTTTTGGGAGGCTGCTTTCTTAGCTAGAGAGTCAGCTGCACGGTTGCCTTTTGATTTTCCATGACCTTTGATCCAAGCTAACGTGACCACGTTGTTGTTGCAAGCTTCGATCAGGGCCTGGTGACATTCTAGTACTAGACCTGATGTAATCCGTGGTCTATCCAGAGCTAGTAGTGCCTGTCTGCTGTCCGTGAGGATGTAAATATTATTACCAGTAATGTTCCTACTGGTAGTCTCTTTTGCGGCGATTGAGATAGCAGTGAGCTCTGTTTGAGCTACACTGGCATTAGAACCCATTGCCCATTTTATATTGAGATTCAGGGATCTGGAATAAATTCCACAGCCTGACCCCTCATTTGTTTTAGACCCATCGGTGTAGATGCACAAGGCACCTGCTGCCAATGTAGCCTCTTGTACGTTTTTTGTTATTACCCTGTAGGGTCTGTAAAAGGCATATCTTGGTGCAATCGAATCGGTGTTGGCTTGTAGCAGTGGGACCTCTCCAAGGACCTCGTGCCACAAGTTACACCTCGACTGACCAGATCCTACGTCAGGTTGTATACCTGTAGAGCGTAGCCGTGTCATGGTCATCACCACAGCCTCCTTAATAAATATATCAAGGGGGGTGAGACAAAGGATCACCTCCATTGCTCTAGTTGGTGTGGTTCTCATGCCCCCCGTTATGTTGAGGCATGCTATTCTTTGGATTTGATCCAATTTGCGTACGACTGTCCGCTGGCTAGTTTTGACTCCCCAGGCAATCGCACCGTACGTTAGCATAGGTCTTATGATTGCAGTGTAGATCCAGGCCGTAACCTTAGGTGACATTCCCCAGGTGCGGCCAATGGTTCTACGGCACTGTTCATAAGATATGTATGCTCTTTTGACTCTGTTTTCTAGGTGAGAGTTCCATGTTAAATTGCTGTCAAAGGTGACCCCCAAATATTTCACCTCTGCAGAAAAGTTCAATTTAGTATTTAGGAGCTTTGGGGCCTCGATGTTTGCAAGCTTCCTTTTATTTTTCCTTTTTTGGGTTTATTGACAGTGAGTGGTCTTTGCACCACTGTTCTATGATATTAAGGGCCTCTTGCATAACACTTCAACTCAAATTTCATACAATTTTATTACGTTATATTTCGTACGCTACGTAAAGGTTTACGTACTGTGTTTACTTCAACTCTCTAATGTCTTTTTATCGTACGTCCAAAATCGTTGTGTGTGTTTGCAGCGTAACTGCACCAAAGTTCCGGCTACTTTTGTGTTAAATCTTCTCTCGAATATTTGGTTTACCTTTTTTGAATGAAAAGAAACTTGCACGACTTCCCGTGGTCGGCTGCGCCTCCCACGGGAACCCGTCGCGCGCGCACAAAAAAAGCTTATTTTGTGGACTCCTAATGAAATATTCTATTATTCCAAATAGGAGGTAATATGCAATTTACTAGTAAGGGAGTAGAAAAAATATATAAATATTTCTCGCTTTTTAGCGTTTCTTTTTGATGTTGTTTTGGTTTTATGAAACTTTTTTTCAAATCTCACATCGATTTAATTATACAAGTTTAGCAGAAGTAATACCATTTTCCATATTTTTTTTTCTAATTACATAACTACCTGTTCAACATGTTAAGGCTTTAAACGTGTGAAAGATTTTACTGATTAACGTTACACTGCCTTGTAAAAGTGGTAACCGATAATTATAGAAATAATTATAACTTATCAAAAACGTAGCCATCAAAGTTTCACCCTGTTGTTGACGATTATTCATTAAGGAAGCAAAGGCATCAATTTGCCAACATTAGTGATGTAATTTAATTCAAGTGATGATCGTTTTTTATAGGCACAGAGCTAGAAAAATTATGAGTATCAAATACATTTACCAAAAGAGATATCCTGAATAATAATAATAATAAATGACATGAAATACGGTTTTAAAGTCAAAGCTACAGTTCCAATTCGACAGTGATAGTATCAACATCGCAAACGATTTGGAGTGACGAGTAAATTGTTAAAAACAGTGCTATTTAATAAAATTGTGTTCCTGGATTATATACTTTAAATCTACAGAAATTGTAAGTAGACTATAATGAATTCAACGTCGGGAGGCGACGAGCCTCCTGATAAAAACAGTTCTTTATCACAAAATAAAAACGAACCGTCAACTCTAGATAAAAATGTATCAGGTATGGATAGTAATAGTGAATTTAAGGTAGAATATGATTTAAATAATAAATATAGAAACTCAGATATAGGTCCATACTTTGTTTTTGTCGAACACAAAAATAAACAAATCGGCAGATTATTTCCTATTAGAGTAGGACATTACCTTTTTCAACACGATGATTTCAAAAAAGATGTTTGCGATATAGTGTCAGTGGGGAAAAGTAGGGTCAAAGTAATTTTTAAAACTTTTTCTATTGCGAATAGTTTAATAAGTCACGATACAATAGTAAAAAACGATTTAGTTGCCCACATACCAGTATATTTTACGCAAAAAAAAGGTATAATAAAAATGGTAGACACTTTTTTTGACGAAAATTACTTGGTACAGAACATCATATCTCCATATAAAGTCACAAGCGTGAAAAGAATGATGAGGAGAGTGAAAAATCAGGATGGCACCACCAATTTAGTACCGCGTCAAATAGTAATTGTATCTTTCTTAGGAAATGCCCTGCCAAATAACGTACAAATTAATTTAGTCAACTTTGAAGTTGAACCATACATATACCCAGTGGTTCAGTGCTTCAAATGTCTGCGCTATGGACATACTACAAAACTTTGTAAGGGTTACGAAAAATGTAGGAAATGTGGGGAACAACAAGTCACAGATCACAATTGTAATACAGATCCACAATATTGTATTTATTGTGAACAATATGATCATAGCTCCTTAGATCGGAAATGTCCACACTATAAATTTCAATTTCAAATCAAAAAAACAATGGCACATAATAATATATCATTCAAAGAAGCTGAACGAATAGTTAGTAACCCATCATATGCAAAAGTAGTTACCAATAATCGGTTTTCTATATTAAATACCGTTGATAATTTTCCGGAACTACCTTCAACCTCAACACAAAAAACACCCTCCTCTGTACCTCTTATTCATAAACCGAGATCCCAACCAATAAAACGTAAAAGCAGATCTCCCAATCGAATCACCCAAGTACCCAAAAGAAAAGTCCATTCAGATAAACAACCAATCATACCTAATCCACACAGAGACGACTTCATCGCCCATAAAGAAAAACTAATATGGGAAATTAACTCCTTAATTACCAAAGCACTTATGGAACCAGATTACTTTAAAAATAAATTTAATAATATTGAGGACGTTCAATTAAGTATCAGAAATCAATTCAACTCAATCCTTAATAAATGTTCAAATAACCAGAACAACTTTGATAATACTGACAGCGATGTTAATAGTTTCAATGACGACGATATGTTCTAAACTAAATAAATTAAATATAATTGAAATGGCTACTAAAAGTAACATAAACAAAATTAATATTTTACAATGGAATGTCAAATCACTTAATGCTAGAAAGACGGAGCTACAAAACTTAATTAAAGACCTTAATATCAATGTAATAGTTTTATCAGAAATTTGGTTGAAGGAAAGTGATATGGTTAATTTTAAAGGTTTTAATGTTGTTAAAAAATGTAGAAGAGATGGCTATGGCGGAGTCGCAATACTCATCGCGGATAGCATTGAATTTAAAAAAATAGAAATTAAAAACATATATAATCAAGGTATTGAAGTGTGCGCGGTCCAAATCAATCGCGGTGAACTAAATGTAGTTTCAGTGTACAAACCCCCTAATATTATAGCTAATGTCCAGGACTGGGATAATATTTTTAAGCAATTCACACAAAATACAATATTTTCCGGCGATTTTAATTGTCATAGCACCTTATGGGGCTGTGTAGACAACACCGCACAAGGTAATCGATTAATGGAATCCTTAGATAACTACGATTTAATTGTCATAAATGACGGCAGCCCGACACGAGTAACTAGACCTGACCAAAATCCCTCAGCTGTAGATCTTACCATAATGTCGCCTAATTTAATTGATAAAATGTTTTGGAAAGTACTACCTGATTCATGTGGTTCGGATCATTTTCCTATTATATTAAATTCTATTATTGAAAATAAAAGTAAGAAAATATTTCCTGTTACGAAATGGTGTCATTCGAGTGTAGATTGGGCTCTATTCGGCCATACAATAGATGCCGCATTACATAACATTGATATTGGTGAAATGTCTTCTTCAGAAATGTTTAAAACATTCTGGGATACTATAAATAATACTGCTAACCAAACTATGATTATAAATAAACCTTTCACTACCTCTAGCAATAGACCTTACTGGTGGGATAAAGATTGTACAGATATGATAAATAAACGTAAAGAAGCTCTTAAAGCTTACAAATCTTCTTCCAATTGGGCAAATTATTTATCTTACAGAAACATTGAATCTGTCTGTAAACGTCTTTGTAAAAAGAAACAACGAGATAGTTGGGTAGCATATCTTAATAAATTAAATAAAAGCACATCTATAACACAGATTTGGAACATTGTTAAATCAATTAGTAATAAACATATTTCTCAAAAAAAACAAATAGACGATGAAGTATTAACAAAAGTTTTAAATAATTATGCTCCTCCTAGTGTTGACCGCAAACCACCCTTAAGCACATACGAATATTTATCCATAGAGCCTAACAATTTAAATAAACCCTTCAGTTTGTTAGAACTAGACATGTCTCTCAAAAAGACAAAAAACACTTCTCCTGGTTTAGATGGTTTCACCTATAAAATGTTATACAATCTGCCTGAAAATGCAAAAGTACTACTTTTAAATATTTTTAACGATTGGTGGTTAAAAGCTGAAATAATAAGAGAATTAAAGAAATGCGTGATTGTATTAATTCATAAAACAGGCAAAGATCCAGAACTACCTTCATCTTTCAGACCAATTTCTCTTATGTCATGCATATTAAAGACATTCGAGAGAATGATCAAGTCGAGATTAGAATATTACCTTGAAACAAAGTCAATTCTTCCTAAAACACAGTTTGGTTACAGGAGAGGTTTAGGAACTCGCGATTCTTTGACTGAACTCATTACGGATATTCAATTGTCCAATTCCAAAAACGACTATCTGCTTTGCTTATTTTTAGATTTAAAAGGGGCCTATGACTCAGTGGACTTAGGAATTCTATTTAATAAAATGACAGATTTAGGTATTGATAAAAGAACTGCCTATAATATTTATGAGATCTTTAATGATAGAGAAATATATGTCAGAAACCATTTCAACGAATTATATGGGCCCAAATTAGAGCATAACGGTCTTCCACAAGGTTCGATACTTAGTCCCGTACTTTTTAATATCTATACGTCAGAATTGCATAACAAATTAAATAATATTAATAATATCAAGTTGGTACAATATGCTGACGATATCTGTATATATACCAGTCGTAGAAAATATGAGCAATGCTTAAATGATTTTAACAGTGTTATAAAAATATTAAAAGATTGGTTATTCGAAATGGGTTTCACAATGTCGCCTGAAAAATCTGCTGTTATGTGCTTTACCAGACACCGTCAATGTACAAGCACACATATACAGTTAATGGATTTAAAGATACCTACAGTCACTGAATATAAATATTTAGGTATGGTCTTAGATCCGAAATTGCTCTGGACAAGACATATCGAATATTTAAAAAACCGTTGTGAAAAAGGGTTAAACATTCTTCGTTGTGTTACCAAAAAATCTTGGGGTGCTGTCCCTCAAACAGCATTACTATTTTATAGATCATTTATCAGAGCTATAATTGACTACGGCTGTATATTTTACGGATCGTCATCAAATACAAACTTAAAAAAAGTCGACCGCATACAATTCAAAGCACTAAGACTTTGTCTCGGAGCCATGAAATCGTCTCCTACTAATGCAATCCTGGCGGAAGCAAATGAACCACCTTTACGTTTTAGGCGACAATTACTCGCCAACAAATATGTTACTAAGTTGAGCACATATAATTCGTCCTTAATGATAAAAATTAATAACTTAAATACGGAAATTTTAACCAACCGCTACTGGAGAATTAAAAACTCTCCTTTATTGACAACGGCCTTTCTGGAAACCAATGAATTCTGTCAATTTATTGTAACAATGGATAAATTGCCTGTATTCATGCATAGCCATGAATTTATTTTTCCAAAGTCCACTGTCATATTTCCGCTATACAATGAATTACCCTCCTATAATAAAACTTCATTACATTCTATAATCAACAATTATAATATAAACACAATACTGTATACAGATGGAAGCAAAAATCTGGAAGGAGTCGGTAGTGCATTCTATATAGAAAACAGTAAAGATATTTTTAAATTTCAATTACCAAAGATTTGTAGCATTTTTACAGCTGAAGCCGTTGCCATTCATAAAGCTTTGGAGTGGTGTGCGGACAACCATGTTCAAAGTGCAATATTAGTATCGGATTCAAAGTCGGTGTTGGAGAGCATAAAAAACATAACAGCTAAATATTTTGATAATTTTATTATATGTATGATTAAAAATTTAATATATCAGTTACAATTAAAGAATGTTAAAATTATATTTATATGGGCAAAAGCACACACTGGTATTCATGGTAATGAGATAGTTGATGAAGCTGCAAAAGAAGCCAGGGTATGTAACAATTTTCTAAAAATTCCGTGTTATAGAGATCTTTATAGTATATTCAAAGAAAATATGTACAGAGATTGGAATAAATATTACAGAGAAATAACAAAAAACTCAACTAGCTCCTATTTTTCTATCTACAAAGAGTTGCCAAAGAAAACCTCTCATATTTTCAATAATAAAGTCAATAAAAAATACAGCACAATCTTAACTCGATTAAAAATGAATCATGGGTGTTTTCCATCTCATTTATATAAAATAGGTATAATAGATTCTCCACTGTGTCCACATGATAGCGAGGTCGCAGATCTAAATTACATATTTTTCGGCTGTAGGGGTTTTTCTAGTAATGAGTTACTGGATGATCTTAGGAAAGTTGGCGTTCAATTTCCTACATGTATAAAAGTATTGCTGGCGACTGGAGATGAATTCGTTTATAATCTATTGTTTAACTATATAACAAAAAATAATATAGCTATTTAACTTTTTAACTTTAACTTAATTTCATTTAAGAAATAAAATGAATTACTTTCAACAATTTGTGGCTGAAGGACTAACGTCTATTGCCAAAGAACCACGAAAAAAAAAAAAAAAAAAAAAAAGTCAAAGCTAACAGTAACACTAACTGTACAATTTTCCACCTTCTTTATGCTGCAAACCAGCCTCAAATAAAGCTACTTTTAAGCCGGCTCCAGACATTGGCTATGTGATGTGGCATACGTCACATGGCTAATGTGTGGATGACGAAGTTGGCGCTTGTGAATGGGCTGGTGGATGTTGGCACATGCATTGGCGACTGGCCATAGGGTTGTCGGTTTTCTGTCCCGCTTCAAAGGAATTGGCGCATGCTCCCACATGACAAGTTCTCCCTCCACACGTTGGCCATATATTTATTATCACCATCTTGTTTTTCTACAGGGTTTACTACTTAATAGTTGTACATTGTATGCAGCAGATGCTATATAAAAAGCAGCAAACGCAAATTCAAGATCAAGATCACCAGACATGTTACCGTTGGCTCTACAACTTGTGAACTGAGAAGTTGGCACTTGTGAACCAATATGTAGACGCCCACTTGTGGTGTGTGAAAAAACAGCAAATGTTGGAACACACATTGGCCTGACCCATAGATTCTCCAGTGATATTTATATGGAGTTTGGTCTGTTCAAATGCAAAACTCTTCACATCGAGAAAGCCATTGTCATTGATGGAGATGTGCAAGTACCCAACGGAGATATTATAGAGGCAATGGAAAACGGGGAAGCTTACAAGTAACTAGGATTCCAACAAGCTAAGTTACTGGACCACAAGCAGATAAAAGCTAGAATTCAGGAGCAATACACAGAAAGAGTAAAATCACTTATGAAGTCTGAGTTAATAATCGAGAAAATATAGCAGAAAAATCCGGAATTTTGGTGCAGTAAGTCGGATTGAGATGGGGTTTTTTGCATTCGCTTCGTTAGCTCATCTAGAAATTTTGTGCCATATTTTGATCTAGTACTTTTTTGAAATTGCATCGCTGCATCAAGAAGTGCATTCTATTTTGCAAGTGTTGAAAAAAAAATTCATATCCGGCACAGAAAACATCCGAACCACACGAATTTCAGTACCCGGAGGTGTTTTGGGTTGCTTAACCTGAATATGATGGCCAAATGAGCCCGATGTACCTGGAGATCAGGACGGCGCCAGGAACGTCATGACCTTGAGTTACCTGTTAACTCATCAAAAATCGATCGAATCTCTTTACCCAAATGTTTTTCGAATCGCCCGTCCCAGTTCTGGCATCGAAATCGTCCTCCGGAGCACTTGGTGCACGCGACTTGGCTAAAAACGTCATCTGCTGGAGTTTTACTGAAATTACTTACCAAATTGATGGAAACGCCTCACCCGGGGTTTTTTCGGATCGCTCTTCCCAAATCTTGACATCGACCTCAGGAAGACCTGGTGCACGCAACCTGGCTAACATATGGCACAAAGTTTCTACATGAGCTAACGAAGCGAATGCAAAAAACCTCATATCAATCCGACTTACTGCACCAAAGTTCCGGATTTGACTGCTATATTTCTCAACTAGCTTGGAGGAGTTGAATGCAAGCCAAATGTACAACAATTTGTCACTTTGTCATATAAACATCAAAAGTTCTAGCTTCTCAGGTAAAAAGTTCTTTATATTCCCCCTGAAACCTGGAATATAAAGAACTTTACTACTTAAATAACTATATACTTACACGAGAAACATTTAACCAAAACGACGATGTAATGAGGCTGATCGCTAGGTCGGAAATTCTAAATGAATTTATACAGAAACGATAAAGAAGGGGATTTAGTGTTTCTAGGTAAAAATATCTCAAGATATAATTACTCGTTTCCAGAGAAATTGCAATTTAAAGAATAATTAGTAAATCTAACCAATGGCTTGGCGATCTCTGGGTTAAATTCTCTTAGCACGTGCTTACACCAGTCACCAGTTCGACGTAAGTATGGCATAGGAACTATTGATTACTTATTTGTTATTGTCGAATGTGAAATACTGGATTGCCGTTTGCTGTGTAATTTTTTTTATTTCTTGACTATTTGTGTGGGAGACGTCGAGCTCTGCCACGGATTAAGTAGGGGATTATTTATGATTGAAGTCTGCCACAAATTGCAGGTAGGTAAAAAAGATTATATCAAATACAGGTACCTAATATAAGTTATCATTTCCAAGAATTTTGTTTACAAATTGTAGTAATGACTTTCTAACAGAATCAATTGTACAGGTCTTTTCACGATGATCGTTAATTAGACGTTTCTGGCAAACCAGACAACGGATCAACCTGAAAGTTTTACAGTATGCATAAATTAATATGAACTACACGCCTAAAATATTTTGGTCTACTATAAAGTAGCGGCTACTTTGATTTTTCAAATGGAACACCCTGTATATAATATGATTATGATTTCTTATCACTTTATCAACAACTTCATGTACTACTTCCCTATACCTATCTGTTACCGTTTGTGTGATTTAGTGTAATTATTTGTTTAAATTTAAAGATAAACCAGGTAAGAACAAATTTGTGAATAACATTAGAAATAAATGAGGTTATAAAACGAGTGAGGAATTTAATTTATCAGATTCGACATCCTAAGACCGGTTTCTGCCTTTCGGCTTCGTCAGTTAGGCTTTTCGAATCCAATAAATAAAACTCCAAACTCATACAAGTCAATAGCTATATCCTCTATAAGATAAAATTTTTAGATGTGCTACCATCTATGATTAGAAGAGAATATTGACAATTTTTATAGCAAATAATTCCCGATTTATTGGGGTTGCATACACAATTTGCATTGTGTGTTGCAAAGCTTTTATTTGAAAGGGATACGAAAGAAGAGAGTGGCATTTTGACTAGAATCAGTCAAATAAAAGCATATTGTATGCAACCCCAATATATCGGGAATTATTTGCTTTAAAAATTGTCAATACTCTCTTCTAA
This sequence comes from Crepidodera aurea, assembly GCA_949320105.2. Lineage (NCBI taxonomy): Eukaryota > Metazoa > Arthropoda > Insecta > Coleoptera > Chrysomelidae > Crepidodera > Crepidodera aurea. The sequence goes on from OX439480.2 coordinate 6,040,513, forward strand.
TCATAGATGGTAGCACATCTAAAAATGAGGTTATATTTATATCCAAATATTACGGCCGTCAGCTGATTTAGATTCAAGTTAGCGTCTGGTTGGTTCTTAATCCATGTTGTACTTTCTACAAAAAGGTTCCGAGAAATACAATACAATACAATACATTTATTGACCACCTTTACATACATTATTATTTGTACATTTGAAGTCGTAATATAACAAGCAAACTAATTATTATAATACAGATATTCCGCAACCGAATAAAAACAATGTTTTACAAGAAATGATTTAACCAAATTATAAAATTCGTTTAAACACATGTTCTTGATGCGCCTTTCTTTAAAGATTAAATCTAATTTATTACTTGCTGTAGTACAAATTCTTGAAAAAGAAGTAACAAGATTATCTGCCCCTCTCGTATTGTAGCCATTTAATTCGGAATGTTTAATAAAATTAGGTAGATTTCTATGAATCTCTAATAAAGTAAATGCAGGGCAGCGGCATAATCATGTACTTTTTGAATACATCTTTGCAGTGAGCACGACACTCTGCTCCATCAACAATGCGCACGGCCGCCTTTTGACTTGAAAAGGCTTTATGCGCACTGCTGGAGCTGCCCCATAGTATCACACCATATGACAAATGGCTGTGCACTAAGGCATAGTATACTTTATTAGATGTGATACTACTGCGCAACTGTCTCATAACAAAAAGTTGAGTGGAGAGTTTAGAACAGAGAGTGTCGATATGACTAGACCAATTTAATCTCGTATCAAGCATTATACCTAATAGTTTTACTGGTTCTGATTTTCTTGCAAATTCATCGGAACTAAAAAAAATATGCTTGAGTTTTATTTTCATTAAGCTGAAGCTTATTAGCTGCAAACCAAGTTTTTGCCTCATCTAAACTCTCTCTGCTCGCCTCTTCGTCACCCTTAGTTAGTACGGTGCTGTCATCCGCGAATAACACACATTTACTTTGTCTGCCCACAGCAGAGGGCAAATCATTAATATACAGTAAGAAAAGTATGGGGCTCAAGACTGAGCCTTGGGGCACTCCATTTTTTGTAGCAGTCAAACTTGAATTCATATTATTATAATTTACGTATTGAAACCTGTCTATTAGATATGAATTGAAAAGGTTTAAGACATTGCCTCTAAGTCCATAAAACTCCATTTTTTTTTATTAAAATATCAGTGCTGACGCAGTTGAAGGCTTTGGTTAGATCGCACATGATGGCGTTAGTAGTATTCCCTTGATCCAGTCTCCCGACTACCTCCTCAAGAACGCTAGTTAAGGTAGTGATTATTGATTTATGCGTTTGGAAGCCAAATTGAGCACTTGACAGTAACGAATTGGTTTCCAGATACGAAACCAGTTTTTGTTTAATAATTTTTCGAGTATTTTTGAGAGAATTGGCACTATCGCTATAGGTCTGTAGTTACCCATATCATATTTATTGTCTTTTTTAAACACCGGAACTATTTTAGAGATCTTTAGCGACAGAGGCTAATTACCCTCATCTAGACATTTATTAAATAAAACTGTTAACGGTCTAACCAGTGAATCGAGAGAACATTTAGACCGTAATAATCAAGTCCAGGTTTATTTGGAAGAGATAGAATTGTTTCGCGTATATCGGACTCTAAGATTGGAGACATGAAGAAGGAGAAAGGAGAAAAAATGGAATCTGAAACCGTAGCAAAAAATTTGTTGATTTGGTCCGGATTTAGAGATGTTGACTATTTTCCATATGTCTCTGCTTTTGCATGCATTCATTTTTCCTTCTTTAAGCGCTCTCTTGTACTGTTTACGCATGTCACAGTATAGGCACCAGTCACCTGGGGCTTTTGAGTATCTGTAGTTCCTTCTGAGAGAAAAAACTTCTTTGCGCATTTCTCTTAATTCACTGTTGAACCATTTTATACTTTGATCCTTATGAGAGACATACCTCAGTGGAAAGCACGTTTCTGCATAACTTTGTAGTAAATCAATTACAATATCTGTACCTTCATTTGAATTTAAACTGGATAAATTGTAATCATCCCAACAAATGTTACTTAAAGTATTTGCAAACTTAATAAGAGTGAAGTGATTTATAATTCTTTTTTTGTAAGAAACATGGCTTTTCACTGAGGCTTAAAGAATAAAAACATCCCTGAATGGTCTGAGATTAGTGGTTCATAGACACCTACTTTCATATCTTCATCTTGCATATTTAAAACCACGTTATCTATACATGATTCATGTGATAAAGTTATTTTAGTAGGGGTATGAACAACACGTCTAAGCCCATACATGGAGAGAATATTGCGAATCGATTTGGATTGTTCAGTATTTTCGTCAAGGTTTATATCAAAGTCTCCCATAATAATGATAGTTTTGTATTCACGCCACAAATGATCAATTAAATCTAAGAATAAATTTGTAAATACAAGGATATCACCACGTGAGGACGATCTATAGAGGTTTACTATAACACATTTCATATTTTTAAGTTCAACTCCGCAGAATTCAGCGTCAACAGGTTTACTGAATTTTGTGAGTTCAACATTGCTAATTTCTATATTTTCTTTCGCATATATCTATAGCTACACCTTCATGATTTTTCCTAGATTCACGACAAAACGCTGATATCAAATTATAGTTGGGCAGTTTTAGAGCCTTTAAACTGATATTATCTAACCAATGCACTAAATGTACTAAAAGGATTTTCAGTTAGAAAAATATTTAATACATCAATCTTATTGGGCAAACTTTGATAAATTAGTAAATAATTTTATAATTTTACTTTGAAGGTTTAGCTTTTGTGTTTCAAGTCTCGACTTGAAACGTATTTAACAGTTTTTAATTTTTTTAATCCTTTAATTATAATACTTATAATTATTTTTATCTCTGATACCTATTAAATTAATAAGAACATTTTAAGTAATATTTTATAAACTTTCTTTGGTTTTTTGCCTACAAATATAAATTCAGAATTTAACATCATCTAACGCTACCTTTTTCTAGAATCTAGAATCTAGAATCCACAAACATGATTAACATGTTTCTGTTAAAAGAAGTCTACTGTTAGCTACGACCAGTAGCGTAAGTTTATAATAAAATTTTTTGAACCAACAATTAAGTTATACTCAGATGATTTTCAAAAAATAAACACGATTATTCTACGCAGTGAATGGGATATTTGAACAGTGAAATGTTAAAAAATAGATTCCCGTCTACCTCAAAGTGCAGTTGATACTTTAAAGGTAGTAGATCCTTGTTTGTTTCCGAATATTTTTACGCTAATTCAAATCTTAGCCGTTTTACCCGTTACCACTGCATCTGTGCAAGTTTCTCAACGATGAAAAGACTGAAATCATATTTGCGGAATAATACATCTATCAATTGATTAACAGGCCTAGATTTGATGTCAATGCATTGGAATATAGTTGTCGAAGAAAATGCAATCAAAGACGAATTTTACAACAGATATATTCGCAGAATTGCACCTGGTTCGGCCTCATTTGACTTTTTTATTTTTTAATTATAATATCGTATTTTTATATAATTTGGCAACCTCGCATATAAAATATTATCGGTAGCAGGGGATGTCAAGCAGTTTTTTGTTTTTTAATCATTGTTAACTGATTTGTCATATTGTCAAGATGTTTAATAAAGTTATTAGTAAGTGTTAGAAAATGTTTTAATCATCAAAAAATATATAATACAAAGAAAGTACAGTCCACATCAATCCCGAAAGGGACACGAAAGTTAAAACAACACAGCGCCTTTGAATAATGCTCATCAAAAGTTCAATCTTATTATATTAATAATTAATTGTCTTTTAATCTTTAAATAGCTGACATTGTATACAGGGTGACCCAGGGTTAATCCGTTAAGCGTTCAGGATCGGTTTTTCAGGAAAAAAATAAGATTTTTATTTCGCAGTTTTTAATTTTTTTCTTAAAAACGAAGCGAGATACGAATAAAATTGAAGTGGCAAAAAATATCAATTAGATTACCTTGTGGGACGTCACCGGAATTAATAATTTAATTCTAATGATATTGAAAAAAGTATTTATATACAGGGTGGTCCTTAAGTAATTGTACATAGAAGTACATAGAAGTAATTTTTAGATGTGCTGCCATCTATGATTAGAAGAGAGTATTGACAATTATTAAAAGCAAAAAATTCCCGGTGTATTGGGGTTGCATACACAATTTGCATTGTGTGTTGGGGGAATTTTTTGCTTTTAATAATTGTCAATACGCTCTTCTAATCATAGATGGCAGCACATCTAAAAATTTTATCTTATAGCGGATATAGCTACTGACTTGTACGAGTTTGGAATTTTATTTATTGGATTCGAAAAGCCTAACTGACGAAGCCGAAAGGCAGAAACCGGTCTTAGGATGTCGAATCTGATAAATTAAATTACTTACTCGTTTTCTACATAGAAGTAAGTTTAAAATATTACGATTTGAACCAACTTGCTCTAATAAAATGTTGCTAATAAGATATATACAGGGTGTTAAAGGTTAAATTTTAGGATTTATTTTTTGCAATAACTTTAGCGTTTTTGGATATGTATACATAAAAATTTGGAACTGGGGGATTTTTGGGTACGAGAAATCAGAATTTGGTACCTACTTCGATATAATTTGTAGAGGGCGCTAGTTAGGCCACGTTTGTGGCATAAATGTGCGATAAACTTTTATGCTCTTTAAGTTAGCGCTGTTTTTTTAAAAGAATATTAAATACACGTTATTTTAGTAGAAAAAAGCATACTTGTTATTAACCATAAAACTTAAAGGTTTTCGAGATAATCGCATTTTAGGGATCAGCTGCATGATTACACTGTTCGGCAAAAAATTTTTTTTCTGGTCCTGACACCATTCTTGCTGATTCTTATGTAGAATGACCTCCTGAATCCGACCTCAGTTTTCCCCCATCACCCACCTTTTTTTTTCATTCCTCCAAATTATGAAAAAGTGATAAAAATAGGCGAGGGCCACCCCACGAAAACGGTGGATGATGGGGGAAAACTGAGGTCATATTCGGATTCACGAGGTCATTTTACATAAGAATTAGCAAGAATGGTGTCAGGGCCAGGAAAAAAAATTTTGCCCACCAGTGTAATTAGTAAGCTGATCCTTCAAATGCGAGTATCTCGTAAAACGTTAAGTTTTAAGGTTAATAACAAGTATACTTTTTTTCTACTAAAATAAGGTAGATTTAATAATCTTTTACAAAGTTATTGCAAAAAATAAATCTTAACCTTTAACACCCTGTATATTACTTTCTAGCATCATTTTATTAGAGTAAGTTGGTTCAAATCGTAATATTTTAAAGTGAGGAATCTACCATACTTCTATGTACAATTAGTTAAGGACCACCCTGTAAATCTACGAGAAAAAAATTCCGGGTTACGCCACTGGCTACGACTACTCTTGAAGTATCTATTTCTATTAATTAGAAAAAGATGATGCCAACGGGAAAAAACTACAGAAATGTGGCAACTGGAATTTTTTCATTGGTCTACGTCACGGTTCATAATACGTCACGATTCATAAATTTAAATTTAATTTCCCACGCTCCCTTTAATAATGAAGCGGAAAAATTTTGAAAATGTATTCTACTGGTCCTACAGTTTCATATGGGCCAATAAAAAAATTTCATTCAACTAAGCCTCATTGTTTACATATGTATGACGTCAAGGGTGTTAAATCTACTGCGATCTAAAAGATCTATTGTGCCCCTTCTGTCGCTATACGTCACATTTTTTGTTTTACATGTTTTTTTGTGTTTCAAGTTAATAAACCATTATGTTTAAAAAGTCTAAAACGGTTTGTCCTTTTTTTATATATATTTGGGTAGTGGAGAAGATAATTGCTAGTAAATTACTATAATTTTTATGAGTTTACAACATTATAATGGACATTTAATTTGTCTACGCCTGAAGAGTTAAAATTTCTACCTGCATGCCATCGTCATCAACATTTAGTTGAGGTCTGGTCTTATTTGCGTGTATTCCTGAATTAACAAGTTTAATAGCGGTTAAAGTGGTAAGCCAAAGGACGCTAAAAAACAAAAGTTGGAATGAGAATGTGAGATTCCTTATTTACTCGATCTGCTTATACAGCCCAGTTGTCAGAGAGTTTGACCTCGCACAAAATGTCATATCGATGAAACTTGGCACTTAAGTACTTGAATGAAAATATTTGCTGCTCTAAATTGTATGCTAACTTCACAATTTCGAAAATAAAATCGAAATTTTTGTTTAGAAATTGATTTAGATAAATAAATAAACACTTTTTTTTCTTTGCGTACATTTTATGCAAAGATACTTTAGTTTTTCATTTCGGACGTTCATAGTGGTTTGATAGTTCAATTTCTCTTTTCATATGGAATAAAAACAAATTATTTTGTCGAAAAAGTTTTAATTTTTGACGTTTCGACTTCTGAAGTCGTTTTCAAAATGACATAATAAAAAATTTACTATAGAAACAGAACACTTGATAATCTTACGAACGGATTTTGAAAGAAGGATAGTGCATTTGCATATTATAAGAGAATTTATACTTGGTCATAAATGAAGTTTTCTTATTAATATTATCATAAGAAAAAACCAGATAAAAACTTATGATACTATCCCGATATAGAGGGTATCTTTTTTTTTTTTTTTTAATTTACACCACCCAACAGAAATCCATTTACTGGATGGGATACAAATGAAATTTATAAAACAGTAAATAAAATACAAAAAATATTAAAAACTTATTTTTTTTAATGAAGCAATGCTGCAAGAGAAGATGTCACACATATCATTGATAACATTGTAGTTGTTGCAAATTCTGAATAGGGGTGAGTTTTTCTGTACATTTGTTCTAGGGGCTTCGAGATAAAATAGATTGTTCTGCCTTGAATTTACTTTTGGAACATGAAAATTGAGCATATTCAAAACAGCATTACTGTCGATTTAAACATTATAATATGGACACCAAATGATAGATGCATACTCTGTTTTAGATCGAACATACGAATTATATAACAGGAGCAGTGTATTTTTATTCGTGAAATCCCGAGAATTTCTGACAATGAAACCTAAGGCCCTTGAACATTCATTGGTTACTTTGTTTATGTGGGTTGAGAAAGATAATTTATGATCGAAGGTAATACCAAGGTCACGAACAGAATTTGACCTAGGGAGCATATCATTGTCGATTGAGTACTTATAAGTGATTTTATTCTGTTTTCGAGTGAATGTCACAATTGAGCACTTATTAGCATTTAACAGAAGGCGGTTTTTTTTGCACCAAGTATTTACTTTATCTAGGGCATTTTGTAAAATGGCACAATCATTCAAGCAGTTAATTTTTTTATACAATTTCAAATCGTCCGCATATAATAAACAACTGACTTCAAGGCCCTCAATAATGTCATTTATGAATAAATTGAAAAAAAGTGGTCCCAAAACAGAACCTTGTGGGACGCCAGATGTTGGTGTAAATAAAATGGAATTCCGACCATGACACTCTACGTAGAGGGAGCGGTTTCTCAGATAGGAATTAAAAAAGTAGTCAGGTTCCCTGAGAACCCGAAGGCATTCAATTTACCGAGTAATATGTTATGATTAATCTTATCGAAGGCCTTGGAGAAGTCCGTGTATATGACATCAACCTGGGAATTACTTTCGAATGTGTTCGTTATGTACTGGGTAATGCAGAAGAGATTGGTGGTAGTTGACCTACCTTTGAAAAAGCCATGTTGTAACTCTGTAATTTGATTTTTTATATGATATGAAAGTGGTTTATTGAGCAGGATTTCAAAAGATTTTGAGAAATTATTAACTATAGTAATAGGGCGATAGTTTTCAATGTCATGTTTGTCTCCTTTTTTGAAAACAGGTAATAACTTAGACTGTCTCAAAACATCAGGGAAGTGTTGGTATTTTATTGAGAGGTTGAAAAGTAAAGTTAAAGTTTCTGCAAATAAGGAGGCACAGTCATGAATCAAAAAAGCTGATATTTTATCAGGTCCCATTGTGGTTTTTGGCTTAATTTTTTTGAGAGCTTCACAGACTTCACTTTCAGTAAATTCAGTTAAGATTAAAGTATTATTCATGAAGTTGACGGTAGTATTGTTTTGTATGGTCTGACTAGGTGTTGCGTAAGAATTATGAAAATACTCTGCAAATGGGGTCATTTATGTTCGATACCATTATAGACCATAGTTAAAGGTAGAGACGATGAATGTTTCTTTTTTTTATCAAATTGCCAGAATTTTTTTGGGTCCGTTTTGATTTGCTGTTCAATATTACGGCAGTACTGTTTATAGTTAGATTCAATTTCAGACTTTACTTCTCTCCTGATAGTTTGGAATTCAATAAGTGCACGCTGATCGTGAAATTTTTTGTGTCTACACCAAGCTCTGTGCTTACGTTTGAGTTTTTTTATAATGCTCGAATTATACCAAGTCGGATAGTTTCTTTTACAGGCCTTAACTTGGGGCACAACAGAGTGAATAACTTCATTTAGCTTGAGATAAAACTCATTGAATCCTTCATTTAAATCGGGAATATTCTTCAAAAAATCCCAATCAGTAACGGCAATTTTTTGGTAGAGTTCAGGGAGATTCGCTTTTTTGTAGTTATAATAGACAGAGTTAGTTTTATTTTTATTATTACGACGCTTACCGTTTAGATCATATGTAATTAGGAGGGAGGGATGATGATTGTCTTCTTGAATTAATATTTCAGGAGCTGACTCAACCGCACATAAAATATTGGCTAAAACCAAGTCTAAAATTTTATTATTGTTATTGGTAATACTATTGTATCGATCTAGTTCGAAAAAATTTATAAAATTGAATAATGAAGAGACACGGGGTGATGGCTCCCTACCGTCCAGAGTAGCTAAGTATTCACTTAAATTGAAGTCACCAATGAATAGTATGTTGTTGTTGTACAGGAAATCTAATGAGCTCAATATTTCAAAGAGGGCGTTATATGTTTCTATTGTGTTATTTGGAGGTATATAAAGAATAATTATGTAGCAAGAGTGATGTTCTACTTTTATTTTCACACATATATAAATCATTAAATTTAAATTTTGAACTGTACATAGGCTATTATCAATGGCAAGCGCCACACCCCCACCACGAGTGACATTCATATTATCTAGATCACGATCACATCTCAGAACAGTGTATCTATTGGAATCGAACAGTTCTGCATTGTCTACTCCAGGCCCTAACCAAGATTCTGTTATTGCAATAATTGAGTACTCGCTATGCGCAGATGCAAGCAATAATTTGGATGTCTTTGAATTGAGTCCACGCATGTTTTGATAGTAAATTGTCAATTTGCATGCCGATGTTGTAGAGGTTGAATGACTTGAGCTTAAATTAAGGGAAGAAGGCACCTTTAGTTGCTATTTATTAGGAATACCGAATAGATCACGCCTCATTTTCTCAACAGCTCTTTTGTAGGCTTCACAGTTAGGATAATCCCAGACAGCATGTTCGATGTTAATATTAGTTTGTTCGTTACGTTTGATATGTGTACAATTGATGCATTGTTTCTTAGAATTAGGCTTACACCCTTCAAGACCTTTTGATTGGTGTTCATTAAGTCTAATATGAAAAGGTCTAGATGTTTCTCATATATAAAATTTATTACATTCGTATGGAATTTTGTAAATACAATTTTTTGTGTTTTGAATTTCATTAAAAGTGTCAAGGACTCAGATGTAGAGACCTTCCTTTGCATCCGTTTGCCAAGTCGGCCGATGTGTTGAACAACGCCGCTTTTTTAAACGATGTCGAAATTTCTAAGAGGACTGTAATTTTTAGGGTTCTTTTCTGTCTGTACAACTTCAAGAACAAAAACGAACCTTGTAGTTAACGGTTTATTAAAATAACGAAAAAACAACAACAACGCACGAAGTAACAATAAAAGTACATGTTTAATTCACTAAACCATATTAGTGTTTAAAAATAGATGAATCACATCATTCAGAAAATATAGGTGTACTTGTAAAAAATGAACCGAACAAAATTTGTTAACTTAATTATGCGCGTAACGCAATGATTGATAAGAATTTACGAGATGCTGCGTCTCGGAGTGTTGATGGAGCACTAAGGAGCACCGACTTTAAGTTGAAAATAACAATAAAGTGGACCGCCTGATTCGCAGCTAAGTACCACTGTGAAAATGAAATATTTTTACGTTGTGCTGGGCAACGGAGGGTTCTAACCTGGTTCGCAGTTAGAATCACACTGATTAAAAATTTTATCAAGTCTAGTCGTTTAAACTTAAACTCCGCCCCCGTCTGATTCTTCTAGAAGAAGTTGTTAACGTGTGGACGAGTCGATTTTTTGAATAGGCCGGGTAATTTTTTTGTGCCCGTCTTTGTCTCTCGCGTTGGAGAAACAAAATTGAATCTTATTTTAAAGTTTTTAAATTGTGGCGTACGTGTCAAACTGATTGTAGTCGCAAGATTCGTTAAGAGCTACGTGTCTTACGATGTTGCCAGTTTGTCGTCGAAAAATTCCGTTTTGTGGGCTACGTGACAACCCGAATGTAGACATGTTTCTAAATATCTGGCACGGTGTTGTCGGTTTGATAGATTGAGGTTCGAATATGTTTAATTTTGTCATTCAAAATTAAACAAAAAAGTTTTGTATTTACTATTAAAGATTTTAATGTATTATTAGTTTGAAAACCCGTTTTAAATTAAATTTATTGCCAATCTTTCTAATTTTTTTGGATAATTTTGGAATATTTTTACTATATTTGAATGAATTATTGGGGGATTTAAATTTTGATCTTTATTTTTGAAGTCTCGGTAAAGTTCACGATTGATAAATTTACTTGGGTAGTTGTTCTTAATCAAGACATATTTAACAAGTGATAATTCATTATTTAAGATATTGTCATTTGAACAAATTGTTTTTGCTCTATCGGAAAGAGATTAAAATTTAGATATTATTTGTATGTGTTTCTTTTCTAAAAACTGATGTTTCAATACAATTGTTGGTATTGTGTACATCAAGAAACGGCAATTTTTTATTATTTTTAATTTCAATTGTAAATTTAATAGTAGGTTCCGAATTATTAATATTATATAAAAATGTATCAATATTTTCCCTATCGTGTTGCCAAATTGCAAACATATCATCTACATATCTAAACCAGACAGAAGTTCTTAAATGTTGTTTGTTTACAATTTCCATTTCAAAATCCTCCATGAACATATCACACAATTTTGGTGATAAATGTGAACCCATTACCATGCCAAAATTTTGCTGATAAAAATCACTACTTTAGTTTTTCCGAACGCCTCGCCTGAATATTTGTATTCAACAGCTCGGAAGTTTTCGAATTTTTTATATTAATACAAATTTTTTTTGTAATAACTTATAATATAATTTTTAGTAAAATTTTCCGCTCTTTCACGTGGTGCTATCAGTTTTTCGAAATTTTTATTTTTTTGGGAGATATAATGGAAAAAACCAAAATTTTTATTTTCGAAATTGTGAAATTAGCATACACTTTAGAGCAGCAAAGACTTTTTATCGTTTCCTACACCCTTTCAGCTACTTAAGTGCCAAGTTTCAACGATATCACATTTTGTGCGAGCTTTTGGTCAATATCCTTCTCTGGCAACTGGGCTATTTGGAGTACATCCACGAGAAGGAAGGTAGGGTAGTCTCAACATGGAAGTATTGAAGAATTTAAAGATTGCTTATTCAAAGTAACTTTGCCCATAATAATCCATCCCAATAGCGTATGCAATGCCACAAGTCCACATTTAAGTTCATGACGTTTTCCAGTGAATAACATCCCAGCGATATCAGCTCCAATCAAAATATCAACCGGTCTATCTTTCGTATCACTTCCATGGTATCGTTCTTTTGCCAAACCACTTTGTATAACAATAATCCACCGTCAACAACGTACAATAATTCGGTACTTGTAGTCCAGTAAATGAAGGACTGAAAAGATCGAAAGCTGGGAATAAGTCGGGCATGAGTTCCCACATAGCGCAATATGTAGGTCATCGCAGGTGTTTTAACATGAGAAAATCCTTAACGCGTTGTGGTCAAGGGGAGGAAAATTGGTTTCCCGCTAATATCTGGCTAAATATGCCAATTAGAAAATTTTTGTTCAGACATTCAGCTCATTCTCTAAAAAAATGGCCCTTATCATTTTCTTCGAAAATTCAATAGTTTTCGAGATAATGGCACTCAAAAGTTCCCTCATTTCAGCTGCTGCTCTACCTTCAGGAATTCCGCTTTCTATGAATTAACGCGTAACCGGGCGGACGAATTGTTCAATATCTCGGGAAAAAATTAATATTTTTCGATGATTCAAAGTTCATCGGAATGGGAAAACCCGTAGCTACAATTCCATGTGACTTGAAGTCAGTTCGTATTTACCAAAAATATTTTAAAAAAGCGGTCAAAGTTTTTTTCAACAATATTTAGAGACTGCTTCATTAATTTATTCATATTTTCTTTAAAAATAGGCATTTATTATAATTTTGCCTTGATAATGGAACCTTAGGGGGTCTTGAATGACCTCAGAAATTTACTTTCATCTAATTATTAATCCTCAAGAAATAAAAAGCGGGGAACAAGAAATGGATAAACAAAAAAAGGCCGGTTTTGACTCGTGTGACCAATTTTCCTCATTTCTCGAAAATTATTAGACTCTATTAAAAATAAAAAAATATATTCGAAAAGTAGACCATCTAAGCTTTGAAATGATGTACATTGGAAATCAATATAACGGATCATAAGATTATAATTCGCGCTTGTTCCGAAGATTCTCTGGAACTTCGAAATCGGCTAAAATATGCAAATAAACAAATCAATTGTATATTAGAACGCCAGAAAAGTATTGCAAAAAAATTTTTGAGGTCATTCATGACCCCATAAGGTTCCATTATCAAGGCAAAATTAGAATAAATGCCTATTTTTAAAGAAAATATGAATAAATTAATGAAGCAGCCTCTAAATATTGTTGAAAAAAACTTTGACCGCTTTTTTTAAATATTTTTGGTAAATACGAACTGACTTCAAGTCACATGGAATTGTAGCTACGGGTTTTCCCATTCCTATGAACTTTGAATCATCGAAAAATATTAATTTTTTCCCGAGATATTGAACAATTCGTCCGCCCGGTTACGCGTTAATTCATAGAAAGCGGAATTCCGGAAGGTAGAGCAGCAGCTGAAATGAGGGAACTTTTGAGTGCCATTATCTCGAAAACTATTGAATTTTCGAAGAAAATGATAAGGGCCATTTTTCTAGAGAATGAGCTGATCTCCATTTTTTGTCTGAACAAAAATTCTCTAATTGGCATATTTAGCCAGATATTAGCGGGAAACCCATTTTCCAGGTTTTGGGGCCCAATTTCAGCCCCTCCCCTTGACCACAACGCGTTAAGGATTTTCTCATGTTAAAACACCTGCGGTGACCTACAAAATGCGCTATGTGGGAACTCATGCCAGGCTTATTCCCAGGTTTGACCCTTCAGTTACTGGACTATTGGTAAAGCTTCTGTGCTGGTGAATTGATGATATACGAAAAAATGATTTTTCCCTATAGAATTTTGATACAGAAAGACATACTTTCGTTAATTTTCATCTAAACTACATTATTTTCTCGGAAATAAAAAGAAAAAGATTTTAAAAAGAAAAAAATACGATTTTTCGAATTTTTCTCGACAGTTTTGAAGTTAAAAGGTGACCTTTCAAAAGTTGAAGATTTTTTCATAATCTACAACTTTCATACTGAATATTTTTCAAAACTGTTTAAAAAATAATTATTTTTATATTTATCTGCATTTTCATTATTACAATTGAATATTTATAATACGGAACAAAAATGAAAATTTCAAATAAAACAATGAAAACTAATAAAGTATGACATCTCATTTTCTCCATATTTTTGTAATTTAAATCTATGTTGAGCAATACCAAAAGACTGAAACGAAAATTCAAGTGCGGGAACGACTTGCCTGAATGGATATTTTTGGAAAATCAAAGGTAAAGAAAAAACCTGCTTAATTAACAAATGGCGACCCTTTTAAGTCCTCGAAATTCTGACGTAAATGCTCTGGAAAAAAAGAAATACTTAATTGGAAAGATAATCGGTCAAGGTTCATGCATATGTCTAGTCTTTGGGTATAATTTTATTTCTAATGTTGATGATGATGTCTTATATGTTTTGTAACATAATTTAGAATTAGTAGATAATATCACCTGGCTATATCACGTACATGCGATACATGTTATTGCTTCTGTGATGCCCTTGTTTATTTATAACTAAATACACCTAAATTTTTATTTCTATGTACATTCCATAAATAAACTTTAATATTATTATTATTAAACACAGTTTCTTTTGTATTTTTTCTGTAAAATTCAATGGAATAATCAGTTTTTTAATTTTATTATAAATATAAACAAATTTTTTGAGTTTTTTCAATTTTTGAGCATGTTTTTAAATGGGGACTATTACTTTTTTGTTATTGTTTCAAAAAGTTCACGTAAAAACAAAAAAAAGGGCACCTAAAGAACAATGTACGATATTTTGCCAACCAACTTTATTTTTGAAAAAAAAAATGTTTTTAACCTAAAAACTTTAATATCTTGAAAACCGTTAGATTTTTTAATCTGAAAAATTTTTAATTAATTAATTTTTTTTTGCGGAAATTAAAAATAAAAACTAAAAAAAAATTTTTTTCGTCGACCTATACAAAAATTTACATTTTAGTTACAATTTCCGAATGAAAAGTCAACTATTTTTGAAGTACGAAAAGTGTTTGCGGACGAAAAATGCTTGTCTTCAAAAATGGTCGATTTTTCTTTCGGAAATTAGTACGTTTTTGTAGAGGTAGACGAAAAAATATAATATGCGTCTCGGCGAAAAACTGTATTGTCTCGCCTGCTTGCAGACTCGACTATAATAGACAGTTTTTCGTCCTTGGCACATAAATAACTATTTTATAATTTTTTGCATTTTCCGCGAAAATTTCACACCTCTACTTTTCAACCAATAAGATGCCTTAATTTTGACTGGTTACCATGGCAACTAAAAAATTTCCAGAAATTTTTTCGAGGCACCACGATATTTAAGTGGAAATTTTTTTCCAAATTATGGTGTGAAATTTTCTTACTGAATACCACGCAAGTTTAAATTATTCCTGGAAATTTTCTTTCGGGCACGAATATTTTAGGAAAATTAATCAAAATATTGGTGCCCTCAAGAAAATTTCCGAATATAATTTAAGCTTTTGTGATATTATAAGTGAAAATTTTGAGGTTATGGTAAAAAATGACTCACATAGAAGTTGTACATTTTTTCTAGATCTGCAACTTTACCATTGAATATTTTTTGATAAGACGTCCTGTTTCTCGGAAAATCGCAAAATACCATTTTGTCCCCCTTTCAACCTCCCTCAAATTAACCCTTTAGCATCCCTGTTGTTGGACGATTTTTTTTACGTTCACTGTAAGCCCCTTTACCACTTCCAATCATAAAAACCCTGCAGAAAATTATTGTTGACTCTAAATCTAATTTGCCTGGTCTAACTGCTTTGGAGCAGGTACAAATTTCTTTCTTCAGTCTATGACATATGATATCAACATGTCTTCTATTGCAAATTGAACACACTGAAGAAAAAGAAATACAACACAAACAGTATTTTTATAGTCTTCATTGTTATCATTAACTTGATTATAAATTTATTTGAAATTGGATGAAGACGTGACATCTCTACTAAAAGTAAAAATTACAATAGACTGCTGAAATCCACACAATAATCTCCATCATCCCCAACTGGATCTTGTATCCAAGAAGGATCAGTGACCGTTGATCCCGTTAAATGTTTAATTTCTCTTATGGTAGCATTCAAACTAATTTCTTGAATATTTTTTCTTCTTTGCCATACTTTTATATTCTTATTCATTTCATTAATTTCCTTTTGTAATATGACGTATTCCATTACGTCAGGTACTCTAAAAACATTTTTCATTTAGTTTATATCTGCAAAGAAACTTAATAGAAAATTCAAAATGTTTTTCGGATAACCAAATTTGTTAAATTCACCAATCTAAACAATAGTATTTATAGTCAGAATTGTATTTAAACAACAATCGTCTAAAATATTGTTAGAGTTCGATTTCTATAAATAGAACATATCGCTACCTTGGAAGAAAAGTAGCCCATATCAAAAATTAAAGAATTCTTACTAAACAACAGCATAGGGCGGTAATATTTTATTTTAAATTAACAATCAATATACAGAGTATTCTATAAGTCAATTGGTTGGCTTAACTGCGTGAATTTCTTCAAAAACTCGTTGAGAGAGTGGAGAACACAATTGCAAACAAGGAGGTGATGTCAGCGGTATTTCTGGATATACAGGGGGCCTTTGACAACACTTCCTTGGATTCTATCACCAAAGCTATAAAGCATAAAGAAATCGAGGAATCTTGTCTGTCCTGGATAGACTCTATGCTAAGAAATCGGGTGATAAACGCAACCATACTTGGAGAGACTGCATCGGCCCGGGTAATACGAGGATGCGCACATGGAGGAGTATTGTCTCCCCTCCTATGGAACCTGGTAATGGACGGGCTGATAGGGACTCTTAATGAAAATTGGCACACAACTATTGGATATGCCGATGATCTGGGCATGATTGTGAAGGGTAAATTTAACACAACGGTAAGAGATCTATGACGCAAGCTGTTAACCTAGTGGACGAATGGACAAGTAGGGAGGGGTTAGGCATAAGCCCTCAAAAGAGTACGGTGGTGGCGTTCATACGCAGGCGAAAATTAGAGGGGTTAGGTCCTTTAAGACTGCAGGGGAACGAAATACAGCTAAAGCGGGAGGTGAAGTATCTCGGGGTTATTCTTGACTCGAAACTCACCTGGACCCAGCAAATAGAAAGAGTAGCGAATAAAGCGGTGACCTCCCTTATGGCGGCCAGACGACTTTACGGAAAGAAATGGGGGTTCAGATCAGACACGTTGTATTGATTATACGACATGGAGGTTAAACCCTCAATACCATATGGAGCAACAGTGTGGTGGCCCAAAACACTACAAGGAGCTGCCAAATCAAGACTAAGCAAGGTGCAAAGACACGCATGTCTTGGCATAACAGGGGCGATGAAAACCACGCCCACAGTGGCCATGGAAACACTGCTAGGTCTGCCTCCTGTGCACCTAGTGGTACAAGGGGAGGCAAGAATGGGTGCTTACAGGCTGAAAAACTTACTGAACCCCCGAATGGAGGGAATATGAGTATTGTCAGAACTGCGTTGAACGACATATTCAATATGGAGACTGACAACTTCAACAGCCATTCAGAGTGTCAATTATAGACAGGACTGAATGGACCGACAAAAAACACTACAACGTTCAACGTAAGGTCTGGTATACTCACGGATCCAAAACCAAGGAGGGAGTAGTAGCAGGGATATACTCCAAAAATCTAAGAGTTAGTCACAGCCTCAGATAGAAATGCAATTCTGCAATGCGTCAGAGAAAGTAATAGGAGAGGTTTCAAAAACCAACAGATCCTAATCATGTCAGACAGTCATGAAGGCAATTTCAAGCCAGGAAGTGACGTCTAAACTGGTATGGGAAAGCATCGAAGGACTGAAAGTCCTAGGAGACCAGAACAGAGTAGTGTTGGCCTGGGTACGTGGACATCAGGTTATCAATGGAAATTAAAAAGCTGATCAACTTGCAAAAAGGGTAGCAGGAGAACTACCCGATACAGAATAGACACCCGGAGTACCGAAGTGTGCAGTCCGAGGGGCTATAAAAACCTGGATCAGGGAAAGACACTTTCAACATTGGCAAAATGTGTCAGGACAAAAACTCGGAAAATCCTTCATAGGAAGACCGTGTTCTAAAAGCTGAACTACTCTTACTGAGCAGAAGTAAACTGAGAGTGATAACAGGACTCATGACTGGTCTTGCACCAAAGAGTTCTTAAACAAAATTGGACTGTACGATGGAGACCTTAGGTGCAGGCTATGCAATAAGGAACCAGAGACAGTGAAACATGTACTATGCGATTGCGAGGTATTGGATCGCAAGAGACAAACACTTAAAAAGTTTTAACAGACACTTAGTACAAGAACTGTACAAACTAGTACAATAAGCCAATAGGCTTCAACGATATCGGAGATCTTGAATCAGACGAGCCCAGATGGAAAAAAACGTTTACATAAATAGGTTGAAAACGATGTCTTCCATGAGCTACTCAAAGATTTACATCCACTCACCAAACACCCTGTACATTTAAATTAACAATCAATATACAGAGTATACTATAAGTCAACTGGTTGGCTTAAGATCCACTCCGTGAATCTAGGGGCATGATGAGATCCTCTCCAGAGACGAGATCTCTTATTCCTTTTTAAAGGCCAGCTGGCCATAGCCTTAATAATCGTCTTGTTATGTCCCGATCCAGTAGGGGTTGTACTAGTGGGTTTGGGTGGTCCTCTAATTTTTCATGGTTGGGCGACGCTTTTTTCGTGTGTGACTTATTTTATTGTTAGTACCTTTAAGTCGTCGTGAATCATATCATGTGTGATGTACCACTGAGCGTCAACAATTGCTCGCAGTATTTTGTGTTGATACCTTTGAATGATTGCAATATTTGATTTGCTTGAGCAACCCGAGAGCTCAAGTCCACAGCTCAAGTCCATAGGTTCATTGGTGCATATGGTTTTTATTACTGATTATAGATTATATTATAGATCAGTATTTTATTTTCAATTGTTAGAGATGACTTCATTCTGATTAGCCAGTATAGATCTTTGTGTTTTAATTCTAGCTGTTTTCTTTTTCTAATTATGTGCTGCTTCAAGTTTAATTTATGGTCCAAGTGGAGTCCCAAATATTTTAGTAGTCTGTGGCATTTGTGTGTTATTTAAATGTGACATGGTTAGATTTGATCTCGTTTATTTTTATGTTCCACTTTTTGAGCCACAGTTCAAGAGAGTGTAGATATTCTTGTAAGAGTGAGTGTGCTCGTTATGGTTGGCAAGTATGATTGTGTCATCAGCGAATATTCCCATTAGGATGTTTGGCGAGGTAGATCCAGGTCTTGATAAGGGGAAGTGGCTGAAGCTTGACGCACAAAAGCAACATAATCATCCATCAACTTGTACGAGTTATATCTTTAATTTTCCAGATGTATGGTATAAAGTACTATTGAAAAATTTACTTGATACTGATATACTATAATTGAAATGCTTGTATTATTATTTTGCTACTAGTGTATAACTATTAAAAGCGACTGCTGATAGTAAATTAGTAATTAAATATTTTCTTTTAATTCTATTCAAAACAACACCTACACCATATTGGTGTTAACGTGTTCTTTTGGGATCTTAAGTTGTACAAAAACTGAGCTAGAAGCTATTCAGAGGCAACAATGATGACAAAAAACAACAACCACCATCCAAAGTCGTCAACTATTAGAACAACCCTACCTCGGAAGGAAGGCAGAAGGGGCTTAATTAACCTCATTAATCTACACTCTCATAAATTACGGGAGTTCTTTTATATGAAAGCCGGAACCTCAGATTTACATCGAACTGAATCCAATGCCGATAAGGATTATTCGGCTATGAACCTCGCCTCGCCCGAAGCAAATCTCAAAGTAGTTTCAGATACGGAGAAACTGGAACAACGGTCACAGAAAGTATTACACGGTCGACACCACCACGAACTCAACCAACCCCATATTGACAAGGAAGCTTCAAATAGATGGCTTAGTAGTGGTACCCTATTTCCAGAAACTGAAGGCTTTATGATCACTATCCAAGATCAGGTCATCAATACGAATAACTATAATAAGTTTGTCATTAAAGATACCAATACCCAATCCGACAAATGCAGGAAGTGTCAACAAACATTAGAGACTATTCAGCATATAACATCTGGCTGTAGCGTGTTAGCTAATACTGACTGTCTGCATAGACATAATCAAGTATGCAACATCGTCCACCAGAAACTGGCCAACAAGTTCGGTCTTCTTAATACCTATACACCGTACTACAAGTATCAGACGCAGAAGGTGCTCGAAAATGACAACTCTAGACTCTACTAGGTTAGGTCCATTATCACCGATAGACAGGTGACGAATAACAGACCTGCTATTGTAGTATTGGATATAAGAGTCAACTCAGTCCTCCTCGTTTACATAGCGGTACCGAACACCCACAACCTTCATATAAAATATCAGGAGAAGATGGCTTATCTGTCATTCAGAAGGCTCTTATCCTAAATACCTGCCATACAGTGCGTAAGTTTACCATGTGAACTGAGCCTAATCCCTTCATACCCAGGAAAGGTAAATGGAGTAAAATGGAGGAAGTATATTATTATAAATTATATAAATCAATAATTGAATTTCTGTTTACATAATTTTACAATGCAGACTTAAATTCACGTTACCTGTATTCGTTCCTAATCTTTTTAAAGTATTCAAATTTTTCTTTAGCTACATCTTTTTCTTCTTCAACCTTTTTAAATTCTTTATCTAACTCATTAATTTGTTTTTCTTTGTCTGCTATATCCTGTATGAATTTGTTGTAATCTAGGTGTTGTTGAAGAAGATATTTCTTGTGTCTGCTTAAAATCAAGTTGGCTCCGCCGTTCATTTTTTTTATTTCAACGAGGTGAACCTTAAAAAAATTCTAGGTATGTTTATAAGGTCAATGCAGGTGGATTTTTACTAAACGAAATTTGACACAGTAAAGGTGCAAAGAATGTGTAGTTTGTATTCTAGAAGTTACACAGGGATAATTCAGATTGGTAATCGAGTTGTGAAAATTTACAGGTCTTCTGAGAAGCGGTCCACTACACCTGTGCACTTAGTTCCAATCACGGCCCAATGTTAAATTAGACAAAATTCCAACCCGAAAATAAAAAGTAGGGTGGTATAGAAAAAAAAGGGAATACCAAAACGGCTGCAGACCAGGAAGGTTAACAATCAATGCAACCCATACGCTAGTACAAATAATACAAAGAACATGGGAATATAACAAAGAAATCCACATAATTTTTATAGACTTAAAAACCGCTTTTGATAGCATCAATAGACTAAAGATGTTGAAAAAATTAAAAACACAGGGTATAAAAACGGAATAAATGATTCAATTTATTACCTTCCCTGTATATTTGAATCAGGTACCGTTGATTATGAGTGTTGCTAGGTTGTTGCTATGTTATTATGTTTATAAACAGACCTTTGTTATCAATCGCTGTGTTTGCGTTGATATAATGGGGGGTATTTTGAACAATGCTGAAAAAGCAAGAAAATCATTACTTCCACCGAAAAGTGAAGCCATATACCAAAAAGAATACAAGGCATATCTGAATTGGCTGACACAGAGAAATGTTGAGTAAACCAGTAAGGAATTTTAATTTATTAGATTCGACATCCTAAGACCGGTTTCTGCCTTTCGGCTTCATCAGTTAGGCTTTTAGAATCCAATAAATAAAAATTCCAAACTCGTACAAGTCAATAGCTATATCCGCTATAAGATAACATTTTTTGATGTGCTACCATCTATGGTAAGAAGAGAGTATTGACATTAAATTTTGACTGAATCTAGTCAAGATGTCACTCTCTTCTTTTTTTATCCCTTTCAGAGATTAATACAAAGTGAGTAAACCAGTAAGGAATTTTAATTTATTAGATTCGACATCCTAAGACCGGTTTCTGCCTTTCGGCTTCATCAGTTAGGCTTTTCTTCTTACCATAGATGGTAGCACATCTAAAAATGTTATCTTATAGCGGATATAGCTATTGACTTGTACGAGTTTGGGATTTTTATTTATTGGATTCGAAAAGCCTAACTGATGAAGCCGAAAGGCAGAAACCGGTCTTAGGATGTCGAATCTAATAAATTAAAATTCCTTACTGGTTTACTCACTTTGTATTAATCTCTGAGAGGGATAAAAAAGAAGAGAGTGACATCTTGACTAGATTCAGTCAAAATTTAATGTCAATACTCTCTTCTTACCATAGATGGTAGCACATCTAGAGAAATGTTATGCAAAAAGATGCCGATGAAACTGTCTTTCTTGCATATTTTCAAGAAATTGTAAGGTGTTATCACAAGGGGAGGCAAGGCTTGGTGCCCTCAGACTACAGAACACACAAACCAATATGAACGTTGGGACTGGACATATGAGTATCGTCGGAATAGTGACCGGGGACGTACTAGGGACGAGAACAGATCATATTCCGAAAAGATACGACTTCAACAACCCAATCAAAGTAGTGGTGCCAGATAGAACTGAATGGAACGACTCACAGCTCAGGAACATTCTACAGGGGAAAATCTGGTACACAGATGGATCCAAGACTGAGAATGGAGCGGGCTCGGGTGTGTTCTCTAGGAACCCGCAGACTGACATCAGCTACTCATTGGGTACTCACACTTCTGTCTTTTAGGCAGAGGTATATGCTATTCTCCAATGCGCGAGGGAGAATAACAGGAGAGATATAGCTAACGCGCGTATTAATATTCTATCAGACAGTCAAGCGGCACTCAAGGCCTTGTGCAGCAAGGAAGTGACGTCGAGACTGGTATGGGACTGCAAAAAGGAACTGAGATCGCTGGCAGACCATAATCACGTCAAACTGATATGGGTGCCAGGACATAAGTGAATTGCAGGTAACGAGAAAGCAGACGAACTCGCAAGAAGAGGCTCGGAAAACCCCCCAAACCATGGACGGACACTAGAGGTACCAAAGCGTACAGCAAGAGTGTCTGTAATAAACTGGATCTGGGACAAACATAAAAATTACTGGGAAAACGTCCCGGGAAATAAACACGGGAAAGAATACATCAAAGGACCGTGCCACAATAGAGCGGCAGACCTGTTAAAGATGAACAGGAGCCAGCTGAAAACAGTTACGGGACTCCTTACTGGCCACGCGCCAGTTAAGGGGCACCTCAACAAGATGGGACTGTTACAATGGTGACCTTACCTGCAGACTGTGCGGTAAGGAAACAGAAACAGTGACACATATACTGTGTAGATGCGAGGCCCTGGACCGCAAAAGACAGCAAATTTTTGGGCAGCCAATAGGTGACCCAGAACTATACAACTCCCACTCAGTACAGGACCTGTACAAGCTTGTACAGGGCACTAAGGTACTGGACTGGGTATTGTAAACAGAGAGGGAAGATACAATGGGCCGACAGGCCTAAGTGTCACCGGAGGGTTCGGTCAGACGGACCCAACCAGGGGGTGAAGTTTTTTAGTGAGTATGCTTTGAAAGGAGAGTCTCACAGTAGACCTTGAGATTTTAGGCTCATAACTTCCCCATAAAGGGTTTTCCTTCACCTCCGCAAAGAAAAAAAAAAAAAAAAAAGGTGTTATCAATGTTTTTCGGTAGATTTGGTAGTAGTTGTGTTTATTCGTTGCAGTCAGAAACGTTTAGTCCAAATACTTTATGGACTAAATGGTCAATGATAAAGTCGATGGAGAAACGAGATATCACCAAGTTCAATGAACTAGAGGCTTTTTTGAAACGGATTTCTAAAGGACGCTCCTAATGAAATTCATTTATTGCATAAGTTAATTTTTTCTTATTTTTCTTTTTGTGTGTATTCATTTTCTTTTATTTGTTATAGGTTGTTAACTAACTTAAAAAGACAAGGAGGTTGGAAAAGTTCCACGGTGGCGGAGGGGTATTTGGAGGATAGCATCTAATTAAGAAATAAAACGGCGCGTATGTTGTCTACTTTGCCATTAGAAGAGGCAGGTACCTCGACTGTAGTGAACAGAAGCTCCAGCCATACAAAAGAAGAAATAATTTCCAGCAGCGGAAGTAATTTTCAGGAAACATTTCAAAATTGTACATTTATTTGTAATAAGTAATAACGTGAATAAATAAAATATGGTTTGGTTTTCATTCATTATTTCATTTGTACTCGTAAAAAGTTAGAGGGAATTAAGGCACCTCTAACATCCCGCAAGGGAGTTATGACCCTCTTTATTGATAGTGTAACTATGACGATATAAGCTTATAATATCCCGATCAGGAATAAATTTAGTTATATTCAAAATTTTAAATTTATGTTGGTATTAAAATTGAAAATTTTGTAATTTTGACATTCATTAAAAAAAAAGGTTACCTGTCCTCTTTTTTTTTATATATAATCTTTACATAATTTCCATTAAACAATTTACAAGTTTTCTATTTGTAGTATTTTAATTCCATAACAATATATATTGATAAATTGCACATGGGTTGCCTAGCTAAATCTTGGGGCAATATGCTCTCAAACGGCCCCAAAACCACCCCCAAAACGGGGGAATCGTGGATTCCGCGTATTCCTTCGCCAAAATATGTCTTTCCCCGTTTTCGAGGATGCTGAACACGATGGCGGTATTCAAATTTATTTTCGACTTGACCCCACCCCTAAAACGGCCATATTTTACCGGAGGAAGATGCGGAATCCGCGATTCCTCCATTTTGTGAGTGGTTTTTGGCCGTTTGAAGGGTGAGGTCAAGTCAAAAATAATTTTTGATAACGCCATCGTGTTTAGCATCCTCGGAAACAGGTCATTTTTGATCCAGATCCGGAGAATGCGGTGGTTGGGAGAGCGATTAAAAGTGCAACTAGTGCAATTTTGCTATTGTTGCGAAGACTTGTGACCCGATGCATTGTCTTGGTAAAAGACCACTTTTTTATTTTTCATATGGGGTTGTTTTTTGCAAGTTCTTCCATAAAATGTAATTTTATAACATTTTGTGCAAAGAAAATAAATTTACGGTTTACCGGAGTAACAATTCAATTGATCATTCAAACTTATACTGAATCGAATATGGTTTAATTTTCACTCCTAAGCGTCTCGCTACCAAAAAATGTCTACGTGAGAATATGTAAGCATACGTCACACGGAACCGTAAGTGTGCTTTCGTGAAAGAATGCGACTACGTCACATGCGCAGGTGTTCAATCCGGAAGTCCGCTATGATTCTTTCGTCTCAAGAGTTGACGATTCTGTCTCACTCGCTCTCGCATCGAGTGAAAAGAATTTCGACTTTATTTCGTTGTTTTATTTAAATATATTTGACGAGCTACTCGAAGGCTGGTGGCGCGGTTGCCAATGTTTGCCAAGTTGTTTGTTAAATGAATGAAATGAATTTTATTAATAGCTCTAATATTTTCATATGTCTAATTTTTAGCATAATCTAAACCTAAATCTATTAAAAAAGTAACCTACTAAAATTTCTGCCGGAAAAGCAAAAATCTACTAAAAAAGTAGAAATCTACTACGCTGTAAGTTGAAGTCACTTTAAGAGCCGAGTGTGATCAACAGAGTGGAGTACAGCATTGCATCTCTCTCGGTCATATGGCCACCTATTGCTTTCCTTTTTACTCTTGTAGATTTTGGTCCATACCTAAGATAAACTTATTGATTGACCAGGTATACCTTCTATGATACTTTTAAAGTGGTCATATTTTTTAATTTCTTTGGAATCCATTATATTAGGTCATCCACAAGTAAGCAAAAATCATTTTTGCAGTGCTTTTTATTAAGCACTATAGGTCATTTATTTTAGCGAAGCTGTGACGTCACACGTCAAAAATCTGCGGCGTTGCCAGGTAGAATTTTTTTTCGTTCACTTAAAGATAAAATTGTGCCAGTTACTTTTTTTCATAGATAGAATATAAGTATTATAAGTGCATCTAATGTACTATTAACTTAATTAAAGATTGGAATGGATGTAGTGCTAGTGTATGGAACAATGAAATGTTGACTATAAAGAATTTTCTATAGCAAAAGTGTTTTAAGATTCAAATAAAAATTAATAGTTATGTAGTTTTGGAATTTTTATTGTAATATGCCACTATGTTACAGTACATTGACACTTTGGAGGTCAATTTGTAACAACTCTAAGTGAGTAGCTACATTGACTGCATAAATCAAGAAGTTTCGCTATATCACATCGGCAACGTCGTGTGTTGCCAACCTTTAACAGTTAATTTCCCCTGCACGTTAAGTTTAAATCGTATTTGCTCTTAGTGCTTTAGTGTTTATTCCGTTGACATCAGAAATAACTAGAAATTGCGTCACAGCCTCGCTAAAATAAATGACCTTTATCTGTACCATCCTATGGAACTACGGTTCTAATAATTCTAATTTTTTTAATAATTATAAAAAAATTACCTGTTTTTGATCGATTTTGATTAGTAAATGTTTATTTGATATTTCTAATTGATCGAAATCAACTGCATGAACATTAGCACCAAGTTCTTTCCTTCGAATAAAAGTTTTTGATAGTTTCTTGTATTGGATTTTCAAAGACGCAGTACGGAGTCTCAGTTTTTCCATTGTCAACATTGAACTTCTAAACCACTCATCCATATACCTGAATAAAATAAGGAAATGACAAAAAGATCGGGTAGAGAAAAAATTTAATTCAGTGGTGTAGACGATAGTGTATTTTTATTTTTTTTAATTGAAATTCTGAACTGAAACGCACGTTTGTGAAAATTCAATTTGAAAAAGGGCCTGGGTCACACAGTTTTCTAATTCTGTTTTCCGCGCTATCCTTTCTATTATACAGCATGTCTCGTTGGTAAACGGAGATATTGTAAAGGTAGGTAGAGGTCACAAAACTGGGAAGTCCTCGACGAGCTATGTGTCTACATAGCTTGCATAAATACATAGTCTTCGAGCTGAAGACAGGGAAAGAAGGGAGGCAGCACAGAGAAGGAGGAGGGAGTAGACTAATAGACCCAGTCAAACTAGAAATAAAAATAAGGGACGGGATAAAATCACCCGTAAGAGACCTAGATGAATTCACTAAAATGCTTCAAGGAGCACAAAAGGAAAGTGAGATTGGTGGAGAGAGAGGTAACAGAAAGTTGCCATACCGGTGGAGCGTGGAAATAGAACTAAAACGATCGCAATGTAACATCTGCAGAAGGATAATCACAAGAGCTAGGAAAGGAAGGGGAAATGAGGAAGAGGCGAGACAGCTGGAAACGCAATATAAAGAAAGGAAGAAGGAATTAAAGAAGATGATAGAAACCGCTAAGAGAGAAAACTGGAGAGAGCTCTGCAGAAAGTTAGAAAACGACATATGGGGGGAAGCCTATAAGATAACAATGAAACATATCAAGAAGCAGCCTGTTCCTTATAATATCTCGGTCGAACAAAAGATCCAAATAATTGAATCGCTTTTCCCGGAGACGAAGGATACCATCGATAGAGAGATAACAAACGAGGAATGCCCTGGCATAAACATCGACGAGGTAGTTGAAGCAGCAAGAAAACTTAAAGTTGGGAAGGCCCCTGGAATCGATGGTCTCCTTCCAGAAACCGTCAAAGCTCTTGTGGGAGTGTCACCGGAGACAATAAGAAAGATACTAGACGAACTACTAAGAGGGCAGAGATTCCCACCAGTATGGAAAAGAGCTAGGGTGGTACTTATCCCTAAAGGAAACACCGTAAATAATGTAATAGCATATAGACCAATATGTCTATTAGAGTCAATTGGGAAGCTGTATGAGATCATTATCAGGGATAGGCTAGAGAAGGAATTGGATGAAAGAATGGCCATCTCCGAAAGGCAATTTGGATTCCGCAAGGGGAGGTCGACGACCCAAGCAATTGCAGAGGTCCTGAATGAGGCCCATAGCGCAGGTACATGGAGCGCACTAATCGCGCTAGATGTAAAAAATGCGTTTAACGAGGCGACATGGAGTATCATTATAAAGAGACTGTCGGAGATGAAAATAAGTAATTACCTTATAAACATAATACAGAGGTATTTTAGCGGAAGAGAAATCCAACTGGGCGGAAGGTACACTAGAGCAACGACCGCAGGGGTACCACAGGGATCGGTCGTCGGTCCAACCCTGTGGAATGTAATATATGACTCCGTACTGAGATTGAAACTACCACCAAGATGCAGAACGACAGCTTATGCCGACGACCTGATGCTAATTGTTGGAGGAGACGACAAGGAAGATCTAATCAACGAAGCGAATCTAGCGCTTCGGATGATAGATGGGTGGATGGAAGATAACAATTTGAGGCTGGCACACCACAAGACAGAGGCAGTTATTATCAACGGGAAGCGGAACAAGGAAGGAATAGTATTCGAGGTAGGGGAAACAGAACTGGTCCCAAAAAAGAACATAAAATATCTGGGTGTGTGGATCGATGAAAAGGGGACCTTCCGGCAGCACGTTAGAAAAACCATCGAAAAGGCCGAAAAGAGCATTGGAGCACTGTCCAGGGTGCTACCCAATATAGGGGGACCGGGTGCATGTAAGCGCAAAGTCATGAGTCTAGTCGCAGAGTCTATCCTACTGTACGGTGCCCCTATATGGGAGGGCATCCTACGAGTCAGAAGATTTAGAGAAATGGTGAACAGCGCACAACGAAGAGTGCTACTACGGGTTACCTCAGCCTACAGGACGGCATCAGCGGAAGCAGTCCAGGTGATCGCCGGGACTGCACCACTGGACCTTCTCGCAGACGAGAGGAAGAAGTGCTATATGGATAACGAGGGAACCGCGGAGGAGAAGAGAGTTAGGGCAAAAGCGCTGACGAGGGTGAAGTGGCAGGAAAGATGGGAGAATGGAAGAGACGTAGCTGCCTGGACGAAGACACTCATTCCAAACTTGGAACCGTGGTTGCGATGCCAGCACAAGAAAGTGGACTACTGTCTCACACAAGCCATGATGGGGCACGGATGTTTCAATACATACACTTTCCGTATTGGAAAATCCCAGACAGAAGGGTGTATGTATTGTGGCGAAAGGGATACCCCATCCCATACTATTTTTGCCTGTACCAGATGGGTCGCGGAAAGACTGCGGGTGGAATCGGAGCTGGGAACGAGGCTAAGGGAAGAAAATCTGGTACAGACAATGATAGAGACAGAGAGGAAGTGGGCAGTAGTGCACGGACTTATAAGAACGATTATGCTAGTAAAGGAGGCGGACGAGATAAGACTGCAACAGGAGTAAGATAAACGACCGTATCTAGATGAATGTCTATCCGACGATTCCTGGGTATGTGTTGGAAGACCGGAGGGGTTTTAGTCGGAGTTGCGCCCGACACTACCAGAAGCTGAACAGCGTTTTGGTGCCAAGCGGTTTCCCCTCCAAAAAAAAAAAAAAAAAAAAAGGTAGAGGTCACAAAGGGGATTCTAAATAACCCATGTATAATCGGTATCTTGGCTTCCATAACGGAGTTACAAGGTGTTTTATCAATTATGCATAAATATTCATTTGGCCAGAACTTTTTTCCATTTTTGGTATACACTTCTCACGAATAATGTACAGGGTGTCCCAAATTGGTGTGTTTTGCAGGGTATCTCGTAAACTAGAAGAGATAGAAGAAAAGCAATTAAGATGTTATGACTTCTTTTTTTGTTAAAGTAACGATAGCCTAATTAAATCTTTAGTAACTCCCTGCAGTTGGAAGATACAGGGCGATTATTGAAAACTGTCGAAAACTACAAGGTACTATAATTTCTTAATTAAGAAAAATATAAAAAAACGTTATAAAAACTTTTGATAGATATAATATTAAAGAGTTCAGTGGCGCACAGATTTTTTTTTAGGGGGCTCACTAAGGAAATATAATGCAAACTTATGTTTTTTTAAATGGGACACCCTGTATATTTTGACGTTTTTCGTTTCCTTTTTTAATTCTCATTCACCTGATATGACATAGTATATATCTATTTTCAATGGTTGGAGCTACAGTGCAAATAAACCATTTATGGATGTTATCAGGTGAAACACCCTTAAAAAATTGAACACTCAGTAACGAAATTTAACATTTTATTATAATGATACTGATGTGTGACAATTTTATTTATCAAAATTATAATTAATAAAAAATAAAACCAGATTAAAAAAATAAAAAGAATAAACTTATGAAACAACAAGAAACATTGTAACAACTAATCTACCTATAACTAATTTTATTAGTTTATCATATATTTGATGATAAACCAACTGCTGCTGAATATATAGATATCTTGGAAATAAACTTACACCAACCTTTGGAGGAAGAAGTGTTGGCTGATAGGGACACATTTTGGTTCCAACAAGATGGAGCCATAATGCTCTATTCATTGGAGATTATTTAAACGAAAAATTTCCTAATCGGTGGATTGGTACTTATGGACCGGTTAGGTGGCCCCCTCGTTTTCGGGAATTAAATCCTCCTGATTTTTTTATTTGGGGATTTTTAAAAAATAATATTTACAAGACTAACTTCGAGAGTAGGGAAGATTTATTACAAAATATTCATGCCGCATTTAGAAAAATAAAGCCAGTGCACATACTCAATTGTGTAAGATCAGTAAGAAAAAGGTGTCAATTATTACTACAACAAAACGGAGGACATTTTGAACATTTAATATAATTTTCACGTTCTAATAAAATTAGTTATAAGTAGTTGTTACAATGTTTCTTGTTGTTTCATAAGTTTATTGTTTTTATTTTTTTAATCTGGTTTTATTTTTTATTAATTATAATTTTGATAAATAAAATTGTCACACATCAGTATCCTTATAATAAAATGTTAAATTTCGTTACTGAGTGTTCAATTTTTTAAGGGTGTTTCACCTGATAACATCCATAAATGGTTTATTTGCACTGTAGCTCCAACCATTGAAAATAGATATATACTATGTCATATCAGGTGAATGAGAATTAAAAAAGGAAACGAAAAACGTCAAAATATACAGTGTGTCCCATTTAAAAAAAACATAAGTTTGCATTATATTTCCTTAGTGAGCCCCCTAAAAAAAATCTGTGCGCCACTGAACTCTTTAATATTATATCTATCAAAAGTTTTTATAACGTTTTTTTATATTTTTCTTAATTAAGAAGTTATAGTACCTTGTAGTTTTCGACAGTTTTCAATAATCGCCCTGTATCTTTCAACTGCAGGGAGTTACTAAAGATTTAATTAGGCTATCGTTACTTTAACAAAAAAAGAAGTCATAACATCTTAACTGCTTTTCTTCTAGCTCTTCTAGTTTACGAGATACCCTGCAAAACACACCAATTTGGGACACCCTGTACTGCATTATTGAGACATATGAAAATCCAATCGGCTTTAGGAAAAATTGAAACATAATAAAAATATAAATATTGTTATGTAATGTAATTACTCTTCTCTAAATACTTTTAATAATCTTTATTTTACATTTTTTACATCTGACATATTAAAAATCATTAAAATAAACTTCAAACTCCCTAAAAAAAACCTGTCAACACTCCTATCACTTTTTTTTTAAGTCTTTTTGACATAATTTTTTTATAATTTATTTTAAAATACACTTCCAAATTTTGCCCCATTTTAACATCATAACAACATTCCCTAAAATTTCGTTGAACTTTTCTTGCAAAGTAATGAATAAGAAAAATTCAACGAATTTTACAAATTTTGTCCCACTTTAATCTTCAACCTATGTCCTTGTATTTTGTTTATTTTTTTTTATTTTAAAATTCCTCATGCTCAATTCTCTGCTGGGAAACCATAGTAGTGCATTACCACTCAAATTTTCCCTTATTGCTTCCCTCAAATGCTGTATATTTAAGTTTTGGTCAATTTTATTTCTTATTATGTTTAGAAATATTTTAGGATGCAATCGTTTAATATACCCGTCAAATTTAGTTGATCCTTGGGTTGTATAGTAGAACCCACCGCTTTATGAGAAAGAAAAAACGCTATAAAAACAGCAAAGGATACCGCCAATAGAAGAATGCTGATTGATTTGGACATTTTTGAGTATTTTAATGTCCAAAACACCGTACACTGTCCATATACATAAAAATATAATGATATTTTGTCTATTAGGACCACTGTGCAAAGATTCAATAACCAAGTTACTGGAGATCGTTAGGGGTGATTTGCGTAAAATCTCTATATTGATTAACTTTCTTTAATATGAATTTACATTTTAATTTCTATAACGCATATTAGATTTGAATAGAGGTTGACCACTCCACCTGGCCTATAGCTTCATTTTCTGATCTCTTGTGAGATTCAGAAACGTTGCTAATTAAAATTTTGTCTCAAATTTTAATTCTAAAATTAAAAACACGGTGAATAAAGTCATAAATATAATAAATTAATTAAGCTTACCTACCCTATCTCAACCCTCACCATCGGAATCACTGTCATCAACATTGATAATAAATTTGGTCGGACTCGTTATATAAGAATTTTCTTCTTTGATGACATTTTTGATTTTTTTCTGCCAATCATCAGCTGAAATTTTGTTAATTTCTTCTTTTACCAAATTTGCTATCAACCCATCAAGTTTGGGAAACACGTTATGACGCCTTATTCTTTTTTTAAGTTGTCCCCAAATTAATTCTATGGGGTTAAATACAATAAAATAGGGCGGAAGGCGCAATACCTCGTGGCCCCTTTTTGATGCCTGGAATCTTTGGGACTACAACCTGATACCACATAATCCATTGGAACATCATTTAGTGATTGTTCCGATTCTTTAGATCCACTTAAAGAAACTGTATTTTCCCAAGGACGAAACATATTGAAATTGACACCGAATAAATAAATAAGAAGTACACTGTAACAATGTTTCAAAATAAAAAAGTATGTATATATACGGAAACCAAGAATAATATTAAATTGAAATAAACTAACGCCACGAATCACCTACCACCTACTATTCACTAAATCAAAAATCAAGTACGAACACAAGCACAGTGTATCACTGTATGAATATTTTCCTAGCCCTCACTACTGAAGACAATATTTGTCTAACTTCCTACTTCCTACTTTAAATTCATATTAAACTCATAATTAATAATTATACGCCATTCTCCCCTATAACGATATCCAGCTAAGTTGGTTATTGAATCTTTGCACAGTGGTCCTAATAGCCAAAATATTATTTTATTTTTATGTATATGGACAGTGTACGGTGTTTTCGACATTAAACTGCTCAAAAATGTCCAGATTCATCAGCATTCCTTCTATTGGCGGTATCCTTTGTGTTTTTATAACGTTCGACTATACCTGTAGTAATAATAACTCTCTTCCTGACTCGGCTGTCCATTTCCTTTCTTAAATTTTCTTCCAGTTGTCTGATTCTGTTTTCTGTTATTTCTTGCATTTCTCCTGTCATATTTCCTTCTTGAATATTCCTTTTTATATTTCTTATTTGTTTTCCATTCTCATCTATTTCTTGTTTCAGTTTTCTCAATTTTTCTTGACTGTCTTTACTCATTTTCTCAACATCAACTTTAAGTTCTTTTTCGTATTCTTTGAGTTCCCCCTTGTATTGCAACAGCCATAATTCCCACATCTTGTTTCACCTCTTCTATTCTTTGGACAACTTCATCATATTCCTGGTGAACTCTCAATCCAATTGTGTCCACTTCTTTTCTGATGCTTACTACTTCTTCTTGTATCTGTCTATTTTCTTTCAAGCAATTTTCTTCAATTTTATTTACCCTTTCCATAAATTCTTCTCTGTTCTTCTTAATATTTATTTCTATTTCTTGTTTTATATTTTCCATTATGTCCTGTCTCATAAGACCCATATCTTCTTTGATGTCTTGCCTCATATTTTCCATTTTATTTTCTATATTCTGACCCATATTTTCCATCTTCTCCATAAAACATCTCATCATTTCCTGGAAGTTGCATTGTTGTTCTTCCCTCTTCTGTGTGCCAGTGTCTCCTCTTTCTCCCATTTGGAATGATGTCTCCCCTGGTTCAGCAATCCTTAATGTTTCTTCCAAATTTACTAAACCTCCTGAGATTCAGGCAATGTTTCTTAAATTCATTTTAATTTTAATTATGTTTTAGGCCCTGTTTTCAAAGAGCCCCACGTTGGGCGCCAATTGTTATGTAATGTAATTACTCTTCTCTAAATACTTTTAATAATCTTTATTTTAATAAATTCACATTTTATAAAAATTATTATTTTCACATAATTTTTTTATAATTTATTTTAAAATACACTTCCAAATTTTGCCCCATTTTAACATCATAACAATATATACAGGATGATTCATTCGGAAATGCTCATAGAGTAAGGGTAGATGGAGGACACCGAGGTGCTTCTAAATAACTTATATTTTATGGGTCTATCGTTCTTTATAACCCAAGATACAGGGTGATTTATTCATTTCCCCATTTTTTCAATTAATCATAATTTAAGAACCACACTATACATTTTTATAATATTTGGTTCGTATGTTCTTTGTACACAGCTGCGTCGATTAACATAATAAAAACAATTCTTATTACAGGTCCGGCCTTAAAAAATTAATAAGTAAGTTTCGAGTTGAAACAACACCCTGTATGTCAATATTTTAAAATTTTATTTGCAAAGAAGCTCCGTGGCTCCACCATAGTATAGAAACCGCTTTAAAACGCATATCACCTTTTTAAAAATCATATTTTAATTATTTTAATGTATACTCTTAAGTTTTTGAGGATGCTGAATTTAAATATGATGTCAAATCCATAATATTGATAGTTGACAGCTGTTTTTGAGGACGCTGAATTCAAATAAGATGTCAAATCGATAATATTGACAGTTGACAGCTGTCAAATAGCTGTCAAATACTGTTAAAAAAATAAATCTTACACTAAGGAATAAGAACTGTATGTTTTTGAAAACAGTAAATTCAAACATGATTTTAAAATACGTTTGTTGAAACCAATGAAATTGACAGTTGGCAGCTGTCACCTTACAGTCAAATGATTTTTTCCAACTGACAATTTTTCAGTATCACATTATATTTGAATTTTTAAGCCCAAATACTATTTTTCATATTATAATGTTAACTATTCTTAATTACTTAATAAATGCTTAAGATTTCTCGAAAGTGAAATGGATTTTTGAATGTATATAAGTCTTAAAAAATATATCTCGCCCATGTGCACGTCTGCCCAATCATAGCCATAGTTGCATAATAGTTGTAAACCTCAAGCCTGCCGAACGGAA
This sequence comes from Crepidodera aurea, assembly GCA_949320105.2. Taxonomy (NCBI): domain Eukaryota; kingdom Metazoa; phylum Arthropoda; class Insecta; order Coleoptera; family Chrysomelidae; genus Crepidodera; species Crepidodera aurea. The sequence continues at coordinate 6,075,536 of OX439480.2, forward strand.
GAGCATTTGACAACTATTTGATAGCTGTCAATTGTCAATATTATTGATTTGACATTACATTTGAATTAAGCGTCCTCAAAAACATATGATTATATTCTTTAATATAAGATTTCTTATTACAAAAAAGCATTTGACAGCTATTTGACTGCTGTCAACTTTAATATTATCGATTTGACATCACATTTGAATTCAGCGTCCCCAAAAACATAAAGTTCTTATTCCGTAGTGTAAGATTTATTTTTTTAAGAGCATTTGACAGCTATTTGACAGCTGTCAACTGTCAATATTATCAATTTGACATCTTATTTGAATTCAGCGTCCCCAAAAACATATCATAACATTCTTTTATATAAGATTTCTTTTTTCTTTAAAGCATTTGACAGCTGTCAACTGTCAATATTATCGATTTGACATCATATTTAAATTCAGCATCCTCAGAAACTTAAGGGCATACATTAAAATAATCAAAATATGATTTTTAAAAAGGTGATATGCGGTTTAAAGGTTTCTATACTATGGTGGAGTCACGGAGCTTCGGAGCTCCATAGCAGCCAAACCATGCACTTTGGAGCTTAGTACCCATTGAGACTTTTGTTCAGAATGACAAAATGTATAGCATATCAAAAATTCAGACAATTTGACCGAGTGGCCATTTCCATCTTTTTGTGCGGGGTTCTTTGGAAAGAGCAGAAAAAAATAAGTAAGACAATGATAATATTGTAATTATTTTTTTTACTTCAGTGTCAATGGCATCGACTACTCTGGTCATTAGCCTTGTGTTTTGTGTAGGCTTTTTTACTTTTTCCCAGCGCCACTTTAGTGGAGTCGATCTGGCGGAAAAAAATCCCGTTAAACATAGTCGCTCTTTTCGATTTTTTTTTTTGTGATTTCATAGATTCGACATCCCTCTTTCACGTGATCACTATATGAAAGCTAAGGGAGGTGTGGAGGGGGGGTAAATTAACATGTAAAGATATGGAAAATCGATTTTTCGCACGTAGCTCTCTGAGGTTTCTTCGGATCGAAACGACTTCTATATATAAAATAAAGTACTCGCGAAAACGCTTAAACTGAATTTCAACCCGTCTAAATCGGTCTAGCGGCTTTTGAGATATTGCGATTTGAAAGTATATGGATTTTCGCCGTGTTCGCGTTTTTCGCATGGAAGAAAGTGACTTCGACACTTGACTTTTTTTCTTCCGATAGATAGTCTTGACCCAAGCACTGTGTCCAAATTTCAACTCGCTAGTTTAATTTGGGGGGGAAAGGGAGGGCAAACACTGATTAATTTTTAACTCGAGGTAACTTTTTTAATTCTTGATCAATCCGGTTCATCAAAATGGCAAACTCTTTCTGAAGGACACTGCTACAGGATTTTTCGCGAAAACGGACAAATGGCGACCGAATTTCGAATTTTGCATATTTTAATTTTTGATTTTCGCAACGAAAGAGTAAAATTAGGAAAATCTTTTATGCGCCATCGGTTGCCGATTTTTTTTTCTCTTTAATTTGAGCCTTACAGGGACTCGATCCGATAAGCGGTAAGGGAGGAAGGGGGTGAACGCGTTTTGCCCTGTAGAAGGGCAAGTGATAGGGTTAGTGACTTCGTGCTAGGCTCATTTTGAAGATTTTTTACCACAAAGCTCTAAGATTATAGAGGACCGCAGGTGTGCGTGATATATTTATAAAAGCGAGTGCGCTCGCTGAGCCGCTGTAAAATTAGATGCCGGGATAGGAGCTAAGCGCTCCCTTTCATCTCTCGTCTCTCTCTCACAAATATTATTCCGGCATCTAATTTCACGGCAGCTGAGCGAGCGCACTCGTTTTTATAAATATATCAAGCACTCCCGCAGTCCTTAATGTAGATAGAGCTTTGGGGTAAAAAAATTTAGAAAGAGAACTGATTGCCCTTGAAAATGAGCCTAGCACGAAGTCACTAACCCTATCCGTTGCCCACCTACAGGGCAAAAGGCGTTTACCCCCCCTCCTTCACTTTCCGCTTATCGGATCGAGTCCCTGTAAGGCTCAAATCAAAAAGAAAAAATTTCGCAATATCTCAAGAACCGCTAGACCGATTTGGACGTGTTAAAATTCATTTTAAGCGTTTTCGTAAGCACTTTATTTTATATATAGAAGTCGTTTCGATCCGAAGAAATCTCAGAGAGCTACGTGCGAAAAACCGATTTTCTTCCTTAGCTTTCATATAGTGATCATGTGAAAGAGGGATTTCGAATCTATGAAATCACAAAAAAAAAATCGAAAAGGGCGACTTCGTTTTCAAAACCAGATCTACTTTTAGGAACAGCACTGTTAATTAGAACCCAACAGTGAATGGTCGAGTAGGGAATCACACCTGGTATATGAAAATCAATTTCTACATTTTTAATTAATTAAAAATCAAAAAATGATTTCTGCCGTCGGTGTAATTATTATCCTTAACTTTTTGTAACAAAATAATCGACACATTATTGATTTTCTAAAGGTTAGTAACAACCCTGCATCCGCATGTTTAACACCCTGTATCTCAAAAACTGTGCATCAGATCTCGTTGGGCCCATGGACACATTTGATCAGGATATCATAAACTACATTATACTAAATTTTCAGCCAATTCGACTGGGACCATTTTACATAAGAAACGTGCGGGGTACTTTGGTACATGAATTAAACTAAACAAGTATGTGAGGATATTGACTCCACACCTGCTGCCGCTAGACTATATAAAGTCATGGCAAAAGGTAGAGTCGATAACGCAATGGCTCTAAAGAAGCCAGATGGTAGCTACACCGAAAGTGAAAATGAAAGAGCCCAGCTCTTACTGGACACTCACTTCCCTGGGAATGAACCTATCTGTATAGGGCACACTCCAGAACGGTATAGTAGACCTACCAGAGAAGATACGGCAATGGCCAGACATATCTGCAGCAATAGACGCATAAGATGGGCCTTGAACACCTTCCAACCGTTTAAATCAGCAGGAGCTGATGGAATATTCCCCGCCTTACTCCAGCGCGGGCAAGAAGAAATTCTACCACACCTAGTGAGTATGTGTCGTAGCAGTCTAGAACTGGGATATTATATACGGGAAGTATGGAGAAGGACCAGAGTCACCTTCATTCCTAAAACAGGGAAAAGGGATACAACCAATCCTAAATCCCTTCGACCAATTAGTCTCACATCGTTTGTTCTGAAAACGGTGGAGAAAGCAACTGATAACTATATCAGAACAGAAATCCTGGAACGGGTGCGTCTGCACCCCCATCAGCATACGTACCAAACGGGCAAATCCACGGAGACCGCATTGGTGCAATTGACAGATGAAATCCAGGATGCACTAGAGAACAAAGAATCTGTAGTGTGTGCCTTTCTAGACATAGAAGGGGCTTTTGAAAACATACCACAAGAAGCCGTTAAAAGAGCCCTAAAAGAAAGAGGGGTAGACAACACGACAACCAGATGGATGTCGCGACTTTTGTCTACCAGAATAGCAGAGACTAAAATGGGACAAGACACTGTTTCCATCTGCACAACCAGAGGATGTCCACAAGGAGGAGTTGCCTCCCCTCTTATGTGGAGCCTAACAGTGGATCGACTCCTCTGCGATTTGACCGAGATTGGTATATCGTGTCAGGGCTATGCAGATGACATAGTCATAATCGCAAGACGAAAATTCGAGAATACCCTTTGCGATATAGTTCAAAGAGGGCTGGACTATACCAAAGAATGGTGTCAATCGATGGGACTTAGCGTGAACCCCACCAAGACTACCTTAGTTGCCTTTACACGGAAAAGAAACATTAACCTCAAAACCATCGAATTGGACGGGAAAGTTATTGAATGGAAGCCAGATGTCAAATATCTGGGACTAATACTAGATAATAAACTCATCTGGAATAAGCACGAAAAAGAAGTAACCAGCAAAGCCACGAAAGCTCTAATGGTGTGCAGAAATTTTGCGGGAAAAAACTGGGGATGTAACCCAAAGATCCTGCAGTGGATGTACACGTCAATAGTGAGACCGGCCATCACTTATGGAGCAGTGGTCTGGGGCAGCAGAACTAAGCTGGCCAGTACAAAGGCAAATCTAGCGAAAATCCAAAGACTAGCCTGCGTATGCATAACAGGTGCAATAAGAACAACCTACAGAATGACCAGAGAAGGACCAACTAAACGCAAGTTTCGACTCCTTCCTGGAAATCATCAAACCTGGGACATGCCCCAAGATGAGATGACAAAGAAGTTTAGCTTTGTGAAAGAATTCAACACAATGCTAAGTAACAAAAGCGAATGGGACAAAGATACCATCCCAAACCTCAAGAGAAGTGCCATTAAATGGTACACAGATGGTTCTAGAACAACAGAAGGAACAGGAATAGGAGTATATGGGCCTGGAACCAAATATTCTGAAAGTTTAGGCAAATCTCCGAGCATTTTCCAAGCTGAAATATACGCCATCGGAAAATGTGTTCAGTTCAACATAGAAAGAAATTTTCGCAGACAAGAGATCAATCATCATGTCAGACAGCCAAGCAGCCATTAATGCTTTGAACTCCCACGAAATCAACTCCCAGATGGTTTGGGAGTGCCTAGAGAATCTAAACGAACTGGGCAAGAATAACACTGTTACCCTCCTATGGGTTCCGGGATACACTGGAGTGGAGGGTAATGAAATAGCAGACGTACTCGCAAAAAAAGGGGCTGAAACACCATTTCTGGGACCTGAACCCTTCTGCGGAATAAGCACCAGTACAATACTTGATGAACTTGGAAAAGAAGTAAATAACAAAAGATCCCAATACTGGATAGGACTACAAGGAATGAGGCAGACCAAGACACTACTGGGAAACTATAACCAGAAGAGATCTGACGACTGCGTCAGTAAAAGTAAAAATAAGCTCAGAATACTTAAGGGTATCCTAACAGGGCACTGCTGGCTGAGAGGCCACTTAAAGAAACTCGGATTAGTAGACAAAGAAGAATGCAGATTCTGCGAGGAAGAGGAGGAAACCTCTATCCACATTCTCTCAGAAAATCCAAGGGTACGATACCTCGGAGAATATCAAATAGAAGAGGAAGATCTACCTAACATCCTAAACTTTTTGAAAGCAATAGGACTGGAGGAACTGCTCTAATCGTTGAGACATCCTCAACGATTGGGCAGCACTAGGGGGCACAATAGATCTTATAGGTCGCAGTGTATCGACACCCCCCTCACAGATAGATAGATAGAAACAAGTAGCCCTTTGAACGAAACCAAAATCAGGACCGGAATATTCTTTTTATTTAATGTTAAGTACTTGAAATAATAACTCACCCTGTATAATAATTATCAAAAATCTGAGATCATATTCGAAATCTACGAAAAAAATCCTATAAAAAAGTTTCTGGCACCATTTCAGTTATTCCGTAATAAATTATTATTTTCAATTTTTTCCTTGTAAAAAGCCCAAGAGATACACTATCCCTTGTGCGTCTGCAGAATACGTATATGCATCCCGGGCTCCCCTACTGTTGTGCACAAAGTCAATTTGATTACTTCTAGAGACTAACCGTTTCCACGTTTCAGCAGCAATTCTATTAGTTATCTTTTCCACACCAGTTATAATTACGTTGAATTCGAACTGGTTTTTGGCATACTTTATATCATTTTCTCTGGTTGCAAATTCTTCGAGATCCGATTTTAAGTTCCTCTTTGTCTTAATCGCATTTCTAACGAAATCATCATGAGCAGCTTGTGCCTGTTCAATTGTTCTTATAATCATGTCAGTTTTAGTGGATATATTAATCTTAGGACCTCGACCCTCTATTAAGTTGAGAATGCTCAACTGAGAATCCTTTTCCTTTTCCTTAGCTAAACTACCAGTTTCTGCAAATAATATTGTTGTATAAAAAACAAATGATGATATACATTAGTAAATAATAGTATATTACGTAATATGTGTTGTAAATAGCATTTTACGCACGAATGGAAAAATTGCGCACGAAGCCGCGTAGCGGCCATATACAGTGTGCCAAAAGTCTGGACTTAGTTATTGCATCTTTAGATTTTTTTAACAATTTTATTTCGAACAATTTTACAAAATTATAGAGGATATATTATCTTATAGGATAATTCGTTTTATTTATTGACATTGAAACTTTATTGAAACTTTGAAACTTTATTGAAACTTACCAAACAACTGTTTGGTACATTAACAAATTGTTACATATCTATTAAAAATTGTTACATATACTTAAGTACAGGTTGGTAATAGAAATTACAATTTAAAATTAAACAAAGATACTAGTAAAAAAAAATAAATACTATATCCCAGCAATTTATACAACAAATACAATTTTATTAAAATTTTAAATACATTCAATAATTAAAAGTATATTTATTGAAAATTTATTAAATATTTATAAATATGCCCCGATAATAGCAACCTGTAAGAATTTTTATAAACAAACAATTTACAATTTACCAATAGGAACATTATAATTGTTTATGGTTACTGAACAATTTCGATTTGTTGAGTCATAAGTCATTGTAAAATTTTCATGTGTTGCGGTTGTTGAGGTTGTATTTTGTAAAATAGCGGAGGATATTCGAGATGAAGTAAGTTCTTTGTTTTTTAATGAATCGTCAACATATCCTTCCGCTACTGAAGACGATTGCCAGCCACCATGTCCCTTTAAATCCAAGAGATCCCCGCCAGCGTCAACTAAAATAGTTGCTGAAAATCTTCGGAAACAGTGTCCTGTGTAGCGATTAGGATTTTCTAGTTTAAGAAATGTTGCAATATCTTTTGGTATACTGCCTAATTTGTTTATCCCAACGGGTTGTTTGGTGCATTTTCCATTTGTGTATTTTATAAAAAATGGTAAATTTTCTTTTAGTACCGTCTTGCGTATAGTGTAATATTTTTTGATTCTAGAATAAAAATGGTCAGAGATCACAAAAGAACGTTGAATGTTGGTTTTTGTATTTGGAATTTTAATAATGAAGGATTTTCCTGTGTCCTCAACATCATCAATTTTCATATCCCTCAGTTCCTGTTTTCGGCATGCACCACTCACGCCAATTATAAGAACAGTCTAAAAATAAAAATTACTGTAAGTGTGGAATATAGCATTAGTGGACATGTTTTACCTTCATAAACAAGTACTGATTGTCAGGAGCCGTTTCGAGGAAATCTTGAATATTTTTGGCCGTCAAAATTTTAGATTTTATGCTTCTAAAGCCATCCGATTTCCTTTTTAATAGCGCTATTAACTTGGAATAGGCTTCTATATTTATGTTGTTTCTTATGTTTAGAGTCGATCTAAGCATTGAGTAGTGTGGCCTGGATAGACTCCATGCTAAGGAACAGGTTGATACACATAACAATTTTAGAAGAGACCTTAGTAGCCAGAACGACTAGAGGATGTCCGCAGGGGGGGGGGGGGGTTCTGTCCCCTCTTTTGTGGAATCTGATAGCGGACGGGCTGCTGGGTACACTAAAAGATGCAGGTCATCGAGCCCTTGGATATGCCGATGACATAGTAGTCCTTGTACAAGGAAAATACAACACGACGGTTAGAGATCGCATGCAGGAGGCTCTCAACCTGGCAATAAGATGGACGGACTCGCAGGGGTTGAATATCAATCCCAGCAAGGCGGACATCATAGCGTTCACCCGAAGACGCAACTTGGATGGTCTTGGATCTATAAGACTTCGAGGGGAAGACATACAGCTCAAGGGAGAAGTCAAATATCTCGGAGTAGTTCTTGACTCCAAGTTGACTTGGAACCAACATCTGGAAAAAACCACCAGAAAGGCGGTGACTTCACTAGTTGTAGCCAGACGTTCTTTTGGGAAAAAATGGGGACTAAGACCACAAACGTTGCACTGGCTGTACAACAAGGTGGTCTTGCCCTCCATTACCTACGCCTCTCTGGTGTGGTGGCCAAAGACGCATCAGAGAGGAGCCATTACAAGACTAAGCAAGGTGCAAAGACTTGCATGTCTTGGAATCACGGGGGCAATAAAGTCAACGTCTACTCTAGCGATGGAGACACTATTGGGATTGCCTTCTCTCCACTTTGTGGTACAAGGGGAGGCAAGGCTTGGTGCCCTCAGACTACAGAACACACAAACCAATATGAACGTTGGGACTGGACATATGAGTATCGTCGGAATAGTGACCGGGGACGTACTAGGGACGAGAACAGATCATATTCCGAAAAGATACGACTTCAACAACCCAATCAAAGTAGTGGTGCCAGATAGAACTGAATGGAACGACTCACAGCTCAGGAACATTCTACAGGGGAAAATCTGGTACACAGATGGATCCAAGACTGAGAATGGAGCGGGCTCGGGTGTGTTCTCTAGGAACCCGCAGACTGGCATCAGCTACTCATTGGGTACTCACACTTCTGTCTTTCAGGCAGAGGTATATGCTATTCTCCAATGCGCGAGGGAGAATAACAGGAGAGATATAGCTAACGCGCGTATTAATATTCTATCAGACAGTCAAGCGGCACTCAAGGCCTTGTGCAGCAAGGAAGTGACGTCGAGACTGGTATGGGACTGCAAAAAGGAACTGAGATCGCTGGCAGACCATAATCACGTCAAACTGATATGGGTGCCAGGACATCAGGGAATTGCAGGTAACGAGAAAGCAGACGAACTCGCAAGAAGAGGCTCGGAAAACCCCCCAAACCATGGACGGACACTAGAGGTACCAAAGCGTACAGCAAGAGTGTATGTAATAAACTGGATCTGGGACAAACATAAAAATTACTGGGAAAACGTCCCGGGAAACAAACACGGGAAAGAATACATCAAAGGACCGTGCCACAAAAGAGCGGCAGGCCTGTTAAAGATGAACAGGAGCCAGCTGAAAACAGTTACGGGACTCCTTACTGGCCACGCGCCAGTTAAGGGGCACCTCAACAAGATGGGACTGTACAATGGTGACCTTACCTGCAGACTGTGCGGTACCCAACCAGGGGGTGAAGTTTTTTAGTGAGTATGCCTTGAAAGGAGAGTCTCACAGTAGACCTTGAGATTTTAGGCTCATAACTTCCCCATAAAGGGTTTTCCTTCACCTCCGCAAAAAAAAAAAAAAAAAAAAAAAAAAAAGCATTGAGTAAAAGGACCATAGGTTTCATTTTTTCCGATAGTTGTTGAAAATATGCTACCAAAACATTTTCGGAGAAAGAATTCACCTTATTTTTTAGTCTCCAGTCCATGAATCTGAATCTACTGTAACAATTTTCGTAGCGTTCGCGGGATTTACTTGTCAGTAAATTATTCGTTGCCATTTTTGCCATTTCAATAACGTTGGGAGAAGTTAAATTTTCGTTTTCACTATCACTTGACATATTCATATCTTATAATTATTATCTAAAACTTATTTGTCTTTCAAAAAGTTTGTTTCTATTATTTTGATTTTGACAGTTGCTATGGCTACGGTGATGACGGGCGGTTACGCGATTACTACCTTCTAAATAAGTTGGACAAATTGTTTTGACAGTTTTTATTTCTAAAGAAATGCCATTCATATATATTTTTTTATACATTATTTTTCTACAGATAAGATAACGATTTATAAAAACACTTTCTTTTTCAAGGAATAGGCCAGTAAGTTAAAACGTTCAAAACAACTTGTCCAACTTATTTTAAAGGAAACTATATGTATAAACTGTGCGTTTTGTTTACCAAAACCGTGCGTTTTGTTTACGGTAAACAAATCGCACGGTTTTGTGTTTACCGTGCGTCATGAGCTATTTACTGAGGCTGTATGTCGTGTGTTTTTACCTGTTTTCTATAGTGGCCGTAGGTAAAATACAAAACGTTTCCCCAATTTACAAAAAAATTAACGATATAGAGGGTTGCCTAATTTGAATCGCTACTACCATAATTGAACCCCGCGAATAAATTCTTATTGAGAGTCACCCATAGATATTGAGACGAGCACAACTTTGAAGCGACGCCACCGGTATTAATTTGAACTGCATGAAAAGCATAATTTTGTGTTTACCTGCAGTTAAAAGTTAAAAATGCCCAATAAAAATAATACAAACTATTGTGTTTATGGGTATACCTCTAGGAAATCTAAAAATCGGGAATTACACTTCCATTATGATCCACCCAAGAAGCAACAAAAAAGATGTCATCGAGGAAGTTGATCGTCGTAAATTCCGGGAAAAGTGTAATCAATTTTAAATCTGAAGATTATATTACAAAATCAGGTAAGATAAAGATTAGCATTTCTGAGATTATTTCTTGATTACTAGCACCCAAGTAGTGCAAAAAGGGTGTACCATCACATCATTTGCCCAGTAATAAGCCACTTGATGTTAAAATGTGCAAGGAATGATGGTTGGTTAGAAGACAGCAAAGTAAACTAAGTAAACTTGTCCTTACAAATTGTCGAAACTGTACTTATATATATGTAAACTTAAAATCTAATTAGGTGTGCACATCATTGCTGATATTTCAACTTATCATTTTTCTAAAGGTAATATTCAGTAAAATAAAACCTTTATCACATAATTTTAAAAATACCATATTATTATGTTCCTCTCTTGTACAACACCTGTTTTCAATAATTATACAGTTACAATTAGTAATTATTATAATAAAATACTACTAAAACTGAATAATTCAAAGTTAGCTTTTGTGTTTATTTTGAAAAAAACAAAGGCATATGATTTAGCTCCCTTCCAATATCATTCTATATTAGTAGAGGTGAAGATGATAATACCTCTAGGCTATATTCATCCTGAAACACAAAAAAAAGCACACAGGAACAGAAGTAAACAATAAATTTCTAAAAAACGTAAGATATGCTAAATAAATAACCTCAATTTTAGAATAACGACACAAACAACAGGTTCAATTGAGTCTAAATACTTACATGTACAGGTATATTATGGTAATTTTCAAATCAAAAACCTCAAACAATCACAAAAAGTCTTAAAATACTACAAATAAACTCAGTATAACTTAATGTACTATTTATCAAAACTTACGCGTTTCGTTGAACAGCTGATCGAGGAAAGTGGCGCCACCATCGGTAATTATTTGTCTCAATAGTAGAATAAGATCGAGTTTGTTTACATTTCGGCCGTGGCCAACAACAAGTAACAGTCTAAGCGCTATGTTATTGTATTTATATTTTAAGTTTCAATGTCTTCAAAGTTATAATTTTTTCCGTCCAAAATCCTAAATCTATGTAAAAATTATCTTGAAAAATGAGATATTTTGTTTCACTAAAATAAGTGTACATCTACGAACACTAATTTTCGTAACTAGTAACACAACAAATCATATTGATAGATAAATATTGACAAAGATTTAAGTTTAAACCATTTCTACGGAAATAATGTTAGAAGCGGCAACTAAGCGCTATATCTTTGTCAATGAAACCTGCAATTAGAATGTTTCGGAGTAAAATAGTGGTGCCATTTTCTATCAAATTTGTGTGTTTATTATAGTGTTTTATAGATTATAGTATTATAATTTTCTTTTTCACATTGAATCTATTGGTTTAAGTTGATTTATTAGATAAATATGGTTTATCAGTGTGAATGCAGCAAAATAGTTTATTTAAATCAATTCATCGGTAAGTTACATGTACGATTATAAACAAAGCTCAGGGGCTTAAGTAGTTATTTAAGGCCAATACTACTTAAAGATGGCGGCCGTTTCCGGTGACGTCAGTGGTCCCCAAGGTCAAGGTCGTTCAAGGTCAAGGTCGTTACATCCGGTGACGTCAGTGGTCCCCAAGATCAAGGTCGTTGTAATAAGTACTTCTGTATTTTTACAATAAAACAATTTTACATAAAAAAATATTTATTTTTCACCACAAAATATACATGTTGGTTGAATATTGCCACAAACGTCACTCCATCGATGATAATCATTATTTTGACATGGTAAAAATTGTTTCAGTTCTTTTCGATACTTCTCGGGAATTTCTCGCCAAACGTCATAGCTAACACTCCTCATCAAGAGTTTAATAACCTCTCTCATTTCATTTTCCTCTTGCACTATTCTAGAGGAATTGTAAACAGAGGTGTCATGATTGGTATTGATCGTTGTCGCAATAGATCTGAACATTTTTGCCCATATATTTCGCCTAATCTCACAAGTTCTCATCTCTCGCTAACTCAATACTGTGGCAAATTCTCTACTTTATACGTATATAATACCCGCATGACGTCACTGGGTCTTGGAGTGGGTCTTTGACCTTTTAACCTTGACCTTTTGACCTTTTGACATTGACCGACCTTGACCTTGAACGACCTTGACCCCTTGACCTTGAACGACCTTGACCTTGTGGACAACTGACGTCACCGGATGTAACGACCTTGACCTTGACCTTGAGCGACCTTGACCTTGGGGACCACTGACGTTACCGGAAACGGCCGCCATCTTTGAGTAGTATTGGCATAGAATAACTACTGGCTTAGAATTAGTATTTTATCGACTGCATAAACTCTTTAATAATCCCTAAAGAATTGTTTGCAACGACTTATAATTATGTAGGTTTCATATATTTTTTTAAAAATTAAATCACATTTTGTTTTTCTGTCAAATTACCTAAGTATTTAGGCAATATTAATTTTTCATTTAAACAGTTATACGAAGACATGACTTTAAGGTTTCCTGTATTTTGATGGTGTTGTGTGGTTGATGGTGTTGTGTGGTTTTTCTGGGTTTTCCCACAACTGTAAAGCAAATGCGCCATCAAACATCAGTAAGTCGCCCCAGAGCGCCACGGCAAATAATAATAATAGCCGTCCCTCCCCCGCACAAGCTGCAGAGCTTCTGGGGTTCACTCGTAAGGGAGTGAATTGCACGGCGTATATTATTATTATTATATGTTGAAAGGAGAAATATTTGGTACTACTTGTTAGGATTTGAGGAAGTGAAGGTCCTACCTAAAAATGCTTTTATTTGTTCAAGCCATTTCCGTCACAATGACTTTGAATATAAACCAAGTGGAAGGAAATATTTGAAAAAAGATGCAAAACCAATATCGATATTTATTTGTTTTTTCAATAAATTTAGGCTATAAGATTTAAAAATACTTTGGCGAAGCATTACTAGAATACAAACATTTTTCACCTAAAATATAAAGTACTTCCAGTAATATTGTTGAAAAATTATGGCTTAAATTTATGTAATGTAAAAGGTCAAACCAATCTATTGAGAATATGTTGAATATTTTAAGCAATCAAAAACATTTCCATAATACCGACTGCTTAAACTCTAGTGATTTCCCATTAATCTTAACTTTTATTGAAATTTTAATTTTGTATTTTTGTGTTCTGTAATTGTAGTTTTAACTAATTACTTATTTGTGTAGAAAAAATAAAATAAAACGAGGCTTGCCTCACAAAAAAATAGTAGATGTAGAAATTTGTTACTTCTGCCAACGTTTTCGTTAGTTGATATTTACTAACAATTTTTTCTGTTGTAGGTTCGATAAGATTAAAACGGTTTATATATTTTTCAGGATTTATCTAAACGTAGAAGGTTTCTACTACACCAACATTATTTTTTTTATTTCAGGATGATACAACTAATAATTCATCAGTTTTTCATTTGTAGTTAGTTCCCTATTCCTACCTCAATCCCGAATGTACTTGTCACAGAACCGCCTGATAAAAACAACATAGACACATTTGCAAGGAAATGATCAATTTTCGCTTGATCCTGCATTGACGAACAATAGGTGTTCTGAGCGGACTAGCGAAATAACTGATCGTCAATTTTTTTACGATTACTCATTTGATTAAATAAATATATATTTACATTAGTATTTTGAATATATTGTGTCACATCCCTTTTCCCTCTGTAACGGTACGCCCATGCATCGCAGCATAAATTCGTCGCCATGTTCTAGCCTTTTATATATCTATCTCACTTCATCCTTGGGCACGGAATATTTGAAACTTAGGAATGACTTGTTGGGGATGTGGAGTTACCGTATGTCATCTGTTGTTTAATTCTTGAAGTTTGTAGTATCTGTAGTTCGCGTTGGTAACAGTAATTCAGACACTGTATACTACTTTTATTATCCAAATTTCTTCTCCTTCCCTCTTAATCAGCTGACTTTCCAGTACCAGGTCCAAAACTCTTTTTTTCTTTAGTTCCTTCTCCTTTACCCCTTAAGCCCGCTGTAAAAACTTTTGGGCCCTTTACCCCTTAGGCCATGTAAAAAAATATTTGGACTCTTTACTCCTTAAGCCTCTCCATGTGAAATATTTGGGCCCTTTTACCCCTTAAGCCTCTTCATGTAAAATATTTGACCTTGACCTCAAACATCATGGCTCCAGACGTTATCTAGAGCCGCCATCTTGGCGCCAGACATTTTGGCGCCAAGTGGGCCAGTAATGGCATAGCCCTACTACTCATTTGACTAGGCTAATATACCTGCGATCAAGTCACACAACAAACTTGCTGTCTATCTCGAGATCGCAAGTGATCTCAAATGGATAACACCCTGAGACAAATCACGAGACTTTCTCTCGGGATTTTATCTCAGGTGGACACTTAGCTTAAAGACATTTATCTAAGTAAACCAGTAAGGAATTTTAATTTATTAGATTCGACATCCTAAGACCGGTTTCTGTCTTTCGACTTCATCAGTTAGGCTTTTCGAATCCAATAAATAAAATTCCAAACTCGTACAAGTCAATAGCTATATCCGCTATAAGATAATATTTTTAGATGTGCTACCATCTATGGTAAGAAGAGAGTATTGACATTAAATTTTGACTGAATCTAGTCAAGATGTCACTCTCTTCTTTTTTATCCCTTTCAGAGATTAATACAAAGTGAGTAAACCAGTATATAGCTATTGACTTGTACGAGTTTGGAATTTTATTTATTGGATTCGAAAAGCCTAACTGATGAAGTCGAAAGACAGAAACCGGTCTTAGGATGTCGAATCTAATAAATTAAAATTCCTTACTGGTTTACTCACTTTGTATTAATCTCTGAAAGGGATAAAAAAGAAGAGAGTGACATCTTGACTAGATTCAGTCAAAATTTAATGTCAATACTCTCTTCTTACCATAGATGGTAGCACATCTAAAGACATTTATCTACTGTCAAATAATAAATTAAAAAACAAACCGGAATTTGAGCTTCATTATTCCATAGTGTGTTTGTAAAATTGGTTAAAAAGTGTTGAGTAATGAAAATTCAACACTTTTAATGATCAATAATCACAAGGCAACTAAATTTAACCAATCAAGATCAAGTGCACATTTAAATTTAATCTGCGGCATGAGCTTTAAAATAAAACTGTTAATAATTTGTTACACACAATACATGGAATCGTTGCTTTGTAAAGTGTCAAAACTCTCTTCTAAACTCCATTTATAGATGGTAGCACATTAAAGAATGGCGATTCATGTTTTCCAAGATATATAAAAATTTACCTGATGATTCATGGATTGAAGCCTTATCTATGCCTAATAGATTTCGTTTAAGTGCCAATGTACAAGCCTCCTTGATCGCGCCTTCCATTTCTTTCAATGCTGTTGGATTGTATTGCTTGAGGAACTCTATAAATATTTGGTTCTCCAACTAAAATATCATTAAACTAAATTAGGTATGTATGTATAGTGTAAGATAAAATAAAGGGCTCACGAAAACGCATATACTGAATTCTGACCCGTTGCAATCGGTCTAGCGGTTCTCGAGGTATTGCGATTTGAAGGTATACGGAACTTCGCCGCGGCGATAACACACCGAAAGCCGTGTTCGCGTTTGTCGCAGGGAAGAAAGTGATCTTAGAGACTTGATTTTTTTCCTTCGATAAAGAGTCATGGCCCAAGTACTGTGTCCAAATTTCAAGTCGCTAAGTTAATTAGGGGTGAGGTGGAGGTCAAACACTGATTTGACTCGAAGTAACTTTTTTAATTTTTGACCAATCCGGGTCAGCAAACTGGCAAACTCTTTCTTGAGGATCCTGCTACACGACGTATTAAGGAGATGATGATTTTCGTGAAAACGGAGAAATGGCGACCGAATTTCGGATTTTGCAAATATTATTTGTCAATTTTCGTGACAAATGAGTAAAGTGAGGAACATTTTTTATTCGCTATATAATGCGGAATTTTTTTCTCTTCGATTTGAGCTTTACAAGAACTCGATCCGATTACTAGGATGGAAGGGAGAGGGGTGAAAGCGTTTGACACCGTAAAAGGGCAAGGGATAGGGGTAGTAACTTCAGGCCAACCTCATTTTCAAAGGAAATCAATTCTCTTTCAAGATTTTTTTACCACAAAGCTCTACCTATATTGGGGCCTGCAGGTGTGCGTGAAATAATTATAAAAATTTTAATTTGCAGTGATATTTAAGAGAATATCGAGTTCATCTAAAAGAACAATATTTCTAACAACACTTGCGAAAAAATAAAGTTATCGTACCTCTAAATATCGAATCGTTGTTGATAGTTCATTGACGTAGTTCCTTAATTCATCCTCGGTCATAAGATTCAAATGACCATAATCTACTTTTTTTTCGCCTTCTTTGCCTTCGCCTTCTTCGCCCACCAATTCTTCAACATCTTCCTGATCTTCAAATGCTAAATAGTTCTCAATTTCTGAATATTCTGACATGTTTAGTATCGATTAGATAAAAATAAAAGCCTTAAAAATTGTATACCAAATATGTATCAAAATACTTTATTGCCAACGAACGAATGTCACTTTGACGGAAAATAAACAATTTTTCTTTTATATGCGAGCAAATTCCGATTTTTGTATAAAATTTGTTTAGAAGCCCCTATCCAATAAGCAGCCAGTATATTAATTCCATGATTGGATCATTTGAATTATTTAATGCATTAATTTTATTATGAATTTGTAAATTCTTCTTTGATCATAGTAACCAGAATTTTCGACTTATTGCCACACAGGATTTTCAAGTATTTTTCATCATTTCTCGGAGAATTGAGAAAAAATGTTCAGGGTGACGGATTTTTTTAGTCACCCGGAAGGTCGGAATTGATCTTTGAATATGTAAAAAAAGTGGTTTAATTTTGTTATCGGCACACGTCCGTTCTTTTGTTTTTTTAATAGAGGGAAGTAAATGTGTTGAGAAAAAATTGAGAACGGACATTTTGAGTCACCCGCCTGGTTCTAATGGATAAAAATTGGAAAATTTGTAACAGACATTACAATTGAGAGGTGACATTAAATTGAGAGAAATGCCTCATCTTTTTCAGGTGAAATATGGTCAATTCCCACCAGAGTCAAAATTTCCAAGTGGGAAATTTATACCCAAACGGTCAGTTGTCTGCGTGTCTGTCATCTTCTTCTTCTTCTTCTT